>CM061534.1:149268018-149383971 GCA_030545055.2 Neoaliturus tenellus | reverse complement strand
TAAAAAATGATAATACGTGAAGTATACATTATCCTTAATTAATTTTCGCCTTAAAATACCCCACTGTATTTGACAACCACGCCGTCTTACAAAATGATTTATTAGTCTAATGATGGAGACTAATCCTAAATGTGTTGAGCACAACACTTCTACAGCCATTTTGCTTGAAGTAAACTAAAGTCTAGAACAGTGTTCCTAAACGTATATTTTTTATCATATTAACAATTTACTTTGCTAAACCACAATATCATCAAACTGCACTTCCTCGGCCCGGTTCTGCAACGCTCCGTACCCGCCGCGCATCCTTGTTAGCATAAGAACGGCCGACATTAGCATCTAATCGGAATTACAATTAAACGCGAGCTTACACGAACTGGTCGCCATTTTGCAGCATGTGTCGCCCGCCATGTCCGCGATATATTAATTACATTCCGCCCAGGTGGCCAATGACGACTCTAGTGGTGTAATGCGTGTCTAGTACCGCGTGCCGACGACAGATGGCCGCCACGCGACGCCCATCCCCGATAATTGATAACTGTTATCGGCCGCCAGATCGCCTAATTGGCAGTCAATTCCGCCGCCTCGTTACCGGCGATTCGCGAACCAACGGCCACGCATACGATTAATTATTGTAATTGATTTGGAGTCCAGCGCCGCGGCGCGTGGCGGCCGTGGCGGAGGCGAGATGGCGCCGCCAGATACTACGCGACCGGTCCGTCCAACGCTCAGCGTCCGCCGCCGCCGCCACGGCACTCGATAGTTCATAAATTTTGGCTACGCCAAACTGGAAATTGGCTCAGACGATAACTGGGAAGATTTGTGCACTGAAAGAAATTTTTAGACGTTTTGGCGAAAATTCACCTTCATTTAACAAAACGGAACCCCTAAATTTGGGACGGCGATTTGTCTGGTAACTTTAGCCAAACAAATTTCGCTAAAACCATTTCGGTAGACTACCGAAACGTTTCTGCCATAATAGCAGTATTAAATTCGAAGATCTGCATCTACATTATCACTAGACTAGGAGAACATCAGTCGGTAAAGCGATGGAGCGGTAATGGCAACCTTAGCCAAACGTTTCGTTAATTTAGCGATTCGCCAGCAGTTGAGGCAGCGAGCGGTGGTAGCTACTGCAGTTGATCGTTTAGTCTAGTTTAGCGAAATGCTGGCAGCTGAGATAGTGAGCGGTAGTGGCTACTTTAACAGAACGTGTCGTCTAGTTTATCGAAATGCTAGTCGCTGAGGTAGTTAGTTATGAAGCCATCTTTGACTTCAGTTCTTGAGGGCAGCCAAGACTTGCTTACACTGCTGTCATGATCTTTCTTCTTTGAGAAAGTATTAGGTCGCATTAAGTTAGGGAGGATTGACGATGCTGTATATGTTGATAATTCTTCTTTCAGATCTGTAACAAAAAATATCACATGTATAATACATTTTTTGATCATAGACCCACAGAAATGACAAAAAGAACACAAAATAAAATTTTACATTTCTGTGCACATTAAATTGATTAACATCAGTACCTCAATAATCCAAACTAATTACAGTTCAATCTTAATAATCAGACACATATGGAGGAAGCTGCCGAAATAATCCCTTCGCCACATGCCCACTTAGAATTTTAGTCTTGTTAGAATTTCATCTCATTCAAAATAAACAGCTAGTGCTGTCAGCCAACAAGTTACCAGAAAATATACAAATAGGTACCATAACTTATGTTTCTAGGTTGGTTTGGGAAGTTTGCATCACAACCTAACTTTGGTTTAGGAAATATTGCAATCACAACTTGCAATTCAACCAACTAAATAATAAACTATGTGTCAAAAACCATTTAATGCTCACCTCTGAAATTTGGGATGAATTCCTCCAAACCCCAGGCTTTCAGCAAATCTTCCGTGTCTGCATCCATGTTGTCGCCGTCGTCGGTTACGACTCAACAACTGAACTGCCAAAGGGCGAGAGACACAGCACGTGCGCATGCGCACTTATGGGGTGGAGCCGAGATTCAAGCATTCGTTTCGCTAAACTGCCTAACTAGACGGTAGGTTTTAGTCAAACGGTACCGATAAATACCTGTCAGGGTCTTTATTTTGTTTGTTCCTATCTTGTTAAATTACCGTTACCTGTCTCGCGGTTCCTGGTGTATGATTACGTTATATTAAAGAGTCTATATTCGATGAATTATTGATTTGAGTCTCTTAAATTATAATCAGGTTCACTAGGTTGATGTAATTTGAACACTTACTTTTGATGGCTTTATTTCTCCAACCGAAAGAAACACATTTTTTCTGATTTAAGAATCCGTTGCTCAAATTTACTGTTACCGTTTCGCTATTATGAACGCATGATTTTAGCGAAAATCGCTTCGTTTTTTTAAAGAAATGGTTCCGCTGATTAATAAAATTAGTTTCGGTATTATACTATTATTTCGGCTAAATAAGCGAGAAACCCCTTTACCGATCCAGTTTCGCTAGAAAATACGGTGTCTTTTTTCTCCGTGTGTCTAAATTAACTAGACCTGCCTGGTTGTGGCGTTCGTTTCAACTTTTGAGGTGGTAATTAAACATCTTGCTTATCATGTATGATTGTATTTTACATGAGTTGGATATTTTTTGAAAATAGTGTATGTTTAACACTGTTAAAACATAACTAAAACCAGCAAATGAAGTGTTATAATACGATGGTTTATGATTCATGTGATGATAATATAAAATTGACTGGATATAGTTTGTTCCGGAAAACTTTTAAGTCCTTTCGTATGTTTGTTCTTTGCGTCGAGACAAACACATTTCCACTATGGTATAGCCTCTGGATCACTTAATATTTAAAAAAATGTTTAAATTGCCTGTTACTGCCAAGTGATCCGTAGATTAGGTGTAGACGACCTATGGTTTCGAATATCAAGGTGTTCATTTACAAGTCTTCATCATCAAGTTAAAAGCATTATTTTTGATGAAATTATATGCAATCTCATCAACATTAAAGGAATAATTCTTTTAACTTGATGATGAAAACTTAAAAATGAACACCTTGATGTTAGAAACCATAGTCTATTCCTCATCTAACGATCACTTGGCAGTAAGAGGTAATTTAAACCATTTTGTTAAACATATTTTAAGATAGAACCATGTGTTTCTGGTGTCTTTTTTGTGTATCCGTCCATATTCAATTTTTTTTAGCTCGTGATATCTTCAAAACCACTAAAGATATTAAGTTGAAACTGATCGTGACTATTAACGTCTGTTTTACTTAGGCCTATGCATTTTGAAATTTCTACCTACTATTTTACAAGTTTAAGTCCCGGTACCACATGAACAAAACAAATTTTCAATCTTGAAATTGACGCAGCACAATGAATGAATAAACTTATTGAATGTCAACAAAAACAGCCTTCAGAAACTCTATCAGTGTATAGGATCATCAACTTGTTTTAAATACAACAACTACAAACTAGACGTTGAAGTGGAGACTGCGTTGCTTTGTTTTCAACTCGAAAGACCGATCGGGGACGTCTTCTTAATCTTTAAGGGGGCCGTTCGGCAAAACGAAATGGGCTCGTCGAAATGTCGGTAATTTTGTAGGAAGATTGCCTGAGTTACCGACGCCCGAGCCAAGATATCGGAAGGCACAAAAAATGGAAAATCAGGAGCGGCCGTTGCGTCCCTGGTCTCCCCCTCCCCCAACCGACCCCGAAAGATTTCCAACGAATGACACTGACCCACACGCCAGCACAACAGAGAGGCCGGCGCAGACCCGGTTTTCGGGGTTGTAAAAATTATCTCGCATCACTGGCACTGTCTGTCCCGCACCGGGGGAGGCTCGACAGCCGTGCGGCGGGTATGAGGAATTCAACACGCGACTCTGAGTGACGGATTGCACGGTTATGTTTATTTTTGGATCAGTCAGAGTTTCCATAACATCCATATACTGTCGCAAACAAAAAATTACACTACCATAATCACTTTATTTAGAATAGGGCATTGTCTTTTTAATGTTTTATATAATTTCAATACAAACTTTTATAGTTTTAATTTTAGATATAATTTTAAAACAAACTGTCATAGTTTAAATTTCAGAAGTCCAAATTGTCTGTAACCTAAAAATTATTATTTCAATGTACGATTTTTTAACGTAAATAACGTACATTTAAATATTTAAATTAATTATAAAGTAGTATTCAAATTATAAATAAAATAATTCTTACAAGGATTTAACATAACAAGGCAAATTTAAAAATATTTATAATTCATTTACATACAAAATAAAAAAAGCAAATTAATTGTATAGCCTACAAAATTAACACATAGTCAAATACAAAAGTAACATATACAAAATGAGACTAATTTACAAAAATGATTTCAATTTTCAATTGGCTAATAAAATAGCAATTTAATGACGTAAAACAATAAATACAAATTAAAAAAAAAAACTTCCCTGCATAATTATAATACAGAAACGTAAATAGAAACAAATTGTAACTTCTTGATTAGCATTGTACGCGATGGTGCTGTTATTCAGTACTTGATTAAATTAAATTCAAGATTTGATGAGAACAGGATTTGATTGAAATCAACTAAAATAAGCTTCCCTACAAAGTTGTTCAGACAGATAGACTACGCAAATGAAAAAACACTATACAATACGAAAATAATAAAATACATAAATACAGTGAGGTAAATTCACATAGGCTATACATTTCCAATTTGGAAGATAATTTTGATCTCTGATAGCGAAATTTCTTGAGCAAAATTGTGAGCGTTCTACAAATCGTAGGAAGAATTAAAGGTCTCGGTGCCATGCACGAGGGAAAATTATCGTGATGTCCGTAATGTTACCAGGAAATGAGGAATAACGTAAAACGTCCTCCATAAGAATAGCATGGGGAATCGAAAAACGTCTGCTTTGTGTACATTGGAACATTTGTTTTGGTTTATTTTAAAAAGAAAGCCGGGTGGAATACAATGAGTGAAGATGATCCTAAATTATACTAATCACCTAAAGTGACAATACTTTAATAAAATAGTTTTTTTGCATTGAATGACTACAAAATTCACTAGGAGTGTTACTTTAATCTTACAAACTATTAAAAAATTACAGCTGATTTTTACATCAACATTTAAATGAAAGAACAATTTATAATCCAGCGTAGGCCTAGATGCAAATAAATGGTAAAATAGAATTTGATCTAGAAACGGGTACAATGAGCGATGAGTTATGGTTCAAGAAAAGGTTTTTTGTTTGCATTAAAGTATGTGTTTAGTTTGATTTTAAAAAGAGAATAAACTAAACCCATTGAATAAAAATTAAATTATTATTAATTCAAACGTATAGTGCGGCAGCCAACAAAGTGTTGGTGTTCTGAAAAATTACACTATATATACTGTTTTGTGTTTTACTAATTGTAGAATGATAGGATCGATAGAGTTTCAATTAAAGACGTTTGCTCCAAAGACTAGGGAAAACAGAAACATGCCCAAAATCTTCCAAATAAATGAGAAAGAACGGGTAAATTGCTCCATAAAATTTACATGGATTAAAACAATTTTACTTTTTTACGAAAATAAGTTACGTGTATCTATTAGGAGAGCCGAATTTTGTATAGTGAATGAAGACACTGTACTTTAAGGAGAGTGTTCAAATTTAATTTTGTGACCCTAAAAATTAAAACAGGAGGGAAAATACTATTTCAGCTCATGGACAAACAAGGTAATCAAATAGTTGAATGAAGTATGGTGTATGATGAACACTATTAAAAGTGTATTTATCCTGAAGGGTGCTGAGCATCCGTCACGATTTTTAATCATCGTCCCTTTTCTAAGAATGGGGAAACACTATAAAATTTATAGGGATTAAAAAAAGTTTACTTTGTTTTCACGCAAATAAGTTACGTGTATTTATTAAGAGAGCCGAGAATTTTACAGTGAGTGAAGACAGTCTACTGTAACGGAGTGTGTTAACATTTTGTGACCCTAAAAATAAAACAGGAGGTAAAATACTATTTCAACTAATGGAAAAACAAAATACAGAAATCAAAATGGTTGAAAAAAGAATGGTGTATGATGCACACTATTGATAGTAGGCTACTGTATTTATTCTGAAATGGGTGCTGAGCATCCGCACGGATTTTAATAATTGCCCCTTTTCTACATTATGTTAATTTTTGTCTTAGCTCAAGGATTATGATTTATTAAAAAGCCCATTTTTAGAATCGATATAGGTTTTAACCATGGACAAAATTAAGCATTCATTCGAAGTATCATGACGGGTATCTCGAGATTGTAAAGAGTGCTTTGGAAGCGGATGACTGCCTTTGGTCATTGTGCTATTATTTAAAGATCCTGAATAATGAAACGGCTGCTATTTGTCAGTAACAAAGACACCTCATCTGATCCATCACAACCATCACACTCACCCTTCAGTCATACTCACCTTAAAATACGCACCACAGAGTGCTTCGGCGTTTCAAATAAGTATCAAATTCTTTGCAAACAGTATTGCTAAAATATTATCGATAAAAAACAAATCTTCTGACAGCTTTCTTTGTAAAGCATTTTCTTGGTAATCCACTAAGATCTAAATTATTATAGTTAGGGGCTTTTGCCCCTATAAGCCATTAGTATATCATAGTTCTATAACATAGGCCTATTACCATATTTATGCGATCAAAAATATAACAGTGTAATGGATCAAATATTATAATAATAACCTATGAACTGCTACAGAACGCATTTTCTTATTGATTTTACAAACAAAATTAAAATACCAGTTGTAATCATTAAACTCCAAAATAATAAAAACAACCAAACAGTTTTTTTTTTTTCAGTTTATTACAATAATGGAAAAAATTCTAATAGAGGGTGTTTTACAAACAGATATGTTCTTATTTTACTAACGGTAATAATAATATTTTGTTTCTATCATAGTTAATATAATAGATGTGATAATAGAAATATATTGCATATAGTACTATGATATTGTAATACCGGACTTAATCAAATGGTGAAATTGCGAACTTTGAGGGCTTGCAAGGCCCTTCCTTTCGTATTGCTATTTACCAACAACAACTTCACGCTGAGCTATTAAATGCATCGGCCGCACGTATGAGAAGTGAGAAAGACTGGCCGGAGCGGCGGTGTGCCGTGCGTGGCCGGCTGCCACAGTGGCTAGGAGATCGACGACAGATCGGTGGCGTGGAAGGTTGGGTTTGTTTATAACTTGAAAACTACTTTTGCTTGAAGATATTTGTAAGATGGATAGTATAAAGGAAACAGAAAAATTAAACAGGACTGGTAGTAGTTTCCTTCACGTAGTTCGTTGCCGCGCCGCTAGGATCACCCAAAACAGTGGTCTTTTTCCCGCGCGAGGGCAAAACATGCAATCGTATTTCCCGTCTTCGGTTAGTGTTTACCGACCAAAATATTTTATTTTACGATTTATTTGAAGTTAAAGAGTGGTTCTAGTGGAAGGCTACCTGCTTTTTCAATAATTTGTGATATTATTACGTGAAAATTTATGTCAAAGTTAGTGAATTTCAGCATCAAATAAAAGTTATTATAAAATTTTTTTTAGAAAAAAACAGGTATACTTCCACTAGAACCACTCTTTGACTACCATATAAAACAAACAGCTTAAGTCTACGATGAACAGTTCCAACCGAAGGCTGGAAATACGATTGCATGTTTTCGGGTAGATTTTCGGTGCCGAACGGCCCCCTTAATGTCTTGCCCTAGCACTTAGACCAATCGTCTCACTCTCTTCTCCATCTCTCTCTCTCTCTCTCCCATTCTCTCTTCTCACTATCTTTCTCCCTCCCCTTTCTCGCAAGTGTTCAATTATGCAGCCAACAATACTCTAGCCCCGACGGCAATCATTAATAGCTCTGAGAAACATTTTGGTAATCCCAACAGCTCTTAACTTTTTCAATCCTCTCAAGTTTCTGCCAGCGCGCGATTTAAAATGCCCCAGGGTGGCTGGAAGCGGTTTTAGCTACACGATTTTGCCCGTAGTGATTTTAGAACATGCATAAGTCAAACGACTTTTTTACAAATTTCTGCGAACTTCAGTGCGAAATTATTTTATGTAACAATATGAAAACGTTCACTTTTAAAATACATCCGGTTTACGGTTAAAAAATAGTTTATTATAATGTACATGACACATTAAAAGCATGTGTGGACTTTTTTACTATCTACAAAGGAACTTGTTAAAAAACAATGTGGAGCAATTATTACAAAGTTACAATGAGATTGTGTCAGTTATAAAATTATAAGAAAACTTTAAATAAATGGACTATTGCAAAAAAACTAAATATATACATCGGTTTGAAGTATTAATTAAAAGCTTCCGTAATATTTGCAGTTAAATTCCAGAAAGGATTAAAAATTCTCCTAGAAATTATAGCAAAGCATATTTTATTCATTAAGTTATTTTAAAATTCCGGCAGTGGAAATCTCATAGACCAAATCTAAAGCGTCGTCAATTACTAATATAATTTGATTTGCTCTATCTGTTAAAAACATACAAAATTTATCTAATAGAAATCGCTAAATTTTCGTTCTCTGGACGTATTTTTAACCCAACCTATGATTTCAATGAACCTTGCTTTATTATTACTTTATTTTATTAAAAAAAGTATATTTCAAAGGAGGTTTCCTTTTATATGCAGGGTTAATTTTTTATTTGTCAAGGTCTGAACTACAAATGTACGAATATGAAGCACGTGGATCGGCGTAACTGTTTTTCGTTCGTTACGGTATATAGGTATATGTGTCGTATGTTGTGAAATGTGTGTATTTTAAATCATCAAACAAAGCTCTTGGATCGGATTTATTTATTGTTCCTGTACAGCTTGATAATGGCAGAATCGCCGAAACATGTAGCTGAAAACAGTACAAGTTGGAACTTCAGATGGAGGTAACTTATATAAAATATCTCATTGCAGTTCCGGTGCTAACACTATGAATTTTAATAATAGTAATCAGCATGTTTCCATTGAAGAGTAGGCCTACATCTTATATTTTTAACGCCCTCAAACCAGTCCTTTTCAAAATTATTATTGCATGTTCTTTTGCTAACATTAAATCACTTTAAACCATTTAGCTTTTGTACTGTTACACAGTTCATTCAAAAATATCCACAATTCATTACACTTGAATTTTCTAACAACGGATTTCTACAGAGACTATACCCACCAAACTTATGTTCTTAATCGGGAAACTTGTGAAGTGAAGTGAAGCCGGCCAAGTTGGAAGGTGAGGTGAGGAGTAAGGAGTAAGGAGTAAGGGAGGAAGTTAACCGAGCCGATCCTGCTTACTTAGTTAACAAGTCGGTCGCAGCCGCTCGCAGCTTCGCGAGCTAAGTAGCGAGTTAATCGATAAGCCTCCTGTAAATAACACTCTTTGCCCCCTCCCCGCAGCCCATAAGCGTATTAAATTTGCAGGAACACTTAAGAGGCAGAACTCGGAGGTAAGATGACGTACAGTCTCGACAAAAGTTCATTGTTTCGCCTCGCAACTTGGCTTTATTCGCCGCAGCGCCTAATTCATTATCGTGACGCCGCGAGACGGTTCAAACTTGCGGTTCGCGACTTGCGATCTTGTGATCAACATTGATTCCCGGGGCTGAGCTGCTCAGCTTCAATCGGCTGTCTCGTGGCTGTACTATGTCATGATGAGGACGATGTACCGTATCGCTTACGACTTCCCCTGATACAGTGGTTTGAAATGAAATAGGATTTACAATCAGTATCATCTGTGGTAAAGTTTACATTATTTCAGCCTTTTGGAAGTTATTGTGGTGTATAGCCCTCACAGATTGTTAAAATAACTACCATACCTTTGGAGAAAAATTAATCAAATTTGTTTTGTTCTATACTAATACAATTTACTATACCCAAATATGTTGTATGAGTAGGTTTATGGGTATAGAAGTTACAAGAGAAAGGAAAATGTTTATTCAAGCAAATGATACTGCTAAAAACGGTATATAGTGTAAAAAGGATTCAATGATTATTTCTCGCTTATTTTAACTGAATTTAGGAGTTATGAATCATTTGATGGAATGAAAATAGTTAAATAAAGTACCAAACTATGTCTTGTCAAAAAAATTATTACTTTTGCAGTATAATTCTAATTTATACTAAAATCTGATAAACTGTAAGTGCATTTCATTGAAAAGCAATTCACACATCAATGTAATGGTGAGTTCCTCGTGAACCGTTGAACTGAGCAATGATCGTGCGGTGTTGGTGAATACAGTTTGTGGGAAGGGGGGGGGGGGGTGGAGAGGCTCGCAAATGTTTATTTAGATGTAGAGAGCTGTAAATGGCGACACTTGGATCGAGTGGCACTTGACTGGAGAGCAGGGAAAGCACTTTGGCGCCCCAGTGGCCCAACACTTAAGTTCAAGTGCCGTGTTCAGGCATCTATTTCAATAGAACGTCGAACCTCTCTTATGCATATTCCCACCTGGGCTTCCTCCTCCCCCCCTCCCACTAATACTTCCACAACTTGCCTGGAGTGTTTTCTTAAACTTCCGAGGAAATGAACGTTTAAACATTTTGTAATGTGGCTTTTCTATGCATCGGTATTTGACTATCAGTAAATACAAATTTCTACACATTAATTTTTTTGTTTGTTTTAGACCTTTATTCAGACGTAAATTCTTCAAGTAAAAGCGTGGTATATCATAATTTTCCCTTTAGAATTTAAACTACATATTAGGTTATAATTTCATTTCCTATAGACTAGAAACCCAATACCTTTACAGTTATTCACTATTTATGGTGGGGCTTTTCAGTTTTATCGAACCTGAAAAATAAATAACGATTAAGAACCAGCAAAGGAAGTAGGCTACTTAAGTTTCTAATCGCGAAAACCTTTTAGGCATTTAGCTCAAGTGAGATAAACAAAAGTTATGAGCTGAGGATATTAACATTAACGTTTACTGTAAGTGGTGCACTTGGAGTGCGCAGTGCTTGAGTTGCCATTACGTCGGTTGCCGCCATAAAACATTAGGCCCTACTCCCTTAGCCTATACGTTTTATAACACGATTTGGAATGTATTGTTACAAAATATATGTTCAGTTAAATAATAACATCTCATTCTTAAAAATTGGTATCTAGACACTACATAATTGAAAAATAAGCGTGCCATATTATGCGCCGGGGCTTTGATCCTCCGGGGGTTTCATTTTAATATAAATCCTCCATATTTTGCGTACAAATACATTAGAATACATAGAAGAATAACCAATTACAGAAAAGTAGGCGTTTTTTCCGAAGAAAATACATTTAAATACAGTTGTATATTTTTATGATTGGACACTGGAATCGCCGGGTGTCATGGCGGGATTTCAGTGGAGACCTGGAGGGGACCGGTAGGGAGGGACGTCACGTGACTTTTGTAAACAGTGTTGCCACCAGCATCGAACGAAATACTCGTACTCATAGAACACATAGCAGGGTGCCAGCCGCGGGCATTAAATTGTCCCGATCGCCCCTGTATCGCCCCTGCATATCGTCTCTGTCAATTCATATCTCAAATAATACTAAGGAACCGGTGCAGAATGTTTTATGAATAATATCTGCCCTAAGAGTCTTTTTAAAAAAAGGAAGTTTAATCTAAAGTAAGGTTGTTTACACATAAAAATCCAAATAATGTAGAATTCAATTTATGATTGCGAATTAATACATGTTTAGTAATTCAATTACTTTATGTTTAAATGTTAATGTTTTTTCGGTAAACTTGTGTTTTGGCGTTGCTCGGTAAACTTAAACAATTCTTTGTCACAGACTGTAGCAAAAATATTAAGCCCAAAAGGCTTTGTTCTTTCATGAGACGAGCTCAATCGCTCCGCTCACTCGGCTCCACGACGTTCTCTTTCGCTTCGCTCATATAGAATGTTATAATGTAGGCTGGTGCTGCACTCTGTATGAGTTATTTGAAACTGTAATACATGGATTTTTCCTTTAATATTTACAGTTAATTTATGGTGTTTGGTTTGCCATAATGTTAATATAGAGCAACCGAATTAAATAATAATATATTTATAAATTGGGGGCATTTTTCCGGCCACGAGCAAAACTCCATGTCACTTTAAAAAGACATTTTTGCGTAAAATGACATTATAGAGAGTTTTTGCAACATACGTTAAATTTTACGGTAAACGCTGAACGCTATTTTTAAGTTAACAAATTTACGCATATAACGTTACACAGGATAGTTCAAATGTATGAATTTTGTCTAATGGTTACTATTGATCACTTTTCAACGGAGCTTTTGTACCTTCTAGCAGCAAAAGTACTAAATCCGCCATTATATTTAAATAGCGTTTGGCGTTTACCGGATTCATTATTAAAAAACTCTCTATATTCCAAGGGATACCATATTTTTGTTATCATTTAGGATTCATACAAATCCGTTAGCCTCCACCACCCGTTTAATTGCTTTCTTTCTAGGCCTTAAATGCATTCTTTCATTTTTTTTATAAAGGCCTATATAAGATTTTTAAATTTAAATTGCAATGTAACAGCTGATTACCTTCCGAATAAATGTTATTTAAGTCAGATTGTAAACAAAAATAGATCGCCTGTCACTGCCTACACAACATAAATCCTATCCTATACTCTAATACGAATAAGGTATTTTTATATGTATCAATGTATGTACTGTACGTACGTATGTTTGCACAATGTTCTGAAAAACGGTTCCAACGGTTTGCTTAAAAACTTTGCATGAATAACTTTTTCCCTGTATAGTCCTTAGTTATAAGTTCTTAGTCATTTTTCTACACGTCGAAAAAAACAGCTGTTTTCACCAACTCCTCAATTCTGTCTCCCTCCAGAGTACTAGTTCAAATTATTTGTTTTTATAATAACGTGTGTGACGAAATAATAGTCGCTATGTAATATTTTTATATATGAAAATGAATCCTCAGAATTCCACCTTTCTAATGGTATAAGTATTGTAGCCTTGTATTACGCTTTGCAACAGTTTTGTTTTATGGCTTAAATCTGTCAATGTCTGGAGACACGTCATAGTGACCATGCCAGCTCACAGTTGAAAAATAGTGGTCCGTACGAAGGCCTTTGACAGATAGAGGGTTAATGAAAGATTATTTGTTCTTAATTCCAAATAAGACATATGGTTATTCGAAAAATAACATTCAAGGGAAAAATAAACATTTGTACCTCGCATTGGCTTCTTTGAAAAAAGTGAGGATTGTGTGAGGATGCGCGAAAAGTCCTTATCAGTCCATTGGGAAAACAAAAACATTTACGTAAATTTAACTAAATGTAAATCATTAACATATAGCCTACTTTGACTTCAAGCCTTGCATGTAAGGTGTAAAATGAAGGTAAGTATCAATTTATATACCATACATAATATTAGAAATTGATAGGTATTTATATTGATATCCATACTGGGACTGAAAAGGTTTCTCGCACGCACACGCAAATCAGTGGGTGTTTTAATAGTTCTTGGTATTGCTCTCGACATCCGGTGAAACTACTGTACCTTCACGTGGACTGGAAACTCCTGACAGACTTCTTCTGCGAATTGACGGTTATGCGTTATAAAAATAGACTATTCATAATACACATTAAAAGTTCTAATTTTAAAAATAGACAGAGGTTTAATCGTCAAATCGACATACAGCAGTCAGTCGTCAGTCGCTTTCTGCTTCGTGTTGAGTAGTTTCTTCGATAGTCGAGTTCTTCTGAAAGTCGTTGAAATTTCTCAATTACCGGTGATTTATTGTGTAGTACCAGGTTAACCGAGCCTTGCTCGTTGGTTTTGATTCAATTTTAATATTTTCACCAACAACCAACTATACCTCTTCACAGTTAACAGCTGTTTCAAAAGGTCTGCTTAACATTAGTGTTCCTTTATTTTTGTTTACATTTTGTTGTTATTTCGTTATCAAAATAGCAAACCATAAGACCAATGTTAAAAATTACAATTTTTAAACTTAAATTTAGATAAAATTTGATTTTTCCTGGACTGAGACTGTTTCTAACTTATTTTTTGGCAGAAACACTCTTTAATGCAAAGTTTAAGCAAAATCTAACCGCTAGATTTCGAGATCGTCGAACACACATCCCTTCAGAGATTCCTCGTATTATAGTATAGGATACACCCCCATGTGTAACTGACTGACTGATGTATATAAAAGTTCTGACAAAACCGTTCAAGCTATAGGGACTTGAGATTTGGCATCCTCTTAGCTTCCATGATTAACATTCATAAAAGATTCTAAAAACTAGCAATTTTCACTGTTAATATATAAAAAAGGTAAAAAATATAGATTAGTCGGTAACGTAGTTCATTTGTGTGAGCGTAGAACCGCACCGTTTGGGTAACGTAGATCACTTTGCAGGTTTAGTTCTCGCTCGTGTTTAAATGATCTCATTGTTGCGCAGTGGGGCAATGTTAACCATACTGCTTTTAATGCAAAACAGTCTATGGTATTATTCCTTGGTCGCTGGTACTACCGTAATTAGCGTATTCCCTATAGTGAAATTCGCTAAAAATTGGGATTTTATTTTTTTCGACGTCAAAGAAATATCGTTTTTCAGGGTACCCTACAGATAAATGCTTGGATGAATAAAGATATGAAGTTTTTTACGTCATATGCATAATTACAGTTGACGGAAGGTATCCACTAGCAGGGCCTTGTGTTATGACACTATATAGATTAGTCATACTTGGGGCAACCAGCCAGAAATCATACTGCCTGCAAATTACACCGTCTGAAAGGAGATGGAGCCCTTTCCATCCAGTAATCCACGGTACGTTCAACATTAATCAAATATAGGCTATGGGAAATATACAATATCTCAAATTCCTTTGAAAATTCACTGAGTACGCAGGTCTGCTGCAACGGGTTATTTTCTACATACGGCTTACACACAGTAATAAATAGAGTTATGGGTAACCCTGCATACAAGAAAAACCTCTAAGTGAAGCCACTTTTGTTAACACAACTTATCCCTTATTTCGCAACAACTTTATTGTTGTTATGTAATAAAATTCGTCTAATTTCATGGTTTTTTATGAGGCTTTACATTTTACATTACACTTTACAATTTAGAATCATTTGGCTTTTTGGTTTTTATTTTTTTTTGCTTTTTCACTTTAGTTTATAATTTTTAACAATTTAAATTAAAAAGAATCAAAAAAAAATTTAAAAACAAACAATCTAGTATTTAGAAATTTTTTACTTCGCTTAAATAGTTGTGAACAAAATACAAAAACTATGGTTTCCATTTTTTTTCTTGAGGGAATTTAATAAAACCTTCTATCCTGCTTATTTATTAACATATATTAATAAAATTTAGTGTTTACAATAATTAGGAAGAGTTTAACTCATATTTGCTGAAAACCCCCATATGACGGCAAACCTACATACTCTCATCCCCATGGGTTTTATGGGGAAATAGAAAATGTACCAAAATTCCATTGGAAATTCCCAGGGGTATTGTTTAAATATATATATATATATATATATATATATATATATATATATATATATATATATATATATATATATAAAATAAAATAAAATAAAAATTAAATAAATAAAATATATATTTAAAATAAAATCTCTTTAACTGGGCACTTTAAACAATTATTAAAAAATTTCAGGTTTCGAAGGCCGTCCAAATTGCCTTGGATGTTTCGACACCATCAGAGACGATATGACGGTCCGTAAATATTTAAATATTTCTAAATAAGTCTTTAATTTGTAAATGAAGAAATTGTATTGTTCATAAACTTATTTCATTCGCACCTCCCGTCCCCTACACAAAATATATACAGTGCGATTTTGATTGTTGTTTTAAAAATCCCAATTATACAAGGTTAGTTTTCCTGCTAACCTTTTCAAAGGCAATATTTGGGAAAGCTATAAAGAAGGAGAGTAGTTTATTACGAGATTAAAATTTTTAAGGGGCTTTATACTTTGATAGGGGGACACAAATTATGCATCGCAATAATAATATAAAATTATTTTACCTGAGTACCAGTGACAGTGTTGAAATTTGTTTGTTGATATTGTAGGTACAAATCAGCAAAGATTACTTGATGATTATTATGCCAATATGTCTTAGGCCTAGTACCTAAAAACTCATAAAAAATAAGAAATACATTTACCGATGTTTGATCTACTCATACACGAACTATATATGACTATATAACGTTTGGTATCTTCATAATTTCTGCAGAAATAACGTTAGTCCGTAATTAAAGCATTCTTTCGTTTTATAAAAACATTCTAAAAGTTATTTCTTCGCCAACTTTGACGTTGGATATAATGTATTTTGTATAATAAATCTTTGTTGGGGTGGAAAAAGTTTATGTAGTTCCCAATTGATAAAATACAGAACACATGCAGCAAATGATCATCGTACATCAATTTAGGTAGTACATTTCAAACTCTTGTACTTGGTAAAGTTAGTCTTTAGTTTTACACAAACATTACCCATTGGAAAATTAAATAAATAAATCAAACTATTTACATCTATCTTCTTATTTCTATAAGGGTTTCGTCTGTTACGTCCCTTTTTCTCTCGACCTATGAACTGATTTTTAAGATTGAGGTGTCATTTAAAGCTTAGGATATACCGCAGTGACGAATCGTAATTAAAAAGGTCATATTGTTTCGGGCTTCGCCCCCCTCGCCTTTGATTTATTTCTAGAGGGGGCCTTAAAATATTGACCAACTTATATTGCAAGTTCTTTAATGTGAACTGTTATTTAACAGCTGATTTGCTGTTGAATGCTGTTTGCTGTTAAAACATAACATTCCTCGACCTACAGAAGCATTTAAAAGCCAGATAGTAAACAAAAATAGATCTCTGTCACTTCGCATAATCAACATTCACGTACTATAGGTGAGTTTCTCTCATACAGAATCATAATTAAATGCGCAATTTGCGCACGGGCCCCCTTGTATTTATTTATTAATTTATGTTATTCATTTGTTTAAATATTATACACTTATATATATATATATATATATATATATATATATATATATATATATATATATAAGTGTATATATATATAACCTATATGGATATAGGCTATATATATATATATATATATATATATATATATATATATATATATATATATATATATATATATACATTGATCACAATAAACATGTATCATTTACAAACTAACTATATAATCACCCCACTGTTTGTCCTATACTGTTCCAGTTTTTTCTTCTAACTAAAATAAATTTATTTTTTCGACATAGCTGGTAATTAATTGATAAGTAACAAAATTTCCTCAAAATCTTTTTCAAAATCCCAATTACAAGGTTACTTTTCGTGCTAACTTTTGCAAAGGCAATATTTGGAATAGAAATTTACATAAAACAACTGACACGAGTAACATACAGACTTATGGCAAAACCAAGATGATATTTACTCTATAACTGGAGGTTACACTACAATGCAGTTTTTTTTTTTTTTTTTTTTTTTTTTTTTGGAAAAGCGTGCTGTTGATTTACGTGCGAATACGCAAACTTTCACCCCGCATAAACTTAATTATGGGAAAAGTAAATGTTCATCTTGAAAAGGGATGCGATTTAAACAGTTTGGTCGATGTTTCCAATCGTTGAATAGGCAACGGTATGTGCGGATTTCTCCTACTATCCACTCAAGGTGAGAAAAAAGGAGGAAAAGAAACATGCTTGCATATTAATATATACATAATAAACATAGGGAAGTCCTATATATTTAGGGTTGATTTGACGTAGATTAAATATTTTTTATAAATTGTTAAAACTGACCCCGTTAAGAAACATAATGAGCATTTTTTTAAATTCTATTTGTTGTTAAACGAAAGTTGGAAGTTAAATTTCTATGTCCCATTTTAAAGTCCGGCGAATCTAAACTATGTTTAAATAATAACACTATTCTTTTCTATAGAATTTTATATAACTACTTTCATTGTTGCTCGAAATCGAGCAATTTATTTTAATAGGCCCTACAATACAACAGTTACTTTAAGTTCCAAATAAATTACATACACTCAATCCAATATTGTGAAAATCAGGAATCACAAAAACTACACGTATGCTCAAATCAATCCCAATGTTATCCTAATCTGTAATTTTCATATTTTATCTGTGGATAGTGCCCTTATTAAGTCCGATTTTCTTTGTAGGACTTAAGATTACTTTGGTAATTACTTAATTTAGGTTACTAAAGTAAGTTTTGGCGGACACCACTACAGACTAAGCCCTATCCAACGACACCAAAAACTTGAAAATCGGTTAAGAATTGTAGGAGTTCTCTTAACAAAAACAGCCTTAGCATATTAAATAAGTATAGATTTTAAGCAACTTTGTTATAAACTTTTATGGGAAATAAAGGTAACATTATTTAAGTGCTATAGCCCTAACCTTAATATTTTTTATTTACTGTTTTCGTTTTCACTCTAAATAATACAGTATAAAAATTTTGGGTTTTCTAACAATATAATAATTATTTTATACTTAAACATATACATTGTAACAAAGAAAATAATTTTAATATTCATTTTTTTCTAAGGCAAATCAAACCCCAAAACACTAATGTTTACGCTTAAAAAAGCTTATTAGATGTTCGTAACGCATACAATTTGGAAACCTGCAAAAAGCCATGCAAAGTTTCCCCTCATATCCCCCTCCTTCGCCGCCCCTACCCCCTCCAGAAATCAGAGGCGGGGCTATGACGCGCCCGGCTCCCCCCCTTTCTCTCCTCTAGAAATAAGAGGCGGGGCTCTGACGCTCCCGGAGGTTTCAAGCCCCGGAGGAAAAATTGTCTCCCAAAAATAAGTCATTTACTCAGAAAGGGCTATATACAGCTCATGTAATATGCATGCCTAAACAATGCACGATTACCAATCAAGTGTCATTGTTAAATTTTCCTTGCTGTCCCTTGATATAGAAAAAACGTGCTTATTTGAACGTCTAATTTTTTAGTTATAACTTTCAACAGTAAAAAGTTATTTTTTCAGCTGCAACGAAATCTTAAACTCTTTTGGAGTCTTTTCATTAATCCATAGACAAAATCATAACCTCTTCAAAAAAATCAAGCTAGTAAAATAAAGATCTACCTTTGAAAAATTAATTTCAATAAAAATTGTTTTTATTCCGTGGAAGTATATAGTTGATATTTATCCACCAATATTAATTTTCATCAAATTATGCCAAAATGATGAGACTTGTAAGTCTTAGGGCGTGCAATAAGTTAATATTGAAAATTAAGTGACAAGATACAGAACAAATCGAAATCAACGCATACTGGCCGGTCATGGCAAAGGTAGCTGCTCCAAATGTCCAAATACCTGACAGAGTCAATATTTCTCAGTGATTTGGTTTTCAGTAAAACATCGAGGAGAAACCGGTTATGTCGGGTCTAAATTGTATTCAGCTCACAACTCCAAGATGAAGAATATTATTAGCACCACATTTTTCGTAATTGGCGTTGAAGACTGTGTTGGAGTCGATGAAGTCCAAATGAAGACGATCACTCTTGTGGCCGTCCAGGTGGCCTTGTCACTTGGTCTCATCGCTGGCACGGGTCTTGTCGCTCGGGAACACCCGGACCGTCAGGTTGACGATAAAGCAGCAGCTGAAGCTTAAACAAACATTCCCGTCTCCATTTATACTCTGTTGCAAATAATTGAGATATTAAATATTTATTCAACTCCGTACCCCAGAATACATAAAAGAGATCCTCATGTAACTTTCTTTAATGGATCAAACTGATACATTTTATAAATCTATTTTTAATATTTCCGACACAAAACGTGTTAATTATGAGTATTATAGGGGGAAATTGTCACATTGCCATGATGGTAATGGGACATAAATACATAGACAAATTTAAAACCAAATTCTAGCGTATGCCTAATGATTTTGCATTATAAACCTGCCTACACCATGTGATTTATCAACAAGGAAGTGAACTCACTAAGAGGCCGGGCCGCTTTGGGTAGTTGACTAAACTCTAAACTAATTACATAGCTAAAACCGACGACTATTAAGGAAGTTCGATCAAATTAGAGCAATTATTAGACTTTGAACGCTACTAGGAGCGTTTAGATTTAGTTTAAATCTCGACCGTGAAGAACAAATGGAAATATATTGTAAATATTTTTTGTAGTTATTTGCTTTTAGATCTTTGTTTTGTTTTTTTTTGTTTTTTTTTTTACTCTCAAGCTCCATCGAAGGTATGCAAATTCGATTTTGTGAAAAGTTTATATGTTGTTGATGTTTCTAAATTGGCCCCATATATAAGCCCTACGTTCATTGGGATGCAATGATCTTGACAAAGCACAAATACAATCTTAGGCAAGCACGATTCTTTCCCTACTTTTCCCAGTTTTTGTGCAACGTAAGAAAAATTTGCGCAACCCGTTAGAATGCTCTTGTAGATTAACAGAATCGCATTATAATTTACATTGACCCCCTTGGCTACGCCCTATTTCAGATCAGGAATAAATTGGGTCCAAAATCAACTGACATTTTGGTTGAATTTCGACCAGTGGGCGATCCCGATTCTTAATACATTCACACTTCATTCTTACTTCCCGTTCTATAAGTATTGAATATAACAATGTTTGATGTTGTTGCAGACTGGGGCTGATGTCCCACTTCAACGCGCTGGCCGCCGCCGCCTCGGGTCGCAGCCCCTTCATCGCCGTGTACCCGCACCCACCCCCAGGAACCACCCCCGGGGACAAGCCCTGGTACGCCGCCTGGGCCCGGCTACACCAGCCGCCCCCCACCACCAGCCCCACAGGTCGGTACAGCCTCAGAAACTGGCCTAGGGTAAAACCATAGTCACCTTTAATACACTTTGCTACTTTCTTTAATAACTTTGTTAGGGGAAAATTTGTTAATGAACAAATTGGTTGTTTTAAATTTTTAAATCTAAATTAAATTAGTTTCGTGAAAATGTTTAATACAAACAAATGCAAATACTTGGGAATAGAGTAAGAACGATAAAGGGAGGAATGACTCGCATCCACTCAACTATGACTCTTTTCGCCCTTGGGCTGAAAAACTCACAGACAATTATATAACCTTGACAAATATTAGAACTTACGTGCTTCAGTTTGTATAGGCTACGTAACGCTTTGTCCAGTTTTTGTATTTTCCCAATTTATTTGGTATTTTCATTAAAAGGTCATACTAACTCATTCTTGATGCGATAATATGTAATAGATAATTTATATCATTTGGAGTTTCTACAAAAATATTGTTTGAAATGACCCGATCGTAAAATAAACATAAGAAAAAAAACTTGAATAATTGTACCTTCTTCAATATTCTACCATACTTAACACCATATAAAATATTGACGTTTTCCCCAAGACTTCCTTAAGGAATGTCCTGTCCCTAGTGGAAGTCGTCAGGGAAACTGCATTGGACTACGTCGTATGACACATAATTTGTAAGGGGTTTCTTCGTATTCTGAGTAATTTGCCATAAACCCAATATCAAAAGGTCGAGTGTATGGGGATATATTGCATTTTTCGTTTTCAGTAATATCATTTTAATGCAATGTTTTATCACTTGCCATTTTTTTATTCGGTCGTCCTTTTGAGGTCGGGTTTGCGCGGGTTTGCGGTATTGTTCCTTATTCTTAGAGACCTTTAAATTAATGTAGTCTATGCTGTCGACCATATTGACCTATGCTTATATTTAAGATTTCCTTTGACCCCTGGGCGGGACGTTCCATGATACCTATGTCAGAAAGGTGATAGTTCCTTAAAAAAGTAAATTTTTAGGTATAGTGCTGATGTATACTAAATCCTTAATGACATTGTTATTGTTATTGTTCAGCAAATATTAAACCCGTGCGAGACTTTATGTACACACCTATGTATATGGTGTTTTTAAATATATTTTATACTGTGGTTTTTATGTACTGCTTTAAATACTGTTAGTATATATATCGTTGGCGTTTTCTTATCCTTAGGAACTACAATAACAATAACTATAAATCACCGTTACCCATAGAATTTTACTCTAGCAACGTAAAATAAATATGAATACAAACACAACATATGAATAAAGGTGACAAAAATCCCCAAAAAACTAACATTACCTACAACAAAAAGAAGACAACAATAGAAAAAAATATAAAACTATATCATCTTCCACAATAAAGTTTACGTATGGAGATTCAAAATTGGAAAAAAAACTCTCTAAATTTGTAAATATGTCTGTTGATTTTAAGATCGAGTTTATAATAAACTATGAATCAAAATACAGTATTCATTTAAATAATATTTATTGGAACATAATAATAAATCTTATTCGTTTTTCTAAGGCACACAGTGATAAAACGTAGGCCTACAACATTAGCCTAGGCTTATCAGCAAATGCTCTTCACGTTCAAATAAACCGTTTACTTTATAAATGCGGCGTTGAAAGACTTAAACCTCACTAACTCGGATTACTTAATTTATTTTACAAACCTACTGCTATTAACGGGATAATTGTGGATTTGGTTCTCAGTAAAAGGTTATAAATTAGTTTAAACCCAAGTAAATTAGGGGCGTTTACTTTGATCTAAAAATAAACTAATCGTCTTAGAATCATGGTGATTGATCTAAAAACCGTCGAGCTAGACAAACTAGATTATAGATTAAACCTACAAAAATATTAGTAATAAAATAATAAAATTATATATCTTTCAGCGCATTTTTTTGTTTATGTTTTTTTAACTACTCATATTTATTGTTAAGTATACACAATTGATGGAAATTTAATTGAAGCATGGCCTACAATCATCCGTTATCAAAATGACTACATTTTTTGTTTGACATTTCAGCGCTCCGTCTGTGACTGATATTATACAAGGGGGTTATAAATTATTGGACACATTTTTAAATTCAATAGATAAATAAAGAAGCAACGTAGAAACATGGGAGTTATTTTAATTAATAGTAAAATTTAAAGAATTTTACTATGGTAACAAAAAATTTTATTATAAACATTTCAGTTATCATACACATTTGTTAGTAATAACTTTTAAAACCGCAAAATTTCTTTGCCTTCACGTTAATCAGACATTACACCCTTACACTTTTTCTGTGTTTAAGAAAAGGACATAACGTTCACAAGGTATGGTTCAGTAAACTTAAAGAAATAGTTAGAAAGGTCATTGGAGGTACCTCCAGCAGTGCTCAGAAAACATGTTTGAGGTTGAATTAAGACTACAAACGTTGCGTGCAAACAATAAATACCAAATGGAAACGGTTTATTACTTCTAAAAACAATTATGTAACAGTAATATTTTCTTGAATTGTGATAAAAACAACTGTTTAATGTTATTTAATAAAACAAGACCTATGTTAATTAGTTTCCTTTTAATTTATTTATTCAATGTTAAATGTGTATAATGATACCTACCTTTTATTACTTTAACGCATTTTTTATCGAACAAAAACTCAGTGTCGAGGTAGTTCTAACTTATAATAGACTAAATATAGTGTTATTTACCTTTTGTAAATAAATCATTGTTAACCTCTCAGAACTATGCAGAAAACCTACACGATCATAAAAATGCTGTTGAATCAATCAGTAAATATTATGCTTTAGGCCTACCTTAAAAAAGTTTGTAAATCTATTAATATATATTTTATTTTTATTTTAATTAAATGAGGGGGGGCGAATCGTGTTAAGCGTCATCTTCACCCCTGGGGCCCAATTTTTCAATCGAGTGAGTAGTGAGTTGGTGAGTTGGCTTATTCGCCAAAAATTTACATAAACCCTTATAATTAAATAAGAATGAAGGTAATTTTTAAGGTCTTTTAAAACTTGCGCATCCAGTAATTAATATTTTTCAGCAGTATTTCAAGGGATTGTTTTATTCACCATTGTCGCATAAATGTATAAAAATGTATTTTGTGCAAAAAATCTCACCAACTCACCCGTTTTCACTCACCTAACAAATCGGTGGTGAGTGGTTTTGGTGAGATAATCTCACGTGACGTTGAAATTTCTTCTTCATCATCTCGATCTCGACAGGAAATAATTCTATTTGTCAATAACAACTTTTATACTTTTCAAATCGTCGAGGTTATGTTTACTTTAGTTAAATAGCCTAAAATGTATATTGATACTTACAATTGTGTAATTAAACATTTAAAATAAAATAAGATTGCAATTATGTTCTAAATATAACAATGCAAGTCATTTAGAATCTTTAAATTAATAGAACTGGCAATATTTTTAATGTTGTTATTGTTTTGACGGTTGAAACCGGATGCTAACATAAACTTCAATTTTACCATCTCGAGCCAGTCGGTAAGGAGCAAACTAGTGAGATGTAACTCACGACTCACTCGATTCAAAAATTGGGCCCCTGGACCAGTAGCCCATTGTTGGGCAGTCGGCAATGTTAACGATACGGCTTTATGCAAAACATTGTATTTTATTCCCTTGTTTCGGAAGCTGTTTTCAACAGAGTTCTTTTTAAACTTGGTAAGTGTTTAGTAGAATAGTTGTATTAGGTAATTCACGCCTCAAAATTTTAAAAAAACTTAAAAATATTACTAATGAAAATCGATTTACTTTGCGACGTCACAGAGATATTTTTGTTAAATTTTCAAAATTTTGAGCTATGAGGGACCTAATATAACTATTCAACTAAACACTTGAAGAACTTCCAAGTTTGAAGAAAATCGGTTGAAAAACGGCGTCTAAAACAGGGGAATAAGATACCATGTCAATGTTAATGTTAACCATAGAAGCCGTATGGTTAACATTGCCGACTGCGCAACAAAGGGCTACCAGCCTACAGGTGAAGATGACTTTTAGCGACACACGATTTGTGTTGTTTCAGTGTATTATTTTTCATGTAAAACTAAAGGCAGTCGAGATGATAGCTGGTTCAGCGGGGTGGGCGCTGCAGGGTTGAGGGCCAAGTAGCGCCCGGGCGTTGCGATGAGCGGATTACAGCGCCCAGGGCCAGTAGAGGTGTCGCGCCAGAACTGGGTCGCTCTAGCCGCACTTGTGAGGGCTCGCAGTTTGAATGTAACGCCCCGTATAATCAGCAGGGCTTCCTGGCCATCGCGGATACAACAACTGTTTACTTTACATCGACCCTCTGTGTTATTGCAAACGCCACTAGTCTATTGTATTTAGAATTTTCTTATGTAATCGAAATTTACCGCAAAGTTTCTAATTTATAACAAACATCTCGTCTTTGTTAAACCACCGTAATCTTTATTCAATTCATTTACTGATAGAAATTTACATCACTGCACTTAAACATGTGCCTTTCCCATTTGTAAAGAAAAATTTGCTCCTTTCGTAAATGCATAGTAAATATACTGTGTCCTTTATTAATTAAAAAATGTGTCGACTGTTTAGAAACGAGATTAAGATAAAACAATTGGAACAAAACAATATTAAATTTAAATTTATTGAAGATTATCTAAAGAGTATTGTATTAAAATATGTAACTAAAACATTTGTTAATGTTTGTTTGAAGTAGCCTATGATGTAAATAAAGTATTGTACGTAACATGCCCGGTCTTGTGATCGCATGTGCGGAAAATATCATGCTTGCACGGTAAAACATGACTTACTGGGAGAGTAATGTAATATAATATTACCGGGTGTGGAAAACGAACAACAATGCTGCGATACATATTAGTAAAAAAGTTTCAACGCTCTTAACTTTTACTTGGCTGCCTCAGGATCATGTTTATGACGAGTAGCTTATACCTTTCGTAAAACCAATCAATTTTATATTAACAAATGACTAAAATAAACATAAAAAATAGAACTTTAGTTTCATAAAATATGATTTAATGTTCTAATCCTGCAATACTGAAAGGATTTTTGTTGAAGCCATAATTATTAGGCCTACGGTGCAATAAAGGGACACATGTCAAATTAGGGGTAAAGTAACAAAAGATCCTTGGAGACTTCTGTTTTTTTCATTTCATAGTTTTAGGGAATAGGCCTATATTTCAATTTCAAACCTAAAACTGTAAGCGTATTTCTCCTATCATCGTATCTACTGCTATGATAGGTACTTGCGGTTGAGCACATCCCTCCTTACTACGCCGGCGCGGAGGAAGGCGTAGCGTATACGTATAAATACCCTGTAGCTGTTAACCGTTGCCCTGCAGCTGAGCACATCCCTCCCTACTACGCCGGCGCGGCGGATAGCGTAGCGTATACGTATAAATACCCTGTAGCTGTTAACCGTTGCCCCGCACTTGCCCGGCCTCGGCTTATGCCAATTTGTGCCCACTCACACATTTTCACAATAAGCCCCAGTTAATTAGATTTTAAGTAAACAGCGAAGCCGTTTTAAGTACTTCTCTTTCCGCCGGCTTAGGAGCCCTCCAAGTGTCCGCTGCTTATTGGTTTTCACTTTGTTGACAGTTTGTCTTTCGCTGTTTTTAAACTTCTTTCCCCACACCCTTTTGCTTTGTCAGCAAACACTTTCATTCAATTCATCGAATTTGTGAAGCCCCTCAATTCTATTTTTATAAAACGTCTCTATTTATCTTCTATTTATAAGATTTACTACATTTTTCTCTTATTGTTTAATTTTTATGTTATACTTAAAAATTTACCTTTAATCTATCTATACTGTATATTAATACGCAAGCATGTTTCATTTCCTCCTTTTTTCTCAGCTCGTGGGCATCGTAGGATAAATCCGCGCATACCGTTAGAAAGGTATAGTCCTGTAGATGAACAGAATCGCATTATAATTCACATCGGACAACAGGGCTATGCCCCACTGGCTTTCAAAGTTCCAATGTTAATCTTATGGAGAAAGGAGAATTAAATGAATCATTAGACAGCTGTTGTAAAAACAACTGCTAGAAAATTAGGAGGGAAACAGATGTTTTAGTTCTAAAATGTTTTTAGCTTCTTTAGTCCAGATCAACTGAAATGTTAATAGAATTTCGATCAGGAGGCGATCTCTAGTATTTATAAAAGAGGAAGTATATATGTATATATGTATGTATGTTGCCTATGGACTCTGAAACGCTCTACAGATTGTAATTAAACTTTCAGGGATTATTAAGTATTATTCAAGGATGGTTTTTGTGAAGTTTGGTCAGATCTGTCCAAAGGGCTCTGACCAACAAAGTCAATAAAAAATTCTAATTTTTGGTATTCCAGCGATTTTTATATGTAAGGTGAGCGTGGCAGCGAGTGAGAGTGGCGAACGAGCTAAACCTGACGGCGATTGAGATTAGGGAATGAGCTTAATTACCTATAAAATAAATTCAATCACGCGAAGCCATGACGAGAAACAGCTAGTATTGAATATTTCGTATCAATATTTTTTATTTAATTTTTTGATACTTTTTAGTTGCTTATTTAAATGTTGTTTAAGTGAATCTTTAAATTACATAAACTGCGATTTCATTGCGTTGGAATACCTAAAGATAAATTTGTAGGTATCCGTTAGAACTATACCTTTCTAACGGTATACGCGGATTTATCAATGTATTATCTTAATTTTTTTGTTGTTGTCTTTGAATCTGATTCTAGGATTCTGAACTATTTACATGTTTTATAAAACTTTATTCGCAAATGAAAAAATAAAACACAACAATTAATTATGCCAAACAATTCTTTTATTTAATAACGAATAATTTCACAAATCAATTACCAATTTAATTTAATCATAGATTGAGCGAACTCCATTTCTCCTATAAAACACTTGTTTCATCATTATTTAACAACGGATTTCTAGTATTATAATTGAATTAAAAAAACCAAAATACACATTTTGGTAAAATAATTGCTATAAGCGGTGCTCGGGACGTGAGCCCGCGCCGATATCGACATGTCGAGAGTTGCTGCTTTATTTATTATTGACGGGGCACTTTAAGATCATTTCCAAGGCGTTTCCGGCGAACCTCTCCCGGAGGATCGGCTTTTCTGTCTCTTGTTTTGCTAAAATCACCGTCAAATGTCTTTCGATCACCGCTAAAGTGCCTCTCGAATCGCTTTATACCGGAGCGTCGGCCCCATTCTTTTTAAAATGCACTATAAAGCTTTACCTGTATTCTAATAATTTTTAAGTTTAAGACCGTGTCAATGAAATTTCATCAGTTTATAAGTTATACGTTTTGCAAGTGGCGAATTAAAACTTAAATATATCAATGACAACTCTCTGGAGAAGTATAAAGACAAGTCTTATAATTAACTAGCAGTTACCCGGCGCGCGTTGCTGCGCTCAAATTAAGATGTTTACATAAATAAAGCTATTTTAATATAACAAAAAAAGATGAGTTAAGTTTTAAGTTTTTTAATACATAACAAAAAAAGTCAATGGCATAGAAAGTAAGTATATTAATATTACTGTAAGGCCAAAGGATAAACAGGCATTTTACAAATTTAAACCCAGAATAGTCAAAGTTTGCCTTGTATCTTATTGATCGTAATTGCAAATGCAAGAGCACCTATGAGCAAAGAGGCACGTCCATGTTAAATTTCAACCCTGGTGGCCCTGAAGTAATTTTCAAGTCCAATGGGGCAGAGCCCCAAAAAGCTTCAAAAACTATATTTGCAAAATTGTTTCTTAGTGAGTACCTATGGTAAAGAGCATCGTCCATCAAATTTCAACCCCGGTGGCCCAAAAGTAATTTTTAAGTCCAGTGGGGTGGAGCCCTAAAGAGCTTAAAAAACTATATTTGCAAAACCGTTTCTTAGTGAGTACCTATGAGCAAAGAGAATCGTCCATGTCAAATTTCAGCTACGTATAGGTCCTAAAGGAATTTCAATGTCCAGTTAGGCGGAGCCCTAAAGTGCTTAAAAAACTATATTTGCAAAATCGTTTCTTAGTGAGTACCTATGGGTAAAGAGCATCGTCCATCAAATTTCAACCCCGGTGGCCCTAAAGTAATTTTAACGTCCATGGTTGTGGAGCCCTAAAGAATTTAAAAAACTATATTTGCAAAACCGTTTCCTAGTGAGTACCTATGAGCAAAGAGAATCGTCCATGTCAAATTTCAGCTCCGGAGGTCCTAAAGTAATTTTAATGTCCAGTGAGGCGGAGCACTAAAGTGCTTAAAAAACTATATTTGCAAAATCGTTTCTTAGTGATTACCTATGGGTAAAGAGCATCTTCCATCAAATTTCAACCCCGGTGGCCCTAAAGTAATTTTAACGTCCAGGGTTGTGGAGCCCTAAAGAATTTAAAAAACTATATTTGCAAAACCGTTTCTTAGTGAGTACCTATGAGCAAAGAGAATCGTCCATGTCAAATTTCAGCTCCGGAGGTCCTAAAGTAATTTCAATGTCCAGTGAGGCGGAGCCCTAAAGTGCTTAAAAAACTATATTTGCAAAATCGTTTCTTAGTGGAGTACCTATGGGTAAAGAGCATCGTCCATCAAATTTCAACCCCGGTGGCCCTAAAGTGATTTTGAAGTCCAGGGGGGTGGAGCCCTAAAGAGCTTAAAAAACTATATTTGCAAAACCTATGGGACCTATGGTGCACCTATGGACAAAGAGGATCGTAAATGTCAAATTTCACCACCTGTAGGCTTTTAGTGTAAGTGTGAGCTTCCGTAGGGCGGAGCCATAAAGACAACACAAACATCAACATTATACCTCACACCTGGTTACGTCTATGATTATAAGCATCTGCTTGAATGAAACTTTGAAATTTTTTAATTACAGCAGTTCATTTTGTAAACACTAAATTTCTTAAACCTGACACTGCACCATTGTATGCCCTCTGGGTCAGAGCCCTTTGGACAAATTTGCACTAAACTTCACACAAACCATCCTTGAATAATGCTTAATAATGCCTGAAAGTTTCGTTGCAATCTGTTGAGCGGTTTCGGAGTCTATAGGCAACATACATATATATTTATAAATATAAATACATACTTCCTCTTTTATAGATATAGATTAATATTATTTAAAAGAGTAATTCTTCATGGGTACTCATTTTGAAATTCATGTGAAGGTAGCAAATATTATTAAAGTAATAAATACGAAAAACAACTCTAGAAAACAACGTTATTACATACAAATGAAGAGCCTCGGTTATTCACTGAAATCAAAGCAATGTCACATGGAGAACAAGCTCATTTACCTCAATTACAGTCTTTAAATCAAGAGTTTTTAATTTTAAGTAAGCTTATTTTGGAATCTTATTTAGATTTTTTTTTGTAGAGAATGTTTTGTATGCAATGGGATGAAAGTGAACACAATCAAACACCCGAGGAGCTTCCTAATTACAACTGAACAAGATATTTTATTTTAGATTTACAAATTAACCTTTTTTAAAAGGGATTTTTACTTTTGGAATATTACTTAATTTTCATAATTCTCATCATTTTGTGATCTTAAACAAGTTGATATATGGTGGTAGGACAATATTTTCCTCCCAACCCTCAGCCTTTTGTATTAAATAAATATTTGAATGTGAGAGTTTCCATCAGCCTATTTCGTTAAATAGTCGAAAACTCTATACATTATGAATCCATATCACACAAAAAAGATTTACATCTTCTGTTATGTTTAGTTTTTTATTCCCACATTTACATTAAAAACAAGTACAACCTAACATAGGCTCTAATTTATATCAACAAATTCAAAACACTAATGATCCTCATGACTACTTAGGCTAAATGTTAACAAAATAACATGTATATAAGAAAAACAGTTACCTATGTTATGTATCGTATTTAAAAGTGACTTTTTCTCACATTTGAACTTTCCTGGACATAGGTTCGTTCTTCATATTAATGGAGTTTAGGTTGTGATATTTAGGTTAGAACAAATCCACCTATAATTTGTATTTGACAATAATTTTCTATACGATATCGATAGTATCGATCGATATTTTCATTCGATAGTATCGTAGCCCAGTTATGAAACTGCACCCGTGTGCTATTGTCATGAGAGCGGTTCTCCCAACCGGTACCGGATCGTGTGGTGTAGGAATGTCCACAGGGCTTCTGTCGATCACTCTACGGGGCTTCACCCTGTCATCGATTGATACCTACCGGTGGCTGCTCTCTAGGGCTCTCTATATAGTGATTTGTGAATCGATATTTTACAATTCATTTTCTATTTTCCTCATTTGACATATATTTTACAACACTTGTCAAAAAATTCAACTACAGAAGTGTCAATAGGGTTCATAAAATGCATTGCCAAAGGTGCAATACATGCTATATCTTATTGTTTTAGTATAAAAACGACAACTACCCCAAATAGATTTCGTTTTTCGGGAAAAATGAACACCTTCTTACTGCTAACAACAATTGTCTATCGTTAATAGATTTTAAATTGACTTTTTATCAAGCGTAGGATAATAAAACGATCCTTAATTAATTAGTCCAAATCTCAAACTAAAACTTAAAATGAGGTAATAAATTCTCCCCCTTTATCCCGATGAAATCAGTAACTGCAGTCATTATAAACAACAATCAATTAATCTTAGGCCGAGTTTTCGCCTGGTGGCCGGAAGCGCCCCGGTGGCTCCTGCTGGGCGGTGATCGAGTGCCGTCTGAACGCCCGCCGGTATCTTTGATCTGAGAATATCATTTATCAGTTTCACCCTCTTGTCCGACTTGTAAGCTCCAAGGTACACAACTGCCACATTAATAAAGTGATCGTAAATCATTACATCGTTTGGGCGAACGGTTTGGGAATATTTGTAGCGTGGTTTGATGTAAGAGCTTTTGTCGATTTCAAATAGCCTATGGTGGCCAATTTTTATTTCTTATACTAAGTTGTATATTTTTTCCAGGTGGTTCGACAACGACAAATGACGAGACCAGCAGGCCGAGCACACCTCATAGTGTAGGGCCCAGAAGTGGGTCCCCCCTGCCACCCTCCAACAGCCAACCCCGGGACTCCGGAGCTCCCAGCGGGGTCGACCCCCACCGACACAGTCCGGCGAGCTCCCTGGGCGAGGAGGCAACCTCTCCCAGACAGCCGCTGGGCAACCACCACCTCAGCTCCCTCCTGGGCCCGAGTTTCCTCCACCAACACGACTCCTACCTCCAGCTAGCCGCGGCCAGTCAGAAAAGCATGCACAACTTCATGTCGGAGCGACGGCACGACGATGACATGGTGGTGGACGGCGAGGAGGTGGAAGAAGGAGACGACGAGTTCGATTCTAAAGACGACAAGAAGGACGGTGGGATGTTGAATAACAACAACAAAAGGAAGAAGAAAACGAGAACCGTGTTTTCCAGGAGTCAAGTCTTCCAGTTGGAGTCGACCTTTGATATGAAAAGGTATCTTTCCAGCTCGGAGAGAGCGGGGTTGGCGGCGTCTTTGCATCTGACGGAGACTCAAGTCAAGATTTGGTTCCAGAATAGGAGAAATAAATGGAAGAGGCAGTTGGCTGCGGAGCTGGAGGCGGCTAACATGGCCCAAGCCGCCCAGAGGTTGGTGAGGGTACCGATCCTGTACCACGAAGCAACCTCCACCCCCGGGCTGCAGCACCATCTGTCGGCGCCGGTCACCTCCGCCTCCTCCGCGTACCCTTCCCTCTACTACCACCACCACCACCATCACACCCCACCATCCTCCACCCAGTCCTCCAGCCCGGTACCTCCCAGAGCTCCGTTACCCAGTCTAGTCTGAAGTTTACCCGACTACCACCCTACGGTGGAACCCAACTACACTTTCCATCCTTACACCCTACAACTTCCTCTGGACTCTCAAGTTTTATCTTCCACGCCATGTAAAGAACTTTAACAGTGTCTCTAAACGTATCGACAATCTCAAACCGTTATCGCTAGTGAATGGTTTCATAGTTTTTTAACATTTTTTTGCCAAAGCGTCAAAGACTGAGGGAGGTCTTGCCGTGGATTAATTTAACAAGTATAAGTTGTGTTGAGGTCTAAAATTATCGATATCTCAGGTGTTAACTATTCTGGTCATTAGGTTTATATTTTGGGTTGATAAAGTAAGTTTTTACACTAACTGGTAATCTTGACTAAGCTTTATATTAAATATCAACTATTGTTACTGTCATATTAGTTGTATTTCAATTATGTCCTGCACCACTCGCTTTTAAACGATTGATTACTGAAAGTATCATCAATTTCTTGATACGTAACCTTTTATTAAACTGTTATTTTTAAATACGAATTTCAAAGTGCCAAAATTGACCTTCTGTAGTCTTGCATACAACAAATTAAAAAAATCAACAATATGAGTTGAATAAAAAACACGGATTTGGTTAACGCTTATTATGAGTGGAGATTAAAAACGACTCGTTAACACCATTTTATAGTGTTTACATTTTTTATAAATATTTTTAAAAATCGATTACTTTGCATTGTTTACAATTCACTTAAAACCTAAAAAAAATGTTTGGTATTAATGTTAACTTATTCAGTTTATCTCTTTGGTTAAAATAGCAATGATTGTACATCCTTTCTAAGAAGTGGCTTTAATTGACATATATTTTCCTCTGTGAAGTACCAAATTGTACGTTATGGTTAGAAATTATGTCCTGTACATTATATAAATCTATAAAGAATATCTGTACAAATGTAAGGACTAGTCAGTGTTAAAAATGTCGATCTCGTTTTGTAATATCTGTACCTTATAATGTACAAAATAGTAGATAAGATTGTGATAGTAATATATCTACTTTAGAATGTTAAGTGTTTTAATTTATTTCAATTCCGAAAAAATAATACAGTACAACCTGGAACAAGACTACGATTTATAACTCTCAATTTTGTATGAATTTATATCCTGCACTTTTTATTCTAAGTTAGTTTAACCAATGGGTTTTAAGTCTAATAATATAAACGAAATTATTAAAAAAAGATTAGTTGAATGGTTCATATTTTTATGTCTCGCTTTTTTGGTGAAAATGCAGCAGGCGAATAAACGAATTTAACATAAATTGTAATAGATTTTAGACATTCGCGTCAACAACTAATTTTATAAGTAAACTTTTCAAAAAAATTAATCTGATAAAGTAGATACTTTTGTAAATATATAAAATACGGTTACCATGTAAATGTAACATGTTCGATGTTGTCGTAGAATTTCGCTTCGTATGTGTCATGTAAATTTCGAATAAATGAAATTTTAAATGTAATGTTTTGTTTGTTATTACGATCCTACTTACTTGAATGTGTAAAATAATAATGAATTCCACTGGATTATTAAAAACACATACCTAAAATAGTATTTTTTCATTATTAATTATGTATAGTATGGAATGAAATCAGCTGTGATGGCTGTGGTTTTTTGGTGAATTTAGAATTCGTTTTATACTTTACCTTAACTGTCTGACATGACAGACATTTTTTTATAACACAATTTCACACATTACTTTATAAGCATCAGAGTTTTATTTGTTTTTAATATACAAATTCTATTTAACAGTTTGTCTATGATTTATGTGTTTTAACATCAAAGATATTAAAAATTCATCTTTTCGTTTATCATACCATACACTATTTTGGGATAGGCCTATACTACAAGCGGCGTATTGTTTGGAATTTCTCAAATAAAACGGATTTTCATAAAAAATTTCGAAAACTAGGCCTATGTCTTAAAAAACCAACCCAATGCAGTGAATTTAGATAACATAAATTTCTTATTGATTGATAACATATTTTATTCATGGCTCTGAACAAACAATATGTTCGGTAGTAGGGAGAAACAACAATTATTAAGAACCAAATTATTTTAAGATTTTGGTCAATTATGCTGGTTACATAGACAATCCTACATAAAAAATACAACACAGTAGAATTTTTATGATATATTTTTTTTAACCTAACCTAACACTAGCCTAATATACCAGGAATCACGTGTCTGTCTTTCCCAAAGCGACACTTTAACCACGTGGAACACCTTGTTAGCTGCTCCGCCGCCGCCGCCGCCTCTGTCACGCTCACACTCTCCGTGGCAATTAGCCATCGCTCATCGCTCAATCGCTCACAACTAGCGGCGCGGCGGCGCATTAGACAGTCAAAGAAATAATTGAAGATCGAACAGTGGTTATTAATTTGGAGTAACGGATTCGCGGGCAGGTGACGCCCCGCAGATGCTTTGGATTTATAGACCCCAGGGCCGGCACCCATTCCAATTAAATGCCCTTCTATTAATGGGCCCAATTTACTAACGGGCCTACAGGTGTTTGTTTATTCCAAACAAGATAAGCTGAACAAATTCTCGTTTCGTCAACGGTCGTTCTCGACATCTTTGTCGTCGCTACCGTGAAATCAAACTACTTTTGGACAGGAAGCGACTAAAACTAATTATTTTTAAGGGTAGATGGCATCGAGAAAATTGTTTGTATAAAAATTGGTGCAGTTTGGATTGACATACCAACTGACATGATCCGAAGGACACAATAACATAAAAAAATTTAGTTTAACAAAATAATATGAAATGTTCTAAGTGGTAGGTGTAAGGGGAACTCAACATAAATTATGTGAATGTCATAAAACATTAGAGAATTTTAACAAATAAAGTTAACAGATTTAAGTTAGTTATTAGGAGAAATTATTTTAAGATTTTAAGGTTAGTCATATAGGATGATTGCCAACAAAAAGTGAAACGATTTGTGAACGATAGTTTAAAAGGTTAAAAGTGCGTAGTGGTCATTTATTTAGAGTAAGTGATTTGAGCTGGCGAATAGTTAAATAAGTTAAACTTCGTAAAATATTTTATAAGGAAAGATTTAATTACATCCACGCGATTAAATTTTAGTCACATTTGGAGTTGGGCATCTTCATAGTTAGAATATCCATTTGTTTCTCTCAACATTTTAAAACTGATAGATATAATTCTCTTATAAATATTTTGAGTATAGTTGGTTAGAATATCCTTGCATTGAAATTTGAATTACCCATTTAAAACAGGCGTAGAGTCTTAAGATTACATTTGACTCGAAATAGTTTAAGGTAAAAATGTAGAATCCAAAGCAGAAAAGGAGGGAACACGGAGGAATGTGATTGGATCGGGAGATTGGAGCAGTAAACGTCAGGGTTGGGTCCCGGGGGACCCACGGGATAACCCGGGGGTGACGGGTCTTATCCCCCCCTCACCCCCTCATCCCTCGCCCCTCACCTTCCAAACATTCAATCAGAAGCTGATCAATCATCACCACCAGGCTCGAGGAGCCTCCAGCCACCGAGCAGCCACCCCGGCAACGTGGTTACATTTATTTGTAAAATTTGGTGGATTTTGGTAGAGTTGTTAGTCAGGGATTTGTCATTACGTTATTAGGCCAATTTTTAAATTTCTAAATCTTTTAACAAAATTTGGTTTTTTAAACTTGATATTATCTTCATGTTAACGAGTTAGTCGAAAAAAAGAAGTATAGGATGCAAGTTTGACTAAATCTTAGAGTAAAAATAACCTTATAAGCCACATCTGCGACGAAGGGATTTATATGTTCTACATGCAACTCTACAGCATTGCAAAGGAAAAAGTTTTTGTTCCACTGACTTAATAGTTCTTGATTAGGTGGATATAACTTGTTATTGATTTGGTTTATGTTCATATTTTAGATGTTTTAATGCTGTATCAAGCTAACGGTTTTTTAAAAACTCGTTAGTTCCTTTGGAAATTCAAAGAAATCTACAATAAACTAGTTGCCAAGTGATAATAAAATATAGATAACAAATAAAACAAACTGAGACAAGTAATTTCATTATTTAACTAACGATATTGGACCCCAGATACAGTCAGTTTTCCTTTAGTGAATCATATAAGATTCATCATTTCAGGTAAATATTTTCACACGAATCTAGAATACGAAATGTTTTTATAAGAATGGAATCGATAGTGTTCAAAATCATTGATACGACGTGAAAGCGAAATAATATTTTTCTTTTTATGAATTCAATAATATCTTTATTGTAAATGGGGAACAAATACTTCATTTCCAAAAATTCAAATAGAATTGTACATAGAGGTTTCAAATACATTAACTGGTTAAAAATTAAAATAGTCATAGGCAAAATTTTAAAGTTTATTTTTATAGTTACTTTAATAATTTAGCATATACGTTATTGGAGTAGATCGTGTGCCGGTGTACAAAAAATCTCCATTCACTGTTTCATTCTCCCAGATCATTATTTTGTTAAAACCAATTATTATGTTGAACTACTGATTATAATTTACTAATCAAACAATTTTGAAAAACTGATTGGCGTATTGCAAATGAACTACCATGTACAGTATTTTTCTCATAAGTAATCCTCCTCTTAAAACTCCTTACAAATTTTGACAATAAATTCTATCATAACAGATATGTAAGTTCTTTTTATAACAATTCTTTCTAAATGTAATTGATGTCCTCGACCAATTGCCAGTCTCCAGTCCCCTCATCTAGTATCAGCAGGGTGATGCATTCAGGCCACTGACTGTGGGTAGAGGGCCACTTACACGATTGCTGAGCTAATTGATGAGATGGCCTAAGGTCTCGGCCTCATCTGAGGCTCACAGCTCATCCTGGCCTCAGGCCTCGGCCGTGGTGTGGTACAGCCATACCTCGGGCTACATCCATTGTCTGATGACTGGTTATCTAGTAAATGCTCAAGATTAGTTTCATCCTGTGATTAAACGTTTGCTTTACAGTATAAAGCACAGACGGGGAAAGTAGAGAAGGCAAGTTAGCTGCAAGTAACTGTCCATTACGTCACGTCACTTGTCGTATGTTTTCCTAAGTTAAAGAGGTAAGTACCTCTATAAACAAGGTAAGCTTGCAGTAAGTGCAACAGGCAAGTACTTGCAGTTTCAGCCAGCAACTTGCCTTCTCTACTTTCCCCGTCTATAAGCCCCTTAAGATTAATTTTGGTAAATAGAAATGAAATTCTCAAAAAAATCATATTTTAAATTTTGTAAACAGCCACCAAATCAAATAAACATATTGATGTAAAGAAATAAAAACCTTAAGGAGGTAAAAAATCAAGTGGTTAATATTTCGACGTGGCATTGTACTGTTTTTATAATACTGATTACATTAATCTGTTCGCCTTTCAAAATTCACAATATATTGTTTAATATATTTTTCTTTTTACAGCCAACACATGTGATTTTGAATTTAAATATGTGTTTTGAATTAAAACACTAAATGTAAAAAGTTTCAAATGCTTTAGACTTTACTATTTAGGCATGATAATAAAAACTAGAGATCGCCTCCTGATCGAAATTCGATCAAAATTTCAGTTGATCCGGACCCATGAAGTTTAAAAACATTTTATAACTAAAAAATCTGTTCTTCCTACTTTTCTAGTAGTTGTTTTTACAACAGCTGTCTAATGATTCAATTAATTCTCCTTCCCCCATAAGATTAACATTGGAACTTTGAAAGCCTATGGGGCGTAGCCCTGGAGTCATATGTGAATTAGAATGTGATTCTGCTCATCTACAGGACTATACCTTTCAAACGGTATGCGCGGATTTCTCCTACTATGCACATAAGCAGAGAAAAAAAGGAGGAAATGAAACATGCTTGCCTATTAATATATAGATTTTGGGAGTTCTTTTAAGAACCCTATAGTACAATACCAACACAGAAATACGTTTGGAGAGCATTGCTTTAGTGCAAAAAAATGTTCAAATTAAAATTGACTACTACGTAATTACATTGCGTAAGGGGATTGATTATCCTAGGTACATTTACTTTCAAAATCACCATGGCAACAAACCTAACTCATTCCATTCCCACGTTGTTTATTGGATGGGTAAATACAAAATACTGAATTTTTGGAAATTCGATCTGTACACGTGTCTGCTGCGACGGGGGTATTTTTTTGTAATACATACATTAATATTAGTTAATATTTAAAAATATGCAGTATATCGTTCGAGAAACAAAATTAAGTGTACACTATCAATACAAATGAATTTCGCAAGACTTGAAATTCGCTCAACCCACAAACTTCACATAGTAACCTCACAACGTTTACAACAGCTGACACACAGAAGTGGAGGGAAAACCAGCCAGTATTGCCAACATTTAAGAAGTTAAGTACTCAAATATTGTCTTTTAGCAGATGTGGTTGGTTACACTTAATATACCCATTCGCACTTTGCTGCTCGAAGAAGTTAAATTAACTAAGCAGTCCCTATATTCAAGTACCATACATCAGCCTCTAGACACCAATTAATGAAATAATTGAGACTCTTTAGATTTATCGAAGTCGTTTTTTACACTTGCAGTCCATTTGGAGCAATACACGATGCAATTAGAGTCAAATTAGCCGAGTCCCGCGAGTTGGCCTACACGAGCAACAAAGTTGCCTCGGTTGTTTGTTATAGCTTGGCGCAATTACGGGCGCGATAAACACAGGTTAACAGGTGAGCAGCTTTGGCGGGAACATATCATTTACCGAGGAATGCCGGGACATTAGCATAATCAGCTGATCATCAGCTGGACCGCGGACAATTACAAGATCAGCTGGAACCGCGTCACCCGAAACAGCTGATAGCGGACCGGAATGTTCGGCAAGAAACGGAGAGGTGATTAGCAGAAACGTTGGCCACGAGCCACTGGAGTGGTGGCAATTTAATTGTATGGGATGCGGTTGGAAATTATTTTTTTACAACCCGGTAAAAATTATTACAGTGTAATTTCCATAATTTATTTAGAGTATGTATTTTTATGTTCTCTCATGTAACGCGAATATCAGCAAAATATCATTTCCTTTAAATTTAAAACTAACGGTTTGGTTTAGAAGTATTTTCCGCAATCTTGTTAGTTCGTAAGTCAGAATGTATGATATAAACATTGCTACTTGAGTTATATTGGGCTGTCAGTTAACAAAAAATACTCCTTTAGTAAACTTGTCTGCAAATCAATAAGCATCGCATATGGTCATCGATGTAGTATACATCGATGCATATGGTAAGAGGCATCTCAATATAATCAGTTATATCTGTTTTTCTGTGAATTGCATTCAGCAATAGTTCGAATTAATTTAATTCACATGTATCTGAAGATATCAAACTTGAGGAAACATGCTTTCCTCAATATGAAATTTTGAAATTTTGGAAATGTTGAATGAAACATGCTTTAATTGATTACACACTGTTCAGCAAATTTTGAGAAGGGACCTAGTTCTATGTAGTAAAATTTACAACAAACTACCGTCTGAAAAAAGAAAAATAAATAACTTAACGTTATGAAAAAATAGAGTAAAGGAATATTTCTTATCTCTAAGTAACTAATTTATAAGTGAGGTTGTTTGTGTGAAGGCTTAAATATGTTTGTTATATAATAAGGTAAAAATTTATTTTGTTTTTAAAGATAGCATTTTATGTTCCTGACTTGTTCATTGACCATATATATTTGAACAAAAAATGACTTTTGAGGTATTCAAGAAAAAAATTAGGAAAAAAATATAGACTTCTGATTGTTAGCTTTAACCTAAGATCGAATGCATACATAGGAGTAGAATGTTTGTGTTAAGTTTGAGAGTAGTACCAATCTCACCTCTAACACAGCAAATGTTGAACCTCAGTTCGGGTTTCATGTTGTCGTGCCGAGGCGCGATTGTTTGCAGCGTCGATTGTCACGATGCTACAACGAGATCAGCAGTTGATTACTCCGTTCTTGGCGCGCTCGTTGCTCATTGTGCGTAAGATAGCTGTCGATCGATACCGAACACCGAACACACGGTCTATCGGGCTACCCCGTCCAACAGCAATCGGAGCCCCTTTCAAAAGCGGCGTTTAATTTCAATGAAAGCGTTTGAAAAGGTGCCCTCCCCCGTCACGGCTAAACGGGATGTAATTGGTTTTTGACAAACAACTGCCACCAGAGGCTTTTTTCCTTTTCTCCGATTGAAGCCAAAATAATGCCCCGACTTGTGAACGCGGAGGGACGTCTTTTTTCAGCGGGAGTACAAAAACAAGGGGAAATCGAATTTATAAACAAATAAATGAGCCTTTCATTGTCGACCGGGGGTTTTGGGTTACCTTTTTCCGAATTGGCCCAATTAAAGAAGCGGCGGTGGCCACAATGGACGTCAGGTGTCACGTGGTTCGCTTAATTAGAACCAGGCTTATTCAAATGTCCCGGCACAATGGGCCCGCCTAACCACTTGATTGTTCGGTCTTCCGTGTGCTCAACTATTTTCCGTATTCAGTGTAAAGTAATCGGATAACTTAACGTATGAAATTTCTTATTCAGAAAGGGCAAGTGGGACATTCCAGTGGTTTTGTGATCCCTTCCTTCCTGCTAGGCGAGATCTGGTCGACACAGCGGGAATATTGTTTGTTGACAGTATGAATTGAATTATACGAGTATGGATAAGTTTGGTAGGCCTATTATGGTAAAAATCATTGAAATTTTTCAGTTGAAAAAAATTGTTGGATAAGATTTTATGCACTAAGAAAAAACAAACCGTGATGTTAAATCGGCAAGCAGTAAATATACCTGAAAAATAAATTTTACTATTTTAACAACGAAATTTTTTAATAATGTAACATAAAATATTGGATTTAGATACACAAACAGGTTGTAACTTTAATCATTCAGAATTTTTGAAAGAAAGTTGAAAATCGAAAGTTGCGTATCGAGTAGATTATGCCAACAGATGCTTACCACGTGAAGTTTTCATTTTATTCATTGAATCAGATAATACTTAGGCCTACACAGGTAAGCAGTTCTCTACGTGTATGTATGAGCCAAGCAGATTTGGTCACTCGGGGCTGGACAGACCGTGATGTGATTGAAGGTTGGGAGCAGTTGAAGGAAGGGTTGAGCGGCGTGAGTGTGAGCGTCAGTTTACGGCAGTGGGAGTAGTCGCCGGGTCAAACGCAGGATTGTTGCGTGATTGTGCGTGAGTGGACGACACGGCGCGACGCAATACAAAGCTGGCTGTTTACTGGGCACAATGCGCGCGGGGCCGGTACCATGTGTTCGCGGGAATTAAAAGCCCTCTCCCCCCGACCCCGCCCCAAAAAACAAGGGAATAAAGCGTCCTGGAGGGGAGCAATCATTAACAACTCAAATTTCAATAAGCCGAAAATTAGGTGACATTCGAACTAACACATGGGTGCACAAAGCCTAGGAACCGGAGGCCTCGGGTTCGAATCAGTGATTTATTCTGAGACGCTTTTTAGGCCCCGGAGGTGTCGAGATCGAGTTGTCGCCAAACGGAAATATCCTTTTGAAGGTGTTTGAAAAACCACCGCCCATTCAAGAGGTGTTTAGGGCGGGCATGGGGATTAGCCGCAGTCAGTTTTTACTGTTCAGAGGAACGAGTTTGTACAGCAGCTTCGCTCTTCTCTATCACTTGCGCATCACAAGCTTGGTTTATATATCCCACAGTGTATATGGTAACACAAACCGTTCTACAAAGTCTTGAAAAAAGCAAGACTTTGCTTATAGCTTTTCTGCTATAAGAAAAGCAGAAATGTTTTTCATAACGGTAGTTGCTTAACACACGATTTCGCCTGTGGGGAAAACTAAATCGTTTTTATAGTGATTCGTTGTTACATTCAACCCAATTTCTTGTATGTTTTGCGTCATCTTCGACTGTTACTACTAAGGAAAATACTTATAACATTGTTAATAAACAGAGTTAGAAATTCCTTAGCTGATGAATTTAAGAATTTGATAAAGTCACATAAAAAAATGTACGGTTAATTTCAACAGTAAAAATGTAATTAATTAATGGAGGTGAATTGAGTTTAATTATAGCCAATTCTAGTAATGAATTTATATAAAAATTACTTTATTATTTATAACTTTAGAACATAAGCGAGTGGTCCCCACCCCACCTCCCATACGCTCCTGACGACTAAAAAATCGTATATATTGCTTGCGTAATAAATGCACATGCATAATTTATGCAAGCATGCCTATAGTCTCCGTGGGCCATGCACTGAGGGGAAGACGATATACCTTTTCGTGAGGTTCTGGACCGCTGCACACAGTTAGAAATCCTGTCTGTCTTGGAATCGTGTGATGTGAAATCGGCCATACTCTTCATCACCATACTGCCAGCAACAATTTCTTCTTATGGTTTTCCCGTACGGACGAAAACGAGTTGTTTGCAGCTATCGTAATCCAGTTTACTAGACAAAAAAAATATCCAATTCGGTTGTAGTATCAAAACAGCTGTTTTGTGCTCTTCATGAGCACATCTTCATGGTGAAGCACACAAATTAAAACATTTCACCCGCGGAAGAGCTCGTAAGAATGTAAAAGGTACATAAAGTTTACAAAACACACATTCATAATCACACATTCATTTTCACTGTGTGTTTTGTGAACTTTATGTACTTTTTACGTTTTCTGGCGCCTAGTTCTTCCGCGGGCGAAATGTGTTAATTTGTGTGCTTCACCATGAAGATGTGCTCATGAAGAGCAAGAACAGCTATTGTGATACTAAAACCGCATTGGTTCATTTATAGGCAGGTAACATACACCATTTTTGCTAATTTTTATGATACAGAGTATCCATCATGATTAAATAAATTGAAACAACAATTGTTCCCTCCATGTGAGTTTTATAAACGATTGTACAACCTTGAACATGTTTCTTCGATTAACTTACACACTATGTATTTCATTAGAAGTAATTCATAGCAGTTAAATAAATAAACACATTTAGACGGAGTAAATACTATTACAGATCGCCACTAAAGTGGTTGCCCATTCTATCGCCGCGCTAGCTACTCCAGTATATTAGTAATCAATTAGGGCAAGACCGATGTAAAGGATCAAGACGAAGCAATCAAGCATTGCTCACAGCATGGAGCTGAACTGATTGAAGGCGCACAATGGGACACAATGGCGAATCCCGGTAAATGTCAATCACTTCAATTGGAGATCAAACCAGACCACCAATGTATTGAAAACAGCCATTCACGTTAGGTCCGCCTGTAAACGTTATTAGATAGCCTACTGCAATTGTTGTTTTTTGATCTGTTGATTCGTACAAATATTTCTTAAATACTGTTCTAGTTCAAAGTAAAAACAAATCTTTTTGTTTTAAAAGGGTTTATACAAAAACCTCCTATAATGAAATCATTTCTGAACATTTTTTGTTAAACGACTACAAGAATTTTTTCCCGATTTGGAAATTTTTTTATTGAAAATTACCCTTTTTAAGGTATTTTGGGCCCTCGAGGGTATTTTCGAGGATAATTTTGTTGAGCATAAAAGGAAAATTTTACTGAAATCAACAAGAGTAGTGTGTTTTGGTCACTTTTAAAACCGGCCACGTGCCCACGGAGCCACGTGCCGCGGCAGCTGGCGCCAGCTGCCATGTCACATAGCTTCCGGTGGGGGTTAGAGGGTATATATGAGATGCTGTAGTTATATTTTATGTTATATAGGTTGGGGTGGAGATGGCGATAGTGTTGGCGTTAGGGTGAAGTGAATTTGCGCATAAAATTAAAATTAAAAGTTAGTTCAAAATTGAAATTCGTCGGTGTTAACGAAACTCTAACAGTTGAAGAAAAATTAAGAGTTAGTTCAAAATTGAAATTCAAACTTATAACTGAGATGTGGAAAATATGTCAAGGTCATCCAGAGTAAGTTTTAAAAAATTCTATCCAACTATCACCAGAAATAGTTTTAAGTTGAAGTAGTTGGTGATAGCGGGATAATTGATTCGTGCCATGGGAGAGGTGTTTATCGTTTGAAAGTTGGCGATCGAATGAGAAGCGCCGCCTAGGGAGAGGGCTTATAAAATGGCAACCTTCCCCCACCACCCCTTCCCCCACTCCTTTAGACCAATAACCGGTCGCCGACTCTATGTGGTGAAACTGAACTAGACATGGCGGCCGCCATGGATAATTCTAACCTCAAACCTTAGTTTTGCATTGGTGAGCATGAGCCACCCCCACTCCTTTACCTTTCTTTTATATTTTTAAAACCGAACAGATGTTCGGGCAGGTGTTGGGGGCAGAAATGTTAAAATATTGGGGTGGAGATGGCAATAGCGTTGGCGGTCGGTTGAACTGAATTTGCGAATAAAGTAACTAGGATTGAACTAAAAGTATACATAAATTAAAAGTTAGTTGAAAACTGAAATTTGACGGTGTTAACAAAACTCTTAATAGTTGAACAAAACTAAAAGTTAGTTTAAAACTGAAATTCAAATTTATAAATAGGATCTGGAAAGTATGTCAAGGTCATCCAGAGTAAGTTTTAAAAAAGCCTACCCAACTACCACCAGAAATAGTTCTAAGTTGAACTAGTTGGTGATAGTAGGATAGGTTGAAGTAACTTTTGAATTTTATTAGTGAACATACAATTAATGTGCAACAGCAGAGTTTAAACAAGTTGAACTTTTGTGATGAATTACAGAGTTGTAAATGCAAACACCGACGACGATGAGAAGGTAAATGCAGAGTCCCCAGATGATGTATTTGAAAAGCTTGAACAAATGTAACATTTCAAGTTGGTTTTCCCGTTCCATTTCCAATCGTTTAATTTCCAATTTCAATTTATCCTCTTCCATTCTAGTTACGAAGGGAACTTCATCCATCATATCCATCATGATTGTGTTAGTGTTTGAAATTTTAGTGATGTTGATAGTTCAGAAGTCGAAGACGGAATAAGAAGTGAAAGGGAGAAATGTTAGTTAAATAAAGAAGTGGTGGGGGGAAGGATGAATTACAAAGAAGTGGTGGGGGAAAGACGTTGCTCTTCATTATTACCATCAGTAGTGTCAGATGGTGCAGGAGTTAGATTTAGTAAACTGTCTTCGTCTAAACTTTCAACCTTATCACAAATAGGACAATCGTATGTTATTTCCAAATTCATTTTGATGGTTGTAAAATTATCTACAAGTTCTTGTAAAATATTAAAAATGTCTTGTAACTCTTCTTTAGAGTTTATTTCAAAACTAGAATTCATTCGGGCCAATGGAGAGTTGTTCATTGTTGGAGAGTCGGTGATGGAATGAGGATCGGCGCATAGGGAGGGGGCTTATATAATGGTGACCTTGAGCAGGCGTCTAGGGAGGGGGGCTGTCTAGGGAGGGGGCTTTTATATGGGGAACCTTGAGCTTATGATTAAATAAAATGTTTAGTTCTTCTTCTTCGTCTTTTAATTCAATTATTTGAACCGAAGTAGTTGTTTCATCCTCTTCACTCGATGAAGAAAACAATTCACCAGGATTTAAATATTGAACTACAATTCTGAACCATCTTATAGGATATTCGTCAATGATAGAAAGTAAGTTTTGAAACAATTCTTCCATCTCTTCCCTGTCAGTTATTATATGTTCAAACTTGATAAATTTGTTTTCCATGTTGTTAGTTAGAGTGTTGGAAGTGGAATGATTTAATATTATATAAAAATTAGAACTAGTGGTGGGGGGAAATCTCAAGGTCATCCAAATGAAGTTTTAAAAAAGAGTGTAAAACTGAAATTACACATTTGATGGTTCTACAGGATCGGAATACCAATCTGATCTGTATTTACATCTTTTTATCATATGTGTACAAAAATCATCTTGATGAGAATTGGTGCGTTGACAATGAGCAAGATCTAGAGGGTGAAATTTGAAACATCTTTGAGGACAACATGTATGAAAATATCTTGATTTGTAAAATTTGAAAGTTCGCAATTCCGGTGGTGGTAGTTGTTTTGTTTTGCATTTGCAATAACAAGATCCGAAGAATTCACATTTAGTACAAGCTAACCCATCCACCATCATTGGTCCTAAATCTGTACACTGTTGTTCACAACAGTAACGAGGTTTGTACTTGTATTTTTGCTCTTCCATGTTGACGCTGCGGAGTCCAGTGAAAGAATAAGAGTGTATAGTGTTGAATAGTGAGTTTTATGTACTGTGAAAAGTGGTGGGGGTAATTTCAAGGTCATCCAAATGGAGTTTTAAAAAATTATACCTTACAAGTGTAAGGATTATTAAAATTTAGGAAGTTTGTTTCTCTTTGTTTTCTTCAGACTTTTTCTCTCTCTCCGCCTTAGCCATAGCAACAAGTTCTTCTGTTGATAATGGATGTACTTCAGGAAATTTTAAAATTAATTTAGCTTGATATCCTTCTTTAGTTAATACATCTAAATCTTGGGTCATTTGTTCAATGGTGTTGTAGTCTTTTCCATAGATTTTTCCATCAAGTTGAATCATCATTCTGTACAACATTTTCTTAAATAGGTCTTGTCGTGGTGAGAGCTGAGAAGCAAATGATTATTTATACAAGTATCACATCCTTTTTATTAACTCACATTGATCATGTGATTCTTTAGTTGTAGTTTTGTCTGTCAAAAGTTATTCAACATTGGTAATACTTTTGGAACTTGATGTTATGTTGACCAGTTGGCGATGAAGAAGTTGTAGGTTGTGTAGAAATAAATATTTCATCATCGCAATATTTTGTTTTAGTGAACATCCTTGTATTAGTAGCACTAACATCAACAGTTAAGTGATAACCACCGGTAAGTAAAACTCGCATTTCGTTGGTTAAATCTTCGAGTTGTTCAAAAGTTGTAATGGTGTTGGTATCATAAGATGCACATTTGACTTTGAGAGACATCTTTTAGTTTTTATATTAAGCGATAGAGTGAGCGAGATGTGTACGGTACGAAAGGTAGTCGTAGACTGATGAATTTTACAAGTAGATTTTCGCTTTTATAATCACACACAAGTGGGTCAAGGTCATCCCGTGGAATTTTTAAAAAAAGCAACATATTGTAATGTACAAAGACATCACAATATGTTGCTTCTTTTAATTTTTTTTGTTTTTTTCTTTATATCATATTTATTGAAAAACAATTACAAACAAATAGTTACAATGTTATGTACAAACTAATCAGTAGTAGGTGTTACATGAATTGTAAGTTCAGTAGAGTTGTTTCCACTGGGTCCATGTGATACCAAATAGAGTGCACCGGGTTGAATTATACGAAGATCTTCATTTTGAAGTAGTTGTACGAAGCGCTTTGGTAAGAAGATCTGAAATTTTGCTTCATCACCAATTGTATAAGGTGCCTCGCTCAAAGTGCAATTTATAGCATCACCTACTGAAGTTTCCATTTTCTTAATAGTATGAATGATGTAGTGTTTTTCTTCTTTTAGTTCAGAACATTTCTTCGTAGGTAGAATTGATGATTTAGAATGAGCGTTGAACTGATCAACTAAACTTTGAAGTAAGTTCTGTGATGCCATATTGATGTTGTTGTTAATCTTCTTGTTAATAAGAATGTCCGTCGGAGATGTTGTCTCTTCGGAGGTTTGAGTAATACTCATGCTGTGTCATGGTAGCGCTCTCACTTTTATAATCGACACTACCCCCACCACTGACACTACCCCCACCAGTTTGTTGAAGGAAATTATTCAAGCGGTAGGCATTCTTTAAAGCGCACTGCGACCTTCGATGTTTAAAACTTTTTGATGAAATACAAAGTTCGTTGAAGTAGCATTGGAAATCTTTATCAATTATTGCATTAATCACTTCGTTGCTTGTAAATGATTGTATCCAATTTGCTTTTTCCAATCCCCTTGTGTAGATAATTTTAAACTCTTTGCAATAATGATTCATAATGTGCGGCATCATGTTATAATTAATGAAACCTTCATCCCATCTTAAGTTGTGAAAATGTTTGTTCAACCATTTGTTTGTAACTTTCGCTTTAGTTGTTAGTCTATTAAATGGTACTGGAGGTTTGAACAAATAATGATAAACTACTGATGTGTTCATGTCCAAGATTACTAATTCTTTAATAATAAAATTACCATCATTTCCTCGGAAAGCTTGAAATTCAATTATACCTCTTTTAACTTCCATTATATGTGGCGCATTAGAAAACGAAACCCGTTTATTCATGATGAAGTCTTACTAACAACTGACTTAAAAATTGAATGAGCCGATGTTTATAACAGACAGGATTGTTCTTCTTCTTTCACTTCTTGTGCCACTTCATCAATATTAAAATTGGTGTGATAGTTGTTTAATTGTCTCCACATTTCAACTTCTTGAGGTATTCTATTAAAGATTGAAGTATCCACGGGACCGTATAAAATTGGAACAAAAGGTTTTTTGTCCAATGTATCAATTAGATAGTCTTTAATTATTGCACTTGAAAATATTAGTTGTTTCAAATATCTGGTGACGGGACCGGTAGTACAACTTAAAGTATAAAATTCTTCTTTAGTGAAATATAATTTAACATTATGTGTAGTTAAATCTCTGAAGCGAACAATTTGTCCTCCACGATGTTTTACTATATCAACTTCAATATTTGATTCCAATAAACTTAATCTTGTTCTTCTTCCAAATGTGTTGTTACTTAAATAGCACTCCAAAAGATGTAAATGTTTCATGAGAGATTCCCAAGTAATTTCACTGAAAGTAACCATTTTGTTTCCATGATTTAAAATAACAATTGGTGAATAATCCATTGATTTTAAAATTCCAACTGATATACTTTTTGTCATGCATGAAGAAATTGGGTAGATAATCCGAAGAAATACTTCTGTTAAAATATTGGTTGTAATGTTAACTTCAACCTTCTTCCTTTTTACTTCTTTTTCAGCTTTTTCTTCTTCTCTCTTCTTATGTTTGTTGAATTTTAGGAACTCGTCCATTTCTCGTTCAACTTGTTTTTCTATATCTGAACTATTATCATCAATTAGAGGTGTATTTTCTTCTCCGTTAGTAGAATTCATCTTGCGAATGATGTTTCCCATACGACGGTTGAAGATAGAATGAAGTTTCTACTAATTATTTTCTCGCTTTTATATTTTTCGTAAATCCTTGAAATTTATACAATTACATAATTGTTTGTTTTGAACTTGTCTTTCACAAATGAAATTCTAACCTCAAAAATTAAAGCAGATAATTCTAACCTCAAAAATTTGCAGTTGTTGTACAATTCTTCTTAAAGTACATTCTTCACAATTCCGGTCAGCGGTGTGTAAGTAACTATTTTATCATGTAGAATTAGACAGTATGCCGAAGTTCCATCCGCTACTGGTTCTTCAAATTCCATTTCAATTTTTATATCCACACTTGATGATTTTACCGATTCATTTTGTTTTGAACAATCGATTACAATTATTGGAGCCTTGGAATAATACTGGTCAGGTGATAATAGTGGTGTATTAGTCTTTCCATAATATGACGATTGAAATCTTGCATACATATCGTATAAAATAGAAAAACGTTTTTTGCTGAACATGACATTCAAATTGTCATAGGGAAAGAATTGAGAGTTTAGGAAAACTTTACAATTCTTTATTTTACAGTGATCAAATTGACCAGCATTTGCAGTGATAACATCTTTTCGCTTAGTTTGAAAACCGAGTATTATGTACCTTGCTCGTTCCAAGTAAGTTGATGTCTTGACGGTCCATGTTTGTCGTTCTGTCTGAGGTAGTGTAGGGTATTCATGAAATTCCCAACTTCGGAATGGCATCACAATATCACGGTCAGATTTCAACTTTCTCAATAATAGGATTCTATGTTCATCAGCCAATCTTACATGAGGTACTCTCCAAACAACTTTATCCAACTGTAGTTGCCATTCCAGTTTATCTTCCGTAGTTGCAGGGTCTGCAAGTATCAAGTCCTTATTAGTTGAAGATCTGAGTAATACTAATTCTTGTTTGACATTTATTATTACCCGTTTGTAATCTTCAGCGAATCCCAAAAGCAATCGTAAAGGTACATGAAAATCAAAGTGACCGTTGGAAGCTGGTGTTATAGTGTCTTTATCGGGGGCAACCCATCCGGCGGTGACTATTGAATTCTTCTCATGCGGTGTTAATGATGTTAATCCTTTCAATGTCGTTGTTAAACCAACCTTTTTTGTTGAATCAACCGTCACCCCTGATATTTCATATCTTATTTCATCAAAAAGATATGCCATCGGGTTATTTATAAAAGGAACTGTTGAAGCAGTTTTTCCATCCAATTTTAATACCCGTCCTTCGATGTACAAGTAACTTTCACACGGTAAAGTGTAAATATCTTGTTGTTGAATGGGGATCCTTATTTCATCGTTATTGTTTAATTTTGATGAAGTGTAAGGGTTGTGCGTGTGATATTCCTTCTCCCATAGTGTTTCGTCGAACGTTGGTCCTTGAGATATATCCAGGATATCCATCGCTGTTAAGTTTCAATCCAATCTTCTGTAGAAAACGAATGTTGTCCGATGTTAACTCTTCCAATGTTGAGGAGCTACTGAGCTCCCGACTCTTCCGTTGCGGTTTAAATGATAATCCCATGTTGACTTTTATGTTGCTGCTCTGATGTGTATCCGTATAGTAATTGTTTCTCCTCTAAAGTCAACACTATGACCGTCTTGATCCAATATGTTCAGTACGATGTCTGAAATGAAACTGGTGTTTAACGGTAGGTATATCAAGTTTTGTGGCTTCTCAACAATTTTAAAACCGGGAGCCACTGTTGGATAAAATGTATGTAAAATATGTTGATTAACTCCATCTCTATACGATCCGTGTATAATGTTGCACGTGACATCGATACTATTTACTTTCAATATTGTTACAGTTGAATCACCTGAATGAGTAGTTCCAGGAGTTAAGATTTTCTTTTTTGTATCTGTAAATCCAAGTAAACTGCCAATCGACTGTTCCAAGCTGACATCAATATAATATTTTGAAGTTATTTCTGCTTTTAAAGTATTATTGTTTCCTTTAACGGTAATATTGTCTTCTCCGAGTTGTTTCTGTAATAATTGGTTTATATCATCAATTTCATAAGCTCCAGTAGGAAATGTAATTATTTTTAATTCTGAGTATTTTCCTGTAGCATCCTTAGTTTCATAATAATGTAGTAAATTATTCTTCCCTTCCGTAACATTGGGAATTGAGTTGTAGGTAGTCAAATCAAGTAATGCCGCTTCCCATAATCGTTCCTTGGATAGACGCAATGCTGGGAACAGCGTACTTTTCAATGTGGATGAATTTCCACTCAATGACACTGTATACGATGACATCTTAAAGCTGACTGACACTTTTCGCTAGAAACTCCAAACATAAATGCCCACATATTTCAGTATTGTTAGGTTGTTCTTTTTTGTAATTGTAAAAAATGTTTTTTGAGTTTCGAAAATAATGTTGAAGTTCTTTTGGCGGTGGTAGATTGCCAAAACTGTCAAAGTAGTAAACGGTTTGTCCAAGCTTTTTATAGCATACCCAATGAGTACCTGGACCATAGGTGGAATCCAAATTTACTATTCCAGTTTCATTTTTCCATATTTTAGTTGGTAATGCATCTTTCATAAAAACTCCTCGAAAGAATGGTATTTTCAAACATTTCACATAATCATTTAACTGATGATTTGTTAAGGCTTTATTTGGAATTATCAATTGACTCTTCTTATTTAGTACACACGGTATGGTCTTAGGTATAAACCTGCTCCGTTTTTTACCATTTGCCAAACAGAAGTCTTCTTTACATTTGGCTTATGAGTTCTACGACGTCCTTTTTTAATGTTTCCACCTCTTTTGGGAGCGCCTTTCTTTGCAGGTCTTCCTCTGCGACGTTTTCCACCACCTAACTTTGCTTTCGTCTTCATGGCTGTAGTTACTGCCCAAGCCGATGCTTTTTCTGCAATACTTGCGTCACTTGATTTTACTCTTTGCCAAGCTTTTTCCGCTAGAATTTTATCTGCTATTGATCTATTTGTTGAATCTTTATACTTTGAATATGCTATATCGTGTTCCTTGCAAGCTTGATCTAATTTATTAATTCCAGGATCTCCTCTTGCTAAACGCTTTGCCAATTTAGTTCCAGGTCCACAATATTGATAACCTCCGGGCAGATGTAATTCGTATGGTAAAGCGTCTATTGTTCGATTTACAACAGCACCAACTGGAATCCGTCTAAGCAGGGATAATGCAGCTGATGTTATACCACGTCCTCTCTTGCCGCTGTCTTGACGATGACTGAGCGATACGGTCTTCATTATGTTGTCTTATATAACTGGCGTGTTTACTCCACGAGATACTTTACACAAATGAATAACTTGTGCAAAATCTTTTATATTTAAAGACTTAGTTATTCAAATTAATTATATATTGATTTATAATTCTATTTTTAATCCAAGCTTCCCGTTCATCGGGTTGAATTATCACATGACTCGTTGTACTAGCTATATGATTATGGGTATCAATAAGTAAATTGCCCACTATTCTTATTAAACAATCTAAATTTACAGCATCTTTTGGATGTTGAGGATCATGTAATTGCATAATACGTTTATCATTACATGTGTAAGCTGTTGAATCACTTTTTGATGTTTTTATGACTTGTCCAATAGTAGCAGCATCATTTGAATCTTCACCTGGTAAAATATTAATTATTTTCTTCATCTTTGCATCATATTTAGTCCCAAAGTGTTTATCCCAAGTTATTGTTTGTTTCATTGTAACACAATCATTTTCTTCGTAACCAGGATAAATATCTTTTATTCTTCTATTACGACCATTGTATGTACCTAATGTACCACCAGTAGCAATTAATGTTTGCACCATTAGAGGTACATCTGTATCTTTTATACCAAATCTTCCATTTGTTATTGTTTTACGTCCTGCATCCCATTTATCATTATTTCCTTGCATTAAATTAAACTTTTCATTTCCATGTATAAATTTATCTCCCTGCTTTAACACGGCATCTTCATGTTTTACAAAATTGGATGTTTCCTTTTTTAATTCTTTAGATAATTGTTCCATAGTAACAGCATCTTTTGGTTGAGAACCAAACTTTACATTTGTCAATGTTTTACCATGACAATCAATTCCATTAACATCTTGTAAAATACAGTTGTCCTTGATGTATTTTAGGTTTACAGCATCACCGTCTTCCTTTGGGTATCCAATGTCATTTATAATAAATTTATAAAAAGAAAATCCATGTTCAGTTTTTTCCGGTATTATAGAATGTAAATATTCTTTATTAACTGAATCTTTATTATTTTTGGGATTTCCCACGTTGGTTATTCTATAATTTCCAGCATCATACGTTTGTCCATCTTTTAAGTTATTACCCCATTGCAATTTTAAAGTATTTGAAAGTTCAGATAATAAGTACTCTTTAGTAATTGCATCAGAACTTTCAGTTGGTTTACCAACATTAATTATTCTATGTGATTTAACATCGTAAGTATTCTTATGTAATTTCAATGATGTTGAAGTAGCTTCTTTTACTGTCTTCAAATTTGCTCCATCAGTATCTTCTTCTGGATCTTTAACTAGTTTTAAACGTTTATTACTTATGCTATAGTCACCTTCAGGTGTTTGCGGTAATCCACTTCTTTTTCTGTCTTCTCCAACTTGTACTCCTAACGCGGAGTACCGTCCGAACTTGTCGACGCTCATGTTAGAACTGATACGTCTTACGCTTGCAACTCTTTTATATCCGCGGACAATTATACAACTATACCACGATTCCTAAGTTCATCAACTAGAGCCACCCATTCATTATTCAAACCCGTATGACCGGCTTCCATGGCTTCATGCAATAGTCTCATTCGGTCAACCAATTTATTGATGTCGTTGTAGTAAATCACATTTGTATTGTATAGATTTTTCATCAATCCTTTACCAGAGGTTGAAGTATCTCCTTTACTCTTTTTACCATGTTGTTCAAGAAGTGATAAATCCATAAGTGATAAAGATTTTCTTTTCAATGGTTGTCTCACCGCTGGAGCAGTACGTAATGTGGGCAATTTTCGTGGAGGAAACAACTTTTTTATAACAATGTTATATTTTGTTGCACGTGAACGATTAATCATTGCATCCTTTAAGTAGTTTCTCTTATGAGCGTTAGTATTTTGTAAAATCTCTTTAAAAACACTTAAATCTTTGGATGAATATCTTAGTGGTATATTTTTAAAAATTAATTCATATAATCCTTTTGTTCCTTTATATCTATGCTCACCAATAATGATGTAATCGTCTTGAGTTATTTCAAGCTTTGAATCACCAATCTTTAATTCATTCCCATCAATTCTTGCTCCGTATATGTGTGATCTACTCAAATTCGGATTTGATTTCATGTCATGTAGCATTTTCATTATATATTTTCTTCCAAGAGGTCCATGTTGTAATATATCGCTACTCAATTGAGTTAAATTTGGAATAGATTGTTCAGCTTCAGGTATTGGCTGTTCTTCTCCCTTTTCAACAATTGGTTCTTCTTCTTCTTTTGCTTCTTCTTGCTCACTAGCACTTGTGTATGAATCATCATCTTCTTCTTTTTTTAATGCTTGTACTTCTTGTTTAGAAACTGGTAGTAAAACATCTCCTTCATAACGAGGTTTACCAATAGTTTCTGATATCTGTTTTAAAGGTTCCGTAATAGGTTTAAATGTAGTCTCTAGAAATTCTTCTCTTTCACTTAAACCCATCCTCAATGCACGATTCTTCATCCTAATAGAATCACTGAGTGATTTTATTTCTTTTAATAGTTTTTCTTGATTCACCATGTTTACACTGTGAAGTTCAACGTGTAACTAGATGTAGCATCGGTAGTTCAACGCATAAATACAAATTTATCCAACCCTATACGATATCTACCATTTTTAATATCTTCTTCCTTCATAATAACGAGAAAGCTATATTTCTCATTCCATGCTTTGCCACACATCTCTTTAAATTTTTCAAATGGCATATCCGCATTTACATGATCATTATATATATGCTTTAAATTTGTTTCATCTTGCTTGAAGATGATCAACATATTTGCATTGTCTCTTATAAGTTGTTTTGGAATTTTACTGTATGTTTGACCAATGTAAATGCTATCAATATTATGATGTCTTCCCATAGCAAAATAATTCCTTATTGTGTCATGATTTTCACAAGAAACATCGTCAAATATAAAAATAGAAAATGGTTTTGCTTCATTTGGTTGCATAATTGTTTCACTGGCATTAAACTTGTAAAAATTTACTTCAGGTACACTTGCAAGTACTTTATCCAATAATTGATATTTTGGTTGTTGCAATGATTTTGAAAAAATGTATATATTGTTAAAACGCAATCCTTTAGGATTAGTTATAAGGTTAAAAACAACATTAGTTTTTCCACAATTTGAAGGACCAGTTATTAGACACCTTATCGTATTTGGTAGTAATTCACCATGTTTTCCATAATTTAACTTATCATTGTCAACTGTCAATTCATCAATGTTATTGATATTAAATCGATCTTTTTGTTGTACAATCTCCATCTTGTATAAAGGTTAAACACACAATGAGCTATTAAACAACTATACTAAGTCTTTTGAAGGAATCCAAGAGTCTTCACTTTTATCAAACCCTAACCACCGGACTTTAACCATATCCTTTTTTCTTTGTAAAATCTTCTCGACAAGATATACATCACCAACTGTTGATTTCAACAATTCGTGTCCGTAGAATCCACCTTGAAGTAATTCACCCTTGTTATCCTTTAATAAATAGGTTTCAGGTATAGTTGGTTGCACTTTATAAATTGTAAATACTTCATTAGTCCAATTTGGTAGATATCTTTTACTAAATACACCTTTGTATTTGCTTATACGAACTTTATCGTTAACCTTGAACTTCTTTGGTTGCAATTTTTCTAATTTCGGTGTTGTATTATTTTTAATGCGTTGTAATACAATTTTCGCATTAGCACTGTTTACCTGGATAGGTTTCATTCCAATGGTACGATGATATTTGTTGTTATACTGTTTTATAAGTTGTGGTAATATGTCATACCACATATATGATCCTCGTTTTGAAAATTGTTTATACATCGCACCTTTCAATGTTCTATTGAATCTTTCAATTATTGAAGCTTTAACTTCAGAATTTGTAGAATAATGATTTATTTGATATTTCTTCATCAAAGCTCTAAAGTCTTTATTAAAATATTCTTTTCCATCATCGGTCTGTAGATGTTTAATTTTAAATTTATTTCTTTGTATTGTGGTTTCCATAGCTTTTGTAACACTTTTACCAGTCTTATCCTTCAATGGTAAAGCGTCAGCTATTTTAGTAAAACAGTCTATAATTGTTAAAATATATTTAAATCCTTTGTTTAATTTACTGTGCGGTATCATTTCAATGAGATCAGCTTGATAAAGATCATTCATCCCTTTAATGATTGTACTTCTTCTTGGAAATCTTCTTCTTGCTGGTTTATGTAGTTCATTTACAATCTTGTCCTTCACACTTTCCATCTTCAGATGTTGCTTGTACACCGCATGTAAAAATACTGATCCATAGAATAGTTTATTCTCATTTATATAGCTTGAATATAGGTCAAGGCCATTTCATATTAGTGTAAAAAAGAGGGAACATGGCATTGGGCTTGCCATGTCCCCTCTTCTTTACGGAAAGGAAAAAGGAAGAAGGTAGAGGGCGAAGAATAGGTTTACTGGTCAATAGGGTTTAGAGAGTAGTGGCCGAATGGTAAAGTATTAATTTTATCTTCTAAAATATGACGCTTGTCATCTTTGTAGCTTAATGCCCACTTTGTTTGTTTGACACTAAATAGTTGATGATTATAACTTCTAATAGTGTTGAACATTGCAGTTGTTTCAACATTTTCAAACAAACATCTTTTATAATGTTCAAACTGTACGTTCTTCTTCAGGAAAGAAGTTTTTATTCCTTTGGCCTTCTTCGTGACTTGATGTTCGTTCCTCTCGTTTATGTACAGTTGAAATGAATACAGTTTGGACATTAATGCTACAATTTCCATCATCGGCACACCATTTGTTTCATCTTTAAATTTTCCCAATACTTTCTTATTTCTGTCATAGTCGTAATTTGGATGATCCTTAGGATAATCGGAAAAGTCGAAATCATCTTTATATATAAAGGTGCGTAGATCTTCATACATGTCATTTGTTTTAATCCAGTAAATTAGTGCATCCGTGTCCATATATGCAATACCAATGTTCTCTCTTCCATAATAGTTAACCATCTTCTTATAATGAAACTCGTACATATGTGTTTTTGAAATATCCAAGATTGACATTCCAAGATACAAAGGACGATCCATTGTAACTGACTTCTTGTTCATGGAAATAACAACTAGATTTTCATTAATAATTATAGATGAACCAAAGTTTGGTTGTTGCACCAATTTCTGTAATTTTACTGGATCAGTTACCAATTTGATATCCTTATGTTTCCTTTTGTTTTCCAAAGTCTTGCCAAATATTGCGTTATTCATTAATTTGAAAAAATCTTTTTGAAAACTTGATGTAGCGGTGGCTCTTCTTTTTGTGTTGTTGTCGATGTAAGGTTTTAACCAACAAGATTGAGAAAATTGTAGTACTCGATTAATTTTTGTAATTCTTAATCCTAAGTCTAAAGCTTGTTGTATCATCCAGTAATGTCCAACATATCGAGACTTGTCGGTTAAAGTCATCATTAATTTTGGCCATCTTCCAGTAGGGGAAATTTCAGTCTTCGGAAGAAGTGGTAAATCATAATGTTGATCATGAAGATGTTCAGGATATTCAAAATTAACATCAAAAATGTAACCAGTTTCACCATGCTTCGGTATATCCATTATGTTTCCAATCGATTCTGGATCTATCCATTTAAAATTATCATATGGAAGGGGATTCGACATTGCCCATCCGTATAAGTTATTTGCATCGAAATAACCTAGGAATGTTGTTGGTTTTGATGCATCATAATCGGGCAGATACTTGTTGTTGGCCTTGAAATGTCGTGTAACGCTTTGCGTCAATCCCCCTCGAACTCCTGACTCTAACATCATAACCATATCTATATCAGTAAGAAGTTGTATTTTACAATTTGTTTCTTTCAACATAGCTTGCCATGCTAATCCAGGTGAAGTGTACGAATGAAGAGGGTCTAATCCATATGCCGCAAAACATGTATTTCTAAATTCTTCCATTATATCACATAGTAAAGTTACATCCAATTTAACATAAAAATCTGAATATTCTCCCAATGTTTTAAATCCTAAATCGTTCCATACTTTACATGCATGATCATAGTCCTCTTGAGATATGTCCATGTCATAAAGTTTACTTTTGAATTCTTCTTTAGCCGGAAGTGATGTTTCATTAAATCTTTCTAAACTGTCTATGTAATCATATGGAAACACACCTTTCCGAAGTACCAAATCCAGTTTGTCGTTATTTACAATCTTCTTTGTTTCGATGAAATCTTGTTTCCTTAAATTTTCTGAAAGTTTGGATAAACTCGACGGCATAAATCTGTAGGAGTCCAAGAATCTTAGTTTCATGTTTCCAACTTCTTTGGAAAAACTTATAAACTTCTCTGAAGTTTCAGCTAACACATCGATTTTACCGTCGTCTCTTCCTAGTTCAGGTATTATAAAATGAGCATCGTACCCACTGAGGTTATGCAGAACCACAGGAATAAATAGTGGTAAACGATAGCTCAAGTTGCATTTATTACAAGCAGCACCCCTGTAATAACCTGTGAGGTGATCATGATCTTTAACTTTATAATTCTCAATAGTAAAATCATTTTTGCATAAAAAACAACGAGTTGCATTTTCATGTTGAATTTCTTCTTCTTCCTCCATCGGTTTCATTGGTACAATATTTGTATATAATCTTTGTGCATTTCCAGCTATTGAATATAAGTGATCAAGAAATATTTTTTCTACATTTTCACCACGATATACTAGAGGTTCTGAAGTTAATCCATATCTGTTTAAATGTTCTTCTGATAATGTTGATTTAACCATTAAACAAAAACTATTTGGTTTGTGCATTTGATATTTGACACTTTTTCTAGCTTCACAATTTTCATCTTCCATAGGAATTAGTGTTGATTCAAAGTCCGCATATACAACTATATTGATACGGTATTGATGATGAACCTTTTGAAATGTAACAAATGCTCTGTTTTCCGAAGGTAAATTAATCTTTGCTTCATAATTATTGTTACATAGCCTTTTGTGCTCTTGTAACCATTCTCTTCCTTGTCTTCCTTCTCGTTGAAAATTAAAACATCTCTTGCAAATTATCTTTCTGTGTCGAGCTTTAGAAAGCTGCTTGTTAACAAGAGAGTCGAATTTCTTAATGTACACATAGTGAGACACATCTCCTCGCGTTAGTAGTAGTAAATCCGTATGATCTGGTAGCTCTTCTTTTACAACATGTAAAGGATACACTTTGTTTGAACTATCTAATGCAAAAACATTGATAGATGTACCAGGATTTTTCTTCTCAAATTTTGATATATCTTTCAGTGATACAGGGTAAGTAATTCCTTGAAAATTGTACCTATGTCTTTGATTTTCATAGTGTTGGTTAGGTTTATCGAAATGATTTGGTACAAACTTAGATGTCATCGCATATCTAAAACATTCATTATCTTGATTTTTTACATTAATACATGATCTTGTATCCTTAATTCTTTTGGGCAAAGGAATGTAACTAGATCCCATTAGTCCATATCCATGTTTATGAACTCTTATATCTAATACTTCAATACTTGTAAGACTCCATCCGGATCCTCTTCCTTCGTGTTCCTGAATTTTTGTTAATATTTCTTCTATACAGTTTTCTACTATTGAATCAATGTTTGAACTTTCCATAATGGTTCGGTTTTTTGTTATGAATCCTCTTGGTGATAATTCTTCTTGTACATTTATAAACATAGCTTCTAGTAGTAAACCAAATTTAAGAAAGTTCAATCTTTTCAATTCTTCTTTTAAAGTTTTACTTACAATTGGTTTTGCTTCTCTAATAAATTCTTCTAGCTTCAAGTTTTCATTTTGAATCTTATGATGCATTACTACTTTACCGGGTAATGCAAATACTTGTAGATTCGGTAAAGTAGTTGAAGATGTTGCAGTTATTTCATCTTGTTCTTCTTGTTCTTCTTGTTCTTCTTGTTCTTCTTGTTCTTCTTGTTGTTCTTGTTGTTCTTGTTGTTCTTGTTCTTGTTGTTCTTGTTGTTCTTGTTCTTGTTTTTCTTCTGGGTTGTTGTGAATTAGTTCTTTATGACAGTCTAATAGAATTTCATCGTGAAACGATTCCGAACATTTATCGCAACAATACATGTTGAGATGTTTACTCTTCGAAATTTCACCAAGAAATGAAATGGGCTCTCATGTTCCTCCTTTTATAACGGTTCCCCCACCACTATTTCATCTTCTTCACTATCCAAGGAAATCAAACATTTTGAACAAAAATATTAACCTTCTACAAACTAATTGTTCATTCGTGTTCTTTATTCCCATTGGAGTTTTAGTATATACTTCTTTATATTCAAGCTTTAACGAACTTTCCCCCACCCAACTAATTGTAGTTACTTTTAGGTGAAAATGGCTACAGCACAGACACTTGGTTAAACTAAATTTGTGCATAAATTAACTAAAGTTAAACTAAAAATTCGCATAAATTAAAAGTTAGTTCAAAACTAAAATTCGACAGTATTAAAAAAAACTCTTACAGTTGAACAAAAATAAACGTTAGTTCAAAACTGAAATTCAACAGTGTTAACCAAATTCTAACAGTCAAACAAATAGGTCAAGGTAATCCAATTTAACGCGAGAACGAGGAATAGAGCACTAAGTGGCATGTTAGTCCATTACCACAAAGTGATCTATTCCTCGCTCTCTATTCTACATCTACTTTTTTCAGTTTACTTATTTATATTAAAATGTTCAAATTTTACTATGTAGAATGTCCATTCTTTCTCTTCAACTCTTCGATTGTTTTTAGCAATTGTAACAAATATTCGTTAGTTTTCACCAAAGTCTTTAGTTTGCTACATCCAATTTCAATGGAAGGTATTATAAGTTGTAATTTTATAAGTTCAATCTTTTCTTTCTTGCGAATTTCTTTCTTTATTATATTATTCCTTATTTTTGCTGAAGATTTAAACTCCATGTTGTTTCTGCTAAAGCCACAATAATAATAAAAGTCTCTTGAAACAACCTGCATTTATACACATTCCCCCACCACTTTATAATCCCCACTCCTTTCCCCTTCTTTTTTATATGTGGAAGGAAGTATTATAATTAGATTCCTAATATTTCTTTTCCTTCTTCACTACGTGGGGGAAGGGTAATTTGTTATTACACTAGTTGTGCAAGAAAATAGCCGCCAGTGTCCACACCTTGTTCGTAGCACTCCATCATAGATTGTGCCCACTGCAACATGCGGTCTCTGTCATTTGGTGTGACAAGGAAAGAATGACTATCACCATACAATATAAAAGAGTCAATTCGTACATAACATCCTGAGTCCAACCATTTATTAGCTTCAGCCATAAACTTTTCTATTGTATCAAATGGAAATTGTGGATCAATTGCTATAACTTTACGTTCTTCACTAAGTTCAACAGTATAATCATCATCGTCCTCATCATCTTCACTTTCACTGTCGTTACTTAAAGTGTCTTCAGATTGTTCAAAAACATCAGAAATTTCAGAAAAATTAAAATTTTCATTCAGATGAGGAGGCATTTTGAAGCAAGAAATATTGTAAACAGCAGAGACGAAACGACAAGAGCGGCGTGTAGAAGAAAAATGAAGGGGTGACCAACGCTCGCTCCGCTTTTATAATAGTATGCAAATGAGGGATAGGTGCTGACCATGACCAGTCATCGACCCAAAGGAGTGGGGGAAGTATTTTTCTTACTACTTGGATGGAAGTAGGTTAGTAGGTCACGAGACTTAGAGTGTTAAAAAATAATGGGGGAGAAACACAACGCTATAACGCGTTGTGTTTCTCCCCCAGTATTTTTTTAAGCAATAATTTGGAAAAAGCTATGTGAATTTACTTGCTACGCCCCCACCTTGTAATACCATCCAGTTTGTGTCTGAGGAGATAGTCTTTAGAGTCTAACTCATAAACTGATTTCTCTTTGCGCAAGGATTCAATCACTTTAATATTATATCTTACGCCGTTACAAGTTGCCAAAATGTGTTTGTTGTCAATAACACTTTCAAAAAAATAGACACAACCTCTCTTAAGCCTATTTCCTTTCACACCAATAATTTTGGATTGGTATTCAACAGTGGGGGTTTCTGTCACTTGTGGTTCAGAAATGTGTTTTACGACATGTACACGGCAAAAACTTTCGTTTTTTACACATTTCCTCCCACAAGGTGATCCTTTCTTAATTCCCCTAGTAAGCATTTCAGGGCAAGTAGTGGGACGGCTAAATGCCCTACGACGCTCTTCTTGTAATAATTGAAATTGCTCTGAAGGAGCGGGTTTAGGAGTTGGTTTAGGAGCTGGTTTAGAAGCTGGTTTAGAAGCTGGTTTAGGAGCTGATTTAGGAGATGATTTAGTAGCAGGTTGAGAGGAATCAGTTTTGTGATAGGTATGATCTTCAGGTGTACTAAGTGGTGGGGTAGGAGGCAATGGTGATAGTGGGATAATAGGTGTGCTAAGACGATGAACAATGGTTTCAACGGAAGGGGTATTAGGATGGTGGTGAACTGGCTTCTGCGGTGGCGGCATAGTAGTTGATGGTGGTGCGGAGTCCTTTGAAGGCGAAGGCGGTGAAAAAATACTACGAAGTCTACAAGTGTTGGTTGGCGGAAGAATAGCTCCAGAAGTTGAAGGTTGAGATGCAAGTCGATTCTTGTAGCAATCAGGAAGGTTTTTGAGGCGAAGAGTTTTCTTAGGTGCAGGAACAGCCGTAGTAGAAATAGAAGTCGAAGTAGAAGTTAAAGTAGAAGTTGTAGTTGGCAGAGATAACATGGTTGTGGCTCCAAGTTCGCAGCGTAACGTCTGTAATCAGAATGAAATGTTAGCCGCAGTCGGTGCGTCTTTTATAACAATATGCAAATGAGAGGGGTAGCAGCTGGCCGAGACTGATTATTGACCTGGGAGGTGGGGGAAAAGGGGAAAGAGAAGGTATTTATTTAAAATAATTCGCATAACTTTTAACTAAAATAAGATAACCAAATTCTTCTTTTACCAAAATGTTTGTCTTACATAGACCTTTTCAATGATGTATCGCTTGTCCAAATCCGTCAATCCGTTATCAAGTTATAGCCATTTTAATTTTTCAGGTCATGACCGGTCGTTCACCCGTAGTGGGGGAAGGAGTGGGGGTAGGAGTGGGGGAAGGGGGGGGGGAATCGACTCCATTTTTTCGGGGGGGAGGGGGGGGGAGGGGGAGGGGGGGGGGAATCGACTCCATTTTTTCGGGGGGGGGGGTCATTGACCCTTCCGAAAGTGGGTCAAGGTCATTCAAGATTTATAATGATCCAAGGTGATGGGAACAGTAATACTGTTCCCACCACCCTGTTTGCCTAGCGGTTCCCACTCCCAACCCACTAGTTACGTTCTGCAAGGGAGGTCCCTGGGCCGTCCGCATCAAAGCGTAACTTCCCGTCCGCATCAAAGCGTAACCATTAATTTCAGGGAAACTGGAACAGTTAATGCAGAAACGCAACTCTAACCCCACCCAAACTAATCCCACCCATCATATTCCTAAACAAAATGCAAAAAAAAGTCCGACTTGCGGATGTCCCACCCATTTTAAATGAAGTTCAACTGAACTTCTGAATTTACAGTTAATCTACCCCCTAACATCTAGCTGTAAGGCAAAACAAATGCACAAAACAAACATAAATTATTAGTACCAACACATCATTATTAAAAACCAAATAATTCAACACAACCAAATACCATCATTATTCTTAAAATTAATACACCTTAATGCTAAATACCATCATTATTCTTAAAAATTAATACACCTTAATGCTAAACCCAACTTATAACTAACATCGCAATGCGCAAATTATTTCTTAAATTAAATACACCTTACAACTAAACACACACACACACACACACACATACTACATTGCATTAAAAAACGCAACGTAGTAGAAGAAGTTCAAATATATATAGGCCTACTATATATTTGAAACCTCTTGCTGAGTCGCCAACAACCTTTCGCTATGAAAGTTTGTTGACGACTGACGCTAAGATCAGGCTCGTATTGCTCCTCGGATTCTCGAGTAGTGGGGGAAGTTGTTTCACTCCAGTACAGTGTTCAATCCAGTCCAGTTCGCAGCAGTGTAAAAGGAAGGCAAAGGAGTGGGGAGCGGCGCATGCGCAACAACACAAAACCAAGGTTTGAGGTTAGAATTATCCATGTGCAGTAGCGCTAAAGTGAGTAATACAGGACTAGGCGCATGCGCATAGCATGGACTGATTCCGGTCCGGAGAACTCGTTGTATGCGCAGCAGGTTTGAGGTTAGAATTATCCATGGCAGCTGCCATGTTTGGTCTGGTTTCACCACATAGAGTCAGCAACCGGTGGTGACCGGTCATTGGCCTAGAAGGAGTAGGGAAAGGTGGTGACCGGCCATTGACCCAGAGGAGTAGGGGAAGGAGTGGGGGAAGGGGGGGGGGCTCCATTTTTTCGGGGGAGGGGGGGGCTCCATTTTTTCGGGGGGGGGGAGGGGGGGGGGAGGTCATTGACCTTTCCGGTCGGTCATTGACCCCAAGGAGTAGGGATAGACACAGAACCCTACTTCTCTTACTACTCAGGTGAAAGTCGGTCAACCAGTCATTTGCTTGCCATCTGCCGCCATCTGGCTGGAGTTATTGCCTCTATAAAGGTGGGTAGTTTATCGCGCTACAAACATTCATTGCCTCGCATCCGCTCGGTCATCATCTCTCATTAGTTTTATGTTATGCCTACTTCACTTACTAGGTTTGAGGTTAGAATTATCCATGGAATAGCCTTCGTAAATTCTAACCTATAAAATTACTACTCTGGCGTTCTGTTTCAATTTCTTTTACACTTCATTTTATATCTCAGTCTTCTTTTAACTTCTGAACTTAACACATCGGTTATAATGACTGCACAATGTTTAAAATTAAAGCTTTTGCGAACACAACACATATTACGAAGTACTTCTAAACCTTCAATTTCAAAGTGTAGAACTAATTTAAATAGAGTTAGGAAGAAGTACAGTTTTAACCCATTATACTCAAAGACTTCGCAGGTTAATGTTGATGATAATGTTATTTACAACATTTTGCATTCTATGTTACAATTCAACAACTTTGAACTTGTTACACCTATCGACTGTGTTCAACAAGTTTTTTTATTTTACCCCTACTATTCCTCATATAAGCGCTGTCACCACAATTCCTACTTCATGCTCCTCTATTCTCTTCAGCTAAGCTAAAGTTTGAGGTTAGAATTATCCATGGCGGCCGCCATGTCTAGTTCAGTTTCACCACATAGAGTCGGCGACCGGTTATTGGTCTAAAAGAGTGGGGGAAGGGGTGGTGGGGGAAGGTTGCCATTTTATAAGCCCTCTCCCTAGGCGGCGCTTCTCATTCGATCGCCAACTTTCAAACGATAAACACCTCTCCCATGGCACGAATCAATTATCCCGCTATCACCAACTACTTCAACTTAAAACTATTTCTGGTGATAGTTGGATAGAATTTTTTAAAACTTACTCTGGATGACCTTGACATATTTTCCACATCTCAGTTATAAGTTTGAATTTCAATTTTGAACTAACTCTTAATTTTTCTTCAACTGTTAGAGTTTCGTTAACACCGACGAATTTCAATTTTGAACTAACTTTTAATTTTAATTTTATGCGCAAATTCACTTCACCCTAACGCCAACACTATCGCCATCTCCACCCCAACCTATATAACATAAAATATAACTACAGCATCTCATATATACCCTCTAACCCCCACCGGAAGCTATGTGACATGGCAGCTGGCGCCAGCTGCCGCGGCACGTGGCTCCGTGGGCACGTGGCCGGTTTTAAAAGTGACCAAAACACACTACTAACAAGTTTGACTCAGATGTTTGAATTTTCGGGGATGTTTAATATCCAAAGTAGATTTAATACTTATTTATAAGCCAGATTGGAGAAATTGCGAATCGAATCATGATTTATAAAGAACAGGAATAATAACAAATTTAAAATTGATGTTAGTTATCCCTTAGGTTTTGTTCAATTTCTCTCATGGTTTTCAAATAAAACAGCTTGTACACTTATATTAATCACAATGTGCTATTTTTGGGGGGGGGGGGAGAGGCAGGAAAAATGCATTACGCACACAGGTGGCCAGCCTGTAGTGTATGGGACTTCCCTAAAAACGGATTTACCCACTAAAAAACCTCCTCTGTAACTCAAAACAACTTAGGTTGTAAGTATAAATTTAGTGATTATCCTGCACTAGTGCACGTGTTGCACGACATCTAGCAAATTATTTTAATACAATAGCTAAGTTACATTTAGTTCTAAATCAATGAAATCCGACCAATCCAATATTGTGAATCTCAATGTTATTCTAAAAAAAATCGAATTTAATTTGTGGATAGCGCCCGTATTTTAGGTCCGATTATCATCAATTTTTTGCGGAAACAATTAAGCCCTACCCAACGACACCAAAAACTTGAAAATATATTAAGATTGGTAGGAGGAGTTCTCTACACAAAAAACCCCTTAGCGTATAAAATAAGTATAGATTTTTTGTATTTTCGAAGGTATTTGAGGGTAATTTTCGTAAGGACTGAGGGTAATTTGATGAAAGGTGATTGGCAACTCTGTTGAATAGTTTCAAGATATATTTAGAACTCAAAGAAATTAAAATATAAACGAGAGACTTTGAATAAAAATAGGCCTACAGTAACACAGTTTTAAGATATCTAACCTTAAGTATTTTCATGAAGTCTTTGTCAATGTTAATAGTCATATTTATGAATAAATAATTGATCATTCAAATAATTAAGTTGATAGTGATGGAATATATTACGTATAAACAATACCTTTAACAATAATTAAAATACTTGCAAATTAAATACAGTAACTTTTTTTTGTAAGAAATTAGAATAGTTTGAATGTTACATATTGGGTTTTAAAGGTGCTTAACGTTCTAAAACGAATTCGTAACATGGATTACATTACTAAAACAAGTCAAACTATGTACTGAAGGGTAATTTTTTAATTTAAGTTTCAGACATAGAACGTAAGGTAGGCCTGTACCCTGTATTTAATTTTTTGTCTTACTTTGACATAGTTGCTGTACTATAAGCAAATTACTGCGAAGTAGAAATTGAAATATTTCAATTTCAATTTTATTATTTCAATTTTAATATTATTAAGGATTATTTAAATTTTTTAGTTCAGCAACTTTAACTTTGAAAACTATTTTAACAGAGTTGTAATTTTATAACATAACTATAATTTATTTTTGTACAATTAATTGTCATTTTCAAATAAAGACTAGATGTAATATGTAAACAATGTTTAAGGCAAAATTGTTTATATAAAATGCTTAATTGTTTTGACAAACCTGTCATGTTTTAAAATACGGGTCCTTTAGACAAATAAAATTTAAAACCCAAAAAATTACAATTGTAATTTGTTAACACCAAAAAAGCATGACCAAAATAAAAATGTAGTAGTAGGGCAAGTTTAAAGTAAATTCAAACGATGGAAGTAAAACGTTAATATCATAAATAGATTTTAACTTGTATTTCAATATTTAATTAGCCACAATTATGACCTTTTAGATTACGTAATTAAGTTATTGAGAGCTATAATTTCATTGAAGCCATATCCGTCGATAAAAACTACAAACTTATGTTCAGATATCAGGACCGGGATTATATTTATTTGTACAACAATTGCCATTGAATACACACAATTGAAAGCCATAGCGCGAGGGTTAATTGATTGTACTTTGTACCAAGCATACTGTACTAGAGTAATTAATCTGTGAACGAAACGATTTATTTCAATCAAATGCATTGAATATTTATCATTGGGCTATTTAAACATGATATCTTACAAGATAGATTAGTTAAAGATAAAAGGTTTTCACACTCCTCTGTTTTATATCAGAGCAACTTTTAGATTACCAATGTAGCTTTGTACATAATTAAAAAGGTTTATTAAAATATGGCTCTCAAAAAATTGTTTCAGCAAGTATTCAACATATTAGTTGAGAATGTCACCTTGAGTTTTATCATAAGTATATTACATTTAAATGCGGTTATCAAAGACCAGGATGATATGATAAGGTCACAGGTCGAAAAGAGCAGAGCCTGAATGAGCTCGGTAGTTGTTAAAACACAACATTTAAAAAAGCTATTTAATATAAGACGAGTGTTGCAGATGACAAATTCGCTCCGCCCCTGCTGATGATCCGCCAGCAGGTGGCGACCTCATAAGGAAGGCCTATCATCAGTCATCAGTCATCCGGGGAGCGCGCCAGAAAACTAACAAGTCCTTAATGCATCGATTAGACTTTAATGGTGCAAATCTAATTCTTGCCGGACGAGAAAAATTTAAATAATCAGTTAACGTTTAAAAAAACCTTGCAGACTGAGACTAGGTATCCAACTGGTATTCATATTGTTGAAATTTGCTGAGAGTTATTTTTTAGTTCATTTATTTGATTAAATTGGGATTTGTTTGAATGGTTTTAAATGTAAAAATCATTTTTATAGAGGCTAACAAGGTGAAAAATTATTCGTGTGTAGCTATTGAAAAGAAGAGGATTTTCCTAATCACTATTTCACCAACTTAGTAAGAATATTTAAAGATGATTAACTTACGAATACTAGTTTTTTTATACATGTAGGAAAATATGGCCTTACCAAGATTATACCACAGACTTATTATGTGATTGCACGCAGCTATTCCATTAACAGGTGGACACAAAAATACTCCGTTAATTATGGAAATTTTTGAACTGCAGATTAAACATGGATGGTCGTATTGACTGTTATTTTGCACATGCATCGAAAATAACAAGCAAAACCAACATTATACCTTTCTTTCATTCTGGTTGTTGAAGAAAGTTTTCAAGTAGGTGCAGTTGCTTCAATTGCTTCAACTGAATGCAGGCTTCCCATCGTTCTCCTTGTACCACATTGTCAAAAGTTTCAGCCGATGGTCAAGAGTAAAGTATCCATATTGAAATGGAATGTGCAAAGTCAGCTAAACCCTTCGACTATGTTAAATTATCCAAACTTAAAACAGTTGCAATTTCACCTTTCACTACAATAATTAAATTATATATTTTTCAAATTAAATAATTTCAGATTTTCTTGTTTTCATGGTTACCAAATACAGGAGAACAATTTTCAACAGCATGGACTCTTTGAAGTAAAATCAACACATTAAAATGCTTCTTTATATTTAATGCACCTAAATATATATCCATTTCAACACAAGAAATGTAAATTACACGATTTTCACTTTCAAGAAATCTTCATCCCCATATAACGACATTAGAGTAACCGTAGCCAGCCTCAACTGTTGGAACAGGTAGCCGATAAGAGCGTCATATCTGAGCGAGTAACGGCCCCAAAACAAACACCCTGGAGCCGCAGACACTGACAATTACCCTAATGGAACCCACGGTATGATTAACCGCGCAAGAATTAATAACAAATACGATAACCACCCGTTATTTACAACTGTTACAAATGCGGCGTAATTAATAAACAATTTCCTTCGTCTTGGGTTTTCAATTACAGGCGGGGTGTGTTATTAGGCACCCTAATGCGCTAGATGGTAGATAACGCCTCAGCTGGCGGCTACCCCTGTCGCGTGGCGTCCGATACCAAACCTAACCCAACAAGGGTAGTTTTAACAGCGTTTAACCTTAATTAGGGTGTTGGTTTTTATGCGACTTCCGTGCGTGTTGGGACGACATGATTGGCGTTTCCGCGGTTTTGGGGTCGAGTGTTGACTATGAAAGGGGAGGAGGCGCGAATTTATTTGTTATAGTAGGGCAATACGGACTTTCTATAGGTTCACATGTTATATTTTTGCTTGTTTATTCTGTAGAGTATCATTTTTGATCGCGTATCCCTTATTATTGTTGGTATAATATTAGATGGAAATCATATTGTGAATTGAAATTACCGGTAGTTATTATATTTTAACGGTTCTATTTTTGTTTCTCTACTTTTCACTTTTCTGAGATAGACTGTTTCATCAATTAATATTGTCAGGATTATATACCTGAATGGCTGGGTGGTTATATAGAGATCACTTTAAAATTCAAAAGATGTCTGTTTGACCCTGAGAAATGTTAGAAGCTTTTTGAAAGCTTTTAACAGGACCTAGCTGACTTGCATCTCATGTGTCACTATAATATAACACTAATAACATATTATCTAATGGTTCATTTTTAACGATGATTAATTTAAAGACGAGTTTAGCCTAATGTTTTTCTAGTTAGTGGCCTTGTATAGAAAAACTACATTTTGTAATAGATTATTTATTACTCCAGTTTAGACAAAACTTCCACTTTGGAAAATATAACTTTCAATATGCATGTTGGTAACACTGAATTATTTTAATAATTCTAACATTAATCATATGGGATAACACTGTTGAATTTTGTAAAAATTGTTTTGTTTATGTTTTGATTGGGTTTTTTGGAAGCACATGGTCTTGTTTTAAAAGTTTTATGAATGTGAATAGTTTTGGAAATATTCAATAAAATTATGTTAAATTTGTTCACCATCGTGATTTTAATGTATTTTTAGTCCTTTTTGGAACATCTGGCGCCTAAACGTGGGGCAGAAACTTACAATATTGGTAATATAGTTGAAATAACAACCATAGTTATCAGTTGTGAGTGCCTGTCACGATGGAGAGAACAAAGAAGGCAAGAAAAATCCTAAGAAGTGCTATTACAAGAAATTGTAATCTAGTTGTACGGCACTTAAATGAAAAACAGCTAGTGGACGCTCGATCTGCTTTTGCAGTAATTGAAAGAGATTGGGAAGCGCTCCAAGAAGCAGATTCAAAAATTTTGGAACTAATGTTGGATGAGGAATTGGCTGATGAAACTTATGAAGAAGAGAAGCTTCAAACCGAAGAGTATGGCAAGAAAGTAGAGTCAGTGCGAATTAAACTTGCAGATATCGAGTCAAATAAAAATACTGAATCATGTAGTGAATCGCTAAATTGTGTTGGTCATTCCCTTAAACTTCCTCCAATCAAAATTGAACCTTTTGATGGGGAATTGAAAAACTGGTTGCCGTTTTGGGGACAGTTTGAGCCCATTCATCTGGATGAATCAATTGCTACATTTCACAAGTTTAGAATTTTGAAACAGTCCATGAAACCAGGGTCGAGGGCACAACAGGTGGTCGACAGTTTCCCCATCACTAAAGATTGCAATAACTACAATGTTGTTGTCAACACCCTTAAAGAGAGTTTTGGGAGGGAGCATTTACTGATAGATTTCTACACCAGAGACCTGTTACAGACTATCATAAAAAATGCTAAGGCCCCTCACTTTAAGTTATTTGATATTTATGATAAACTTGAATGTCAGTTGCGATTTTTAGAGCTATTAGGACTAACATCAGGCAAATCTGCTGCAATAATTTGTCCCATGTTAGAATCATGTATGCCTGAGGATTTCCTGCGCGCATGGCAAAGAAGTAGTTTGTGTGATGACACAGGTGATGCAGAACAAAGACTCTCGCGTTTTCGTTCATTTATCAAATCAGAAGTACAAAGTGAACAGAGGATTGCTTTGGCTGTAAGCAAATTCGGTATAACTGACGATGTGAGTAGTATAAATAAGGATTTAAGTAAGACTGAATGTTTAACAAAAACAAACTCATTAGTTCCTTCAGCTGCAGAACTATTAATTGCAAACCACCGGAAAGAGTGTATCTTCTGTAGAGGTCCGCATCGAAGTACTAATTGCTTCAAGGCAAGAGAAATGTCCCTTGAAGATAAAATACGATGTGTACGGGATAAGCGATGTTGCTACCTTTGTTTGTTCCCGAAACATTCTGCTAAGCGATGTAAGCTACAAAGGACATGCATGATTTGTGACAAGAAGCATGCACTTCTATTGTGTCCGTACTATGAGTGGAAAAATCAAGAGAAATCTCCAAAGAAAAGAAACACAAAGATTGAAAACAAGAATGAAAAGTTACCAGCCGATATGAAAAAGAAGGTGATTGTTAACCCTTCTTCCTGCGATCCAAGTGTTATAGTTTGCACCACAAAATTGAAGTTGAAAGGACCCAATGGAGAAGAGCGAATCGTGCGTGCGGCTATTTACACTTGTGCACAGCGCTCCTACATAACTAATTCCACTGCATATGCATTGAACTGTAAATTTATCAAGAAAGAAACATTGTTCCATTCTCTCTTTCAAGAAACGAGAAGGGGAAAAAGTATTCACAGCAAGTTTGAAGTAAATTTAACAGATGGCAATGAAACATTCTTTGACAACATAGAAGTTCTAGGAACTGATGTTATATGCGGAACACTTCCTACAATTCCGGAAGGTCCATGGATTAAAGAGATGAAAGATTGTGGCATTGACGTCAGCAAGGCTTTAGATGACTCTGGCCCGGTTGATTTACTTATTGGTGGAGATTATGCCGGAAAGTTTTTAACTGGAAGAACTGAGAGGTTCGCTGACGGCTCCATCACTGGACTTGAAACAAAGTTTGGGTGGACATTTTTAGGGGAAATACCCACAGATTTCGGTGAAGCTACATGCAATTTGTTGACAACAACATTGTTGGTGCGATCAAGGAATTTTGCTGATCTTCCATCCAGAAACTGTATTGGTCGAGTATTTGACTCGAAATGGTGGGTGATTCATAAAAGACTTAATTTGAGCTGAAAACCTAGTAAACATCAACTTTAAATGATGACTAAGATGTGAAAATTTTAAAGAAATTTTGTGTTTAACTAGATTTTAATAGTTGGTTTTGTAAGTTCTTCTCTTCGAAGAACTTAGGTGGGAGGATGTTGGAAAATGTAACTTTCAATATGCATGTTGGTAACACTGAATTATTTTAACAATTCTAACATTAATCATATGGGATAACACTGTTGAATTTTGTAAACATTGTTTTGTTTATGTTTTGATTGGGTTTTTTGGAAGCACATGGTCTTATTTTAAAAGTTTTATGAATGTGAATAGTTTTGGAAATATTCAATAAAATTATGTTAAATTTGTTCAACATCGTGATTTTAATGTATTTTTAGTCCTTTTTGGAACACCTTCCATGTGATCAGTGAGTAGCGGCCACCAACCGTTTTCCAATTGGTGAACCAGAAAGTCTCCTTCATGAAAAAAGATATTGTATATGTCAATTCCTTTTGTTACGATGCCTATAGGTCTAAACTAGTTAACACTTAAAGGACACAATAAATAGCACAGAGTAGCTCTAATTAAACGTTTCCTTTTTTCCGTGGCTATAGTAAACAATTAAATATTAATCAAAAAATTAAATGTTTTATGACGGATATATGAATAAATAAATCTAAACTAACATTGTTAATTTAATATAAGTACCACCAGGTTAACCGAGCCTTGCTCGTTAATTTTAATTCACTTTTTTTATTATGTCATGGCAATAAAGCTATTAAACTCCCACCAACAACCATCTATACCTCTTCACAAATAACAGATGTTTCAAAAAGACTGCTTAACACTAATGTCCCTTTATTTTTGTATACCTTTTGTTGTTATTTCGTTACCAAAATAGGAACCCATAAGACCAATGTTAAAAATTACGATTTTTAAACTTAAGTTTGGAAGAGATTCGACTTTTCCTGGGATTGAGGCTGATAATAAACTTATTTTTGGGCCAAAATACTCTTCGATGCAAAATTTAAGCAACATCTACCCGCTAGATTTCGATTTCGTGGAACACACATGCCTTCAGACACTGCTCGTATTATAGTATAGGATTTTAAAGGCAAAATGTTTTGAGCTCACTTAACTTGGTATGAATATAATTAATATTAATGTCTCTCAGAACTCTATCTTTTATGCTCAATACTTCAATTTTACCAAACGCACATTTTTAGTTCATGTAAACATAAACATTAAATATTAGGCGTATATTATTGTTACTATTTTGTTATAAAAGTTGTTGTTATAAAGATTATTGTTATAATAACAACAGTAGGTGACAGACTAATCGAGCCTTGGAGCCTTGCTAGATGGTTTAATTAACTTTTGTCATAGTAGCTACAACCAGCTAAAACTTTTCACATTTGAAAGGTATTTCAAAACCAATGTTTAAAAGTAGTGTACTATGGAAGTACACTTTCTTGGAAGACACTTTCCATCAATAATGAAAGTGTACTTTTAGTTTCATTTATCTTTCTTTGTTGTATTACCAAAATGGTAACCCATAAATAGTATACAATTATTGTTATTTTACTTTGTTTTATTGCACAGCAAATTGGTTTTATTATTTACCAATTTACGAGCCATCTTCAGAAATTTTACACACACCTGATTGATAATATAGAATGGTGATACTTGTAGAGGTACACTGAACAAATTCATGTAGATGTTTTCCAATCCTAACCTTTTATCTCTATGGCTTAATATTCTATGTGGTGAATCCTCTTTACCATAGGAACGATTAAAACCGTTGCGTTGATGCCTCCAACAAGAGCAGTTGGCTAACAAGGACAACAATACACATATGCATGCAGATGGGGTGCTGCAGTGCTCCAATTATCAGATGGGGTCAAACCAAACAGTGTTGTAAATTACGGCATTCAAAACGTAAATGCTGTTGTAACTCATAGACAATTGGCTTTTACGAATAAGTTTATGATTGTTGAAGATTATCTTTCTCCATTATCAAACATGCATTTCGAGTAATGAATTATTTGAGGCCATGGTCATAATTTCTAACTGAAAACTTCCTGGTTATATATAGCTGTGAAACCCATATTGGAAAACATATTTTTTAACAGGTGTTATCTGTGAAGAGTCTGGAATAGGTTTAATAGCGTGGCACTATAACCAAAGTGAATTAAAACTAAACAGCAAAGCTCGGTTAACCTGCTGGTACTAAAATATTAAACGGTTATATTTGAAAGTAATTTTTCAATATGAAGTACTAACCAATCGATGAATGGTCATAATATGTTATTTAAAGTAAATTCTTGTTTTGTATAGATAAAAATATCTGGATAAATATACCTTTATGGTATACATTTTCCTCATTATGGCTTTATAAGGATCCAAGAACAAGAACGCATCTTTTTTCGTATATTGTACAACATTTCGAAAAGAATGTAACTGTTTACAAATTCACTGACCCACTAAAAGTATATATAAAAAATATCCTACAAACATTTGCATTGAAAACAAATCTAAAACACTGGTTTTATTCTTTTGCTATAGAAGTCATTGAAATATCTCAAAAAATTGTTCCGTTTAACAACCCAAATTTATTTCGTGTTTTTATACTATATTGATAGTGAAGTGATGAGCGAGCTATAAAGCCTCCTTTATGTCGTATACAAAACACAAGAACCCCCGTCTCCTTAAGGTGAACCTGCAAAACTCGTCACTTTTACTTAGAAAGTATCAAGGTATCGATCGTTGAGTTGAGAAAGAAGTTGAAGACGACCGCAAGCAGAGAGCAGCACCGGTGTCAGCTGAGCCACGCGGCCAATTACTGCCGTAAGATACCCCCACCCCTCCCCCACCACCGCCCGGCGCGAGGAACTACCGAAAAGTGGCGGGAATTAGACGGCAATTGTAGCGCGGCGTCGCGTTACATCCAAGATGGCGGTAATCGACGCGACCCCCTAACGAGCGTCTTCTGTTTCCTCCCAATTATTGCAAACTTGCAGCTTTTTGTCCCGTCTTTAATTATCTTTATTGAAAATTAACTTCTCAACCCCTTCCCCCACCACCGCATCTGGATTGAATAACTTCATCGCGCCGCTGACACCGCCTTACAACTTGGACTTTTATCGCTCGCTAGCTTCCCAACTTTGCAGAGCTGTTTAGGAATTAATAAGTTCATAAACTTGTTTCCAGCTCTGGAGTCGTATTAATTAATTAACTGGAGTAAATTTTAACTTGCTGTTTGTTTTTCTAATTTACTTTTAAACATTTTTATTATTTAGAATACGCTTTAGATTTTCTTGCTGTAGTAAAAAAAAATTAGTTTTCCTATAAGGTTGAATTTTTACAAAGTGTTTTCATCGTGATAAATTATTCCATATTGAGTTTCCTTATGGTTCGACAAGGATCGTGACAACCTATCATGTCAGTAAAGACCGATAGTGTCCATGTTGGGGACTGACAAAGGTAAGCATTAAAACAGGGTGGTGAATGATTTGAATGCTGGGTATGTTAAAGTTCAATGAAGTAGTGGTCTAATTAAAATTTAGTGTTGTCTAAATTCAACTCATGAATTTTATACTACATAGTTAAAATTTCCCATATACTCCGCGTATAATACGACATGTCGATACTTCGACACTCTATAGACCACTAAGTGTTGAGCTACAGAGGTTTTTTCTTTGTAAGTTTTATTTAAGAGGTTGGCGGACCTCTTTTTGCCTTACTTTGCCCCGTCCACATAGGCTATTGATCTATTGGATACTATTGGATCGTATTAGGCAAAGGGGGTGAGCCGCGACAGTACAAGGTGAAAGGTACTGATAAAAGTCACTGGCAGAACACAGATTCGAACCCACGACATCGCTGCCAAGGTCCCGAAGTCCGGCGCGCTAACTACTACGCCACTGACTCGCCCGAATGAAATGTCAGTCAAATCAAAATAAACATTCAATCAATATAATGAATCTAGGGGTGAGTAGTGGAAAAGTAAGGCTGCTGGCTCACTTCAAGGTCACCCGAGCGATGACGTCATCGAGGTCAATGACCTCACCGATGACGTCATCGATGACGTCATCGATGACGCAAGCGATGACGTCATCACCAATGACGTCACTTCCATGACGTCACACCCATGACGTCACAGAAATGACGTGCTGATGACGTCATCACCCCTTACGTCACCAAGATGACGTCATCGATGTCACAAAGGTCAAGGTCACGCTGAAACCTAAAATTTTTCGGCACTTTTGCTGTTTCTTGCACTACGCTCCGAGTTTCAGTCCGGTTCCCATGACCTTGACGACTTGGAGCGAAATTAGACAAGAAACAGCAAAAGTGCCGAGGAAACTGCAAGTTTGCAACGTGACTCTACCTAAACCGTCATGTGACACCGCTCGGGTGACCTTGAACTAGCCCAGCTGCCTTACTTTAGACCAGTACTACAACCGCGATGTGCACCCTACGACAGACACCGAGCGACTGACTGTCCGGCCCCGCGCACTCTAGGTATATGGGAAGTGGTGGGGGGAACTGCGATGACCTCGGGAAAATGTCAAGCCAGGTAGCACCGTTTTGGTGCTACCTTAAATTTACATGTTAAAGTGTGATGACCTTGAGGTTGACTGTGAATCTGGGACTTAGGATTGTCTTTAACAGCTTGACGTTTTTGTCAGAGTTTAAGTGTGGTGACCTTGAACTGGTTAAAATGAAAACTGCACAGCAGACTGCACAACACGGATGTGCACCCTACGACAGCCGCCGAGCGACTGACCTCCGGGCCCTGCGTACTCTAGATATATGGGGAAGTGGTAAGGGAAATTTCAAGGTCATTCAAACGGAGTTTTAAAAAAGTCAAAGAGTAGAAAGACTACTCTTGTAAGTCTATAGCGATTTCATTCATAGTGAGTGCTTCGGTATGCCAAGTTGATCTGTACTGACACGCTCCTAAATAATGTTTGCAAAAACCTGCAAAATGATTGTTGCACAATTTGCAGCCAGTTAGCTGTTTTAGTTTAAATTCAATGCAACGTTCAGGGCAACAAGTGTACTTATGCCCTCTCATTTGGTACACATGGAATGTCTTCAACTCCGGTTTCGGCTTCTTCCAAGACTTGCACTTACACATGCACTGACCAAAAGCTTCACATGTTCTACAAGCCAGGCCATCCACCACATCAATGTCATTCGGCCATGAAAAACATTTTTGTTCGCAACAGTAGTTGAGTTGACTCTCCATGTTGCTGCGGTGAAGGTGCGCAATGAAATGATGCTGTAGTCAGTGAGAGTGCACCTTAAATAAACTTGGTGGAGGGGGAAAGGTCAAGGTCATTCAAACGGAGTTTTAAAAAAGATGACTAGTCGTCCCCCTCATCCTCGTCCGTCGTACTTGGAGAGCTGTCAGACGAAGAGCCCCGCGCAGGTGCTCCCCAGATGAAATGTATGTCTATTTGAAAGCGCAGGCCGGGATCTTGTACCATCAACTCCTTTAATCTATTACATACCAATTCCACTTTGTACACATTGTTAATAATCAACACCCAAGGCTTTGGCTGAACATAATGTGTAGTTGAGTCAGCCTCGCAGACAGTTACATCTTCCGGTGATATTGGAGTGTATAAATGTGTAAAATCTCGTTGCTGAGGCTGGCTTGAAGTTGAAGGTTCTGTGCCGACCTTGGTTGCATCAAAATTCAAATCCATTCTACATTCAAGAGGTCCAGGGTTCCCGTTGAATACATAGAGTAATTTTTGATACAAGACTTCCACTTCTGTCGCATCTTGTAAATGAACGGTCCACCGCAAGGGAAATGCTTCGTCCGTAGAGGAGTCAACTTGAGAAAGAGTCCTGTCCGCCATGGTAGCTAAGCAAGGAATGAGGTGAGCTACAGTCAGTTGTAACATTATCGAAAAGTAGTGGGGAAATTCCAAGGTCATTCAAATTGGGTTTTAAAAAAAGGAAGAAGTGGAGGGGGAAAGTTCAAGGTCATCCAAATTGAGTTTAAAAAAAAGGAAAGAAGGTCACTCCCCATCAGCCTCGTCGTTGTCTCCTACATCTTCATCCGCATCAGATTCACTTTATGGGTAAATCGATGACATCGGTGAGTATTGCGGTAAGTGCTGACCGTTGTTGTCCTCCTGCCGCAATGTAACTTGCGACCAATCATAGTTGAAATTCATTTGTATTATGATCCCAGGGTTGTCCCGCAGTATTTCTTTCATCCGTTCGCAAATCGTTTCCAAATAGTGAACACTGTCGATGGATAGTGTCCAACCTGTACTCGTTCCAACATCAGTAGTGGAGTCAGCTTGGCTGATGGTGTTGTCCGCCATGGTTGCTTGTCGAACAAGGAATGACGGGTGATGTGATGCTCATGCAGGAACATGGTGAAGTGGTGGGGGGCGTGGTGGAGTAGTGGGGGAAGTTTCAAGGTAATCCAAATGGAGTTTTAAAAAAAGGAAAACCTACAAAGTAACATTAAAACTTTCCAACTGATGGTGGCGGGCGTTTTCTTCTGCAACCTTGCAGACACATGTGACTATGCCATACAGTATGAAAAGTACAACCATAATAAGGCCGAACAATAAAAGATAGCCGTTGACTATCATGATATTTTCTGAGTGGATCTGCTTTCTTCTTATCGCCCTCTCCTGCATCCTCTTCTCCAACTCGTGGACGAAGTCACAGCATGCGTGAGGACATCTTTAATCTGTTGGTAGGTTTGCCATTGTTGATGTTGTCGGTTTGGCTGTTGAAGATGGAATGAGGTTTCCAATTGTGATGTGCCATGTACACCAATAGTCAAGTGGTGGGGGTAGCAAAGCAGTGGAGGAGGGAAGTTTCAAGGTCATTCAAACTGTGTTTTAAAAAAACCTATCTTGTTACTGAGCTCATATGTCAGTAACAAGATAGGTGTTTTTGCTCTTTTACTTCTTTAATATAATGAAAAAATAAACATATTCTACAATGGTTAGAACAAGAAATACAACTGCTAGTCAGCTGAAGTAATCCAAGTTGTCCGGCTCGGTCTTCATGGACGTCGGTGAGGAAGCTGTCGAGGAGTGTCCAGGCTCTTCCTTTGGCTGCCGGGTGTTCCGTATATTGGAAGCGTAGACTTGCACATTTATACGGTAGCCTCTTGCCACCATTAGCTGCAACTCCTTGTACAAATCGTTCAGCTCCTGTTGCGTCTTGATAGTCACCTCCTCATAGCTGGCACAGCTTACGTTCAGAGACATATTTTTTGTTTTTTTATGGTTTATTTATTTATAAAACATTACAATAACATATGTACAACAGTCAAACTTAAATCTAACACTGCTGCTTGTCGGCAATGTGGATGGTCAACTCGGTGGAATTACTACCCATGCAACCGTGGGAAACCAGGTAGAGACAGCCGGGTTGGATGGAGCGCAGATCCTCGTTTTGGCGGAGATGGACGAACCGTTTCGGCAGGTAGACTTGGAACTTGGGCTCATCCCCCGGAGTGAATGGTGCCTCGCTAAGACTGCAGCAGATGGCCTCTCCAACTGTAGTCTCCATCTTCTTCATGGCGTGGATAATGTAGTGCTTCTCGTCTTTAAGTTCGGAACACTTCTTGACGGGTAGTATGGTTGATTTGGAGTGAGCATTGAACTGCTCAACCAAAGTTTGCAGGAACTGGTGAGATGCCATGGTCGAGATATAGATCGTCTTCTTCGTCTTCTTGCTGGGAGATGTTGTCGTCTCGGAATCTCGAGTAATACTCATGCCAGGTCCCGGTCTGCTCCTCACTTATATAACCCCCGTTACCCCCACCACTCCCCATTTCCCCACTTTGAAGGTAAGATGCGAGTTTATAGGCGTTTTTTAAAGCGCAATGTCTATCTTTTTCATGTTCTGGACTTTTAGTACAAATACAAACATTTTCCATCGTATACTTGTAGTTTTTATCCAATTCCACATCATTAACCGGAATATGAGTAAATTCCTCGATCCATCTCTTTTTTTCCAGTCCTTTTGTGTAAATATCGGTAAACCTGTTTGAAAACTGATGCATGATGTGATACAAGTCCGTGTAACTTGCAAAACCATCATACCAATCGATATGATGGAAATATTTTGAAATCCACCTGTTGGTAGTAGCGGCTTTGCTAGTTAAAGATGAATAAGAACATGGTGGTTTGAACAAAAATGTATATGGAACGCTTGTATTGATGTCGAAAAACACAAGTTCTTTTATGATAAATCTATCATCATTACCCCGAAACGCTTGGAACTCAATCATACCAGGTTTGGACTTTACTTGTTCTTCTTCCTTGTCCATTGCGAAGATCACTCGTCTGCTCATGACGAAGTCCAAAGGTCAACTGATTTCCACACCACGGTAGGTACGACTTTTATACCTGGCCGTACAGTTGTTGGCGCGTTGGTGTATATTTAACGTGGGCACCGTCCCCGGTAGGCCTAACCCCACAAAGTGTTTGATATTGTTTTAAAAATTAACCATTGCTGTGTACAGTAGTTGATTGTCATTTAGGTTTCCATCTTTACATTTTCCTTGTTTTCATTTTCATCACTAACACTTGATTCTTCTCCTCCTTCTTCTTCTTCTTCTTCACGTTTTACTGATTTCTTATGTAGTTGAGCGTACTTTTCCAATTGTCTCCACATTTGTACTTCATGAGGAACCCTATTGAATATAGAAGTATCCACAGGCCCGTACAATATAGGTGCGTCCGGTTGTTTGTCCAAAGTGTCTTCCAGATAATCTTTAATAATCGAACTTGAAAACACCAGTTGTCTCAAGTATCTTGTTATTGGTTCAGTTGCACAAGTTAGAATAAAAAACTCTTCTCGATTAAGTTGAATCTTGTTATCATGTCTTGTTGTGTCTCTAAACCGCAACTGATGATCACCACGATGTTTAACAATATCGATTTCCACATTTGAATCCAAAAGGCCTACTCTTGTCTTTCTTCCAAACATGTTACTACTTAAATAGCATTCTAGCAGATGCAAGTGTTTCATAAATGATTCCCAAGCAGTGTCCGTAAACAAAATCATTTTGGGCCCATGAGTTAAAATTACAGTAGGTGAATAATCCGTCGATTTCATAACACCAATTAAAACACTTTTGTCCAAACTGGATGAAATTGGATAAAATATTCGCAAGAATACCTCACTCAATATGTTAGGAGAAATATTATCTTCAATATCCCTTTTCCTCTTCTGTACATTCTTTCTTCTTTTACCTTTTTCCTCAACATTATTACTGGCGTGTAGTTGTCCGCAAGGGTTGTGTTCATCTCCTTCCGGTTGACCTTGAAGATTTAAAAAGTCGGATATCTCCTTCTCAATATCTACTACATTTTCTGGTGTACCACTAGGAGAAGCTATATTGAATACGATGCTACCCATACAACAGTAAGCAACAAACTGATGAGGAGCGGTCTGTACGCTCTGCTTTTATACTCGCGGAATACATTGGAATGTAACAAAACCGGTTCTTTACAATACATTTTTAACAATTCCAGTTAAAGGTGTGTTATGTTACGATTTTATCATGTAGAATTAAACAGTATGCAGTTGTATTAGCCGGTATAGCCGCGTTGAATTCCATTTCTATTTTTATATCCACACTTGATGATTTTACTGATTCATTTTGTTTAGAACAATCGATTACAACTATTGGGTAGGCATCGAAATATTTTTCAGGTGATAATAAAGGTGTATTTGCTTTACCGTAATATGAACTTTGGAATCTTGCGTACATATCGTACAATATACTGTATTTCTTCTTAGTGAATGACACATTTAAATTGTCGTATGGAAAGAATTGTGAATTTAAATAAACTTTAATATTTTTCAAGTCACAATGATCAAATTGTCCTGCATGTTTAGTGATGGCGTCTCTTCTACCTGTTTGTAAACCAAATATAATATACCTGGCTCGTTCTACATAATTTGATGTTTTAACAGCAACAAACGTAATGGAATATGAAAATCAAAATATCCATCTGAATTTGGAGTGATTGTGTCAATCGTAGGTAATACCCATCCGGCAGGTTTAAGTAAATTGGTTTCATTGGGTGTTATAGATGTTATCCTTTTAAAGTTGTTGTAATACCAACTTTTTTAGTGGAATCAACTGTTACGCCTGATATTTCATATCTAATTTCATCAAACAGGAAAGCCATAGGATTATTTATAAATGGAACTGTTGTACCAGTAGTAGTACCGTCCTTTTTAGTAACTTTTCCTTCAATATACAAGTAACTTTCACATGATAGTGTGTAAATGTCTTGATGTTGTATGGGAATACGAATTTCATCGTTATTGTTTAATTTCGATGAAGTGTAAGGGTTGTGGGTGGGATATTCTTTTTCCCATAGGGTTACGTCGAATGTTGGACCCTGCGCTATATCCAGTATATCCATAATCGGTTAATTTTAATCCAACTCTCTCTAAGAAACGAATGTTCTCGCGTGTTAACTCCTCCACAGCTGAAGAGCTACTAATGCGGTTTCCCGTAGGTTGTTCGCTTTTAAATGTTAAACCCATGATTTTGTATTAAAGTGTCGATTTTAAATGTAATCTAACCGTAATACGCTCTTCTCTGAAGTCTACCAAGTTACCGTCTTGATCCAATACGCTCAACACGATGTCTGAAATGAAAGTGGTGTTCAACGGTAGATATACCAGGTTTTGTGGCTTTTCAACAATTTTAAATCCAGGTGGTACACTTGGGTAAAAAGTATGTATTATATGGGTGTTAGCCCCATCCCTGTAAGCTCCTTGTATAATGTTACAAGTTATGTCTATACTATTGACTTTTAATATTGTTACTGTTTTCTTACCGGAATGTGTTACATCTGGTTCTAAAATTGGCTCATCGTTGGAAAATCCTAATAAATCACCAATTGAGTTTGGTTGAGTAAAATCTATATAATATTTGGAAGTAATTTCAGCTTTCATCGGATTATTATTACCTTTTAATGCTATATTGTCTTTTCCCATTTTAGTTTGCAAAAATTCATTTATATGATCAATTTCATAAGAACCTGTGGGTAACCTGCACTCTTGTAAGTCTGTAAATTTCCCATTGGCATCTTTTCCCTTATAATAATGCAATACGTTATTTTTACCTTCCGTAACATTGGGAATAGAGTTGTAAGTTGTAAAATCCAATAGTGCCGCCTCCCAAAATCTTCCTTTTTGCAAGCGTAACGCTGGAAAAAGGATACTTCGTAAAGTGGACGATTTTCCTGTTAATGATACCGTATAGGAAGACATCTCAATAATGACTGATACTTTTAGCTAGAAATTCCAAACATAAATGGCCGCATATTGAAGTATTATCAGGTTGTTCTCTTTTATAGTTATAATATATGTTTTTATCAGATTTAAAGTAATTTTGAAGTTCTTTTGGTGGTGGCAGGTTACCGAAACTATCAAAATAATATACATTGCTATTCAATTTCTTATAACACACCCAATGGGTGCCGGGCCCTTCAGTATTATCCAAATTTACGATTCCAGTCTCATTTTTCCATATTTTCTTTGGTAAACTGTCCTTCATGAATACTCCGCGAAAAAATGGTATTTTTAAACAGGAAATATATCTAAATAATTCAACATTGGTCAACACTTTATGTGGTATAACTAATTGATTTCTTTTATTTAATATGCACGATACGGTCTTAGGTATAGACCTGCCCCGTTTTTTACCATTGACCATATAGTCGGTTTTTTATTATTTTTCCTCGTAGAACGTCTTTTTAGTCTAATATTACCACCATGTTTCTTCATGGTTGATCCTTTTTTATTCCTACCCCTCCTTTTTCCACCTCCTACCGCTGTTTTAGCCTTCATACCTGCTGTTACCGCTAAAGCTGCTGCTTTTTCCGCAATACTAGCGTCACTAGACTTTACTCGTTGCCAAGCTATGTCCGCAAGCTTTTTGTCTGCTATCGATCTATTTTTTGAATCGGCAAACGTGGAATATGCGATATCGTGTTCTTTACAAGCCTGATCTAACTTGTTTATGCCAGGATCGCCTCTTTCCAGTCGTTTTTTCAATTTAGTTCCTGGTCCGCAATACTGATAACCTCCCGGTATATGAAATTCGTATGGTAATGCGTCTATTGCTCTATTTACTATGGATCCTACTGGAATTCGATTTAAAGCTTTACTTAATAGAGAAACCGCTGTGGACGTGATCCCACCTCCTTTTCTTACAGTGTCTCGATATGGACTGATGTACTGGAATGTCATTATTGTCCTATTATAATCGAAATGTACAACTTATGTGTTAACTCTATGACGAGTTGGACATAAATGAGGTCGTTTATTGTGTTCTTATATTATATATCAATATCACCCCAATCTGATGATCTAAACTTTTGCGTATTAGGGTTAATAAAATATTTATTAAAATTTCCCGTTTAATCCAATTACCTCTCTCGGATTCAGACACCCAACTATGATGTGTACGGGTTGCAATAAGATTGTATATATCAAATAATGCATTTCCTAAAACTTTAATAAGAAAATTAACAGTGACGGCATTATCCACATGTTCAGGGTCTTTAAGGTCTGTTATACGTTTATTATTACAAGTATACACTTTACTATCCATTTGTGATAATGTGATAGCCTGTCCTACAGTTGCAGCATCCTTTGCTTCTCTTCCTTGTGCCATGTTTGTTATTTTGTGATTGTTACATGTAAAAAAGGCATTGTAATTATTTGGATCTAGATGTACTGTTTGTCCTAAGGTAGCTGCGTCTCTATCTGCATGACCCCATGACACATTTGATAACCTTTTATACATGCAATCCCAATAAGCGTTTTTGTATGTCAATAAAAGAAATTTTTCATTACCTTGAATAAAGTCATCCCCTTGCTTCGATAATACTTCATCTCGTTTTACAAAAGAGGTTGTTTCCTGTTTTAAGGTTTCCATCATTTGACCAACTGTTGCACCATCTGATAGTGCTGAACCATCTTTTACATTCGCCAAACAATTACCAAGACAATCGATAACTCCCACATCACGTGTGACACAATGATCTTTTATATATTTGAGATTTACAGCATCATTTTCATTTTTTGGATAACCTATATCGTTAATAACAAATTTATAAAATGAAAAGCCATCTTTTGTCTTTTCAGGTATTATAGAATGTAAATAGCGTCTATTTACGCTGTCTTTTTCATCTTTAGGGTCATCTACGTTGGATATACGTTTATTGTTGGCACTATACGTTTTTCCATTGAACTTTGACGTATTTTTTAATTCTGATGACAAATAGCCTCTGTTTATTGCATCACCGTTTTGATTCGGTTTACCAACGTTGATAATTCTATGATTTTCTGCGTCATATGTGTTATTGTGTAGTCTTAATGTTGGCGATATCTTTTCCTTTAATATTTTTTAAATTTATTGCATCGTTTTCATGCGTAGGATCTTTTATGTTTTTTAACCTTTTATTACTCATATCATAATCTCCATCAGGTGTTTGTGGTAAACCAGCACTTCTTTTTAAACTATTCGCATAATATAACCCATCCGAGGAGTAACGTCCGAACTTGTCGACACTCATGGTGCAACTGAATAGTAATCTAGGGAGTAACGCGTTTTTATGAGATTACCCCACGGTTTCGGAGTTCATCCACTAAAGCCACCCATTCGTTTTCCAATCCAGTATGACCCGCTTCTTTAGCTTCATGTATTAGTTTCATTCTATCCACCAATTTATTGATATTGTTGTAATAAATCACATTTGTGTTATACAGTTTCTTCATTAAACCTGTACCTGTAACAGATTTGTTTCTTTTTCTTGGTTCTGCAGCACTTATATCCAAAGTGGATGACACAAACCTTCGTTTTATAGATTTTCTTGGCATTATCGGCATTGGTTGTCTTCTCGTTGTTGGTATTAACTTGGATACAAATTCTATATATTGTAAAGACCTAGATCTAAAAACTGGTTGGTCAGCTAAATATTTTCCCCTGTATGCATTGGTGTGTTCCAAAATCTGTTTATATGCTTCCATGTCTTCTTCTTTAACTAACAATTCTAAAGGCTTTTTTTCAAATAATAATTCAAATAATCCCCTTGTGCCCTTATATCTTTGATTACCAACAATAATATTATCATGTTCATCAATGTTTACCGGACTATTACCAACCATTAAACCTTCTTCTGTTAATCTTACACCATAACTATGGTAGTTTTTATTAGGATTTATTCCAGCTAACATTTTTATCATGTATTTCCTTCCTAAAGGTCCTTTGTTATGAATGTTTTCACCCAACAAGCTTATGTTTGACGGACCTTCCCTTGCTTCTTCTTCTTTTTCCTCTTCACTAGCAGTTGATACATCTTCATGTCCTCTTTTAGCTTTTACTTCATATAATTCTCTTATACCACTATAGTCTGGTGATTCTAGCTCTCTTTCGGGTTCTCCACCGGTAAAACCACTATATGTAGAGGATTCCGGGTCTTCATCACTAAAATATTCTGATTTTACATTTTCTCTTTCAAACTTTGTAATAGGTGCAATTGCATCTCCTTCCAAAACGGGTTTAGCAAATTTTTTGTTTAATTGTTTCAAGGGTTCAGTAATAGGTTTAAAAGTAGATTCAAGGAATTTCTCCCTTTCGCTAATACCTAATTTTAATGCTCTGTTTTTATCCCGAATAGAATCACTAAGTGATTTTATTTCCTTTATTAACTTTTCTTGGTTAACCATATTTGTAGCAAGACGTGTTGTACAACAATGAATATTTTACATCATGATCAGTGTATTAGTATAAATTTGTCAAATCCTATCCTGTATCGACCATTGTTTAGCGGTTGTTCCTTCATAATTGTTAAAAACCCATACTTTTCACCCCAAGCCTTTCCACACAACTCTTTAAATCGTTCAAATGGCATATCCGCACTTACATGGTCATAATATATGTGTTTTAGGTTGGTTTCATCCTGTTTAAATACAATTAACATGTTTGCATTGTCTCTAATGAGCTGTTTCGGTATTTTGCTGTAAGTTTGACCAATATAAATGCTATCTATGTTGTTATGTCGACCCATGGCGAAGTAATTCCTTATTGTATTTTGATTTTCACAAGATACATCGTCATATATGAATACTGAGAATGGTTTAGCCTCTTGCGGTTGCATGACACTCTCGCTTGCGTTAAATTTAAAATATTTAACTTCAGGCACATTATTGAGTATTTGTTCCAATAACTGATATTTTGGTTGTTGTAGTGACTTTGAAAATACATATAAATTATTAAAACGTAATCCTTTAGGGTTTGTAATCAAATTGAATACTACATTTGTTTTTCCACAATTGGAAGGACCAGTAACCAGACAACGCACCGTGTTTGGCAACAAAACACCGTGTTTCCCAGTGTTAAATTGAGAACCGTCCACTGTGAGTTCATCTATATTATTAATAGTAAAATTGTCTTTTTGCGGTATTATCTCCATCCTTTGTAATGGTTCAACCCAAAATGATTCTCTATCGTTATATTAGATCCTTTTTAGGTATCCAAGAATCTTCCGTCTTATTAAATCCTAACCATCGTACTTTAATCATATCTTTTTTCCGTTGCAACATGTTCAACTAGATATACATCACCTACTGTTGATTTTAACATTTCATGTCCATAAAACCCTCCTTCAAGCAATTGTCCTTTATTATCTTTTAAAATGTAAGTTTCTGGTACTGTAGGTTGCACTTTAAATACGGTAAATACCTCATTTGTCCAGTTCGGAAGATATCTTTTACTGAATACACCTTTGTATTTGCTTATTCGGACTTTATCACCAACATTAAACCTTTTAAGCTTTAGTTTTTCAACTTTTGGTTTAGTATTCATTTTTATACGTTTTAATACAAGTTTTTCATTTGTATTAGTAGCCTGGCTTGGTTTCATACCGATAGTTCTATGAAACTTGTTATTGTAATCGTTTATAAGTTTTGGTAACATATCAATCCATACGTGCGATCCTCTGTTAGAAAACATCTTATACATCGCACCTTTTAAAGTTCTGTTGAATCTTTCAATTATTGATGCTTTTACCTCTGAATTGGTTGAGTAATGGTTAATGTTGTGTTTTTTCATTAAATTTGCAAATTCCTTATTGAAATATTCTTTTCCATCATCGGTTTGTAAATGTTTTATAGTATGTTTGTCTCTTTGTATAGCTGTTTCCATTGCTTTTGTAACACTTTTGCCACTTTTATCTTTTAGTAGTAAAGCATCTGCCATTTTTGAAAAACAATTAATAATAGTTAATATGTATTTCAATCCTCTATTTTGTTTACTATAAGGAATCATTTCGATTAAATCCGCTTGATATAAATCATTTATTCCTTTTATCACTGTATTTCTTCGTGGAAACTTTCTTCTTGCAGGTTTATGAAGTTCGTTGACAATTTCTTGCTTCAAGTCCTTCATATTGCAGGTTTGAATGTTTCATGAATCACATGTATAATCACAATGAATGTTGTCTTAAATATTCACATCATTTATATAGGTCAAGGTCATCCAAACTTGTGTAAAAAAATGGGGAACACGGCGTTTGACTTGCCGTGTTCCCCATTTTTTTACGGAAGGAGAAAGGAATAAGGTCGAAGTTGTAGAAAGACGAAGAATAGGTTGTTAGTTGATAGGGTTTAGAGAGTAGTGGCCGAAAGGAAGAGTGTGAATTTTATCCGGCATAATATGCCTTTTATCATCTCGAGCTGATAGTGCTCTTTTAACTTCAGTGACACTGTAGACCTCATGTTTAAAGCTTCTGATAGTGTTGAACGTTGCAGACATTGTAGAATCTTCAAACAAACAGGTCTTGTAATGGTCAAATGTCACATGTTTCTTCAAGTACGATGTTTTGACTCCTTTAGCTTTCTTCACTGTCGGTATGTCATTTTCCTTATACATCTTGAAGGAATATAGTTTGGACATTAGCGCAACTATTTCCTCCAAAGGCATTCCATTTGCTTCATCTTTAAATTTTCCGATTACTTTTTTATTCTTTTCATTGTAATTCGGATGGTTCTTCGGATAGTCAGAGAAGTCAAAATCGTCTTTGTATGGGAAACTCCTTAGGTCTTCATACATGTCCAAAGTCTTTATCCAGTAGATAAACGCGTCGGTATCCATGTATGCAACTCCAATGTTGTCTCTTCCGTAGTGTTTAACCATTTTATTGTAATGGAAATCATACATCAGAGTTTTACTTATATCCAAAATCGACATTAAAATGTATAACGGATTATCCATCACTATTGTTGTTTTCTTCATACTGACGGCAACTAGGTCTTCGTTTATAATCATGGATGTTCCAAAATTTGGTTTTTGCACTAATTTTTCTATTTTCTTAGGATCAATAGAATATACAATAGAATATATCAATAGACTTACTAATTTTACAATCTTGTGTTTTCTTTTGTTTTCTAAGGTCTTCCCGAAGATGGCGTTGTTCATCAATTTGTAAAAGTCCTTTTCAAATGCTGATGTTGCTGCTGCTCTTCTTGTAGTGTTGGAATCAATATATGGTTTCAACCAACAAGACTGGGTGAATTCAATTGCTCTATGAATTCTCACTACACGTAGACCCAATTCAAGAGCTTGTTGAACTACCCAGTAGTGAGCCACATACCGATCTTTATTCTCCAACGTCATCTTCAATTTCGGCCATCTTCCTGTCGGTGAAACTTCAGTCTTGGCTAGGAGAGGCAAGTCGTAGTGATGGTCATGAAGGTGCTCCGGATATTCGAAATCACAGTCCAAAATATAGACTTTTGGACCATTCTTTGGAATCTGTGAGATGTCACCGATGGTGGCCGGGTCGATCCATTTGAAGTCAGCGTAGGGAAGCGGATTTGACATTGCCCAACCATAAAGGTTGTTTGCGTCAAAGTAGCCTAGGTAGACCGATGGTTGTCTCTCGTCGATGCCTGGGATGTACTTGTTGTTAGCTTTGTTATGACGTGTTACAGCTTGTGTCAAACCGCCCCGTACACCAGATTCTATCATGAGCACCATATCAATATCTGTTAGAAGTTCCAATCGACAGTTGGTTGACTTTAGCATAGCTTGCCATGCTAATCCTGGAGATGTGTACGAGTGCAGAGGGTCCAGTCCATAGGCGGAGAAGCAGGTGTTTCGAAATTCTTCCATCACATCGCACAGCAGAGTTACGTCCAATTTTATGTAAAAGTCGGAATATTCCCCTAAGGTTTGAATGTTTAGTTGGTTCCAAACATTACAAGCATGATTGTAGTCTTCAACGGTGATTGCACTTTCATTTAACTTGCTATTGAAGGCTTCAATCGGTGGCAGACTGGTTTCTTCAAATTTTTCTGCAGAAGTTATGTAATCATAGGGACTCCTATAGGGAACTCCTTTACGCATTACTAAGTCCAATTTATCTTCAGGTACAATTTTGCTGGTTTCTTTTAGATCTTCTCTTCTTAGGTTCTCAGACAATTTGCTCAAACTAGATGACATAAATCTATAAGAGTCTACGAAGCTAAGTTTAATTTTACCTACTGTTTTTTAAAAACTGATGTACTTCTCCAATGTTTCAGCTAATACTTCGATTTTTCCATCATCTCGTCCTAACTCTGGGATAATGAAGTGGGAGTCATAGCCGCTAAGATTGTGTAACACGACAGGGATAAAGTTTGGCAGTTTGTAATTTATATTGCATGAATTACAAGCAGCTCCTCTGTATAACCCTGTCAGGTGATCTTTGATTTTCTTCACTGAAGCTCTTCTTGCATAAATAACATCTTGTTGCCAAATTGTATTCTTCTTGTTGATTTTGGTTCAAAGGTTCCATAGGTAAAACATTACCGAATAAGCGTTGCACCTTTTCAGCAATGTTATACAACTGGTCTACGAAATGCTTAGCGGCTTCTTCCCCACGGTAGAGTATCGGAGTGGATGTTAAGCCATAGTCTTGCAACTGTTCTTCAGGCAAAGTCGATTTCACCAATAAGCAAAAACTGTTAGGTTGATGCAGTTGATATTTGGTTCTTTTAGTCACTTCATCATCCGGAAGCTCCTGTGGTACTAACGTGGATTCGAAATCTGCGTAGACGGCTACTGGAATCCGATATTGGTGAACTGTTTTGTTGAATTGGATGAACGCTCGAGATGGCGGCGGCAGACTAATCTTCACTTCATAGTTGTCATTACAAAGTCTTTGGTGTTCCTTCAACCACTCCGATCCTCCACGTCTCAAATCTTTATTTGTAAAACAAAAGCATCTCTTACACACTGTCACTCTAATTTTATTTTTCGTTAATTGTCGTACAACCAATGCTTCAAAATCTTTTATCTACACATAATGTGAAATTTCACCTTTAGTTATCAATAATAAATCAGTATGGTTTCTTTGCTCCACTTTTCCAACTCGTAGAGGATACACATTGTTCGATTCATCTAAGCCGAACACGTTAACAGAAACACCTGGATTTTGTTTCTCAAATTTTGCAATTTGATTAAGACTCACAGGATACGACATTCCTCGGAAGTTGTAGCGGTGTTCGTTTTCATAATATTCCCTACCAACTCTACAAGGATTATGTTTTACATACTTAGTTAGCATCGCATACTTAAAACATTCATTGTCCCCGTTTGTAACATTTCTGCAAGAGTTGGTGTCTTTAATTTTCTTTGGTAGAGGGATAAAGTTGCTACCCCTCATACCATATCCATGCTTGTGAACCCTCACATCCATACCTTCAATCGATGATAACGTCCAGCCAGATCCTCTTCCTTCATGTTCTTGAAGTTTCATTAGCAGTTCACTCAAACATTCTTCTAAAATTTCGTTGATATCAGATGTGGTTGTAAGGGTTCGGTTTTTAGCAATGAATGCTCTCGGTGAGTTTTCACCATCGGTATTAGTAAACATAGCCTCCAACACCAATCCAAATTTAATAAAGTTCAATCTTGCCAATTCTTCCATTAATGTTTTTACAACTAGATTTTTAGCTTGGGTTATAAAGTTTTCCAATTCTAATTGCACGTTATTAATTTTGAAATGAATGACAACTGGTCCTGGCAAGGCTGTGGTGCGCAATTGTCTTATATCTTCCATATTTTCTTCTTGGGTACGCAGTTGTCTTACATCTTCCACGTCTTCTTCCGTATCTTCCTCTTCCATTTCCTCTTCTTGAATAAATCCTCCAGCTGTAGATGGTCCAGCTCCAGCAAATTGAATAACACTTGGTCTTCCTCTTTGCATTAACTGTAAATAGCTACCCCAGTCCTCCTTCTGCTTCTGAGGTTTTTCCAAAAACCTATCAATCGCATCCAAGTCTTCTTCACTTACTACAATCTCTTCTTTTCTGTCCTCTTCATGATGCAATTCTCGGTGTAACTGTAGATAGCTATCCCAGTCGTCCATCTGCTTCTGGTAGTTTTCCAACAACCGATCAATTGCATCCAGGTTTTCTTCACTTACTACAATCTCTTCTTTTCTATCCTCTTCATGATGCAATTCTCGGTGTAAAACAAAGATATCTTCGTCTTGGAAAAACTCACCACATATATCGCAAAGAGCCATTTTTTTACAGTTTGGCTTTGAGTGTGCATTCGGTGAATGTCCACGCAATAATGAGCAGCGCGCTCAACCGGGTCCCTTTATACCCGAGGTTGAAGGGCTGGGGGAAGGTGACGTCATATACATCCGGTTTATCAATCATGTAGTAGATTTGGCTTTTAAACACCCATTTTCAATATATTCTTCAACAGGCTTGATAAACCAATGATGTTTGATCTAAATCCACTACTTTGTACAAGTTTTTTCTAAGATGTCTGTTTGGGCAAGTTTATGTGGAACAAGGTCATTTGGAATTATTATTATTTTCAGCGGGGGATAGAGCACTGCAATGGAGCCATGGTATAGAAGTGGTGTATCCATCCAATTGGTTTGGCCTTTTTATACCTCCACAAACTATGCATTTATGTGGGTCAAGGTCGCGTAAAGATGCCCTTTGAGCGGAGGATAAACCACTAAGCAGCAAGCTAGTCCATTGCCGCAAAGTGATCTATCCCCCGCACAACACAGGAGACATAGGGTACAAGTGAAACACTCTCATATAAAACAATTCCCAATACCCAAACGCAAGCGCAATATCTTAGAAGTAATACAAGTCTTAAAGTTAGAGTAGACTTCGCTAAACAGTGAAGGCGCCTTTCAGTGTTTAGTGAGGCCTATGGCGGTCCGTCCCGATCGTTCACGTTCAACGCGCGGGAGCGGACTGCGAGCCGGCTGTGGCCGGGCCGCATTATATCCCCACCGGGGCGGCCACGCCCAGGATATCAGTGGTGGGGGAGGGGGTGGGGGTGGGGGTGGGGGTGGGGGTGGGGGTGGGGGGGGTCACTTTTCGTCGGGGGGGGTCACTTCTCGTCCGGAGCAAAACAATTTTTGGTCAAGGTCAAAAATTTTTCCGAAAAAAAAGTTCTCGGGGGAGGGGAGGGGGTGGGGGAGGGGGTGGGGGAGGAGGTGGGGGAGGGGGTGGGGGAGGGGGTGGGGGAGGGGTGGGGGAGGGGGGGAGGGGGGGTCACTTCTCGTCCGGAGCAAAAAACTTTTTGGTCAAGGTCAAAAAATTTTTAAAAAAAGTTCTCGGGGGGGGGCTCGTTAACTTTTTGTCTGGGGAGGGGGTCAAGTGGGTCAAGGTCACCCACAACACTTCTACTCTAAGTGTTGGCTATACCCCCACCACAACTGAGTCCCTAGGCTGCACAACACCGCTCCGCCAGTATGTCTCCGGCTTCCATGCGGTGCGTCTCGCTGTTCTCTAACTCTCTATATGTAAGTATTTTTACAAGTTTTGAATCTAGGTCACTAGACTTTAACTCTGGGACGATATCAACTTGTACTATTTCAGTGTTTTTGACTCAAGGTCATCACACTTTAACTCTAGCACGTCGGTTATCGTACCAGAGGTGCTCAATAACCTAACTTGTAATGTTTAGGGTGGCGTTTGCACGCCACGTAGTATCGCCATGAGTGTCCAGTCCGGATTTTAAGTTAAATTAATTTTACTGTGATCTTTTCCATTTCCAATTCGTTTTGCCAAAGAGTGAGGTGTCGTTTTATAAAGTGGTATTTCTCTAAAGTTATTGGGGATTGCAGGGATACAATTAGTTTATTTAGAAGACTCTTCATCTTTGAGTTTAACACAACTTCCACTTTGACTTTGCTTCCTCAACCCTCACAGCCTAAGCTGTACAGAAATGTTTCTTCTAGTGCCAACTCGGGCTGAGAGAACAGTGTGTTGACTGTAGGACAGCTCATGGTAAAGTGATGCAATACCGCAGCGTACAACCTCACCTTCCCCCACCACTGTGACCTTCCCCCACTCCTGCTGTTACCCCCCACCACTTTTGCCTTGACTCATGCGCTACCAACAGTCTCTCAGTATTGTGCGGACTTTTGCGAGGGGAAGCCATGTCGCAAGACACTTTGGGTAAGAAACTTGGCCGTATTAAGTCTTTATTAGTTGCTCAGTGTCCACCGCTCAAAGTCAAGCGGGTTTCAACTTTAGCTAAGTGGCGTAAACTGTTGCGCGGACACCCTACGTTTTATACCAAACAGGCTAATGTAAGTTTTACTGATGAAGACTTGCTTAGAATATTGGAAGAAATGACTTTTCTTTGCAAAGTTCAGTTAGTTACTCCCATTCCTGACGGTTTAGAGTCTTAGTCTCTCAAGCTAATATACCTAGAGTGCGCGGGGCCGGACAGTCAGTCGCTCGGTGTCTGTCGTAGGGTGCGCATCGCGGTTGCAGTAATGGTTAAAGTAAGGCAGCTGGGCCAGTTCAGGGTCACCCCAGCGGTGTCACATGACGGTTTAGGCAGAGTCACGTTGCAAACTTGCAGTTTTCTCGGCACTTTTGCTGTTTCTTGTCTAATTTCGCTCCAAGTCGTCAAGGTCATGGGAACCGGACTGAAACTCGGAGCGTAGTGCAAGAAACAGCAAAAGTGCCGAAAAATTTTAGGTTTAGGTTTCAGCGTGACCTTGACCTTTATGACATCGATGACGTCATCTTGGTGACGTAAGGGGTGATGACGTCATCAGCACGTCATTTCTGTGACGTCATGGGTGTGACGTCATGGAAGTGACGTCATTGGTGATCGATTGCGTCATCGATGACGTCATCGGTGAGGTCATTGACCTCGATGACGTCATCGCTCGGGTGACCTTGAAGTGAGCCAGCAGCCTTACTTTTCCACTACTGGGGTGCCTATGTGCTGCGCAATGCGCCTTTATTAGAGTACCTAATAATGATCAAATCTTGTCCTATAGTAATTTACATAGATATTTTGCATAAAAGTTAAATCATAGTGTCAATTAAATTACTCTTCGTTGGTGTATGATAAATCAATTTTCTTCGTTGATTCTCCAACATCCCACTGTGACATGGTATTGAACTTTGGCGGTTGCACTTTCAGGTCCAAATTAGCCAGAAATACGTGAAGTTTCTTGTGCCAGCTGTCTTAAGGCCTCTGTCCAAAAATTCTTAATAATTATAAAAAGTACATAGATGTTGGATATAGATCGTTTTTCGATATAATATAATATAACATACAACTTGCATTTTCCTTGTATAGGCCAATGCAGTTTTCCTGACAACTTCCTAAAGGGACGTCCCTAAAGGAAGTCTTGGGAAATACTTCATTGGCCTACGTCATATGATACATCATTTTAAAGACCTTTGCTTTCCAATCAACTTGCCAAAATCCTGAACTGAAAAGGTCAGGTGTATTGGGAGCTATTGCATTTGTGTTTTCCATCAATATGATTTTAAGGCAAAGGTTAAACGCCTGCCATTTCTGACTCTGTCATACTTTTAAGGCCCGGCTTTTATTTGATGTACATTTAAACCTATGCTTATATTGAAGAATCTCGACTTACTCCTCATGGACCGTCTCCCATTGGTGGTGGAGAGCCAATGAACTCTTGAAAAACAAAATATTTAGGTCTGACATAGATGTGCAGAGTTAAAACCTTCTAACTTATATCTTTAGTTAGGGGAGGAAGGGGGGAATAAATTGAATAAATAGGGGGGAAGGGACTTTAACCACACCCTGTATAAATAGTCTGTAATCACCAAATAATTTATGATACATAGGTTAACCTACACTATCAACATTGGACTACTGACTTTAATGAAGTAAAATAAACCAATACATACTGAGTAAGGGGTTTTGAAAAAAAATCCAATGATCTAACACTTCAGTTTACACCACAGTTCATAAACTGTAAAAAAATCTTTTACTACATAATTCAAAAAATTAATTCACATAACTAATTTTTCATTAAAACTTTGTAATAAGTCAACGCACCAAGTATTATATGTATGAAATTCATCCCTTCGTTCAAAATAAAATGAACAAAAATCCACTAATATCGTTTGGAGGATTTAAAGCAAATATCATATCAGACGTAGAATGAAATGTAGTTTAGGCTATCAGAACCCAAGTTTCGGAATTACCCCAGCGCTCCCCTCGTGGCTCCCCTCGCGCCTAATCTCTTGATGCCATTGCAGCCCCCCCCTCCAGCCAATACCGCTGTTCCACCACCTCCCCTCTCCGCTCCTTGTCCTCCTCTGTCAAAACATTAAACACGCATCTCTTTTATGTAAAATTTTTATAAATAAAATATAAATAGTGTGGTAAAAAAAGACATGTAACGGCAAAAAAATATTTTGTACCATTTACGCACAATATATTTACGAAGGTGAAATATTTACTCTTGTATATGCGTATACAATTTAGGGGATTAGTAACAATATCTTAAGTTTACACCAAATTTAAGTTCTCTGTTAGTTAAGAACAATGTCGCAAACCCGGCTATGAAATGACAACCGATTAAAAAATAGCAGGCGATCAAAATTGGCATTAACTGAAATAATATTTTCCATATGACTTCCTTTAACGTCCCCAAAGGTAGTATTGGGAAAAACACTGTTGACGCAGTTGGAAACTATCGTTTGGAAACCAACAATATTACACATAATTTGAAAGGGTTTGCATTCTGAGAAATGTGCAACAACCCATCAACAAAAGGTCGAATATACGTAGAGTTATTGGTTTCTGTAATTTAGGCAATGTTTTAAGGCCAAGTTTAATCGCCTACCATTTAAAGGTTTGCATGATCGTAATTGAGTCAAAAAGTTTTCTCGGACACGTAAATTTTTAATTTAGCTGGTCTGGGGTCTCTAATGGGTTTAGCATGCATAAAACAGTGGTGTTATATAACACTTGAATGTTGTTTTGGAGAATGCGTACTATGAAAATGGATGTTGTGAAGCTAGGCGGGTGACCCCTTTTCGTAGAAGGGGGGAAACAAATTCAAACATCGTCTTTTAATTTTTCATGTCCGTCTCGACACTTCACGTAATGAACCTGTCCTGTGGGTTCTGCAAATATATTAATGTATCCAATTAAACCTCCTCAAGTGTTTCTTGTCATATGAATAGAAAGTCCGCAGGATGTTGGATTTAATGGGAATAGCGTCTATGAGGGATCAAAACATTATTTATACTAAGAAATGTATGAGTGTTTCTGGTCAGTACTTTGTTGTTCGTCAATAACGAAGGGTATTAGTGTTTTTAATCGGTTGCTCAACATTGATTTTCGATGAAATTCGTTGGAGGGAATGATTTCAGAGCTGAGAAAAGGTATATCATACTAGACTTGAGTTTCGTATACTTTAGCCGCTTAACGGCCCCTAGGGATAACAAGTTAAGTGTTTTTTTACAAGGAGGTACAATAATCCTAATTTCAATATTGGGAGGAACCCCGTAGGTGAAATATTTACATCGATGTGCTGCGGTTTTTGCATAGGCTTGCCTTACGGGCGCTCAGGGCAGCTGCCGGCTGCACCCATAGGTCGCACATCAATTAATTGCTCGAAAAATTCCTTCGATTTGCATCAACTGCGCGAAGCCCTAAAAGGGTCCCAAAAATGTGCATCAACTGCGCGAAACCCAAGCCAGGTATAGTACACATTATTTTAATACTCTAGGGTTTTTTTGTGTTGAGAACTCCTCCTACAATTCTCAACCGACTTTCAAGTTTTTTGTGTCGTTAGATAAGGCTTTGTCTGAAGTTGTTTCTGCCAAAAATTTATGAAAATCGGACTTAAAATAAGGGCACTGTTCACAAATTAAATTTGAAATTTTCCCATAAAATAACATTGAGATTGGTTTGAACATTTTAAACATCTGTTAATTCACAGCGTAGTTTTTGGTGATCACTGATATTCTCTATATTGGATTGGTCGGATGGCATTGATTTAGAACTAATATTGTAGTACCTTTAATATTGTATCAAAATAAATTGCTCGATAGCAATACACTATAAACTCAATAAACTATAAACTCACTATATACTCGATAAACTTATCGAGCAATACGTGCACTAGTTTAGAATTTAAGAATTAAGAATTATATATTTTAAACGTGTGAAAATCTAGACTATTTAATTAATATTGTTAACTTCTATGAATTAATAAAAGATTTCTTCGAAAAATTATTACTCATCCTAGATTTATTTTAGCACAAAAAAAAAATAAAAATACAAACTCCTTTCCAATGTTTTAGTTTAATTTTTCCTAAAAATTACAACAATTAGATTAACATGCGAGAGTTGCCGTCCAATAACGTGATGAGCTGGCTAGTAATCACGTTGATTCCCTCACATTAATCTGCCCCATGCGATTCCACTGTGGGTCTAGTGCACGTGTGTCGGCGGTTTTATCCAGGTTCGCTGTCATTTCACCATTTCACCGAGCCGGCCGCCATCAATATACTGGCGCAGTTGAACAAAACCAATCAAATAGCGGCCAATCCTGTTTCACTCTCACAAATTAAGCCAATAACTCATTTATTTCGAGTCACCGATCCCGATAAAAGTTACTCGGCGCACAAAAACATTTAATTAGTGAGTGATGGTTTAATTTATCGATTCATCGACAGATACGGCCATTTAGTGCACTAACCTGTTTTTGCTTTTCGATATTTCCAAACCAGTCATTCCATTTAAAACTTCCAAGCTCTGTTGATTTGCTATCGATTGAAAGCTAAACCATTGGTTTTTATATTAACATTTTATAAGTTTAAAAAAATGATAAAACACTATCGGTTTGTATTTTTTTTTTTTTTTAATATAGCTTAGCCTACTTTAATTTGACTTCAAAGAAACGGTTCAATAATCCATTATTGCATTAAGTCTCTAAATTAAATGTATATGCTTCTAAGTTACACATGAATTAAAAATGTATAGGTATAATAGAGTTTAATATGGTTGTTACCTGTTACCTCCGTAGTCTGTCCCGTAGATACCCGATGGGGCATGGGACCCGTCATGGAGCAGGCAGCCGAATTTGGCCTTGTCCAACCAGGTGTTTGGGTTTGGGTTTTAGGTAGTGCTTGGGTAGGGTACGGAAATGTAATTTAGGAAAAATCAGGTATATCATAGTAGCACATGTTAAGCAAATGTTCCTTCAGTTCTCTCTTAAACGTATTAAAATCCTCAATTTCTTGAATATGTCTTGGAAGCTTCGAAAAGAACTTAGTACCGGTATAACTAAACTAGGTTTGGTCTCAAACCATCTTAAACTATGTTGGGTTGCATGATTTACATTGTGGTTTCTAGTGAAATAATGACGAGAATTGAGGCTGTATCAGATTGTTGGCTTTTACATATAGAACTGCTTCAAATATAAAAAAGAGAAGGAACAGTTAAAATTTTTGCAGCTCTGTGAACTTGTCTCTACAGGAGTCTCTAGGCCTAAGTCTAGAGATACATCTAATTGTTTTTTTTTTTTTTTTTTTTTTTTTGTAAAATGAAAATGCGGTTTAAATTTGCCTTGCTTGACATAGGCCTACTACAAAGCACTATTGAGTATCTTAAATGGCTTTTATATTAGACTAAAATATACTAGTTTTTACAGAGATAAATTATTAAAGACTATACTATTTTTCTTAAAACAAAGATATTTGAAGTTAAAGTTTTATATCTTTTATTACTAATGACAAATAATTTGTTTTCATTTAACTAAAAGTTAAATTCCTTTAAAATATAAAAGATAAAATTTAGATATAGTATGTGTTTGATTGTAGAGTGGGTACGGTATGAATATAGATTTAAAATGTCTGCACTTACATTTAAAATACACATATAGTAGCCTACATTTATGTTAACAATGTTTACCACTGTGGCCCAGTATGCCTATTTCCAAAGAATTAAACTCGTTCTGAGATGATTTAAAGCACAAAAAAATCTAAATGCACTATATTATGATATATAGTCTCTTTAAACTAATAAAACTTTATTTTATCATAAAATACAATAACTAAATAGGACATTCTATATAGGCCAATTTGCTAAAAATCCTGGAGTTTGCACTATATTATGATATATAGTCTCTTTAAACTAATAAAAACTTTATTTTATCATAAAATACAATAACTAAATAGGACATTCTATATAGGCCAATTTGCTAAAAATCCTGGAGTTAAACATTCCGTGTGCGCAGGTTACAAAGAGCTGTAAAAAATGTAATCACTTACAGAACAACATTTTCAAGAAAATTTTCTGGGACTAGTAATTCACAACGACAATCTCTTCTAGTTGTGGGTCACTATAGTCATACTTAGGGCCTACACGCACATACTTTAAAAAAATATAACACAATGTTGAAAATTAATCCTCCAACATGTGTATTTTCAAAAACTCTTCAAACCCCCTAATTTAGGCATTGTTTTCCAGGAGCTAGTGACTGGTAACTGTGATAATTCCCCCGGACCTCGCTCCGCCCCCACCAGCACGCCCCGCACGCGTGTCGCTGCACGGCCGTGTGCCGCCAACAATGCCTGTGTTGCACGGTGCGGCGGCGGCGGCGGCGCGTGGCCCAGCGTATGGTGTACCTCAGGGCTCCACTCTTGCTCCAGCATTGATTTACAGTACCAGACCTTGTTAAGTGTAGCCGCATAAGTGCCCATTACGGCGGACAACCACTTATTGAATTTACATACATTGTGCGGCTTAACGAACTCGTTTACTGGATCGTGCAACATGGTGGAAACGTTTAGTTACATGTCGAGATTGGTTTTAGGAATTTGAGGGTTTAGTGACCCTGTTTTGAATTTTAAAGGGACGCTCGAAAACTAATATTTGGTAATTCAGGTAAAAAACATTTTTTAACGGCATACCAATTTTGTAAATTTGAGAATGTAACCTATAGGGCGCTTTCACGCTAGACTTGACGACGAGACACCGTCACGACAAATGACACAACACCGGTGAATTTTACAGTTTTCACACCGCTTGACGACACGATATCAACACGGCAGTTAAACCATATTTCTACTAAAATTTCAATTAATTAACATTTTATGAAGAGTATCTCTTTCAATTAAGAAGAAACGGGGGAAGAAGAGCAAGAAAAAGAATAGGAGACAAACCAATGGAGAAGTATCACTTCATAAGATGGTGGTCTTAATAGTTGACATTTTAATGTCAGTAGATATATTTTAGATACAAGATATTTTAGACTACAATAAAAATCAGTTGACTACAAATCATCTATCATAATATGAGGAGTGTTTGTGGCGTTGCCTTTTCCACGTTATCGAAATCTATAGATTTTGCTTTAACTTGCAATTAATAGTGTTTTTGGCCCAAAAATAAGTTTAAAAATAGCCTCAACTACAAAAAAATATAAGTTTTTAACTCTGGTCTTTTGAATCGTCATTTTAGTAACGAAATAACAATAAAAGATAAACAAATATGAAGAACACTATTTTTAACAATTCCTTACGAAACAGCTATTAGCTATGAAGAGGTATAGTCGGTTATTGGTGTAAACGTAATAGCCTAATCACAATAACAAAATTGAAATTGAACCAACCAGCAAGGCTTGGTCAACCCGGTACTGCAAGTATAATGCAGTGTGTAGATATGTTCGATGTAAATTTGAGAAATATGAATAGTCCGCCCAATCAAATTAAACGTTTTTACATCAATTTTTCATGGTAACTACAAATTAGTATTAAAAGAATTTTAACGAAGGTAATTTTTTACCAAAAAAACAAGTAAGGAAAAATTATAAATTTTTATAAGTCCCAAAAATAAACAAAAACGTCAATTCCGGTTGAACAATGTAGTGATGTTTTTAGAGGACTGCCTTGTTGGCTTGATGAACAGTGTAACGGTAAATGTGATTGTGAGGGTGTGCGTGTGCGGGAGCGCGCCCACAATACAACTAATGCGGCTAATAAATACAGCGGACACGACACGCCACCGCCGCTATTCATCTGATTCCTATCGCCGTTTACTGCTCTGATGGGCTTGTTGACTCACTAAGTGGGGCGGGTCGCACTATGTACGAGTAACATCTCTCTGACCATTGTTACTTCATTGGCATCTATATTTTCATGGGTTGACATTTTAATGCTTATTTGGGACATGCTGTATTTATTTGACTTGTTTAGTTGCTTATAAATTATTAAACAAAGACTTTGAATTAATCAAAGTTAATTTAAGACCAATTAATTTGTAGTAAATTTAAAACATCTATTCCCAAAAATATCTTTTGCAAATAAAATAAAATAAATAATAAATTGAATTAGACACGAAAATTCATTACAAAATACGTACATTTGAAATATGATTTACGATTACATTTAAACTATTATACTTATATACAAGATATTTCCCATGATTGTGGCTTGTGAAACGCTTAGTTCCATTATATAAATAAATCAAAAGTAGGTAAGTGTGGAAGAAATAAAATTATCAAAGTTCTTGTCAGTATAATAAAATAATACCATGTATTTTCTCTCAAAATATACCTTTAAGATCTCTAAAAGGTTCATATTAAATAAAACGTATTTAACCTTTGTTAATACAAACAAAGTAAGTGTTCGCTAAAAACAATAAAATACAAACCAATACTAGCTTAACTCTTTCAAAATATGACAATAACTCATTTATTTCGAGTCATCGAATGCAGCAAAAGTGAACGTACGCGGTTGCAGAACCATTTAATTATTGAGCCAAACTGGTGGCTTAGTTTATTCATTCGTTAAAATAATTTATGTTTATCTAAAACGTTATGTTTAGTGCAAAATTATATCTTATTTTATATTGATTTATTTATTTAAACATCAACTACATGCCAAGGCACGAATTTTTAAGTTGATATACATTACAGCTATATATTAAAACTACTTCAAATTTTTCTTGGTTTCACATTTTTTCTTTCAAATATTCTTCAAAATTATAAAAAGGATTTTCTAATAAATAATTCTTCAACGTGATATTAAATTTTTTATGTTTGAAATTGATGATATTTGTTTTGGTAATCTTGATAAAATTTATTTTCCCATGTATGTAGGCTTTTTTTGAATATTTCCTTGCAATGTTGTTCATAGATAATTTTTGCTTCTTGTTTTGTACTCATGATGATTACTAATTTGTCTTGATTTTATTGTCCCATTTTATAGTCTCAAATATATATAAATTGTATATTGTTAATATTCTAAGGGAAGTAAACTGATGCCTTACACTTTCTCTTTTCCGTAGTTTCAGTATAATCCTAATCGATTTTTTTTGTAGTTTCAGAATTTTTTTTAAGTTCTTATTTGATGTTCCTCCATAAACGCTTACACCATATGATAAATGACAGTGAATCATTGCAAAATAAATTTGTTTTAAACGTTTTAACGTCACAGTAGGCCGACAGTTTTTGTAATATATTAATTCTTGAGCTTATTTTTTTAAGTATATAATCAATATGTACATTCCAGTTTAAATTTTGATCGATGTGAAGTCCTAAAAATTTGGTGCTGCTCAATTGTTCCAGATGTTGTTTTTATTTGTAAATTTTCAATTTCAATAATCTTCGATTGCCTAGTTTTAAATAACATTGTATGCGATTTACCTGGATTTAAATAGCACATTTCTAGTGTAAAAATATGAATTTGTTGAGGTCAAAGTCTTTTGAGCATTCATTTCAGATTCCTTTAAATTTTTGTCTGTTATTAAAAATGTTGCATCATCCGCATACATATATAATTTATTATTTGTAGCTACCGAATTTCTAATCCCTGTTATATAACAAATGAATAGTAATGGTCCCAAAATGGAGCCTTGAGGAACACCGTAAAGTATCTTAGAGATTGATGATTTAACCATCGTAATTTCTGCTTTTCCGGTGTGTCGTAATTCTACATATTGTAATCGATTGTCTAAATAGGAGCGAAGCCATTTTAATTCCTTCCCTTCAATACCCAGGTTTCTCATTATTGAAATTAATTTTTCATGCTCTACGCTGTCGAATGCCCGTGATAAATCAATGAATAGTCCTATAGGTGTATTCCCCTTTATTTATTTCTTCTAATATGTCTTCTACAAATTTTATACATGCCGAAATAGTATTTTTACCAGGTCTAAAACCATGCTGCTCTTCATCAAATAACTTGTGTTTTTCTAAATATTCTGTTATCTGATTGTTTACAATTTTCTCATATATTTTTGAAAATAAAGGCAACAAAGAAACTGGTCTGTAACTTTCTGGTTTGTTTTCATCGCCCTTTTTGTAAATTGGGATGACTTTAGTTAATTTAAGCTCTTGAGGGAATATCCCAGATATCATTGATGAATTTATTAAAGTGAGCAAGGGGCCTAGAAATATAATATTTAGCTTCTTTTAAAACAATTGCGGGGATTTCATCATAACCAAAAGATTTCTTATTTTTTAAAAGAGAAATTGTTTGTTCAACTTCATAATGTGTAACGTCAGTAAAGTGAAATATTTTCTTGTTTAATATTTTTTCCATATCTCATTTATTTCATTATTTGTTTCAATTTGTTTTGATATATTGGGAATTAATAAATTATCTATTGCATTTATAAAGAAGGTGTTGAAAATGTTACTCACAACCTGTGGATCTTCGATCATTGTTTGCCCATTTCTAATTGATACATTAGTTTTATTTGTTCGAGTTTTACCAATTTCAGAATTAATTATCTCCCACACAGATTATAAAATGGTATTGATTTCCAAATAAACTATTAAATCGTTGTAAATGTTTCCTTTCTAAAACTCAAAACCCCCAGTTTTTTACACGTAATATAACTACACAACACAAACACGATAAGACATTACAAGGACAAGTTTTTGGATCGTATTGACGGTAAGCAGTAAAAATACATCATTATAATGAATGAATGAATGAAATTTATTGCTTCCTTTGTTACAATAGTACAATTTTACAGTTTTACATTACACATTACAATATTAAGCCTGTAATATTATAGCTTGCTTAAATTTTACAATATTTTGCATCAAGGAAACAATAACTACCTTCCGTCCCGAGGTAAAAACCTGTTAGGGACTTACACAAATAAGTAAGTATAAGCTGAGGTTGGCTACGTGGTCAGCATATAAAAGTAGAAAACATTAAAGATAACTTTGAAAAATGATTTTGAAACGACTTCTTACACACCTAGATGAACTATGTTAAGCTATATATGATACATAAAATGCAAGAAGAAACCAACAATAATAATGCATAGGCTTATTCTAAACTATGGTATTATAAAAATGATTTTGAACAACTTATTAACACCTAGATAAACTATGTAAGCTATATATGATACATAAAATGCAAGAAGAAACCAACAATAATAATGCATACGCTTATTTTAAACTATGGTATTATAAAATGACTCAATATTGTTATGTTCCAATAAAAATTGCTTCACTGTCCTTGAAAATTTAAAGGGACTCTGAATCCCCTTTAATCCATCAGGTAATGTATTAAAAAATGTAGGGGCAAGAAAGACATAGAATTTTTTAAACAAAGTTAATTTAGGCTTTGGTACTGTAACATTTAATCCTCTCCGTGTTATTATTCTTTCTGTTAAAATTGCATTTTTGTTACCACTTCTATTGTAAAATTCTCTTAACACTTTGTATACATACAAAACATCTGAGAGGTAATATTTTTAAAACTTTAAATAGGTGCTCTGTATGTTCTAATCTACGTCTATTTAAAACTAGTCTTATAATACATTTTTGCAGCATAATTAAAGGTCTTACCGATGTGAGGTAAGTTCCGCCCCATACACAAAGCCCATATTCAAGTTTAGAGTTTATAAAAGCATAATAAATTGATTTTAATAAGTCAGAGTAGCAAATTGTTTTCAACATATAAAAAATTCTAGTATATTTAATTAATTTGTCCCTCACGTATTTAATATGTTCTTTCCAAGTTAAATTTGTGTCTAAAACCAACCCGAGATATTTAATTTCACTAACCTGTTCTATGAAGGGACAGTCACAATTATTTTGCAAACAACTTGTTTTATGATATTTTAGAGAATTTTCAAAGAAAAATGTACGCCTTGGACTAAATGTAACAAACTTAGTTTTGGGACTCATAACCATGTAACTGTCTGTAAACCATGTTTTAAGATCGTTAAGTCATTTTGCATCTTATGTCTCAGCTCAACAATTGAATCAGCCTTATAAAACAAAGCAGTGTCGTCAGCAAATGACACTATCTTGCCGGATAACTTTGCATTACATAAACTATTTACATAAACCAGAAATAAGGGACCAGAAAGTACGGAACCCTGAGGTATTCCATGCCGGAGGTGTCTCAAATCACTTATTTCGCCTCCCACTTTAGTTTGTTGTTTTCTATCTGTCAAATACGATAAGAACCATTTTTGTGGAATACCTCTCACTCCCGCCTGATACAACCGATTGAGAAGCATTTTATGATCAACCGTATCGAAAGCTTTCATGACATCGACAAACAAACCTGCACAATAATTTACCCTCATTTACACTATTATACACCTCCGACATGAAACATAACAAGGCATCATTCGTGTTTTTGCCTCTTCGAAATCCAAATTGGTTATCGCTAAAATAGTTATTCTTGTTTAAAAAAATTACCAATCTTATCTTAATTACTTTTTCAATAATTTTGGAAAAAATAGACAAAAGGGCTATCGGGCGATAGTTATTTGGATTGCATTTATCAGATTTTTTATGTAATGGAATTACAATTGCTGATTTTAGAATGTCTGGAAATTCACCTTTTTCCATACTTAGATTAATCAGATAGACTAGCTTATCAACAACATTGTCACAAATATTTTTAACTATCACCGGAGTAATGTTATCGGAACCCGGGGCTTTTCTATTTTTAAGTGAATTTATTATCGACCTGATTTCATAACAATCAGTGGGATAAAAGAATATAGAATCTCTTACCGTATCTCCTCTAAAGATATTTCGCCTTGGAATGCCCGAGGCATTCAAAGCAGCTTGATCCGCGATTACATTATTCCTCAAGTCATCCGCTACTGTACAAAAGAAATTATTCAACATATTTGAGACAGTTTTTTTGTCCTGTACACAAACACCAGATTCATCTTTCAATATTATAGTAGCGTTATCTTTGTTACTACGTCCAATAATTTGATTAATAGTTTTCCATTGAGCTCTTGGATTATTCTTATTATGTATCAAAATTGTATTATAGTAAGAGTTTTTTGCCAGTCGTATTTTATTTATTAATCTATTCTTAAAATGAATATAATCTGTTTTTAGAGTACCGTTATTTGGGTCATTTAACATTTTTTTATACATCGCGTTCTTTTCGTTTACTAATTTTAACAAAGTGTCATCATTCCACGGTTTTAATTTTTTGTGTTTCATTTCCCAATTTTCTTTTTTTACCTGTGATTTAACAATACTATCCTTAATTTGCGAAACGAAAAGTTGAAAAGCCAAGGAAACAGACGGTTGTGTGAAAATTGGTTGCCAGTCTGCAGTTTGTAAACAGTTCATTCAACAATCTATAGTTTATACTAAACAATTCTAGGTTAGTTTTAACTTTATTGGTTGTGCGGTTACACTTCACACAGATAACAGTTGCTCGGTGGTCAGTCACATTTGTTTCTACCACCCAGCTCACCGTGTCAATGTTAACACCTACACCATGACGTATAAATATATGGTCAATAAGAGATTCCGATTCTAAAGTAACTCTTGTGGGCTCTGTTATTTTTGATTCCAAACCATGACTTGCCATTTTTATTAAATAACTCTCTGCTTGCCTAGTAAGTGACCCTAACAAATTAATATTTAGATCACCACATATAGTTAAGTTTCTATTTTTAATATTTTCCAAACAATTACCAAACTCATTTATAAAACATCCTCACTGAACTCCTGCAGCCTGTATACTGCAACTAAATCAAAAATAATATTTTCTGTAATTGTTAATTCTAAATGAAGGCAATCAGCAGACCTGATATTAACATCATCTAATGTTCTAACAGTTTATCCTATCGGATACATAAACTATAACTCCTCCTGCTCTATATAAACTGTTACATTTTGCAAATGATGTATAATTAGGTAGTTGGAAAAGGCACAATTCGTAGTCCTCTATCCATACTTCAGAGAGAACAATGACATCTGGCAATAATTCTAAAGTTTGTAGTTTCAAAACAAATAGGTCGAAATTTTTCCTTACACTTCTAATGTTTTGATGAATTAATTTTAAATATTCCGTATAATGAGTAAATAACTCTCTATTTAAGTAACGCATTTTAGTTTAGAAATTAAAATAAACAGTATAAACAGAAATAATTGCTATTGATTCAAGTTATGAAAAATGACCAGGAATCGTGCCATAACTGAACAAACACGATAAAAAACTATTACCATAGTAGCCTAAATATAAAGACACACAACAAACGAAAACTATTTTCAATAGAGTAATCACTGATAGCTTACGTCTCTATTTCGAGCAGCTGCATTTACAGTTTGGCCACTTGATCCAAGGAAGTTATGTTTATCACTGGGTCCCCTTCATTTTTCCGTACAAATATGCGTCCATTTCTCACCCAAACAAAGGAATATCCTTTTTCTTTCTTCAAGGTCCGTGCTGCATTTAGAATTTTACGTCGCGCTGCTGAAAGGATTTCGTTTATGTAAACAACTTCTGCTGCCGATTCATTGAATCCAAGATCGTGGGTGTTGAAATTGCGTTTGACTCTTCTCTTTTGTAAAACTTCTTCCTTTGTAGTACGACGTGTAAACTTGACAATAATTCCTCTTGGTTTTTTATCCTGCTTTGGGCCCAACCGGTGACACGCATCCACCATTTCTGCTTTTATCTCCACTCCTAGGCAAGTCCCGACAGCTTTGATTATCTCTACGGTGTCTTCATTCTTCTTTTCAGGAATTCCGTTAATCTCCAAACAGTTTATTCTAGAGTATTGCTCTATATCGTCTAAGCGTGATTCTAGTGAGGTTACTTTAGCTTTAAGGCCAGTATTTTCTTGTAACAAATTTTCCAAGTTCTTCTCATAGGCCTTAATAGCCTCCGATTGCATTTCAATTTTCTTTACTAGGTCTTCTATTTTTTCGTGGCAGTTATTGACTGACTTTCCTAATTCATCTTCTAAATGCTTTAACTGCTTACGGGATTCAGTCTGTAACTGTTCACTTTGCTGTTTTGACTCAACTCGCATTTCCATTAGGCAGCTTCATGACATCTTCAGTACTTGCACTAGTTTTATCGAGTGTCGATTCCATCATTAGGCTATCTCTTCTTATTTTTTTACAGTCATCGCACCTCCATATTTCATTTTCTGTCTCGAGGTAATCCACATCATCTTGTGTCATATTAACACAAGATCCATGAAACAACAGCTTACAGTCATTGCACTTAACTTTCACATTACGGGTAGTTATGTTTCTGTCGCACACTTTGCACTTTTCAACCATTTTCTTAAAGAATAAAAGAAGAAAAAATACTTTTAATGCTGCACTATTGAACGACAAGCCTCACTATATGAAGTCGATACACTTTAACAATCAAACTCGCATAGAAAGCTATCTTATCCGTCGCAAAAGATAAGAGCGCTCCGCCCGACCACGTACGTCCGTTCGCCTCAAGCTCCAACTCATGACTGTACACTATCCCTCTGTAATATCTGTACACTATCCCTCATATTGAGATAAATGTGAAGAAATTCTTGCCATTACCTTTTTACTAACCGGTATATTATTTTTTCATTATCGGTATATTATTTTTTCATTATATATCAATTCCTCCATGGAAAGAGATAAACAAAGATTTACTATACAAATACAGTAGTATCAAAAATCATTTTAAACTGTGTGTAGGCCATTAAAGAGTTACAACTATTACAACTTATTCGTGTGAGTCACTACAGATGAAATCACTTTATGAATACCCCGTTTGTACAATTTTCAACTTTGAAGTAATTGAAAATGCAAGATCCTCCAGAACGCATTGCACCGGTGTCTGATGGACGTGATTCGCTAATTCGCTTGTATTAGTGGTAAAGTACAGTATTGTCAAAAAATCAACAATTCGGCCAAATGACCAAGGGAAAATACATTTATGTTCAACAAGGTTACAAACTTTGGTGTTACTGTACCAACAGGTAACAATGATAGGGTGACTTTACATCTATACTTATTTAATACGCTAGAGGGTTTTTATTTGTCTTGAGAACTCCTCCTACAATTTTCAACCGATTTTCAAGTTTTCGGTGTCGTTGGATAGGGCTTGGTCTTAAGTTGTTTCCGCCAAAAATTGATGAGAATCGGACTGAAAATAAAGGCGCTATCCACCATTGAAATCTCAAATTTCCCATTTAAATAACATTGGGACTGAATAAAGCATTTGAAACATCTGTTAATAATCAGCTGTAAATACGTCTACAGTAGTTATTGGCGATTGAAGATATTCACATTATTGGATTGGTCGGATGTCATTGATTTAGAGCTAAAGTAACATTTTTACTGTATTTAAATAAATTGCTCGATTTTGAGCAACACGTGTACTAGTAAATATAATATAGGGTAAATTATTATTTAATTTTTAAGAAATAAAGTTAGTTAATATTAAGGGGGAAAGCGACCTATTGGACAGTATGATGGCGCACTTTAATAGAATTACAGTAAAGACCAAGGTTTGGATGGTCAGGGCAATGTTTCATATATCAACGATTTTGCGTTGGTGGCTTTGGAGGGCAGATGAGCTACAAAATAACTCAAATACGCCAAAGGGTGGATTTTTCGAACTTTAAAGTAGTGACTGGACACGAATTTTGTTATTGTGAACCAAATGCCTGGACCGAGTATCTAATCAATGGTTATGATTTTTTACTAATACCAGACTCATAAGAGGAAAAAAGTATACCCGTCCTAAAACGTACTGGGAACAACAGCCTCACTACACCCCTTGGGACGGAGAAATATCACAGTCGTGACTTCCGGTGGCCCATTAAATACAAAATGCAGATGTTTTACACAGCCTGAAAATTGTTTCTTAGTTTGAATAAGAATACAAATGCTTTAAAATTTTTCATAAAATCTAAAAAGTGTTTAATGAGTTTTTGTTGTAATTTTTTTTAATTTTGTAAAAAAAAATATAATTCATCGACTTATCGCTACAGGAAACATTCGTTTAAACAATTCCGTGCCGGAAAGGTTAAAAGAGCGTTTAAACGAATTAAAAATAAAAGAAGCGTGGAGCGTTGTTTCACGCGAGCTTAACCGTGTATTTAAAGCACGAGCGTTGTCACGTGACGTGTTGTACACGCGTGTTCGCACGGCCGCATCAGACCTGTAAATATTTACGCATAGCGTGCACCGCTCGTGTTCGTGTTGTTAATTTTGATGACAATTGCCACACCTTTTTAAATTACAGATACTGTTTGAAATATTCAGGCTAATATTCTAAAAATGTTAACACCACTTGCGTGGATAATGTTCAAGGTTGGCAGCACTGTTGTAAAATTACTTATCGTCACTTTGTTCGCTAAGGATATTTTCCTTTTAAAGTTTTCTTTATCTACTGATTTATCTATCATATGTCTCTTGTACTTCCATGCACTGCGCCATAAGATCACGACTCTGTAAATTAGTTTCAAACACGCCTATGCTATGAGAAGGCTATTCAAGTCTATAATATATACAGCCCCATGTGTAACCTTGGAGGAATTATATGTAAGGAGTGGCCACGCGGGGCTAGAAGCGAAGCCGCCTCGCCGCGCCGCGCTCGTCAAGTGGCGAGGGCTACCAAGTAGTTGATCATGGAAGTTTAAGTGTAATTAGTTGTTTTAAATAACAGAATATATTTTAGAAAAAGTTTTTAAATAATTTGTTAAGTTTTAGGTCTATATTTATCAAGTTAAAAATAACCATGTTAAGGCTATGTACTGTATTTTACAAACGTCGACTAAATTTAATGCTATTATAAATAACCATAATCATAATTAGTAATTTTTTATTAATATTAATAAATCATTCTAATTGTGCTGATAACTAAAGGGTAGTTGTTCTTGTTAGTACATATAGTCTACTAAGTTTGTTAGTATTTGACGAATAATCGTCTATTGTTTATAAGTTAGTTTTAAGTTATTGTACCCTAAATTCCGTACTTCTTATTAGTTGGTTATTTTATTATTATTAACCCATTAAAAGTAATTATGAGTAATTAATTATATGCCAATAAATTACTGTCTAATATATTGTAAATGATTCTGAACATCAAGCACTTAAAGAGGTTACACAATTTTTTACAAATTATAATAAGCAATTTAAATTAAAAGAATATCAATTCTTATATTTATTTTTGTTAAAAGTATTGTACTACACAATAAAATCAATTTTACAGTAACACATATATATTGAGATAATTTAAATTTCGTTTTTAATGTATTAAAATCATTTCTTTAATACAGATATTTTACTTTAATGTTCCTTTATAAATTAAAATATGTTAGTAGTGTAAAATTGCGGCCGCTGGCCCAGTTCAAGGTCACCTGAGGGATGACGTCATCGAGGTCAATGACCTCACCGATGACGTCATCGATGACGTCATCGATGACGCAATCGATGACGTCATCACTAATGACGTCATTTCGATGACGTCACACCCATGACGTCACAGAAATGACGTGCTGATGACGTCATCACCCCTTACGTCATCAAAACGACGTCACCGACGCCACTAAGGTCAAGGTCACGCAGAAACTTAAAATTTTTTAGCACTTTTGCCGTTTCTCGCACTACGCCCCGAGTTTCAGTCAGAGTCCCCGTGACCTTGACCACTTGGAGCGAATTTTCGACGAGAAACGCAAAAGTGCCAAGTTAAACTCGAGTTTCTGACATGACTCTGCCTAAATGGGCAATCGGTTATCCCTCAGGTGACCTTGAACCAGTACAACGCCCGCAATTTTATGTTACTGTGACCTTGAACACTTAACAACGGAGCGCCGACACCGATGCGCACCCCACGACAGCCATCGAGTGACTGACTGTCAGGCTCTGTGTATGCTAGGTATATTGGCTTGAGAGACTAAGACTCTAAACCGTCAGGAATGGGAGTAACTAACTGAATTTTGCAAGGAAAAGTCATTTCATCCAATATTTTAAACAAATCCTCATCAGTAAAACTGACATTAGTCTGTTTTGTATAAAACTTAGGGTGTCCGCGCAACAGTTTGCGCCACTTAGCTAAAGTCGAAACTCTCTTAACTTTGAGTGGTGGACAGTGAGCAACTAACAAAGTCTTAACACGGCTAAGTTTCTTACCTAAAGCGTCCCGCGACATGGCTTCCCCTCACAAAAGTCCGCACAATACTGAGAGACTGCTTGTAGCGCATGAGTCAAGGGAAAAGAGGTGGGGGAAACAGCAGGAGTGGGGGAAGGTCACAGTGGTGGGGGAAGGTGAGGTGGTACGCTGGAGTATCGCATCACTTCACCATGAGCTGTCCTACAGTCAACACACTGTTCTCTTGGCCCGAGTTGGCACTAGAAGAAACATTTCTGTACAGCTTAGGCTGTGAGAGCCGAGGAAGCAAAGTCAAAGTGGAAATTGTGTTAAACTCCAAGATGAAGAGGTCTCCTAAATAAAACTAATTGTATCCCTGCAATCTCCTATAACTTTAGAGAAATACCACTTTATTAAGCGACACCTTATACTTTGGCAAAACGAAGCGGAAATGGAAAAGATTACAGTAAAATTAATTTAACTTAAAACTTGGACTGGACACTCATGGCGATACAACGTGGCGTGCAAACGCCACCCTAAACATTACAAGTTAGGTTATTGAGCACCTCTGGTACGATAACCGATGTGCTAGAGTTAAAGTGTGATGACCTTGAGTCAAAACACTGAAACACTACAAGTCGATATCGTCCCAGAGTTAAAGTGTAGTGACCTACATTCAGAACTTGTAAAATTACTTACATATAGAGAGCTAGAGAACAGCGAGACGCACCGCATGGAAGCCGGAGACATACTGGCGAAGCGGT
>CM061534.1:149173812-149267918 GCA_030545055.2 Neoaliturus tenellus | reverse complement strand
GCTTCATAAACCTGCAAGAAGAAAGTTCCACGAAGAAATACAGTGATAAAAGGAATAAATGATTTATATCAGCGGATTTAATCGAAATGATTCCTTATAGTAAACAAAATAGAGGATTTAAATAATATTGACTATTATTAATTGTTTTTCAAAAATGGCAGATGCTTTACCACTAAAGATAAAAGTGGCAAAAGTGTTACAAAAGCAATGGAAACAGCTATACAAAGAGACAAACATACTATAAAACATTTACAAACTGATGATGGAAAAGAATATTTTAATAAGGAATTTGCAAAATTAATGAAAAAACACACATTAACCATTACTCAACAATTCAGAGGTAAAAGCATCAATAATTGAAAGATTTAACAGAACTTTAAAAGGTGCGATGTATAAGATGTTTTCCAACAGAGGATCACACGTATGGATGATGTGTTACCAAAACTTATAAGCGATTACAATAACAAGTTTCATAGAACTATCGGTATGAAACCAAGCCAGGTGACTAATAAAATGAAAAACTTGTATTAAAACGATAAAAATGAATACTAACCAAAAGTTGAAAAACTAAAGCCTAAAAGGTTTAATGTTGGTGATAAAGTGCGAATAAGCAAATACAAAGGTGTATTCAGTAAAAGATACTTCGAACTGGACAAATGAGGTATTTACCGTATTTAAGGTGCAACCTACAGTACCAGAAACTTACATTTTAAAAGATAATAAAGGACAATTGCTTGAAGGAGGTTTTTATGGACATGAAATGTTAAAATCAACAGTAGGTGATGTATATCTAGTAGAAAAGGTGTTGCAACGCAAAAAAGATAAGGTTAAAGTAAGATGGTTAGGATTTAATAAGACGGAAGATTCTTGGATACCTAAAAAGGATCTAATATAATGATAGAGCATCATTTTGGGTTGAACCATTACAAAGGATGGAGATAATACCGCAAAAAGACAATTTTACTATTAATAATATAGATGAACTCACAGTGGATGGTTCTCAATTCAATACTGGGAAACACGGTGTTTTGTTACCAAACACGGTGCGTTGTCTGGTTACGGTCCTTCCAATTGTGGAAAAACAAATGTAGTATTCAATTTGATTACAAACCCTAAAGGCTTACGTTTTAATAATTTATATGTATTTCAAAGTCACTACAACAACCGAAATATCAGTTATTGGAACAAATACTCAATAATGTACCTGAAGTTAAATATTTTAAATTTAACGCGAGCGAGAGTGTCATGCAACCGCAAGAGGCTAAACCATTCTCAGTATTCATATTTGACGATGTATCTTGTGAAAATCAAAATACAATAAGGAATACTTCGCCATGGGTCGACATAACAACCATAGATAGCATTTATATTGGTCAAACTTACAGCAAAATACCGAAACAGCTCATTAGAGACAATGCAAACATGTTAATTGTATTTAAACAGGATGAAACCACCTAAAACACATATATTATGACCATGTAAGTGCGGATATGCCATTCGAACGATTTAAAGAGTTGTGTGGAAAGCTTGGGCTGAAAAGTATGGGTTTTTAACAATTATAAAGGAACAACCGCTAAACAATGGTCGATACAGGATAGGATTTGATAAATTTATACTAATACACTGATCATGATGTAAAACATTCATTGTTGTACAACACGTCTTGCTACAAACATGGTTAACCAAGAAAAGTTAATAAAGGAAATAAAATCACTTAGTGATTCTATTCGGGATAAAAACAGAGCATTAAAATTAGGTATTAGCGAAAGGGAGAAATTTCTTGAATCTACTTTTAAACCTATTACTGAACCCTTGAAACAATTAAACAAAAATTTGCTAAACCCGTTTTGGAAGGAGATGCAATTGCACCTATTACAAAGTTTGAAAGAGAAAATATAAAATCAGAAGATTTTAGTGATGAAGACCTGGAATCCTCTACATATAGTGGTTTTACCGGTGAAGAACCTGAAAGAGAGCTAGAATCACCAGACTATAGTGGTATAAGAGAATTATATGAAGTAAAAGCTAAAGAGGACATGAAGATGTATCAACTGCTAGTGAAGAGGAAAAAGAAGAAGAAGCAAGGAAGGTCCGTCAAACATAAGCTTGTTGGGTGAAAACATTCATAACAAAGGACCTTTAGGAAGGAAATACATGATAAAAATGTTAGCTGGAATAAATCCTAATAAAAACTACCATAGTTATGGAGTAAGATTACAGAAGAAGGTTTAATGGTTGGTAATAGCCCGGTAAACATTGATGAAGATGATAATATTATTGTTGGTAATCAAAGATATAAGGGCACAAGAGGATTATTTGAATTATTATTTGAAAAAAAGCCTTTAGAATTGTTAGTTAAAGAAGAAGATATGGAAGCATATAAACAGATTTTGGAACACACAATGCATACAGGAGGAAGTATTTAGCTGACCAGCCAGTTTTTAGATCTAGGTCTTTAAAATATAGAGTATTTGTATCCAAGTTAATACCAACAACGAGAAGACAACCAATGCCGATAATGCCAAGAAAACCTGTAAAACGAAGGTTTGTGTCATCCACTTTGGATATAAGTGCTCCAGAACCAAGAAAAAGAAACAAATCTGTTACAGGTACAGGTTTAATGAAGAAACTATATAACACAAATGTGATTTATTACAATAATATCAATAAATTGGTGGATAGAATGAAACTAATACATGAAGCTAAAGAAGCGGGTCATACTGGATTGGAAAACGAATGGGTGGCTTTAGTGGATGAACTCCGAAACGTGGGGTAATCTCATAAAAATGCGTTACTCCCTAGATTACTATTCAGTTGCACCATGAGTGTCGACAAGTTCGGACGTTACTCCTCGGATGGGTTATATTACGCAAATAATTTAAAAAGAGGTGCTGGTTTACCACAAACACCTGATGGAGATTATGATATAACTAATAAAAGGTTAAAAAACATAAAAGATCCCACAGATGAAAACGATGCAATAAATTTAAAAGTATTAAAAGAAAATATATCACCAACATTAAGACTACAGAAAAACACATATGACGCAGGTAATCATAGAATTGTCAATGTTGGTAAGCCAAATCAACGCTGATGCAATAAACAAAGGTTATTTATCATCAGAATTAAAAAATACGCTAAAATTCAATGGAAAAACGTATACTGCTGAAAATAAACGTATATCCAACGTAGATGATCCTAAAGATGCAAAAGACAGCGTAAATAGACGCTATTTACATTCATTAATACCTGAAAAGACAAAAGATGGTTTTTCTTTTATAAATTTGTTATTAACGATATAGGTTATCCGAAAAATGAAAATGATGCTGTAAATTTAAAATATATAAAAGATCATTGTATTACACGTGATGTAGGAGTTATTGATTGTCTAGGTAATTGTTTAGCGAATGTTAAAGATGGTTCGGCACCATCAGATGGTGCAACAGTGGGTCAAATGATGGAAACCTTAAAACAAGAAACAACCTCTTTTGTAAAACAAGATCAAGTAGTATCAAAGTAAGGGGATGAATTTGTTCAAGGTAATGAAAAATTTAATTTATTAACATACAAAAATAATGCTTGGGATTGCATGGGTAAAGGGTTATCAAATATGGGATGGGTTATGAAAAACATGATGCAGCTGCTTTATCACAAACCGTACATCTAGATCCAGATCATTCTTTTAGATTTTTTACATGTAAAAATAAAGTAATAAAAACTTGCATAATGGAAGAGATCCAAATGATGCTGCAACTGTAGGACAAACATTACAATATGACAGTGCAAATAAAGAGTTTATTTATAATAAGCAAAGATTTAAATTAATGGATGTAAATGATTATCAAAATATATTAATTGCAGATCCAAATTCATTAGCGGATTTAGAAAATTGTCTGGTGAACAATTTATTCATAAAAATCATGTGTTTCGAAATGAATCAGACGGAGCATTAGTTAGTGGAAATTTTAAATATTTTAAATGTCCCGGGAGCGATGAAATGTAACTGATAAAGACTAAGAATTTGTATAAAAACTGATATGGGTTAGAAATCGAGACTAATATTATAAAAATGGGTTACACTCTAGAATGTTATTCAGTTGCACCATGAGTGTTGACAAGTTCGGACGATATTCCTCGGATGGATTATATTACTTTAATACTTTAAAAAGAGGTGCTGGCTTACCACAAACACCTGATGGAGATTATGATATTAGTAATAAACGGTTAAAAAACATTAATGATCCCACAGATGAAAATGATGCAATAAATTTAAAAGTATTAAAAAAAGAGATATTACCAACACTGAAACTAGACAAAAACACATATAACGCGGGTAATCATAGAATTTCCAACGTCGGTAAGCCAAATCAAAACGCTGATGCAATAAACAGAGGTTATTTATCATCGGAATTGAAAAATACGTTAAAATTCGATGGAAAAACGTATAATGCTGAAAATCGACGTATATCTAACGTAGCAGACCCTGTAGATGAAAAAGACAGCATAAATAGACGCTATTTACATTCTATAATACCTGAAAAGACAAAAGATGGGTTTTCTTTTTATAAATTTGTTATTAACGATATAGGTTATCCAAAAAATGAAAATGATGCTGTAAATTTAAAATACATCAAAGATCATTGTATTACACGTGATGTAGGAGTTATTGACTGTCTTGGTAATTGTTTAGCGAATGTAAAAGATGGTTTTGCACCATCAGATGGTGCAACGGTGGGTCAAATGAAGGAAACTTTAAAACAAGAAACCTCCGGTTTTGTGAAACAAAACCAAGTAGTAACACGTCAAGGAGATGTATTTGTACAAGGAAATAAAAAGTTTACTTTGCTTGAAGAAAACAATTATGTTTGGGATGGTAAAGGAAAGTTATTGACAAATTTAGGTATTGGTGAAAAGCCTGGTGATGCTGTTACTTATGAACAGATAATACAATTAGAGCCAACTGGAAAAAAATGGTGGAATTGTGATAACAAACGATTAACAAATGTTGCAGACCCTGATTATGCCAATAACGCTGTAACTGTTAATTTTCTTGTTAAAGTAATAGGTAATTTATTATTTGATATGCATAATTATATTGCAGCAGGACAACATAAACCTATTGACGAAAAAATGAGAAATACATGGATTAAACAAGAAATTCTTTATAAATATTTTTTTAATCATAACACACAAAAGTTTAGATCATCAGATTGGGGTGATTTTGATATTTAATTAAATAACACCATATATTACATCATTTATGTGCAACCTGTCATAGAGGTAACACATGGGTTACGCTTTTCGAATATAAAAGACAATCATGGCGTTTCATTACACCAGTCCATATCGAGACACTATACGGAAAGGAGGAGGTATCACGTCCACAGCGGTTTCTCTGTTAAGTAAAGCTTTAAATCGTATTCCAGTAGGATCTATCGTAAACAGAGCAATAGACGCTTTACCATACGAATTTCACATACCGGGAGGTTATCAGTATTGCGGACCAGGAACTAAATTGAAAAAACGACTGGAAAGAGGTGATCCAGGCATAAATAAGTTAGATCAGGCTTGTAAAGAACACGATATCGCATATTCCACGTTTACCGATTCAAAAAATAGGTCAATCGCTGATAAAAAGCTAGCGAATATAGCTTGGCAACGAGTAAAGTCTAGTGACGCTAGTATTGCGGAAAAAGCAGCAGCTTTAGCGGTAACAGCAGGTATGAAGGCTAAAACAGCGGTAGGAGGTGGAAAAAGGAGGGTAAGAATAAAAAAGGATCAACCAAGAGAAAACATGGTGGTAATATTAGACTAAAAAGACGTTCTCCGAGGAAAAATAATAAAAAACCGACAATATGGTCAATGGTAAAAAACGGGGCTGGTCTATACCTAAGACCGTATCGTGCATATTAAATAAAAGAAATCAATTGGTTATACCACATAAAGCGTTGACTAATGTTGAATTATTTAAATATATTTCCTGTTTAAAAATACCATTTTTCCGCGGAGTATTTATGAAAGACAGTTTACCAAAGAAAATATGGAAAAATGAGACTGGAATCGTAAATTTGGATAATACTGAAGGGTCCGGCACCCATTGGGTGTGTTATAAGAAACTAAATAGTAATGTATATTATTTTGATAGTTTTGGAAATTTGCCACCACCTAAAGAACTTGAACATTACTTTAAATCTGCTAAAAACATATATTACAACTATAAAAGAGAACAACCTGATAATACTTCAATATGCGGCCATTTATGTTTGGAATTCCTAGCTAAAAGTATCAGTCACTATTGAGATGTCTTCCTATACGGTATCATTAACAGGAAAATCGTCCACTTTACGAAGTATCCTTTTTCCAGCGTTACGCTTGCAAAAGGAAGATTTTGGGAGGCAGCACTGTTGGATTTTACAACTTACAACTCTATTCCCAATGTTACGGAAGGTAAAAATAACTTATTACATTATTATAAAGGAAAAGATGCCAGTGGGAAGTTTACAGACTTGGAAGTTTGCACTCTACCCACAGGTTCTTATGAAATTGATCATATTAATGAATTTTTGCAAAATAAAATGGGAAAAGACAATATAACGCTAAAAGGTAATAACAATACAATGAAAGCTGAGCTTACTTCAAAATATTATATAGATTTCAGTAAGTCAGACTCAATTGGTGATTTATTAGGATTTCCCAAAGATGGAGCGATTTTAGAACCAAATAAAACACATTCCGGTAAACAAACTGTAACAATATTAAAAGTCAATAGTATAGACATAACTTGTAATATTATACAAGGAGCTTACAGAGATGGAGCAAATACTCATATAATACATACTTTTTACCCCAGTGTACCACCTGGATTTAAAATTGTTGAAAAGCCGCAAAACCTGGTATATCTACCTTTGAACACCACTTTCATTTCAGACATCGTGTTGAACGTATTGGATCAAGACGGTAACTTGATAGATTTCCGAGAAGAGCCTATTACGGTTAGATTACATTTAAAATCAACACTTTAATACAAAACCATGGGTTTAACATTTAAAAGCGAACAACCTACGGGAATCCGTATTAGTAGCTCTTCAGCTGTGGAGGAGTTAACACGCGAGAACATTCGTTTCTTAGAGAGAATTGGATTAAAAGTAACCGATAATGGATATACTGGATATAGCTCAGGGTCCAACATTCGACGAAACCCTATGGGAAAAAGAATATCACACCCACAACCCTTACACTTCATCAAAATTAAACAATAACGATGAAATTCGTATTCCCATACAAAATCAAGACATTTACACACTACCATGTGAAAGTTACTTGTATATTGAAGGAAAAGTTACTAAAAAGGACGGTACTACTACTGGTACAACAGTTCCATTTATAAATAATCCCATGGCTTTCCTGTTTGATGAAATTAGATATGAAATATCAGGTGTAACAGTTGATTCTACTAAAAAAGTAGGTATTGCAACAACTTTAAAGGGATTAACATCTATATCACCTAATGAAACCAATTTAATACAACCTGCAGGATGGGTTTTACCTGCAAAAGACACAATCACTCCAGATACAAATGGAAATTTTGATTTTCATATTCCGTTACGTTTGTTGCTTGGTTTTGCTGAAGATTATAGGAAAATAATATTAAACGTTAAACAAGAATTAGTTTTGTTGAGATCTTCAAACGATAAAGATATTATTAAAGCTCCAGACGGTACAACAGATGCAACTTTAGAATGGAAATTAACATTAGACAAAATTGTATGGAGAGTTCCACATGTAAAATTAGCTGACGAGCATAGAATGCTACTATTAAGAAAGTTAAAGGCTGATCGTGATATTGTAATTCCTTTTAGAAGTTGGGAATTTCATGAACATCCCAGCTTGCCAACTACGGATCGACACACTTGGACAGTTAAAACATCTAATTATGTGGAACGAGCCAGGTATATTATATTTGGTTTACAAACAGGCAGAAGAGACACCATCACCAAACATGCAGGCCAATTTGATCATTGCAACTTGAAAAATATTAAAGTTTATTTAAATTCACAATTTTTTCCATACGATAATTTAAATGTGTCATTCGCTAATAAAAAGTACAGCATATTGTACGATATGTATGCAAGATTCCAAAGTTCATATTATGGTAAAACGAATGCACCTTTACTATCACCAGAAAAATACTTAGATGGTTACCCTATAGTTGTAATCGATTGTTCTAAACAAAATGAATCGGTAAAATCATCAAGTGTAGATATAAAAATAGAAATGGAATTCAACGCGCCTATATCGGCTAATACAACTGCATACTGTTTAATTCTACATGATAAAATCGTAACATACACACCTTTAACTGGAATTGTTAAAAATGTATTGTAAAAAACCGGTTTTGTTACATTCCAATGCATTCCGCGAGTATAAAAGCAGAGTGTTCAGGTCGCTCCTCATCAGTTTGTTGCCTGTTCTTGTATGGGTAGCATCTTATTCAATATGGCTTCTCCTAGTGGTACACAAGAAAATGTAGTAGATATTGAGAAGGAGATATCCGACTTTTTAGATCTTCAAGGTCAACCGGAGGGAGATGAACACAACGCTTGCGGACAACTCCACGGCAGTAATAATGTTGAGGAAAAAGGTAAAAGAAGAAAGAATGCACAGAAGAAGAAAAGGGATACTGAAGATAATATTTCTCCTAACATATTGAGTGAGGTATTCTTGCGAATATTTTATCCAATCTCATCCAGTTTGGACAAAAGTGTTTTAATCGGTGTTATGAAATCGACGGATTATTCACCTACTGTAATTTTGACTCATGGACCCAAAATGATTTTGTTCACCGATAGTGCTTGGGAATCTTTTATGAAGCACTTGCATCTGCTAGAATGCTATTTAACTAGTAACATGTATGGAAGAAAGACAAGAGTAGGACTTTTGGATTCAAATGTGGAAATTGATATTATAAAGAATCGTGGTGACCATCAATTGCGGTTTAGAGACACAACAAGACATGATAACAAGATTCAACTTAATCGAGAAGAGTTTTTTATTCTAACCTGTGCAACTGAACCAATAACAAGATACTTGAGACAACTAGTGTTTTCAAGTTCTATTATTAAAGATTATTTGGAAGACACTTTGGACAAACAACCGGACGCACCTATATTGTACGGACCTGTGGATACTTCTATATTTAATAGGGTTCCTCATGAAGTACAAATGTGGAGACAGTTGGAAAAATACGCTCAACTACATAAGAAATCAGTAAAACAGGAAGAAGAGGAAGAAGGAGGAGAAGAATCAAGTGTTAGTGATGAAAATGAAAACAAGGAGAATGTAAAGATGGAAACTTAGATGACAATGGTTGGTTTTTAAAACAATATCAAACACTTTGTGGGGTTAGGCCTACCGGGGACGGTCCCACGTTAAATATACACCAACGCGCCAACAACTGTACGGCCAGGTATAAAAGTCGTACCTACCGTGGTGTGGAAATCAGTTGACCTTTGGACTTCGTCATGAGCAGACGAGTGATCTTCGCAATGGACAAGGAAGAAGAACAAGTAAAGTCCAAACCTGGTATAATTGAGTTCCAAGCGTTTCGGGGTAATGATGATAGATTTATCATAAAAGAACTTGTGTTTTTCGATATCAATACAAGTGTTCCATATACATTTTTGTTCAAACCACCATGTTCTTATTCATCATTAACTAGCAAAGCCGCTACTACCAACAGGTGGATTTCAAAATATTTCCATCATATCGATTGGTATGATGGTTTTGCAAGTTACACGGACTTATATAACATCATGCATCAGTTTTCAAACAGGTTTACCAATATTTATACAAAAGGACTGGAAAAGAAGAGATGGATCGAAGAATTTACTCATGTTCCGGTTAATGATGTGGACTTGGATAAAAACTACAAGTATACGATGGAAAATGTTTGTATTTGTACTAAAAGTCCAGAACATGAAAAAGATAGACATTGCGCTTTAAAAAACGCCTATAAACTCGCATCTTACCTTCAAAGTGGGGGAGTGGGGAGTGGTGGGGGTGACGTGGGTTATATAAGTGAGGAGCAGACCGGGACCTGGCATGAGTATTACTCGAGATTCCGAGACGACAACATCTCCCAGCAAGAAGACGAAGAAGAAGACAATCTTTAACTCAACCATGGCATCTCACCAGTTCCTGCAAACTTTGGTTGAGCAGTTCAATGCTCACTCCAAATCTACCATACTACCCGTCAAGAAGTGTTCCGAACTTAAAGACGAGAAGCACTACATTATCCACGCCATGAAGAAGATGGAGACTTCAGTTGGAGAGGCCATTTGCTGCAGTCTTAGCGAGGCACCGTTCACTCCGGGGGATGAGCCCAAGTTCCAAGTCTACCTGCCGAAACGGTTCGTCCATCTCCTCCAGAACGAGGATCTGCGCTCCATCCAACCCGGCTGTCTCTACCTGGTTTCCCACGGTTGCACGGGTAGCAATTCCACCGAGTTGACCATCCACATCGCCGACAAGCAGCAGTGTTAGATTTTAATTTTACTGTTGTACATATGTTATTGTAATGTTTTATAAATAAATAAACCATAAAAGACAAAAAATGCAACATATCAATATGTGAAGTTTGTCACATATTGATATGTTGCATTTTTTTTTAAACTTCGCGGGTGACCTTGACCTTTGACCTTTGCATTTCACAGTTACCCCCACCACCAAGCTAAAGGTTAAACCTGCTTCGATGCAAACACCCCCACCACTTTTTATAGTACCCCCAAGCGCTGTGCCTCAGCTTCATTTCAACTCCGACGGTCAACCGTACAACATCAAGATGTCTCTCAATGTAAGTTGTGCTAGTTACGAGGAGGTAACCATTAAGACTCAGCAGGAGCTGAACGACTTGTACAAGGAGTTGCAGCTGATGGTGGCGCGAGGCTACCGTATAAATGTGCAAGTCTACGCTTGCAATATACGCAATCTCCGACACCCAAAAGAAGAGTCTGAACATTACTCTTCTCCAGCGACTTCATCACCGGCGTCCATGAAGACTGAAGCGAGCCAGACTTTGGATTATTTCAGCTGACTAGCAGTTGTCTTCCTTCTTCTTACCATTGTAGAATATGTTTATTTATTTGTTATATTAAAGATGTAAAAGAGAAAAAAACACCTATCTTGTTACTGACATATGTGCTCAGTAACAAGATAGGATTTTTTAAAACACAATTTGGATGACCTTGAAACTTCCCCCACCACTTTTTCATAGTACCCCCAAGCGCTGTGCCTCAGCCTCATTTCAACTCCAACGGTCAACCGTACAACATCAAGATGTCTCTCAATGTAAGTTGTGCTAGTTACGAGGAGGTAACCATTAAGACTCAGCAGGAGCTGAACAATTTGTACAAGGAGTCTGAAAAGGAGGTTGTCAACAAAACCGATGATCAACAATTGTGGGACTCCTCTATTACAGAAAAGGAATTACATGCAGCCGTCGAAGCTGTCGAGGAAAAGGAAAAGAACCTCAGGCAGCTCTGGTTGGCTCAGATGGATATTTGCGGATCTGTGCCGCGTGATGATTTTGAACTTCAATGTCAGATGGCGATTACCCAGCAACTAGAAGAAGCCGAAAAGGAGCTAAAGAGTGGAGGTACTATCCGGGCGGAGGTGAAAACTGAGAAACAGGAAGAATATAACGAATATGGTGATTAAACGTACTGTTGATCCCAATCCTTTTAGTTTTAAGTGGTTATGTTATAAGTAAATAGAAAAAGTTTCCTTTTTTAAAAAACTCCATTTGGATGACCTTGAAATTTCCCCCACTACTCTGTAATACCAGCATTGCTCGCTGCACCAAGCATCATTCCTCCTCCAACAACCATGGCGGACACACCTGCTTGCAATGCCATGTCTTCCACCGAAGATGTACCCAATACGAATTGGAAATTGACAATCGACAACGTGCATTATTTAGAAACCATCTGCGATTGGATGAAGTCTATTCTCCTCGACAACCCGGGAATAAAGCTCAAGGTCACTTTAGATTATGATTGGTCTGAAGTTATACTGCAGCAAGACGATCAACAATCACTGGAGTATTTGTCAAATTTACCATCGTCAACCATATATACTACAAATGAGGTGGAAAGGGAAGAAGAGGAGCATGAGGTTTAGAGTTTCTTATTTTTTTAAAACCCAATTTGGATGACCTTGAGATTTCCCCCACCACTTCCCATATACCTAGAGTGCGCAGGGCTGGACAGTCAGTCGCTCGGTGTCCGTCGTAGGGTGCACATCGCGGTTGCTACTCCAATTCCTGACAATTTGGGGTAGTTCAAAGTCACCACACTTCTACAACTTCAAGGTCATCACACTTTAACTCTGGGACTGCATCAACTTGTATTATTTCTGTGTTTTGACTCAAGGTCATCTCACTTAAACTCTGGGATGGTATCAACTTGTAGTATTCCTATGTTTTGACTCAAGGTCATCACACTTTAACTCTGGGGCAATATCGACTTGTAGTACTTCAGTATTTTAGCTCAAGGTCACCACACTTTAACTCTGAGACTGCATCAACTTGTATTATTTCTGTGTTTTGACTCAAGGTCATCACACTTTAACTCTGGGACGGTATCAACTTGTAGTATTTCTATGTTTTAACTCAAGGTCATCACACTTTAGCATGTAACTTTAAGGTAGCACCGAAACGGTGCTACCCGGCTTGACATTTTCAAGTTTCCCAAGGTTATCACAATTTCACCCACCACTTCCCATATACCTAGAGTGCGCGGGGCCGGACAGTCAGTCGCTCGGTGTCTGTCGTAGGGTGCACATCGCGGTTGTAGTACTGGTCTAAAGTAAGGCAGCTGGGCTAGTTCAAGGTCACCCGAGCGGTGTCACATGACGGTTTAGGCAGAGTCACGTTGCAAACTTCAAGTTTCCTCTGCACTTTTGCTGTTTCTCATCGCAAATTCGCTCCAAGTCGTCAAGGTCATGGGAACCGGACTAAAACTCGGAGCGTAGTGCGAGAAACCGCAAAAGTGCCGAAAAATTTTAGGTTTCAGCGTGACCTTGACCTTTGTGACATCGATGACGTCATTTTGGTGACGTAAGGGGTGATGGCGTCATCCGCACGTCATTTCTGTGACGTCATGGGTGTGACGTCATGGATGTGACGTCATTAGTGATGACGTCATCGATTGCGTCATCGATGACGTCATCGATGACGTCATCGGTGGGGTCATTGACCTCGATGACGTCATCGCTCAGGTGACCTTGAAGTGAGCCAGCAGCCTTACTTTTGCACTACTGTTAAGGACGGATACAGGTTCCAAAGAGTTTTAAAATCGTCAGAGTATGATAATATGTCGTCCGTATGGGAACTAAAATTTAAATTCAAATACAAAAATTTATCCACCCGTAATAGAAATGAACACAATCATATCATAATAAATATAATTATGAAGCTACTCCGTTTCATCAAATGAACAGATTTCCATTAACAAATTATCCATAGCCTCAAGAAGAAAGCAGTTGATATTGACCAGCGGCCTACTAAGCTTTACAACAGGAAATGAGCCAACAAAGGAAAAAAGTAATAAACATATTTTAGTTTTTCGTTTAATTTTAATCTAATGTAAAATTATTTAATTTGCAAATATTAAAACCCTATGTTGTCTTATAATATGATACTGAAATAGACCCACCACTTCGCGCAGTTAATGCACGTCTCTGATCATCCCTTGGAGCTTTTCGCGCAGTTGATGCATCCCTAGCTATCTGGCCCAGGTCAATTCGCGCAGTTGATGCACGCCCGTAATTTAATACCTCACAGTGATTAAATATATTTCTTCACTCCTACTACTTTCCCAAACTAGGAAATAGACTTATTCAATAAAATCATCCAACATAAGCCGATGTAAGTTCAATAAAGAGAAAATCAAATCACAGCGATTCGCGAGGTAGATAACACTAATCGCACCATTGCCTCCCCCCTCACCCCCCCCCCCATCCACGACCCTCGACACGGGACAAATGAAGACGAATGTATGTTTGATTAAGTCTGTGAGGGGGTGCGGCGTTAATCTGCAGGGGTGTCATTGTGGGGATGAAAGAAGTCGGGATGAATTGGCGCCAAAAAGCGACGTTCTATGTCGAAAGCTCATCATTGAAGCCTACAAGTCAGCTGTTCATAGGACTGATTCACTTCACTTTGTTCGAATTTTGCTTTTTAGCGTGGGCTTTTTAAGTTGTTCTACTGTAAGTTTTCTTACTAATTTCCCCAATGATAAAAGAATGCAAATTTAGTAGAGTTTTTACATTTACTTAAATTTACTTATATGGTTTTACCATCGTTATAAAAAAGCCAACGTATTAAATCATTGCATCAAACGTTTATACGTAAATTCAAGTTCAAATAGTTTACTCTTATGCACTCTAAATATTTCACCACATACTTTGCTATCAATTAACAAACACATTTTGCTCTTTTAGTTTTTTGGTTATAGTGTTTGGGACCTTCATTGCTGGTTAGTAGGCCTAACTACTACATTATACAACAATAGAAGCAAAATGAATTAAATTAAAAATAAATTTAAAAATGAAAACTAAGCTTATTCTATCAAACTTATGTGCTGAAATTTGCAATCCAAATTATCAGGAATAGTTTGCCATGCGAACCAATAATGATGAATATATTATTTTCCTTTGTCCAAAAAAGTCGATTCCTTATCTTGCAAGATAACACAGCTCACTACCCCCTGCAGTAAAAAGTTCCTTACACTACATATTTCTAAATTAACACACAATTTAACTTTAGTATTACTTATTTTTATGACTCACAAATTGTAATGAATTTTTAAATAAATTAATTTACTTTTTAGAATGTAATAATGAAAATCTTCAATCTACAGAGTAATTTACCCAAAGTTACAGCATTACCCTAAAACAAAGTGTGAATTAGGCGCTTGTTTATTTATTTAAAAATATAAATAATAAAACAATAGCATTTTATTGATAATAAAAAAATTCTGTAAAATATGGTCTTCAACTACTGTATTAACAATTGTAAGTTAATAATAAATACAGATAAATTAATTTGAAGTGTAATATAATTTTAAAGTCTGACATATATATTTAGAGATCGTGAATCTTAGGTACCGTGATAATGGTAATCTATGATGAAGGAAAAGTTCGACGAAGGTATCCAAAGTGTAGTTTGAACCACACATAATTTTATCGCAATTCCGTACGCCATGGAGTTAAATGTTCACGCAGGGATTTTCACGTCAAATGTAGACTCCAAAGAACAGTATTCTGTGTACTTGCCGGGGAAGGGTTGGCACGGGGCGGTTGTGTAAAACTATCGAGCAGTCTGTTTAATCCCCCCGGGCTCGGCGCGGCGCTTTCAACCGCATCTTGACTGCCGCTCAACCTGCGCTCCGAAACGTTCATCTTTGAAAAATCGCGCTTTTGATCTCGTAGACGTATTAATATCGCAACCACAAAAAGTGACTTTATGAAAAAGCTCCGCTGGGGGCAGCGATACCGTAATTACGGAAGCGCCGCTCTTTGTGCACTTTCGGAAAAATCTTTTCTTTTGTCCGCCATGCTAAAACATTTTCATTCCGGTGAATAGTTTTTGTTGAAGATAAAGAGCAGCCCTAAAAGCTTTGGCGAACGTTGCGAATTATTTCTGGCCATGTGGAGTCCGTCGAAACTAATTGTCCCTTTACCTCTGCTGCTACATTTTTATATTCTACCCTTTACTTAACGGTGCGCATTTTTTATCAATTCAGGCGCGCCGGCTTCTATCTGATCGGTAAATGGACGTTAAAGCCGCGCCTACTTTGGCGCACCGCTCATCAGTTTTAATGCTACTTTTGTTAATTCGAAGAGAATCAAAGTGATTCGCATTTTACTCAGTGATCGGTAATCTTTTTCAACCCCTGGTTCTGAACCTTGAATCGAATCTCTGGAATATTGTAAGTGATGGGTATATCAACATTTTATTTACTTTTCAGTTTTACATTTTGGTGTTTCGTAAATATAAATATGTGTTAGGGTTGACACTCAGAAGACTTTTTAAAATTGAGTAATACTCAGCTAATTAAAAAACTAATGCATGTTTATTTACACAGAATTAAACCTCATTGTTTTACATTTTAGTCAACAAACCTCATTAAGGCCTTTTAATTCCAGTTTCTTGTATTGAATAACGCAAGGTGCTGATGTCCATAATTTTGAAGGCAGGATTCGAGTCTCTTCCCAACACCTCAATAATATGGACTAATATATCTGCAGGGTTAACGGCAATTTCTTGATTGATTGCATTCTTCAATTAGTCAAAATTTCGTCGTTTTGGAGCTTTTAGCTTTAGTTCTTAATTACCCGCTAATAATAACCGTATGGCTTTTATTGGAGGGAGATAACCAATTAAAATATACTAGAGATCGCCTCCTGATCGAAATTCGATCAAAATTTCAGTTTATCCGGGCCCAAGAAGTTTAAAAACATTTTATAACTGAAACATCTATTCTCCCTGATTTTCTAGCAGTTGTTTTTACAACAGCTGTCTAATGATTCAATCAATTCTCCCTCTTCCATTAGATTAACATTGGAACTATGAAAGCCTGTGGGGCGTACCCCTGGTGTCCGATGTGAATTAGAATGTGATTCTGCTCATCTACAGGGCTATAACTTTCTAACGGTACGCATGGATTTCTCCTACGATGCACACGAGCTGAGAAAAAAGGAGGAAATGAAACATGCTTGCGTATTATATAGATTTCAACTCGCCTGAGAAGCCTGCACTTTTGTGTTTACTATGCAGGTGGACCAACGGCTTAACATGACTTCAGAACTTCGGGAGCGGCCGAACGATCTTTTTGTCCCCGTGCCGAAATTTGTACCTGGCCCGCTGGGTGATAACCCAGAACTGTCTACAATTTATTAGTTGTAAATTGGCCCAGTAGATGTCTCAGACGAACTGTCCAAAGGTGTTTTTTTAACCTTACTGCTTTAAATAAAATATATATATATATATATATATATATATATATATATATATATATATACTCTATAATGGATGAACTAAATATATGTTATGTATAAAATTTTTTTAATAAATTATCGATGGATGCAAATTTAGCAAGATTAGTTCTAGATTAATGTCAGTGACCTTAGAAATAATTACAAAATCTTGTGATCGTAAGGATAAGAAACGTTAAATTAGGTAAGTTTGCTGTATAAAAGTGAATAATGTTTTTGCATTGTCAAAAATCTACATTTGAATTAAGTTTTATTGCACAGTGATACAGTATTAGGAATCAGTTACGGTATCATATTTGAATACAATTAATTGCATACCGGTACCCTCGTTCTGTACTTCCAATTGCTGAATATGTGCCAAACTCATAAATAGACTTACCAAACTGAAAATTAAAAAATAATAATTTAATTTTAATACTTATTTTTTAAATGCAAATAAAAAATTTCTGTCATTTTCATTTTGAACATAATTATACTACATTGATTTTTCAGCAGTTTGGTCAGATTCCTCGTTGAGCCGGTTTCATTTAGGTAGGTAAAATAATTTTGTCGGGAGGGTTTTGGGGTGATTTCTATCCAAAACTCTTGTATCTTAAGGAGATTTCTGCAAGAAACATTAATATTAAGTTGTAATTGTTGAGGTGATAGGCCCTAATTTAAAATGAACGTTTTATTGAAAATTGCAATATTTTTGGCATTGATAAAATTTTAGTTAGGGCCATTGTTTGCTTGCTATTTATTAGTTGAGTTTAGGGTTTTAACTTCTAAGCTGCAATTTCTTTTTTTAAGCAGCACTTTTATCGTTTGTTTATTTATCGTTGTAAATAAATTTATCGTGTGTTGTCAAAAAACATATTTTATGCACTAAAATAAATTTGGATAAATAAGGGATGAGTGATTTGTTATTTAGAGGTTGATACAATAATATAGTATTTCAATATCAAATTAACATAATTGCCAAAAGTTGCTGATAGTTTATTTAAAAATTTATACCTAAGAAATCTTCTATGGGAAACAATAAGTGCTTTTTAAACAAATATAATTTTAAAAATACCGTATTTCATAAATTTAGACCTAGTGCTGTACTTATGAAACAAAAAACCGTTAAATCACATTTACGTATAAACTTAAATACAAATACTAAACCGTCAGTTGCATATTTCCCCAAAAACAACAACGGTACGTCGTTACGTCTCCAGGAAGATTAACAGTTCAAATGAAAGCGGGGGATAACAAGCGCCGAGCTGCGAGGTCAGGTGTGATTCGGTCTATTGTCGAGCCAGCCACAAAAGGATTTCATTTAAAGGGAAAATGACAACTTCTTGTGTAAATCGAGAAATGGAAGGGGAGGGGGAGATAGAAAGCAACTAAGCGAAAACGAATTCTTGGCGATAGAAGAAGTGATTGTAACTCGTCGCGCGATTGGTTGAGGGAGATTGGTATCGGGCGCTTTGAAGGGACGCCCCCCGATAGGGCGCGGGGTTCGATCAAAGATGGAATCGCAGTCCTGAGCCGGCTTTGCCGCGATTCTTCATAGAAAGTATTTGACGTAGACGACATTTCCTCACTTCAATTAAAAGGACAAGTTTTTGAATCGGTAGTGTTGAATTTCTGTGTAGAAAATTCAATCGTTGGTTTATTTCGTACTGAGTTGACTGCGAAAGCATTAGTTGAACATATTCAATAACTATCGTGTTTAATAAATTACTTAGTTTATACATTTTTATTTTTTTTCAAAGTTATTTTTAATTTTTTTTTTTGAAACGACTAATATATAATTATATCCTACTTTCAATCATATTACATAGTTAAACTAATATTTTGAACAAATCACTAAATCACTATTTTGAGACAGGGACCTCACATAGTGGGTATTTTAACCTGGATATGAATGGGAGATGAGTAAAGTCTTGTTACTGACTGAGGCCGACATTCTCCTTAGGCAGGACTGTTAATTAATAGCCCAAAAGCCAATGGTATCTACGGACCTACAGTTAAACGTGGGATACGAACCACAATTTCAACCTCCAATTTACGAACTGGTCTAATTATGAGGATGGTCTTAATGGATGAACTAGTATTAAAAATTTTACCTTCCTCCCCAATAAAATAATAGGGTCCATTAAAAAACATTAATTCAGTTGTTAAAAAAAATGTTAAGATACTTGAGAAAACATCTTTACTATGATATCAAATAAAATTTGATTCATTTTATCAATCAAACTGACATTTCTAAAACGGGAGTTAATTATTTTTTATACTATTGTATAGTATTTTTCATCTACATTGTTTCATTGTTTAAACTGTTTTTAACAAATAATAAAAAAAAAACATTTTTACGTTTCCTGGGATTTTGATATTTTATCTTATCTTACTTTTATTTATATCCTATTTGTATCTTTATCTTATACTCTAAAACAAGCAATGTTTGCACGGGCAAATTGTTTTTTCCAAGGATTTTTTATTTTTTGTTAAATACGAGACTTTTGGCCACGAGGTAAAGCCACAATCGATTGGAGCTGGTCTCATGTCTGGGAAAAATTCGGTTTTCGTCCTAGAGCCCTTCAAAGTTTCCATGTTATAATTGTTATCCTTAAGGAGAATTTAAATTGAAAAAAATCTGCTGTTAACTGTACTAATTCATTAGGAACATACATCTTTAACCTGTAGTTTAGGAAAATCTATACTTATTTAATAAGCTATGTGTTGAGAACTGCCAGGACTAGGGAAAACTGCTGTAATGTAATAGACACTATTTAAACTACAGTGCAGCACCCTCCGGCCTGGCGAGTGAGCGAAGCGAACGAGCTCGTCTTAAAAAAGAAGAGGGCAAGTGAGCGGAGCGAACAAGCTTTGTGTGAGATCGAAAGTAATAATTTTACCGAGCTTAAGCTCGGTCCCCCTGATACTTAAATCTATCTTATTTCTATAAGGGTTTCGTCTGTTACGTCCCTTTTTCTCTCGACCTACTGAACCGATTTTTAAGATTGAGGTGTCATTTTAAAGCTTAGGATATAACGCAGTGACGAATCGTAATTAAAAAGGTCATATTGTTTCGGGCTTCGCCCCCCTCGCATTTGATTTATTTCTAGAGGGTGCATTAAAATGTTGACCAACTTTTAATGCAAGTTCTTTAATGTGGCAATATATTATTTTATTGTACTGGAATATACACATTAGTTATTTTAATGGTCTTTTTTGTTTGTGAAGGCTTCTTTTTGTGCCAACTATGAATTTTACTTAAAGAAAATTATTGCTTGATTGTAATTTAACAGCTGATTATCTTCAGATGAATTTTAAAAGCCAGATAATGTAGATCTCTGTCACTTCATAATCAACATTCACAAACTGTAGGTGAGTTTTACTCATGCAGAATCATAAAATGCGCAATTTGCGCACGGGCCCCCTAGTTACTCTTAAACAAACAATGTTTGTACAGGTAAATTTTTTTCTCTCCAAGGATTTTTTATTTTTTTATTGAATATGGGGACTTTGGCCACGAGGAATCGATTGGCGTTGGTCCCATGGCTGGGAAAAATCCGGTTTTTGTACTAGAGCCCTTCAAAGTCCCCATGTTATCCTTATGGAGATTTTTCAATTGAACAGAAATCAGTACATCAAATCTTCTCAAATCTTCAGTTTTCTTTAACTTGTGGTTTAGGAAAATTATTTTAAAAAGTGCAGCACCCTTCGGTCTTAAAGAGGAAGAAGTCGGGCGAGCGGAGCGAACGAACTTTGTGTGAGAAATGAAAGTAATAATACTACCGAGCTCGGTCCCCTTGACATTTACTCTAATCTTATTCCACGAAACTAAGATAGTTTACAGTTCTCACAGAAACGTGTAAATTTATTGTTAAAAATAACATTTTAAATGATAATTTTTCTAGTTGACTCAACAAATGCCCTTTTTAGTTCAAAATAAACGCAAATATAAATGTTCTACGATTTTCGTTTGTATCAAATCCCTCAGTAAAGTACTTCAATATACTGCATCAAATAAGTCATAAGTCTCCCTATTAGTAGTTAAATTTACAGACATGGTGCTTTGATGGAACAAGTGAATCTATCGGGAATGGAATGACAAAACCAATGCACTTGAATAATCAAAATCATTTGGATCATGATTTGATTTCTTTATCCAGATCTGTGATAGTCCTTTCTTAAAAAAACATTTGCCAATTAATCCTAAGATCATTGATTGTTATTTGAATAAAGACGAAAAACTACTGTTCAATCAAAATAAAGGACACTAACTTCTAGTCTAGAATAATGTTTTTCTAAATCCATTGCCAAATAAGGAATTATTTAAATTGTTGTTAAATTGTTTTTAGTTTAGCAAGTAACATAAAAGTATCCTATGTTATTTCTGATACCTCCAAGAATATGTGTAAAAAGTTTCACGATAATCGGTTGAGTAGTTTCCGCTTAAAAGCGTAACAAACTTAAGAGCACTCACTGCAAAATGAAATACTTTCATTGAATTGTTATGGTTCAGCCTTCACAAGAGTTAAGATTTGAATTTTTAACTCGATAATAATAAATAGTTTAAATCGCAAGAGTTGTAATAAAATTATGATGATTTTTAGCTAATTTCCCATTGGGAGGAAGCTATTACCGTAGGTCTTGTGGTAAGAACTAAGCCCGGGAATATGTTCCTTTTTCGTTTTGAGGTGACTAGAGCCCAAAAATAAGTCATTAATCAATGTAACCAGATATATCAACCTACCGAAAGGAGTATTTTGGGGGGTTTTGTATACCCCAAAAAAGGGGTTTTGCGATTTTCATATGTAATTTTAACATATTTTTAATTTTGACTTTTGCCACTGGAATCAGCTAAAAAGAAAACACAATTTAGTATATTGAAGCTTTCCTCTGTCTCTAGGCTATTTGTTACCAAGATACTAAAAAGCCTAAAGACAGTACATTGTATTTTGGAGCTTCAATGTTAATCTTATGGAGAAAAATTTTGTGTTAACATTTCACTTGCTAACCAATATTTTTGGATGAAACTTGGTATATAGCTTCATTTGGTTGAGATAAATCTATTTATGGTAAAAATATTGGTTTTCGTAATTATCATTGCAGCAAACATGCGTACGCTTTTCCCATGTTAATCATATGAAGAATAGGCAAACTCCTTTATTTATGAACATAATAGCTATTTCCCGCGGCTTTGCTCGCGTTACTTGTCAAGTGTAGCTCGTTCGCTACGCTCCCTCTCTGTCACGCTCTCCCTATGTATAATAAATCACTCAAATACCTAAACTTACTATTTTTCAATACATTTGTTTCTCGGCAATTAATAAAAAAAAAATTTTAAAATTTATTATTTATACAATTTTTCAAGGAATCTAAAATAATTTTAGATTTCTTGCAATTTTTTATCTTTTGTAAAAGATAATTGTTTTATTAATAAAAAGTATCCTATATTGCTTCCAGTACCTCCCAGAGTATGTGTACAAAATTTCATGATGATTCGTCGAGTATTGTTTTTGCGTGAAAGCGTAACAAACATAAACGCTTTCACATTTTTAATATTATTTAGGATATTGATGAAACTTAGAATATAGCTTCATATGTTCGAAATCATGCAAAAAATACTTACTTAGTGTTCCCTGTGGAAACATACCTGCATACTCACTCTTTCCCTATATTTATCATATCGGAAATAAATATTCATTTTCTTATTTTTTAGGCACATGACAAAATTTTGTTACTTCACCTCCACAATAATAGTAGTTTTCATCACTAGGAGCAAAAGTGGGTCTTTTTGGTGCGCAATCGTGTTTTAAAAACGAGGCGCAGCCGAGTGCAGCCGAGAGGCTGATTTTGTGCAGAATGATAAAAAGACATTTTTCATTTCATTTTTTTATGTGGTGCACGGAAAATAAAAACCGTTATGGGATTTTGCGGTGCAGTCCGATCAGCTGCTGCATAACTCTGAGTTTCTGTGCAGGTGTATCTCAACATAAGCACCGAAACTCAGCGTTATGAGTTCGGTTTTTTTATCCTAAGTTGAATAAACAAAAAATATTCTTTTTTTCGTAATGAGCTATAAGGGTCAATACTCGTCTCAAAAGTGCCGTTGCGGGGCTCGATAGCCTTTTCTACGCTCGGCTTCACCTCGCAAATCTCTCCCCACATTAAGTCACTTTCGAGACTAGTAATGAAAACTACTATTTCTACGGAAAAGTGAAAAGTTTTGTTTATATTTATTTAAAAGAGGGTTATGCAAAATGACATTAGGGAAAGAAAGCCAGGACTGGGAAAAGTGCTCTAATGTAATAGACAAGGGCTATCTCCATAGCTGGTAAAACGATGTATTTTTATACCCAATACGTCACTAGCCTGGTAACATCAAACTAGATGGTGAATGTTACTATTATTGACCTCAGCTAGATTAAGTCATCGGCCTGAATAAAAAAAGGAATGAAACAGCCCTTCTTTTGTTTATTTTTTTCTTCGCAATCCTGGTACAAAGCTGAATTTTGCACACAATATAGACATTGCAGATTCAACGGAGACGGACCACCAGGACCAGGTGTATTAAAGTGAAATTCTAAAACAACTACTTGGTTTCTTTGTAACCACTGATTATTTACGCTAATAGTAAACGATGTAACGTAAAATGATGGTATATTGCTGATAAATTAACTGGAGCAAACTAATGTGATTGTGAGGGTGTGCGTGTGCGGGAGCGCGCCCACAATACAACTAATGCGGCTAATAAATACAGCGGACACGACACGCCACCGCCGCTATTCATCTGATTCCTATCGCCGTTTACTGCTCTGATGGGCTTGTTGACTCACTAAGTGGGGCGGGTCGCACTATGTACGAGTAACATCTCTCTGACCATTGTTACTTCATTGGTTTCTATATTTTCATGGGTTTAATATTTTAATGCTTATTTGGGACATGCAATATTTATTTGACTTGTTTCGTTGCGCTTATAATTTATTATACAAAGAGTTTGTAGTTTTTATTATATTATTTTTTTTACAATAGTAAGGGAATTTTAAAGCGATATACATGACAGGTGCATTTTATATTATTTATTTATTAATGATTTGATAGGACTAAAGCCAGTAATAAGCTGCTATTAGTAATTATAACAGCAATAGTTCGACTCTAGCTGCAATCCTGAACTTGGCCACGGAGTGTTTTGTGTCAGAAGATTTTAGTTTAAATTCGAATATTAAGCTAGTTCGCGTATCTCGGCCAATAATCGCCAACAATAAATGAAGTACTACTAATACACTCTGTATGATTGCTCATTTCTGCCATATATTTGCCAAACCATATATTGCACCTATACTATAATTCGGCCACTGGTGGAAATTCAACCAATATTAAGTTATTCAGGGACTTATTATTATTTTTTTGTTTAATATATTCATTCAGCTTTTTTAGTATTTGTTATTACAATACCTGCCAAAGTACACTATAATAATTCAATCAATTACCGTATCGCTAAAAAAAATTATACTTCGAAAACCTGAGAGGCGAAGACCTAGTGGCCAATGGAAATTATATGGGGTTTTGCTCACTCAGAACAGAACACTTTGGTTCACCTTTCTAACGGGTTTCGCGGATATCTCTAAGATGCACACACTATGAGAAGATTCGAGGAAAAGTTTGTGCTTGCCTATTATTATATATAAAATTTTAAGACATTTAAAACATACCTTTTTTTAAGTAATCGTCATGCGATTTGGGCTTAACACTGTTGTAACAGGTGAACCCCTTTATTTGGGTTTAAAGAGTTCATTGGTCGTTTTCCTAGTCAAACATATAACTGTAACCATGGCGCTTATTTAATCATCCTTTGAGATTTAAGGAGTAATTTCAAGTTTGGTATACATTTTTTTAGATTTTGGTATGTTTTAGCATTTAATAAATCGACTTATAACAATTAATATCATTGACTATTAGGCCTAGTGCGCGTTAAAATACACTTATCGATTTCATGTAGTGTTGATACATCCTTCCGTCGTAAAATTCATTGCATTTTTTCTTTCTAAATTCAATATATTTTTCTAATCTGGCATACTGTAGAATATCTCATTTTAATATGAAAACTTCCTTTCAAGGCTGTTAAGCCACAATTTAATAAATTAAATTTTACTCCAATTGTTTATCTCATCATGCTCTAAATCATTTTGCAATAAATTCCCTGAGGGCTGGATTTTTTATTTCTTAACCTGCTAAGCTCAGTTTGGAAAGATAAACCCTTTAGGGTTTTTCCTCTAATGATATCTACGTTTTAACAAAATATCCACTGCAGCGTTGATCCAAATTTTAATCCCTAATACATTTTTTTAAAGTGCAGCGATATAAAGGATATGAGTTTCTCAGTGAACTCTTTATTAGGCCCATCTAGACATAAACTGAGCTCTTCATTCTAATTTAACCAACCCAGTGAGATTTTAGACTGTGAGGACAATATTTGATACCCTTATTAGGCTTGACCCTAAATTGATTCGATTTTTTGTGACTGAATTTTCTAGGTTTTGTTGGTTGAATGGTAAACATAATAGGCATAGTATTATCACTGGACAATTCCCGTAACAAGTCCGGTATCTTATCTTTTCAAAACTCCAATATATTTTTTTACTCCAAGCAACAAAAGTACTTCTTCATTATAAACCTTTTTTTAAATATCGTTTTTATGATTGTCATTCGCTCTGGATCTCCAAAGACAAAGGTAATTCGATAATAAGGTTGACAATCTCTGATGTCATTATGAAAAAGAAACAAAACTTCAGTATTTTCATAAAAAATCGCACAATACAAGACAAATATCCCTGAATGTCTCTTTTGTTATAAGTAATTCCATTTGACATCCAACTGAGACATTTTCCAGAATAAGAAAAGCTCCGTTTTAATACATCAGCAACACATATTTGGAGATAATCACCAAAGGAGTCGTCGTCGTTTCGCATAATTAAAGGAAAGACTCATTTAAAACATCCGCTCATTCCTTTAATCCCGTCCAAGCAAGGTTCGGAGACATATCTGTTTATTATAACCGGCGCCCTAACCCTTTGAAGATCCCGTTCTGATCCTTGCCCCGGCGTCCCCCGTTCCCCAAAGAAGGGGACAAAGACACGGCTCGCCTCGAGCTCCCCAGTATTGTTTCGGCGGTCTGTTTATTCGTCTCCGGTCCATCTGCCGTATAGTGCCGGTGGATGGTGGAGGTGGAGGTGGAGGTGCGGAGGTGTGAGCGGCGAGACACTCCGGAGATGAGTTCGGCGCTCATCACGGGTGATATCGACTGGGACGGCACCTTTGTGTCGCACACTCCGTTGTTGATGTCGTGTTCACACCCAATGTACCCCATACACTCGGTTCTATAGTGTCGCCGACAGTGACGCTAACACGGCGCATACACAACGCCGTCATGTCAATGCACTTTGTTGCTAAGATCGCTTGTGTCCCGCTCTTTGTTTCCGCTCCCTTGTTTGACTTTGCGAGCATTGCCGAATGTTTTTCAGATTATTTGGGTCCTAATATAAATATTTAAAATAATATAATAAATAATAATAAATATTTAAAATAATATAATAATAAATAATAAATATTTAAAATATTTAAAATAGAGTCCAACACTAGATTAATAAATTCTGTCGATCTAGTGGAACAAATTCGTTCAATTGACATTCCACATGCTGCCACATTGGTATCGTTTGACATTGTCAACTTGTATACTAATATACCTATTAATGAAACAATTGACATTCTTAAGCAGAACTTGGAAAAAGCCAATAAACTTAGTTCTGACCAGATTAATGAACTCACCAAACTAACTAAATTGGTCTTGAAACAAAATTATTTTGAGTTCGACGATTCTTACTACACTCAGAATGACGGTCTTGCAATGGGGTCACCTCTATCCTCTATTTTATCAGAACTGTTCTTAGATCATATTGAAAATCAGCAAATAATCAACAACAACAGGTACACAGATAAGATAGTCTATTGGAAAAGATATGTAGACGATGTAATATGTCTTTACAAGGGAAATGAACGTCAAATTACTCTATTTCATAATTACATCAATAGCCTACACCCAAACCTACAATTTACCCAGGAAATTGAACAAGATAGCAGGATTAATTATTTAGATCTTACCATATCAAAACAAGAGGGGCATCATAAATTTAACATATACAGGAAACCAACTCACACAGACCAGGTTATACACTCTTCCTCCAACCATCCTTATTCACATAAGATGGCTGCTTTTAGATTCATGATCAACCGTCTAATCAAATTACCATTGTCAACAGAGGACAAATACATAGAGTTACAGACAATCAAATTTATTGCTCAGCAGAATGGCTACAAACCCTCTCTCATTGACAGAATGCACAGTAGAATGTCAAACACTTCTCGCAATGTAACAACTGAAGACAAGAAATTTGTAACTATAGAATATAACGACACTGCCGGTAAGGTAGCAAATAATATTTTTAAGAATGCCCCAATCACTATTGCTTTCAAAACTAACAACAACTTGTCCAGGTCCCTCAACCCCCCGAAAAATAAGAAGTTAGGTGTAAGCGATAAACAGGGAGTTTATAAGATTAATTGTGGTGAATGTGATTCATTTTATATAGGGCAGACTGGACGGAGTTTTGAGACCAGATACAAAGAGCACATTAAAGCAGTAGGGAGTAAACTACTTACACCACAAAGCTCTAATTTTGCCACTCACATCCGAGATACAGGTCATGCTTATCAACCTATGTCAGATGGGCTAGAAGTTTTACATGTATGCACTAAATCTAGAAGGCTCGACCGTCTGGAGGAAATGGAAATATATAATGCCAGCAAGCTTCATCCTCACCGACTTATGAATGTACAGACAAACTTCGCTGCTAACGTTATATATGACCAACTTGTACAATACAGCAATGCTTGATACAGGAGGCTAGTGCTACCAAACCTGTCAACCAGTCCAGACCAGTGCATACATGTTGACAAACATGATAAGTAGGGTTAGACTGCAGTCTATGTTTTTGTGTAAAATGTGCTGTTTTTTATTTAATGATTTTTGTATTTTAAATTCTATTTTAACTTTTGACACGAACAACAAGTTCAAGAAGATAAAGATGATTTAACCTCAAGTTATTCAGTGCTGATGATGCCCTTGTTAAATAAGGGCGAAACAATTGTTCACATTTGAAACAATTTTGGATTGCTGGAGACGGTGAGTTAAACCATATATTTAAAATAACCTTTTCTCACACTACATCAGTATATACTGTTTTCGATTCTCACTTCTAACAACGCAAATCATGATTTTGAGGTCTAGGGTCGAAAATTGTCGGGACCTCATTGGTTTCGGCGTTAAAACCAATTGAAACCGGGACCGGTAGTTGATGTGAAGTGGTTGCCTAGCAAACGAAAAAACAAGCAGTGCATTCCGCTAGCTTAGTTAGTTAAGGTTATGTTTTGTTTGTTAGGGGCGAATAAATATTTTACACGGTTTTCTAGCGAAACATCACAGAAAAGAACGGTCCGGTGTACTGTGCGATGTACGGTAGTGTGTTATTCAATTTTGCTCCGAACGCCGTCCCGAACGTCGCCCTGAACGCTCGCATTAATCCAATGGACCTCCTCAACCGCATCCCCTAGCACTCTCACTCACTCACACTATAGGCCTAACTCTCTCTCTCTAAACTTCCTTCACCTCACTCGGTGAATTTGTCCGGTACGGTGCTCGGTACGATGTCTTGTTTGGGGAAATGTCTGGAGTAAATTTGACTCCTTGTATACGGTGCAATGTTCGGTAAGATGTTCGGTCCGATGTACGGTCCGGTGGAAAGTGTATTTTGTAGTGGTGATGTTGTGTCGCGGCGTTAATGTTCTCGACTTGGTCTCGAACTAGAAACGCCTTTCCGGCCCTTGTAACAAAACAGACTGTTAAATGATTTATATAACTAAAAAAAAAACCCTTAAGTAATTAACTTTTTTTGCCCATTTCCATAATCCTCCAGAATAGCCAAAATGTGCTTTAGCCTGTTAGATATTTTGGTAAAGAGTTATAAGCCAGAATTACCCTAATAAATCAAAACAGTAATTAATTAGAATAATTTTATTAAAGTTATCATTTTGAGAGTGATCAAAATTCTCTTTTGTTTTATTAAAGAAATAAGTAAAATAATAAGTTATTGTGTATTATTAAAACATGCAGTAAAAAAGTACAATCATTGACTTTCAATGGTACTATATTTATGTTAAAAGCTATGACAATCCTTCAGCTTATATGTGTTGTGCAGTGTATAGTTTCTCTAAATTTATCAATTGTTTGGTTTTTAAGATCAAATAAACTTAGTTCTACCAACAACTTTTATAATTTATGATTTACGACGGTCACTTATAAAGAAATTTATATCAATTTGGTTTTCATTTACCTTGTGTACCACCTACATTAGGTTTTTGTAGAATATAATACGAGTCATTGCCAGTCGATACTCGACGAATACAGCTCCAATCTGAGCGCTTGACAAATGGTGTGAAACTTGTATAAAATGAAAATAAAATACAATAAATTGTCTTCCCCTAATCTAACTAATGAAAACTGAACGTTAATAAATACCATCCCATTTCGTGAGTCATTGTTGTATTTTTGGGTTAGAAAGTAAACTGATAAGTAAACAGAAAACTAAATAAATTAAAATGTCAGAAGGGAGACAGGTTATTTTTATGAAGACAGCTGTTTGTTTTCATGAAATGAATTATATGTCAGGTAAACTTACTAATTTTGTCTTATATTCAAAATACATGGAACTTTAAATTCCAATGAAGCGAAGCACATTGAACTGAGAGTGAAAAAATTATTCCATGACGTCTACAGAGAATTCCCTTCAATTTGACACCTCAATCATCACAATCGGTTCATAAATAAAAGAGTTTTGCTGCTCACTAGAAATTCCTTACGGAATTAGTAAGATAGATCAAAATCGGTTCATAAATAAAAGAGTTTTGCTGCTCTCAAGAAATTACTTACGGAATTAGTAAGATGGATTACAAATGCAATTGAAGGGCTTCAAGCTTGTAGATCTGATAAAGTAATCTACTCGCTTTAGATATATTCATGTTGGAAAAGAATAATATCAAGAACGCTTAATGGGCATAACACCTTATCGAGAATAATTTAATTTACAAAAAAGCTCTCCAGGTTTTGAGACAAGAGTGTCCACTATATGAACTGAGGAAAATCACCAAGGAACTGCTTTTAATAGAAGGTTTAGAAAAGAGTTTAGCTTCCAATCTGAAACTTTGATAACAAATGCAGGTATTAAATAGGTATTAAATTATAACTAATGAAAAAATAATAAAATAAAAGCAGTACTTAAATATTTGGCTCTATCAACTAGATTAAACTTAAATCTTAAATTATTACTGTGGTATACATTTCATAGGCCGTCTACAGGTTACGAGTACACAGCCCACAGGGTCTTAGAAATTAGCATCCCTAAAAAATATAACATTTTACCAATGAAAAAATCCCAGGAAGATTACAATTGCATCTCGTCTAAGCCATTGCGGTGTAATGTTTTCCAAAAGCTTTCACTCCGTCATTACATACCCGATGTCAATTAATGCTTCCTTGAAGGCGAAATTGTCACGAAAACAATAAAACCAATCAGCACAAATGCGCGGAGACGCCGAGGCCGAGATATCGGGGTCCGCGAGGGATTCATTAGACGTGCTTTGTCATTAACCTCGACGTATCAAACTTTGTGTTCCATTTAATATCACCGGCTAAGGACAAAAGCGCTGCAATCTTTTAGTGGCGGAAAAAGGAACAAACAGCATGGAAAGGGAAACAAAGAAATCGCAGATATGGAGATGGGGGAGGCGCACTCTTAAGATATTAGAACGGATCATCTCCGGTGGCGCTGCGGGTGGAGGATCTTTGAACTTGGGTGCTCATTGTTGTCGACATTATATGTGTGATGTTCAACTCCCGCCTGCATTTACCGGATACGTGTCAAGGAGCGTTTCGGTGGAACAGACATGACACAATATCTAAACCCTTGCATATCTCTGTAAAAAAATTATTAAGAATTTATGGTCATAATGTAAATCTATCAAATACAGAAGAAAAAATAAGTACAACACAATTTTAGCCGTTATTTCATTAATTTCAATGGGCATGGTTTAAACAAGTTTCTTTTAATTTTACTTTTTGTACGTATGCCAATTTATAGGCTCGAACACTAACATCTGTGTAGTGTATACGGAACAAAATGAAATCTTTATCGTGTGCGGTTTTTGTGGAGGGAGATCAGCAACTAAACGACAGTTCTCCTTGTCTGGAAGGCCTGCTCTTTTTGTTTTTTACGTAGGTGAAAAAAAATAAGATACTAGTAGTTCTGGTTTATATGACAGTTACAATAAGTTTAAAATAAAATTATTATCACTCGTTTTTACTTTTAAAACCCAAAGCATTGAATATGTACACTAACGTGAATAGACTTCTCATCCAATGCATTTTGTTTGATACCAAAATTTGGAATGTTGGTGTACGTCATGCACGCCAGATTCGTTGCAGTCAATGTTGGAATTATAGTGCTGCAAAAACAATTTATCATATCATAAACATAATTTTCAGTTATGAAATATCTCATCGTTGTTTAAGAAGAGTAGTAATACCTTTGGCTATATACAATAACTCGCCTACGGCTCGATGGGGCTTCGCCCCATGCCCCTTAGGGGTTGCCCTAAATTCGTAAATTAATAAGAAGTCAAGTCGTTAAACAGGTTAGTTCCAACCGAAGAACGGGTAAGCCAAGACAGTAACAAAAGTGTCTTATACACACTACTCACAATCAATAATAATAAAACGCTTTAAAAATCGTCTACGGTTTTTAAACCCCCTTCCTTATTCATCTTAATTCGTTAAAAATATAATTGTGAAATAATAAATAACTATGTAAATAATCTAGGTATTATGCTCAATATCGGTACTGTAGAAAATTTTTTTATACGAATATGACAGAATTAATTGGCGTATCATGAAAAAAAAAGAAGTGAAATAAATATTTCAACTTCAATTTAAGTAGGTTGTACTAAAAAAGGCAAAAGAAACATATTTGTAAGTACAAAAATATAATTTAAGTCTAGATGATTGTTGCTGTGTTTAATGAAAAGAAGTTTAAAAACAAAGAGTTTAAATGTAGTTGTGGTTGTTGCTATAAATATAATTAGTAGTGGTAATTACAATAATAAATGTTTCTCTGTTACTTGGCCAGCTCTTGGAGTTGCAATCGTGGAAGAAGTGACATAATCCCCTGCCTCACCCAACTCAAATGAGAAACTAAAAACTTCAGGAAATAGATTACAAAGGTTTAAATCAAAGAAACAACGAATAAAATTTAATGAGCGAAAACAATAATTAAATAACATGAAAACAAAATTAAAGGAAAATAATGAATAACGGGGTGGATCCGCGAATCTGTTCTTTTTGTTTAATACTCATTTAAAAATTCTCAAAAACATATTTTAAGTGTGTATTAAAATATAATGTAAAATACTGAATATAAATAAAACAGAAAGATAATAGTTAATTGTCTATTAAGTATTGTACAATATGTTACGTTAAGATCACAGCTCAAGCTTCACAGAAAAATTAATGTAGTGCGAAATTCGGCCAAAAGGGTAATCTAGTGTTAATTTGAATAAATAATCTAAACTAAATTGAAAACAAAACGAGAACCTGACATAAATACATGTTTGTTTTGTTCATTAGTTCTCTGAAACCAGATCGTTCTTGGAAAGACTTTTACATCTGTAATATGCTAGTACAAACATGGGTGTAGTTGAAAGAGATGATTTAAACACGAGCGAGAACTAAACCTGCAACGCGATCTACGATACCACGCGGTGATATACGCTGATACGGCTGAACTACGTTACCGACAAATCTATATCTTTTACCTTTTTTATAGTTTTAAAGTAAAAAAAATGGTAGTTTTATGATTTTTCCTAAATTGTAACATCTCAAAGAATGTCCATGCCAAATTTCAAGTCTTTATCTTTAACGGTAGCTTCAGGAATTTAAGATCATCAGTGAGTCAGTCAGTCAGTCAGTTACACACTTGGAGGAATTATATAAGGAGTGGCCACGTCCTTATGGATATACCATGCTAAAGTGAAGCCGGCCGCTCCCCTCCACTAGAGTGGCACGGCTGGCCGTAGAGTGGCATGGTGCCGCCGCTGTAACACGGGCGAGATAGGAAAAAACGGGACCCGCGCAACTTTGAATTAAAATCCTGAGCACACCAGGCAAATCACATAAAACAGCTTTTGCATTTTAAAAGAGGTTTAAATTATTTATCCAGTGATATACTTTTGTTCTAGATAAAAAACATAAGTAGTGTAAAATTGCGGCCGCTGGCCCAGTTCAAGGTCACCTGAGGGATGACGTCATCGAGGTCAATGACCTCACCGATGACGTCATCGATGACGTCATCGATGACGCAATCGATGACGTCATCACTAATGACGTCATTTCGATGACGTCACACCCATGACGTCACAGAAATGACGTGCTGATGACGTCATCACCCCTTACGTCATCAAAATGACGTCACCGACGCCACTGAGGTCAAGGTCACGCAGAAACTTAAAATTTTTTAGCACTTTTGCCATTTCTCGCACTACGCTCCGAGTTTCAGTCAGAGTCCCCGTGACCTTGACCACTTGGAGCGAATTTTCGACAAGAAACGGCAAAAGTGCCAAGTTAAACTCGAGTTTCTGACATGACTCTGCCTAAATGGGCAATCGGTTATCCCTCAGGTGACCTTGAACCAGTACAACGCCCGCAATTTTATGTTACTGTGACCTTGAACACTTAACAACGGAGCGCCGACACCGATGCGCACCCCACGACAGCCACCGAGTGACTGACTATCAGGCTCTGTGTACTCTAGGTATATGGGGAAGTGGAGGGGGAAATCTCAAGGTCATCCAAATGGAGTTTTAAAAAAGTTGAAGAGTAGAAAGACTACTCTTGTGCTTCCTGGGCGACCTCATCAATCTCTAATGGATCTGTAAACCAATCCGATCTGTAGCGGCAGGAGTCCAGAAAACAGGTGCACCACCCATCAGGTTGTCCGTAGCATTTCCGACAATTGGTAAGATTGGAGAAGTGAAATTTAATACACCGCTGCGGACAACAAGTATAAAAGTATTTGGATTTGTAGATTTTGAAAGTTTGTAGTACCGGTGGTGGCAGCTGTTGGTTCTTGCATCTACACCTGCAACATCCGAAGCATTCACATTGCCGGCAGGCCAGCCCATCCACTTGCCACTTTGGTAAGAGGAAACACTTATCCTCACAGCAATAGGTTGTCCCCGTCTCTTCCTCCCAACGCTTCTTTGCACAATATGTGACGCCTTGTATCTCCAAACACCTATGCTCGCAACATGAGATGCGCTTACTTTCCATAGTTGATGTTGCTTTGACGAGGGAGCACGATGAAGTGATGCTGTGGTCAGTGGGAATGGGGTTTATATAAACTAAGGTGAGTGGAGGGGGAAAGGTCAAGGTCATCCAAATGGAGTTTTAAAAAAGAAAAGAGTAGAAAGACTACTCTTGTGTATCTATAGCGATTTCATTGATAGTGAGTGCTTCTGTATGCCAAGTTGATCTGTACTGACAGGCTCCTAAATAATGTTTGCAAAAACCTGCAAAATGATTGTTGCACAATTTGCAGCCAGTTAGCTGTTTTAGTGTGAATTCAATGCAACGTTCAGGGCAACAAGTGTACTTATGCCCTCTCATCTGGTACACATGGAATGTCTTTAACTCCGGTTTCGGCTTCTTCCAAGACTTGCACTTACACATGCATTGACCAAAAGCTTCACATTTTCTACACGCCAGGCCATCCGCAACATCAATGTCATTTGGCCATGAAAAACATTTCTGTTCGCAACAGTAGTTGAGTCGACTCTCCATGTTGCTGTGGTGAAGGTGCGCGATGAAATGATGCTGCAGTCATTGAGAGTGCACCTTAAATAAACTCAGTGGAGGGGGAAAGGTCAAGGCCATCCAAACGGAGTTTTAAAAAAGATAACTAGTCGTCCTCCTCCTCCTCGTCCGTTGTACTTAGAGAGCTGTCAGACGAAGAGCCCCGTGCAGGTGCTCCCCAGATGAAAAACAAATCAATTTTAAAACGAAGACCAGGATCTTGCATCATCAATTCCTTTAATTTGTCACATACTAAGTCGACCTTGTGTAAGGTGTCAACAACAAGCTTCCAATTCGTTGGCTCAATATAACTTGTAGTAGAGTCTGCCTCGCTGATAACCACATCCTCCGGCCGTATTGGAGTGTAAAGATGTGTAAAGTTCTTCGGCTGTAGCTGAGGTTCAGGCTGGCTGGAAGTGGAAGGTTGAGTGTGGACCCCTGTCGCATCGAAATCCATAGTCATTCTACATTCAATGTTGGGGTTTTCGTTTAATACATACACCAATTTCTCATGCAACATATCCACTTCTGCCGAGTCTTGCAGATGAACATTCCAGGAAAATGGCCATTCTTCATCCGTAGTGGAGTCAACTCGAGAAAGAGTGCTGTCCGCCATGATAGCTAAGCAAGGAATGATGTGAGCTACAGACTGTGGTAACAGTATTGAAAAGTAGAGGGGGTAAACCAAAAGTATGTGGAGGGGGTATTTTCAAGGTCATTTAATTTGGGTTTTAAAAAAGGAAATAGTGGAGGGGGAATTCTCAAGGTCATCCAATTTAGGTTTTAAAAAAAAGGAATGAAGCTTACTCCTCTTCAGCCTCGTTGTCCCCTGCATCTTCATCAGCCTCATCTTCATCGACGTCAGACTCGCCGTAAGGATAGATCGGGGACATGGGCGAATATTGTGGAGATTGTTGACCGTTGTTGTCGTCCCCTTGCATTCTAACTTGGGACCAATCATAATTTAAATTCATTTGTATTATGATCCCAGGGTTGTCCCGCAGTATTTCCTTCATACGTTCGCAAATTGACTCCAAATAGTGTACACTATCGATCGACAGTGTCCAACCCGTACTTGTACCGACATCAGTAGTGGAGTCAGCTTGGCTGATGGTGTTGTTGTCTGCCATGGTTGCTTGTCGGACAAGGAATGACGGTTGATGTGATGCTCATGCAGGAACATGGTGAAGTAGTGGGGGAATTTTCAAGGTCATCCAAACGGAGTTTTAAAAAAAAAGGAAAACTTACAAAGTAACATTGAAACTTTCCAATTGATGGTGGCGAGCGTTTTCTTCTGCAACCTTGCCGACACATGTGACTATGCCGTACAGTATAAAAAGTACAACCATAATAAGGCCGAACAATAAAAGATAGCCGTTGACTATCATGATAGTTTCTGAGTGGATCTGTTTTCTTCTTATCGCCCTCTCCTGCATCCTCTTCTCCAACTCGTGGACGAAGTCACAACATGCGTGAGGACATCTTTCATCTGTTGGTAGGTTTGCCATTGTTGATGTTGTCGGTGTGGCTGTTGCAGATGGAATGAGGTTTCCAATTGCGATGTGCCATGTACACCAATAGTCAAGTGGTGGGGGTAACAAAGCAGTGGAGGGGGAAGTTTCAAGGTCATCCAAATTGTGTTTTAAAAAAACCTATCTTGTTACTGAGCTTATATGTCAGTAACAAGATAGGTGTTTTTGCTCTTTTACTTCTTTAATATAATGAAAAAATATACATATTCTACAATGGTTAGGACAAGAAATACAACTGCTAGTCAGCTGAAGTAGTCCAAGTTGTCTGGCTCGGTCTTCATGGACGCTGGTGAGGAAGCCGTCGAGGAGTGTCCAGGCTCTTCCTTTGACTGCCGGGTGTTCCGTATATTGCAAGCGTAAACTTGCACATTTATACGGTAGCCTCGTGCCACCATCAGCTGCAACTCCTTGTATAAGTCGTTTAGCTCCTGCTGAGTCTTGATGCTCACCTCCTCGTAACTTGCGCAACTGACGTTGAGGGACATCCTGATGTTGCTAGGTTGGCTGCTGGAGTAGAAATGAAGCCGAGGCACAGCGTTTGGAGGTACATGGAAAAGTGGTGGGGGTATGGAAGATGCAATTAAACACTTCTAAACTTTTTCCATTGATACAAAGGGATGGAACAAATAGCACAGGTGTCCTTGTAGTTTTCAAATCTAAACATTGGTGCTAGAAATCCAAACTGTTTTCTACCACCTTCCTGTACGAACCGTCGAAGGTCTCTGACGGCAGCATTGCCACAAGGCCTACAAAACTTTTCCCCGTCTTGGAACCTATACCAGGAGTATCCCGAATACCCTCTATTATCTTTCTTGTACTCCTCGATATCCTGCTTTACTGTTATAGGGATATTATCTCGTAAAGCCGTCTGGAATAAAGATGCGTCAGTTATAACTCGTTGTAAGCAAAGCTCGTACAAGGTGCTCATCGTTTGCTAGTTGGCAACAGACTGACCGTTCTTTGCATCCAAGCAGGTTTGAATCCTAGTGCGGTAGTGGGGGTAATTACGGTAGTGGGGGTAGTTGTGAAATGCAAAGGTCAAAGGTCAAGGTCACCCGCGAAGTTTAAAAAAAATGCAACATATCAATACGTGAAGTCTGTCACATATTGATATGTTGCATTTTTTGTTTTTTTTTATTTTTTTTTGTCTTTTATGATTCGTTTATTTATAAAACATTACAACAACAACATATGTACAACATTAAAACTTAAATCTAACACTGCTGCTTGTCAGCGATGTGGATGGTCAACTCTGTAGAATTGCTACCCGTGCAGCCGTGGGACACCAGGTATAGACACCCGGGTTGAATAGAGCGAAGATCCTCGTTTTGTAGAAGATGGACGAATCTCTTGGGCAGGTACACCTGGAACTTTGGTTCATCCCCCGGAGTAAACGGTGCCTCGCTGAGACTGCAGCAGATGGCCTCCCCAACTGTAGTCTCCATCTTCTTCATAGCATGGATTATGTAGTGCTTCTCGTCTTTTAGTTCCGAGCACTTCTTTACAGGTAATATTGTTGACTTGGAGTGAGCATTGAACTGCTCGACCAAAGTCTGAAGGAACTGGTGAGATGCCATGGTCAGGTTACAGATCGTCTTCTTGCTCGGAGATGTTGTCGTCTCGGAATCTCGAGTAATACTCATGCCAGGTCCCTGTCTGCTCCCCACTTATATACTCTCCGTTACCCCCACCACTCCCCAATTCCCCACTTTGAAGGTAAGAGGCGAGTTTATAGGCATTTTTTAAAGCGCAATGTCTATCTTTATCATGTTCTGGGCTTTTTGTACAAATACATATGGTTTCCAGCATGTATTGATAATTCTTATCCAATTCCACATCATTAACCGGAACATGAGTAAATCCTTCGATCCATCTTTTCTTTTCCAGCCCCTTTGTGTAAATATTGGTAAACTTGTCTGAAAAGTGATGCATAATGTGATACAAGTCCGTGTAACTTGTAAAACCATCATACCAATCGATATGATGGAAGTGTTTTGAAATCCATCTGTTGGTAGTAGCGGCTTTACTAGTTAAAGACGAATAAGAACATGGTGGTTTAAATAAAAACGAATAAGGAACACTTGTATTCATGTCCAAAAACACAAGTTCTTTTATAATGAATCTATCATCATTACCACGAAACGCTTGAAACTCAATAATACCAGGCTTGGACTTTACTTGTTGTTCTTCTCCCTTGTCCATTTTGAAGGTCACACGTCTGCTCATTACGAAGTCAGGAGGTCAACTGATTTCCACACCACGGTAGGTACTACTTTTATACCAGGCCGTACAGTTGTTGGCGCGTTGGTGTATATTTAACGTGGGCACCGTCCCCAATAGGCCTAACCCCACAAAATGTTGGTTATTGTTTTAAAAACTAACCATTGTCATTTAAGTTTCCATCTTTATATTTTCCTTATTTTCATTTTCATCACTAACACTTGATTCTTCTCCTCCATCTTCCTCTTCTTCCTGTTTTACTGATTTCTTATGTAGTTGAGCGTACTTTTCCAATTGTCTCCACATTTGTACTTCATGAGGAACTCTATTAAATATAGAAGTATCCACAGGTCCGTATAATATAGGTGCGTCCGGTTGTTTGTCCAATGTGTCTTCCAGATAATCTTTAATAATCGAACTTGAAAACACCAGTTGTCTCAAGTATCTTGTTATAGGTTCAGTAGCACAAGTTAAAATGAAAAACTCCTCTCGATTAAGTTGAATTTTGTTATCATGTCTTGTTGTGTCTCTAAACCGTAGCTGATGATCACCACGTTGTTTAATGATATCAATTTCCACATTTGAATCCAAAAGTCCTACTCTTGTCTTTCTTCCAAACATGTTACTACTTAAATAGCATTCTAGTAGATGCAAATGTTTCATAAACGATTCCCAAGCACTGTCCGTAAACAAAATCATTTTGGGTCCATGAGTTAAAATTACAGTAGGGGAATAATCTGTAGATTTCATAACACCGATTAAAACACTTTTATCCAAACTGGAAGAGATTGGGTAAAATATTCGCAAAAATACCTCACTCAATATGTTTGGAGAAATATTATCTTCAATATCCCTTTTTCTCTTTTGTATAGTCTTTCTTCTTTTACCTTTTTCTTCAACATTATTACTGGCGTGAAGTTGTCCGCAAACGTTTTGTTCACCTCCTTCCTGGTGACCTTGAGGATCTAAAAACTCAGATATCTCCTTCTCAATATCTACCACATTTTCAGGTGTACCACTAGGAGAAGCCATATTGAATACGATGCTACCCATACAACAGTAGGCAACAAACTGATGAGGAGCGGTCTGTACGCTCTGCTTTTATACTCGCGGAATGAAACAAAACCGGTTCTTACAATACATTTTTAACAATTCCAGTTAAAGGTGTGTATGTTACGATTTTATCATGTAGAATTAAACAGTATGCAGTTGTATTAGCCGGTATAGCATCGTTGAATTCCATTTCTATTTTTATATCCACACTTGAAGACTTTACTGATTCATTTTGTTTAGAACAATCGATTACAACTATTGGGTAGGCATCGAAATATTTGTCAGGTGGTAATAAAGGTGTATTTGTTTTACCGTAATATGAACTTTGGAATCTCGCGTACATATCGTACAATATACTGTATTTCTTCTTAGTGAATGACACATTTAAATTGTCGTATGGAAAGAATTGTGAATTTAAATAAACTTTAATATTTTTCAAGTCACAATGATCAAATTGTCCTGCATGTTTAGTAATGTCGTCTCTTCTACCTGTTTGTAAACCAAATATAATATACCTGGCTCGTTCTACATAATTCGATGTTTTAACAGTCCAAGTGTGTCGATCCGTAGTAGGTAAACTGGGATGCTCATGAAATTCCCAACTTCTAAATGGAATAACAATATCACGATCGGCTTTTAATTTTCTTAAAAGTAGCATTCTATGCTCGTCAGCCAATTTAACATGTGGAACTCTCCATACAATTTTGTCTAATTTTAATTTCCATTCTAAAGTCGCATCTGTAGTAGCATCTGCAGCTTTAATAATGTCTTTATCGTTAGAAGATCTCAACAAAACTAATTCTTGTTTAACGTTTAATATTATTTTCCTATAATCTTCAGCAAAACCAAGCAGCAAACGTAATGGAATATGAAAATCAAAATATCCATTTGGATTTGGAGTGATCGTGTCAATTGTAGGTAATACCCATCCGGCAGGTTTAAGTAAATTGGTTTCATTGGGTGTTATAGATGTTAATCCTTTTAAAGTTGTCGTAATACCTACTTTTTTAGTGGAATCAACTGTTACACCTGATATTTCATATCTAATTTCATCAAATAGGAAAGCCATAGGATTATTTATAAATGGAACTGTTGTACCAACAGTAGTACCGTCCTTTTTAGTAACTTGTCCTTCAATATATAAGTAACTTTCACATGGTAGTGTGTAAATGTCTTGATTTTGTATGGGAATACGAATTTCATCGTTATTGTTTAATTTCGATGAAGTGTAAGGGTTGTGGGTGTGATATTCTTTTTCCCATAGGGTTTCGTCGAATGTTGGACCCTGCGCTATATCCAGTATATCCATACTCGGTTAATTTTAATCCAATTCTCTCTAAGAAACGAATGTTCTCGCGTGTTAACTCCTCCACAGCTGAAGAGCTACTAATGCGGTTTCCCGTAGGTTGTTCGCTTTTAAATGTTAAACCCATGGTTTTGTATTAAAGTGTCGATTTTAAATGTAATCTAATCGTAATAGGCTCTTCTCTGAAGTCTACCAAGTTACCGTCTTGATCCAATACGCTCAACACGATGTCTGAAATGAAAGTGGTGTTCAACGGTAGATATACCAGGTTTTGTGGCTTTTCAACAATTTTAAATCCAGGTGGTACACTTGGGTAAAAAGTATGTATGATGTGGGTGTTAGCCCCATCCCTGTAAGCACCTTGTATAATGTTACAAGTTATGTCTATACTATTGACTTTTAATATTGTTACTGTTTTCTTACCGGAATGTGTTACATCTGGTTCTAAAACAGGCTCATCGTTGGAAAATCCTAATAAATCACCAATTGAGTTTGGTTGAGTGAAATCTATATAATATTTGGAAGTAATTTCAGCTTTCATCGTATTATTATTACCTTTTAATGTTATATTGTCTTTTCCCATTTTAGTTTGCAAAAATTCATTTATATGATCAATTTCATAAGAACCTGTGGGTAACCTGCACTCTTGTAAGTCTGTAAATTTTCCACTGGCATCCTTTCCCTTATAATAATGCAATACGTTATTTTTACCTTCCGTAACATTGGGGATAGAGTTGTAAGTTGTAAAATCCAATAGTGCCGCCTCCCAAAACCTTCCTTTTTGCAAGCGTAACGCTGGAAAAAGGATACTTCGTAAAGTGGAAGATTTTCCTGTTAATGATACCGTATAGGAAGACATCTCAATAGTGACTGATACTTTTAGCTAGAAATTCCAAACATAAATGGCCGCATATTGAAGTATTATCAGGTTGTTCTCTTTTATAGTTATAATATATGTTTTTAGCAGATTTAAAGTAATTTTGAAGTTCTTTTGGTGGTGGCAAATTACCGAAACTATCAAAATAATATACATTGTTATTTAGTTTCTTATAACAAACCCAATGGGTGCCAGGCCCTTCAGTATTATCCAAATTTACAATTCCAGTCTCATTTTGCCACATTTTCTTTGGTAAACTGTCTTTCATAAACACACCGCGGAAAAATGGTATTTTTAAACAGGAAATATATTTAAATAATTCAATATTGGTTAATGCTTTATGTGGTATGACCAATTGATTTCTTTCATTTAATATGCACGATAAGGTCTTAGGTAAAGACCTGCCCCGTTTTTTACCATTGACCACACGGTGGGCTTCTTCCTGCCTTTTCTTGTAGATCGTCGTCTTCTTTTTATATTTCCTCCATGTTTTCTTGTGGTTGACCTCCTTTTTACTCTCCTTCTCCTCCTTCTTCCACCTCCTACTGCTGTTTTAGCCTTCATACCTGCTGTTACTGCTAAAGCTGCTGCTTTTTCTGCTATGCTAGCGTCACTTGATTTTACTCGTTGCCAAGCTATGTCCGCAAGCTTTTTGTCAGCTATTGATCTATTTTTTGAATCGGCAAACGTGGAATATGCGATATCGTGTTCTTTACAAGCCTGATCTAACTTGTTTATGCCAGGATCGCCTCTTTCCAGTCGTTTTTTCAATTTAGTTCCTGGTCCGCAATACTGATAACCTCCCGGTATATGAAATTCGTATGGTAATGCGTCTATTGCTCTATTTACTATGGATCCTACTGGAATTCGTTTTAAAGCTTTACTTAACAGAGAAACCGCTGTGGACGTGATCCCACCTCCTCTCCTTACAGTGTCTCTATATGGACTGATGTACTGGAACGTCATTATTGTCCTTTTATAATCGCAATGTACAACTTATGTGTTACCTCTATGACAAGTTGGACATAAATGAAGTCGTTTATTGTGTTCTTTTATTAAATATCAAAATCACCCCAATCCGATGATCTAAACTTTTTTGTACGAGGGTTAATAAAATAGTTTTGAACAATTTCCCGTTTAATCCAAGTACCTCTCTCAGATTCCAACAAAGGAGTACGACCTGAATGAATACCAATAAGATTGTATACATCAAATAATGCATTTCCTAAAACTTTTACAAGAAAATTAACAGTGACAGCATTATCCACATGTTCAGGGTCTTTAAGGTCTGTTATACGTTTATTATTACAAGTATACACTTTGCTATCCATTTGTGATAATGTGATAGCCTGTCCTACAGTTGCAGCATCATTTGCTTCTCTTCCTTGCGCCATGTTTGTTAATTTTTTATTACTACATATAAAAAACGCATAGTAATTATTTGGATCTAGATGTACTGTTTGTCCTAAGGCAGCCGCGTCTTTATCTGCATGACCCCATGACACATTTGATAACCTTCCATGCCTGCAATCCCAATAAGCGTTTTTGTATGTCAATAAACGAAATTTTTCATTACCTTGAATAAAGTCATCCCCTTGCTTTGATAATACTTCATCTCGTTTTGCAAATCCAGTTGTTTCTTGTTTTAAAGTCTCTTTCATTTGACCCACTGTTGCACCATCAGATGGTGCTGAACCATCTTTTACATTCGCCAAACAATTGCCAAGACAATCGATAACTCCCACATCACGTATGACACAATGATCTTTTATATATTTGAGATTTACAGCATCATTTTCATTTTTTGGATAACCTATATCGTTAATAACAAATTTATAAAAAGAAAATCCATCTTTTGTCTTTTCAGGTATCAAAGAATGTAAATAGCGTCTATTTACGCTGTCTTTTGCATCTTTAGGGTCATCTACGTTGGATATACGTTTATTGTTGGCACTATACGTTTTCCCATTGAATTTTAACGTATTTTTTAATTCAGATGACAAATAACCTTTGTTTATCGCATCACCGTTTTGATTTGGTTTACCAACGTTGATAATTCTATGATCTTCTGCGTCATATGTGTTATTTTGTAGTTTTAATGTTGGCGATATCTTTTCCTTTAATATTTTTAGATTTATTGCATCGTTTTCATCCGTAGGATCTTTTATGTTTTTTAACCTTTTATTACTCATATCATAATCTCCATCAGGTGTTTGTGGTAAACCAGCACTTCTTTTTAAACTATTGGCATAATATAACCCATCCGAGGAGTAACGTCCGAACTTGTCGACACTCATGGTGCAACTGAATAGTATTCTAGGGAGTAACGCATTTTTATGAGATTACCCCACGGTTTCGGAGTTCATCCACTAAAGCCACCCATTCGTTTTCCAATCCAGTATGACCCGCTTCTTTAGCTTCATGTATTAGTTTCATTCTATCCACCAATTTATTGATATTATTGTAATAAATCACATTTGTGTTATATAGTTTCTTCATTAAACCTGTACCCGTAACGGACTTACTTCTTTTTCTTCGTTCCTGAGCACTTACATCCAAAGTGGATGCCATAAATCTTCGTTTTACAGGTTTTCTTTGTGTTAACGGCATTGTTTGTCTTCTAGTTGGTATTAACTTGGATACAAATTCTTTATATTTTAAAGACTTAGATCTAAAAGGAGGCTGGTCAGGTAAATACTTTCTCCTATATGCATTTGTCTGTTCCAAAATATTTTTATATGCTTCCATGTCTTTTTCTTTCACTACCGATACTGAAGGCTTATTTTCAAATAATAATTCAAATAATCCTTTTGTGCCCTTATACCTTTGATCACCAATGACAATATTATCATGTTCGTCAACGTTTAACGGGCTATTACCTATCATTAAACCGTCTTCTGTTAATCTCGCTCCATAACTATGGTAATTCTTATTAGGAATTGTTCCGAGTAACATTTTTACCATGTATTTCCTTCCTAAAGGTCCTTTGTTATGAATGTTTTCACCCAATAAGCTTATGTTTGACGGACCTTCCCTTGTCTCTTCTTCTTTTTCCTCTTCACTAGCAGTTGATACAACTTCATGTCCTCTTTTGGCTTTTACTTCATATAAATCTTTTATTCCACTATAGTCCGGTGATTCTAGCTCTCTTTCGGGTTCTCCACCGGTAAAACCACTATACGTAGAGGATTCCAGGTCTTCATCACTAAAATCTTCTGATTTTACATTTTCTCTTTCAAACTTCGTAATAGGTGCAATCGCATCTCCTTCCAATACAGGTTTAGCAAATTTTTTGTTTAATTGTTTCAAGGGTTCAGTAATAGGTTTAAAAGTAGATTCAAGGAATTTCTCCCTCTCGCTAATACCTAGTTTCAATGCTCTGTTTTTAGCCCGAATAGAATCACTAAGTGATTTTATTTCTTTTACTAATTTTTCTTGGTTAACCATGTTTGTAGCAAGACGTGTTGTACAACAATGAATGTGTTATACCACGTTTAATGTATTAATATAAATTTATCAAATCCTATCCTGTATCGACCATTGTTTAGCGGTTGTTCCTTCATAATTGTTAGGAACCCATACTTTTCAGCCCAAGCCTTTCCACACAACTCTTTAAATCGTTCAAATGTCATATCCGCATTTACATGATCAAAATATATATGTTTTAGGTTGGTTTCGTCCTGTTTAAATACAATTAACATGTTTGCATTGTCTCTAATAAGTTGTTTAGGTATTTTGCTGTAAGTTTGGCCAATATAAATGCTATCTATGTTGTTATGTCGACCCATAGCGAAGTAATTCCTTATTGTGTTTTGGTTTTCACAAGATACATCGTCGAATATAAACACGGAGAATGGTTTAGCTTCTTGTGGCTGCATGACACTCTCGCTTGCATTAAACTTTAAATATTTAACTTCAGGCACATTAGTCAGTATTTTTTCCAATAATTGATACTTTGGTTGTTGTAGTGATTTTGAAAATACATATAGATTGTTAAATCGTAATCCTTTAGGGTTTGTAATCAAATTGAATACTACATTAGTTTTTCCACAGTTGGAAGGTCCGGTAACCAGACAACGAACGGTGTTTGGTAACAAATTGCCATGCTTCCCACTATTGAATTCTGAATTATCCACTGTGAGTTCATCTATATTATTAATAGTAAAACTCTCTTTTTGTGGTACTATCTCCATCCTTTGTAATGGTTCAACCTAAAATGATTCTCTATCGTTATATCAAATCCTTTTTAGGTATCCAAGAATCTTCCGTCTTATTAAATCCTAACCATCGTACTTTGACCTTATCTTTTTTCCGTTGCAACACCTTTTCAACTAAATATACATCGCCTACTGTTGATTTTAACATTTCATGTCCATAAAACCCTCCTTCAAGCAATTGTCCTTTATTATCTTTTAAAATATATGTCTCAGGTACTGTAGGTTGTACTTTGAATACAGTAAAAACCTCATTGGTCCAATTTGGCAGGTATCTTTTACTGAATACACCTTTATATTTACTTATTCGCACTTTATCACCCACATTAAATTTTTTAGGCTTTAGTTTTTCAACTTTTGGTTTAGTATTCGTTTTTATACGTTTTAATACAAGGTTTTCATTTTTACTAGTTACTTGGTTTGGTTTCATCCCGATAGTCCTATGAAATTTGTTATTGTAATCGTTTATAAGTTTTGGTAACATATCAATCCATATGTGCGATCCTCTTTTGGAAAACATTTTATACATTGCACTTTTTAAAGTTCTGTTGAATCTTTCTATTATTGAGGCTTTTACTTCTGAATTGGTTGAATAATGGTTTATATTGTGTCTTTTCATTAAATTTGCAAATTCCTTATTAAAATATTCTTTTCCATCATCTGTTTGTAAATGTTTAATAGTATGTTTGTCTCTTTGTATAGCTGTTTCCATTGCTTTTGTAACACTTTTGCCACTTTTATCTTTTAGTGGTAAAGCATCTGCCATTTTTGAAAAACAGTTAATAACAGTCAATATGTATTTATATCCTTTATTTTGTTTGCTATAAGGAATCATTTCGATTAAATCCGCTTGATATAAATCATTAATTCCTTTTATCACCGTATTTCTTCGTGGAAACTTTCTTCTTGCAGGTTTATGAAGTTCGTTGACAATTTGTTGCTTCAAGTCCTTCATATTGCAGGTTTCAATGTTTGTTGTATCACATGTATAATCACAATGAATGTTGTTTTAAATATTCACATCATTTATATGGGTCAAGGTCATCCAAACTTGTGTAAAAAAATGGGGAACACGGCGTTGGACTTGCCGTGTTCCCCATTTTTTTACGGAAGGAGAAAGGAATAAGGTCGTAGTTGTAGAAGGACGAAGAATAGGTTACTAGTTGATAGGGTTTAGAGAGTAGTGGCCAAAAGGAAGAGTGTGGATTTTGTCGGGCATAATGTATCTTTTATCATCCCGAGCTGACAACGCTTTTTTAATTTCGGTGACACTGTAGACTTGATGCTTGAAGCTTCGGATATTGTTGAATGTTGCTGATATCGTAGTATCTTCAAACAAACAAGTCTTGTAGTGGTCAAATGTCACGTGTTTTTTCAAATAAGATGTCTTCACTCCTTTTGCTTTCTTCACTGTCGGTGTGTTGTTCTCGTGGTACATCTTAAATGAATACAATTTCGCCATCAGCGCCACTATTTCTTCTAAAGGCATTCCATTTGCTTCATCTTTGAATTTTCCAATTACTTTTTTATATTTTTCATTAAAATTTGGATGGTTTTTCGGATAGTCAGAAAAATCGAAATCTTCTTTGTATGGAAAAGTCCTTAGGTCTTCATACATGTCCAAAGTCTTTATCCAGTAGATAAACGCGTCCGTATCCATGTATGCGACTCCAATGTTTTCCCTTCCGTAATGTTTAACCATTTTGTTATAATGGAAATCATACATCAGGGTTTTACTTATATCCAAAATCGACATACCTATGTATAACGGACGGTCCATGACTATTGTTGTTTTCTTCATACTGACAGCGACTAGATTTTCGTTTATAATCATGGATGTTCCGAAATTTGGTTTTTGCACTAATTTTTCCAATTTCCTAGGATCACTCACTAATTTTACATTTTTGTGTTTTCTTTTGTTCTCCAAGGTCTTCCCAAAGATGGCATTGTTCATTAATTTATAGAAGTCCTTTTCAAATGCTGTTGTCGCTGCAGCTCTTCTTGCAGTGTTGGAATCAATATATGGTTTCAACCAACAAGACTGGGTGAATTCAATTGCTCTATGAATTCTCACTATACGTAGACCCAATTCAAGAGCCTGTTGAACTACCCAGTAGTGAGCCACATAGCGATCCTTATTCTCCAAGGTCATCATCAATTTTGGCCATCTTCCTGTCGGTGAAACTTCAGTCTTGGCTAGGAGAGGCAAGTCGTAGTGATGGTCATGAAGGTGCTCTGGATATTCGAAATCACAGTCCAAAATATAGCCTTTTGGACCATTCTTTGGAATCTGTGAGATGTCTCCAATGGTGGCCGGGTCGATCCATTTGAAGTCAGCGTAGGGAAGCGGATTTGACATTGCCCAACCATAAAGGTTGTTTGCGTCAAAGTAGCCAAGGTAGACCGATGGTTGTTGCTCGTCGAAGCCGGGGATGTACTTGTTGTTGGCTTTGACATGACGTGTTACAGCTTGTGTCAAACCGCCCCGTACACCAGATTCCATCATGAGCACCATATCGATATCCGTTAGAAGTTCCAGTCGACAGTTGGTTGACTTTAGCATAGCTTGCCATGCTAATCCTGGAGATGTGTACGAGTGTAGAGGGTCCAGTCCATAGGCGGAGAAGCAGGTGTTTCGGAATTCTTCCATCACATCGCACAGCAGAGTTACGTCCAATTTATATAAAAGTCAGAATATTCCCCTAAGGTTTGAATGTTTAGTTGGTTCCAAACATTACAAGCATGATTGTAGTCTTCAACGGAGATTTCACTTTCGTTTAATTTGCTGTTGAAGGCTTCGATCGGTGGTAGACTGGTTTCTTCAAATTTTTCTGTAGATGTTATGTAGTCGTAGGGGAATACTCCTTTACGTAATACTAAGTCCAATTTATCTTCAGGTACAATCTTGCTGGTTTCTTTTAGGTCTTCTCTTCGTAGATTCTCAGACAATCTGCTCAAACTAGATGGCATAAATCTATAAGAGTCTACAAAGCGAAGTTTAATTTTACCTACGGTTTTTGAGAAACTGATGTACTTTTCCAATGTTGTAGCAAGAACATCAATTTTACCATCATCTCTTCCTAACTCTGGAATAATGAAGTGGGAGTCGTAGCCGCTAAGATTGTGTAACACGACAGGGATAAAGTGGGCAGTTTGTAATTTATATTGCATGAATTACAAGCAGCTCCTCTGTATAAACCTGTCAGGTGATCGTGATCTCTTACTTTTGGATTTTCTTCACTGAAGCTCTTCTCGCATAGATAACATCTTGATGCCATATGTATTCTTCTTGTTGATTCTCATTCAAAGGTTCCATAGGTACGACATTACCATACAAGCGTTGTACCTTTTCAGCAATGTCATACAACTGGTCTACGAAATACTTAGCGGCTTCTTCACCACGGTAAAGTATTGGAGTGGATGTTAAACCATAGTTTTGCAATTGGTTTTCAGACAAGGTTGATTTCACTATTAGACAAAAACTGTTGGGTTGATGCAACTGATATTTTGTTCTTCTAGTCACTTCACCGTCCGGCAGCTCCTGTGGTACTAACGTAGATTCAAAATCTGCGTAGATGACTACTGGAATCCGATATTGGTGAACTGTTTTGTTAAATTGGATACACGCTCGAGATGGTGGTGGCAGACTAATCTTCACTTCATAATTTTCATTACAAAGTCTTTTGTGTTCTATCAACCACTCTAATCCTCCTTGTCTTATTTCTTTATATGTGAAACAAAAACATCTTTTACACACTGTTAACCTACGCCTCTGTTTTGATAATTGATTTCGAATCAAGGATGCAAAGTCCTTTATCCACACATAATGTGAAATTTCACCCTTAGTGATCAGTAGCAAATCAGTGTGGTTTCTTTGCTCAACTTTTACTACCCGCAAAGGATTAACGTTGTTCGAATCATCCAGACCGAAAACATTCACTGAAACGCCAGGATTTTTCTTTTCAAATTTGTCTATGTCTTTCAATGTAACTGGGTAGGTGAGGCCTTGAAAGTTGTAGCGGTGTTCATTTTCGTAATACTCTCTACCAACTCTTTCAGGATGATCTTTAACATACTTGGTTAACATTGCATACTTAAAACATTCATTACCTTCATTTTGCACATTCCTACACGATTTAGTGTTTTGGATTTTCTTTGGTAAAGGGATAAAACTACTACCCCTTAAACCATATCCATGCTTGTGAACCCTTACATCCATACCTTCAATTGATGACAAAGTCCATCCAGATCCTCTTCCTTCATGTTCTTGAAGTTTTGTTATAAGTTCTTCCAAGCATTCTTCAATAATATCATCGATGTTGGAGGTGAAGGTAAGGGTTCGGTTTTTGGTAATGAACGCTCTCAATGCTGTTTCACCATCAGTATTGTTAAACATAGCCTCTAACACCATTCCAAATTTAATAAAATTTAATCTTTGTAGTTCTTCCCTCAAGGTTCCACCAACAAGTTCCTTAGCCTGGGTTATAAATGTTTCCAGTTCCAATTGAACATTATTAATTTTAAAATGTGTTACAACTCGTCCTGGCAAGGCCGTGGTGCGCAGTTGTTTCACATCTTCTAGTTCTTCTTCAGTGTCCTCTTCTCAGTGTCTTCTTCTTCAAAAGGTCTTCTAGCAGTAGATGGTCCAGCACCAGCAAATTGGATCACACTAGGTCTTCTTCTTTGCATTTGCTGTAGATAGCTGTCCAGTAATCCGTCTGCTTCTGGTGCTCTTCCAAAAACGGTCAATTGAGTCTAAGTCTATTTCATCCATGGTAATATCTTCTTTTCTATCTTCGTCTTCATGTAATTCTCTGTGTATGGTGAAAAGATCTTCGTCTTGAAAGATTTCCCCACAAATGTCGCAAAGAGCCATTTCAAACAGTTTGGCTTTGAATGCACACTCTGTGAATGTCCACGCAATAATGAGCAGCGCACTCCACCGGGACCCTTTATATCCGAGGCAGATAGGTGGGGAAAGTGACGTCATATGGAAACAGGTTATCACTCATGTGCTAAATTTAGCCTTTACACAACCGTTTGTAATACATTTATCAGTAGGCTTGATAAATTGATGATATTTGGTCTAGATTCAATAATTTGTACAAGTTTTTCAAAGACGTCTGTTGAGCAAGTTTATGTAGGTCAAGGTCATTTGGAATTATTATTTTGAGCGGGGGATAGAGCACTAAGCAGTATCATTTACTACAAAGTGCTCTATCCCCCGCTCACATTCTTTTTTTAACTTTTTGTTTAAACTTTTTACAAGGGTGAAACATCACCATCAGAGTCGGAATCATCCTCATCACGGAATAGGTAGCGATGACAATACATAATTCTTCTGGCAACTAACATCCTATCCATTGGACGATGAGGAGTGTCTTGTTCTTGTCTTCTTCTTCTTCGATTTCCAATTGGAATTCCATTTCCGACTCAGATGACGACTCTAATGTTTCGTAGGCGTGCAAGTCCACCTCATTGTCCGTTGAACCAGCTTCGTCAGAGTCCGTTTCAATATCCATTATCTCTTCCTCCTCCTCTTCTTGATCAACCGCAGGTAGTTGGTCCTCTACTTCTATAATTTCTAGAGGTATTACCTCCAGAATAGAGACAATTCTGTTGCGATGGAACACGGTGTTGTCAAGTGGAGCCATGGTATGGAAGTGTTGTATCCATCCAATTTGCTTACCCTTTTTATACCCCCACCAACTATACAATTTATGTGGGTCAAGGTCACGTAAAGATACCCTTTGAGCGGGGGATAGACCACTAAGCAGCATGCTAGTCCATTGCCGCAAAGTGATCTATCCCCCGCTCTGTTCTACAAAACCTCAATCAAGTCCAAGTCCAAGTCCTGTTTAACACATTTTATTCTAATTCCATATCCAATTTAAAATTTCAATTTCACATGGTTTACACTCCTGATGTATCAAACACTCCAGCTCCCTAAACATATCGTCCAGTTCGTCCAAATTATGATGTCCTACTTTTAACACATGAAGGTGGTTCATGCTTTGCATTGTAGCATGACCATCAACAAACAAGTTTCTTTTCCACGCTAACATAAACTGGCAGTTTTCTTGAAAGATTTTTCTCACCAAACAATCATACACAGCCGTCAACATGTCTCTACAATCTTCATAGTGTACCATCACAGAATACCTGTCCAAGTTAGCACCAAGCAGCGATCCACTCATTGTTTCTAGCGTTCCACTGGAAGGTCCAAAGCAGAATGAAGTCGAGATGTATAGACCCCCTCTTTTATACCAGTTAACCGGTTGTCCTTGCTGTAAAGTGGGTCAAGGTCATCCAATGCTACCCTTTGAGCGGGGGATAGACCACTAAGCAGCATGCTAGTCCATTGCCGCAAAGTAGTCTATCCCCCGCTCTGTATTCTACACACACACACATGTCCCTGTCCAAGTCTTTCATTACATACCCAATATATATTCAGTTCCTTCATCATCACTATCACTCATCACTGCTTCCACAAACTCCACAGGATTAAAGTTAAATTGTTTCAATTGTTCTTTTAAGTTTTCAATTTGTTGGTCCTTTACTTCTAAAACACTGTGAAGGTGTGATATGTAGTCCGCTGCCTCGTTGATGCTTGCTACTCTCGGATCGCCTAACTTCAAGCTGGGAACTACACTTTGCAGCCTGTAGTACGCCATACGCCTTTCTTGCTCCTGCCGTTGACCAGGACTGAGCAAGCCTTGCCCGTCTTGGCTCACCTCCAGCAAGGTCCGTAGCATTGGAGCTTTGCAGGCGTTGCCCGAGCAACAGTTATGCTGTGGAATGGTCGAGCAGGTCCACGAGTAGCAGGCAGGACGTTGGCAGCACGCCTTCTTGAAGAAGAAGAGGAAGCCTGAGAAGTTTTGGAGTTGAAAGCCATGTTACAGTGCTGTATTCAGCTAAGCGGTACAAGCAGAATAACCAAACTGCACGTTTATACCCGTATATATACACTTATCAGTGGTGGGGGTACTAGCTAGCCTTGGTAAAGTGGGTCAAGGCCATCCAAAAACATTACCAGAACGGGGGATAGATCACTAAGTGGCATGTTAGTCCAATGCCACAGAGTGATCTATCCCCCGCTCTGTATTCCGCATTCACACACACATTCATACAAACACACAAGTCCCAGTCCGAGTCTTTACCCACACACCTATCCACTCTCATCCTCACTAGCATCACTGTCCACTAAAGATCTTGACACTTCATAATTAGTCTGTCATATTTTCTCAGGATTGAATTTGCCTCACGGATTACATTCTCTAACACCCTATCCTTTTCCTCTATAATTTCATTGTACGCTTCAAATACATTTGGTGGTGTCTGTGTAGATGCATTTGATGTGGTTGGTTGCGGGTTGGTAGGAGGCCGGGCCGAGCTGGAGGCTCCACTGCTGCAAAGCTCCTTCTTCACAGGGCCAAAGCCGGAAATCCGGACGCGACTCCTTACATACCAGGCTGATCTAGAGGCTCCACTGCTGCTGCACGGGTCCTTCTTCACAGGTCCAAAGCCAGAAAATCGGACTCGACTGCTTAACAGAAGGCTCGATCGGTTGGGCCCAACACTTGAGCTAGAAGCTGAAGAGTTTCCAGACATGGTGCGAGGTGTTCTGCTTAACGGATGCAAGCTGAATGAGCGGACATTGGATTACCACTCCTATATATACCTATTTGTAGTGGTAGGGGCGGGGTGGAGGAGGGGGTGGGGGAGGGGGTGGGGGAGGAATGGGGAATTTGGGGGGGGGGGAATAGCTTAAGGATTTCCACTAAATTTCCCTTACTCTTCCCGGTCATCGGTTTACATACCTTTAGCAAACCCATCATTTTGGTTTCTTCAATAACTTTACACAGCTCAAAGACCCAAGCAAACAGCTCATCTATGTTGTTATAATTAATTTTTGTCCAGTGTTCATACTTATGAGTTTGGTTGTTTATAATACATAGATAAATGTAGACCCATCTCGTCTTATACAGTGCTCAACTTCCATTCTATGCCGATTTAGCACTTCCCAAACATTGTGTGGATCTATCAAGAAGTCACCACCTTTGTAATTGTACCGTGACATGTTTACACGGAGTACAGAAACGGACTGAAGCAAATGAACGGCTCATACAAGCTTAGTAAGAGCATTAGAGTGGGGGGTATCACGTGATACACGACATTAGTTGTAAGGTTAGCACTTTACTTTAAACAGTAATTTATATGGGTCAAGGTCATTCAAACTTTGAAAAATTTTTACCTCCAAACACTTGTAGCAAGCTACAAGTGTTTGGAGGTAAGTTTTTATTTGTTAAAGATTTTCGTAACTTAGTCTTCACCCTCAAGGACACGGTTTGAGATTGTCCCAGTGACTTTACATCACCGCCAGGTTAAAGTATTATACAAGTCAAGTTTTTTTTTTATTATTTGACTTGTGTAATACTCCTCTCCCTTACTTTAAGAGGGTTAGGACTAAATTTGGAAAAAATAATTTGGAAGAAGAATTTTTGTTTTTTTAAATATCGTCCAACACAACCTAACAATTTAGAATTTCTTTTGGTAGGCCTACATCCTAATCCATTTCCCACACAGATTGGCATCCTTCCCTTCGTATTAGATAGCCTTTTTTATGGATGAAAAATTGTCTTTGTACCATCCGAACGGGTACTTTCATTGTATGAAGGCTGCCATCACCTTTTACAATGATTTCTACTTTGGCATCAAAAGCTCCATAAATTTGAGCAATAAAATAATATTTTTCATCCATTTTAAGTCTTCTAATATCAAGCGGTTGCGGACTGTGGGGATGTCTGGGTTGGGATGTTTTAGACCTAATGTTGTTAAGACTGTAGGGTCTTACTCTCGGAAGATTGATGTTTTTGTTCAAGTGCGTTTGGCAACGGTCTTTATCTAAAACAGCAAACTTCTGACAGCAAAGAATCCCAAAGTCTTTTGACATCCAAACGTAATCGCATTTATTACCCTTGCCAGCAGGGAGTTTAACACGCTTACGTTTTTGTGTTGGACGCTTTACTGGAGTGTTTTGGAGCTTGTCAGGTTTAGGCTGGCTAGAAGGAATGGGGGTGGGAGGTGAAGGTTTAAGTAGGTCAAAAGGTAGGCTGCAGACAATTTTGGGTGGGGTAGGTGAACGGGTTAGGTCGATTGAGGGAAGTTCGGGGGAGAAGATTGATTTACGGGGTGGTTTGGTTGGTGTAGGTGGCATGGGGGATATGGGTGAGGGACATTGGGATTTGGTGTAGGATAGGATTTTCTTAGTTCGACTGTAGGGGGTTATCCTCGACCTTGGCGCCTCTTCGAACACCGCAGACTCCGATCCCGAGTCCGATAGCAGAGAGAGTGCTGGAGAGGCTATCAGGACTCGTCCGCTGGGGTTCTTTGAAGATGCCGCAGGTGCGCCAGCCTCTTCCGAAGCCGAAGGTGCGCCAACCTCTTCCAATGTTGGTGGCAATGGTGAAAGGCTGGGCATCGAGGCAGGCTGCGGTGGCGGCGGCGGTGGCGGCATCGTCAGGCAGCTCAGAATCTGCGCTGTCATGAGGTATTCTAGGATCGGAGCGGACGACGATGAGGGCTGAGGCGTGTTGGCCGAGGTTGAAGAAGCTGGTGGGTAATTCTTGAGCTTAAGACCCATCTTGATGAAGCGAATAAATGAAGAGTAAATATGAAAAGAGTAAATATGAAAAGAAGATTGAAATAAGTAATAAAATCTCAGGAGCGAGAGAGGACCGTCCGGTACGGGAACCTGGACAGGAATGAGAAGTGCATGCCACCCGGCCGCCTTATATCCCCGCCGGGGCTGCCACGCCCAGGATATCAGGGGTGGGGGTGGGGGTGGGGGGTGGGGGTGGGGGTGGGGGTGGGGGTGGGGGTGGGGGTGGGGGTGGGGGTGGGGGTGGGGGTGGGGGTGGGGGTGGGGGTGGGGGTGGGGGTGGGGGTGGGGGGGGGGGGGGGGGTTCGCACTTTTTGTCGGGGGGGGGGGGTCAATTTAAAACAATAAGCCTCACTTAAGGCGTTTATGTTAACATCGCTGAAGCCTCCAAAAAAGACACACTTATAGACGAGTCAAACCTTGTGTGTTACTTGACTTGTACATTTTTTTTTAAAAGAGCTTAATATATTTACCTTGTTAATAAGACCTGACTGTTAAAAAATTTTGAAAACTTTATATATTTAGGTCAAGGTCACGGTAAAACTTTAAAAAATTAAGCCCCACACCCCCGATGGGGGTGTGGGGCACTTGGGTTGTCATCGCTGTAGCCTCCAAAGAGACCCAACTATGACAACAAGGCAACATCCAATGTCGTGTTCCCTTCGCCACGCAAGACTTGTAAACATTTACTGCATTGTCTTTTCAATAGCTAACAAAACATTTACTTAATTTTGAGAGAGGTTGAGGACAGCCCTAGTGGCTTACGCCCTCGGTCCGAGTGCAGGGGCCACCGCAAATTGGCCACAGCTGTGGTCTGCATATCAGCATACAAACGGACCGAGTCCCAAACCCAGCCGCAATATTGCATGCCTGAGAGGACCCATGCTAAAATTGGTTTAAAATTGTTTTACACGGGGGTCTACTCCCGTACCCTACCTTTACTATTTAACTTTATCAATGCAGTAAATTTTTATAAATCTTTGTGGGTCAAGGCCACACGGACATTAAAAAAATTTCGGCCCCCGTACATCCATGGCGAACCACGAATGTTCGGGGGCCTTGGGGACTAAAAACACAAATAGCTAACAAAGATTCATTTACATAATTTTGAGTTTCCAGAAGGGAAACAAGAGGTTGAGGACAGCCCTAGTGGCTTACGCCCTCGGTCCGAGTGCAGAGGCCACCGCAAATTGGCCACAGCTGTGGTCTGCATGTCAGCATACAAACGGACCGAGTCCCAAACCCAGCCGCAATATTGCATGCCTGAGAGGACTCATGCTAACGTTGGTATAAAATGCTTTTACACGGGGGCCTACTCCCGTTCCCTGACTTTACAATTTACTTTGAGCATTGAAAAAGCTCAAGGGGGGATTGCTAAAACAAGCGTATACACTTTACAAACATATAACACACTTACAACACACAATTGAGCTCAACGTAGTCAATGCTGGAACAAGCACATACACATTAAACACATATAACAAACAAGACACAAAGGATAAAAGACACAGGAGACATAGGGTACAAGTAAAACACTCTCATATAAATCAATTCCCAATACCCAAACGCAAGCGCAATATCTTACAACTAATACAAGTCTTAAAGTTAGAGTAGACTTCGCTAAACACTGAAGGCGCCATTCAATGTTTAGTGATGCCTATGGCGGTCCGTCCCGGTCGTTCACGTTCAACGCGCGGGAGCGGACTGCGAGCCGGCTCTGGCTGGACCCCCTTATATCCCCGCCGGGGCTGCCACGCCCAGGATATCAGGGGTGGGGGTGGGGGTGGGGGTGGGGGTGGGGGTGGGGGTGGGGGTGGGGGTGGGGGGGGGGGGTTCGCACTTTTTGTCGGGGGGGGGGGGCACTTTTTGTCGGGGGGGGGGGGGGGGCTCGCACTTTTTGTCGGGGGGGGGGGGTCAGGTAAGTTAAGTGGGTCAAGGTCACCCACAACACTTGTACTCTAAGTGTTGGCTATACCCCCACCACAACTGGGTCCCTAGGCTGCACAACACCGCTTCGCCAGTATGTCTCCGGCTTCCATGCGGTGCGTCTCGCTGTTCTCTAGCTCTCTATATGTAAGTAATTTTACAAGTTCTGAATGTAGGTCACTACACTTTAACTCTGGGACGATATCGACTTGTAGTGTTTCAGTGTTTTGACTCAAGGTCATCACACTTTAACTCTAGCACATCGGTTATCGTACCAGAGGTGCTCAATAACCTAACTTGTAATGTTTAGGGTGGCGTTTGCACGCCACGTTGTATCGTCATGAGTGTCCAGTCCAAGTTTTAAGTTAAATTAATTTTACTGTAATCTTTTCCATTTCCGCTTCGTTTTGCCAAAGTATAAGGTGTCGCTTAATAAAGTGGTATTTCTCTAAAGTTATAGGAGATTGCAGGGATACAATTAGTTTATTTAGGAGACTCTTCATCTTGGAGTTTAACACAATTTCCACTTTGACTTTGCTTCCTCGGCTCTCACAGCCTAAGCTGTACAGAAATGTTTCTTCTAGTGCCAACTCGGGCCAAGAGAACAGTGTGTTGACTGTAGGACAGCTCATGGTGAAGTGATGCGATACTCCAGCGTACCACCTCACCTTCCCCCACCACTGTGACCTTCCCCCACTCCTGCTGTTTCCCCCACCTCTTTTCCCTTGACTCATGCGCTACAAGCAGTCTCTCAGTATTGTGCGGACTTTTGTGAGGGGAAGCCATGTCGCGGGACGCTTTAGGTAAGAAACTTAGCCGTGTTAAGACTTTGTTAGTTGCTCACTGTCCACCACTCAAAGTTAAGAGAGTTTCGACTTTAGCTAAGTGGCGCAAACTGTTGCGCGGACACCCTAAGTTTTATACAAAACAGACTAATGTCAGTTTTACTGATGAGGATTTGTTTAAAATATTGGATGAAATGACTTTTCCTTGCAAAATTCAGTTAGTTACTCCCATTCCTGACGGTTTAGAGTCTTAGTCTCTCAAGCCAATATACCTAGCATACACAGAGCCTGACAGTCAGTCACTCGATGGCTGTCGTGGGGTGCGCATCGGTGTCGGCGCTCCGTTGTTAAGTGTTCAAGGTCACAGTAACATAAAATTGCGGGCGTTGTACTGGTTCAAGGTCACCTGAGGGATAACCGATTGCCCATTTAGGCAGAGTCATGTCAGAAACTCGAGTTTAACTTGGCACTTTTGCCGTTTCTCGTCGAAAATTCGCTCCAAGTGGTCAAGGTCACGGGGACTCTGACTGAAACTCGGAGCGTAGTGCGAGAAACGGCAAAAGTGCTAAAAAATTTTAAGTTTCTGCGTGACCTTGACCTTAGTGGCGTCGGTGACGTCGTTTTGATGACGTAAGGGGTGATGACGTCATCAGCACGTCATTTCTGTGACGTCATGGGTGTGACGTCATCGAAATGACGTCATTAGTGATGACGTCATCGATTGCGTCATCGATGACGTCATCGATGACGTCATCGGTGAGGTCATTGACCTCGATGACGTCATCCCTCAGGTGACCTTGAACTGGGCCAGCGGCCGCAATTTTACACTACTTATGTATATAAAATCTTATGTTAAAATCTGTTTAAGGGACTTTTTAATTTTTTTAGGAATTATACTGGAATTCCTTACATAGTTTACCACATTTTAAGTCACCCTTCTTAACACAAAAACCCCAAATTTTTAAGGAAACCAGATTGTTACAAAACAAGATACTCGTATCTATAATTAAATACGGCAAGGCCGCATCCCTGCACAGTGTCTACCCCAATAATAAATAGCTGGAGGTTCACCCTTGCCCCCTCACGGGCGGTCACCACAAAGCCTTGTCTGATTCAATACGACAGCCGAGCCGGGTGAATTATGTGCATTGTACCGGAGCTGTGGAATGCGCCTGTCAATACATCATAGACTGTACAAACAGTTCACCCGCTCCCACTGGATTATAATGCTAAGGGGCCAGGTAGCAAAGAAAACTAGTTCCGAAACTTAACAACACTATTTTAACGAATTTACCTTAAAATATTCGTCTAAACTATACTCATTATTTACTTGTTTTGCATATTTAATATTAAATGTATGTAAATAAATAGCAACAATAACTTTGGAAAAGTTTCATAGTCTAATATGTACGTAATATATAACCACACAGATGGAGAGTGCAATGTACGGTCCCGTGAATGTCAGCGAAAGGTAAAATGAATTACCCTGGTGACTGACAGGTAGCCGGTGGTCCAAAGTGAATGTCAATTGTTTGTTCCTCTTTAGACAGGTTTAATAAATAAAACTCTCATGAATCATCCAGCTGGGTACTACAACAACTCCAAACTGTACATAGCACAGTGTTACATAGATCACTGTTTGGATATTAGGGGTTCTAAATCTAAAATATATACACATACCATTAGGTATAACTGAGTGACTGACTGTCTCACTCACTTATATGGGATAAGAATTTCTGACGTAACGATTAAGACTTGAAATTTTGCGTCTAGCCTGCATAGTCAGTGCTAAGTTTAAAATCTAAAATTTGCTAATTTGTACTTTAAACCTCCGAAAAATTCAAAATGGTTGTCTTATACAATTGTGATTTTAGATTTTTAGCACTAGCGGCCAAACTCTTCGTCCTATTTAAAATCTGAGAACAATACTATGGTAGGAAATGATATTACCTACAATTTTGATCCCATAAACTGTTATCATAACTCGCACCTTTAGGTCTCCAGAGAGTTTTTCTTTTGTTTATTTTTTTTTATGAAAACCAGTTTTTGGTTTTTTTACTCTAGCGACTACACAAAGCGAAAAATCAAACTCTATCAGCCTGACACCTAATATTGTAAACTATTCTATTTTGTTTTTCTTACATAAAACTGGTTTAAGTTATCTGGCCACTGGGCGTTCGGTGGTTTGAAGACATTTCAATAATAGTCTCAGATACCTTAATAGCAACAACAAATATGTACACTATCAGTTAAAGTACATTGCCACTCCATAGACCCAGTGACCTATTTCTTCCACAAATTTATATCCTAAGATGTCGTCCCTCGCAATGTTTTCTAAGTCTTCTACATGTGTTTCTTGCAGTGCGAGGACATCGACCTAATTTTTCAGCAGCACTTTGCTGGATGAGGCAGTCACTTTTAGATTTTCTAAGACCCTCTACTCTCAGGCCTAACGAAGTATTTAAGACGTACCTTCATATCAAAAGGTTTTTAGTTTTTATGTAAGTAGTCATACCCCGAAGTCCTGAAGCTTTTTTCAACACTCGCGTATACACCTAGAATCATTTACTTGTAGGGAACGAATTATGTTATGATGGTTTATTAGAAACCCTTTGAAATTCTGACTTACAATTGATCAAACGTGAATTTTAAGCTACTCAACTATTTACATTTTTTAAACATCTAATAAGGGAAGAGAACGATCTATGAAAATTAATACTGGGAATGGTCAATTAAGGATTTAGTTCCCGTGATTTGATTGTCTTAAGCATCAATCCCGAATGCATAATACACATTAACTACTGAGCCCCCGCCTCGGCAGTGCCGCCGCCAATCGCGATAAAGCACACAACTCTCCGCATCAGATCACTCTCCGTTGTCGACGAGCTTGCTCAGACCCAAGTGATACATTAACTCCCCCAACTCTGCTCTCTGCATCTCAACTGCTCTTCTTTTGGTTTTACTAGAAAACTTTTGCATTTGGCTTCTCTATTTTACAATGAACTCAACTTTGTAAAACCAAATTATATTCAATAGTTTGTGAGTTCAACATTTTAAATCTTCTTTAATCCTCTTTTGGTTTCTATAAATAGCAGTTAAGTTTTTTTTGTACTTAACGTTACCCTGAATCAATGTTAAATAAAAATTGGGCAGTATTTACACTTTTGTTGTATCTTATATTTACCGATACATTTGTAGGCCTCCATGTTTTCAGGAATAAGAATTCAGAAAATACTAAAAATAGCTTATATGCAATGGGAGCAAATTTCACACAAATATATCGAATAAAAAGTACGTTGTAGAAGAGTTTTCAAATACATTCTTAAAGGTATGAGTTTAAACCTTCACTTAGTGTTTGAGGAAAGAGTATTAAAACAAACAAAAATTCACGTATACATCTATTTATGTCAGTCAACTGTAGCATGAACAAGGAAAATACACAAAATTATAAAAGCTTGTATTGATTGGGTACCTACTCCGCTCCAGATGAGATCTCTTGCCTTTGTCAACAAGCTTTTAGTTAAGTGAAGTGATCCATTTGCTTCCCTTCCATGATGCACTTTACCTTTATTTTCAGCCCATCTACTGTTATCCCTTCATCATTATACCTCTTGTATATCTGTCTCGTTATATTGGCTTGTGGTATTTACTATGGAGATAAATCTTTAAAAATAAATAATATCAACACAAATTTCTTAAGCAGATAAAGAAAAAGTGTTGTTCTACTCATGACACCATGTTGTCTGAGATTGGTCTAAAGAACCGTAAAACAAGAAGTTTAAAATTATAAGCCTGTGTTTATTATGAAACAGACTCTTTTCTCAAGATAAATTGCATGATTGAGCAATATTTCAAATATGTTGTTTAACATATGATTTTAAAGGTTAAATTTTTAAGGTTAAATTTTAATTTTATGATATTAAACATTTTTCTTTTAATTTTAACTATAAGGTAAAAATGACAAAAATGACTTTTAATAACTGATTTTTAAATCTCTTGACGTCAAAGCAGTATACTTATGGTGCACCTTTTTTAAGTGGACCACGACATTTACATAACCACGACCGTACATAACGACAATTTGGACTATTACAACTTAAAACAAATTTAGATAATCTATTATTGAAATTTTTTCATGAACGTAAAAATTAATACAAAAAAGTTACAAAAAGTGATATATTCCATTTAAGTAATGCGTTTATCAGTCAGTAATCAGCTTTATCTTCGGCCGTTTCAATAAGCACTAATAATTACATTGCAAGTACACCTTACACCATTAAGGTACATTATTAAACCAAAAACAATCCCGTTGATTAGCGAGCCCTTAAGAGTGCATGTTTCACATTAAAATACAGGTTTTACAGAATTAGATGTAAGATGTAGATGTTCAGAATTAGATGTAAGTAGAGTTATACTGTACCGAAAGGACCAAATTTGCTCATCAGATGATGGTTGCATTAGATTAATTTTAAGTTTTTTTAAGTGCCACCTAACTTCAAAAGAGTGTGACCTAATTTGAGCTAAAACGAGAGTTAGGGCGAAGGTGACATCGGTTGTGGCTACGTTTTAGACATGTGATGGCGTCGTAGATAAAGTATTTTATGGTTGTATTCAGCTTTTAAGCCTCTTGTGAGATATTTAAAACATTCGCTTTGCTCATGTTCTATCGAACATCTCACTCGTGGATTAAATGCCTTTTCTATACATACGTAGCATAAATACGATTATTACAGCTTCAGCTATAAAAAGTTAAAAGGGAATTAAAGCTTATACAAAATATCACTATAATATTATTGATATTTGTAAAAACAACGTAAGATTCGACATAATCTATATTCTTTATATTAATAGGCGAGCGTGTTTCTTTTCCTCCTTTTTTATCAGATTGTGTGCATCGAAGGGGGGATCCGAATATACCATTAGAAAGGTATTGTGCTGTAGATGAGCAAAGTCGTATTATAATTCACATCAATCTACGCCCTACAGGCTTTCAAAGTTTCAATGTTAATCTTATGGCAGAAAGGATAATTGATTGAATCATTAGACAGCTGTTGTAATAAAAAATATTAGCAAATCAGGAAGAACATATAAAAGTTATAAAACATGTTATAAAACATATAAAACATTTGTTAAGTTATAAAACATTTGGACTCGAATTGGCTCTAGATGAACTGAATTTTTGGTCGAATTTCGACCAGTGGCCAAGGTCTAGTACGTCTTTAATAGGCGACATGGTATTTTGTACAAGGAACTCTTCCTACAGTTTTCAACCGATTTGAACGATTTTGATATCACTGGATAGAGCTCAGTGTGAAGTTGTTTCTAAAGCAAGTTGGTAAATATCCATCCGAATGGAGGAGCCCAAGCTCTTAAAGTTTTTATATTTTCCCCTGTAATTAAAATTGGTCAGGATATTAATATATTTTTATGTTCAAGTTTAACAGCTGTATCGAGTTAACAGTACTCCAGCGAAAGCAAACGTTTTTCATACCAACGAGGTTATGTTAAACCATTGAGGAAGTACTGGTTAACGAACTCCATGAAATTAGTGTAAACATTGAAAATTGTCGAAACTAAATTGCTCGATTTACGGCAAAAAGTTCACTAGTTTTAATTATATGGTTCAGTACCCCTATACAAATATGAATAGGCATTTAAATGAATAAATGTTATTCGTTTGTATGGAAAAGTGCTGAGATGAAGCCATACGTTCAGGACAGTAGTATTGCAAACCTCAGCAAGCGGTTTGGCTAGCTTCCTATGGCAATGAAATGTACTTTATGGATCTTGCTCTACTCATGGCTATATAACATTTTCTTTTGCCATTTTAAAAATGTTCACATGCACATTTAAGTCATTTATATCAATTATGAATAATATTAATTTTATTTTCTGCAAAAAGGTAATGGAAAAATGTGATATTGCAAAGAAGGAATCTAAAACTTGTTTTAACAAGTTTACAATGGCTTAACAATTTTTATTGAAAGAAGCCTTTTAATCTCTACCTTAAAACATTCGGATCTTTATTTAGGTTGTACAGTGAGAGAACGTATTGCAAGCAAAGAAAAGGGAATAGAATAAGTAAATAAAATATTAAATATTAACTATTACCAAGAATTATTTTTAACAGCAGAAATACTCCTGACTACGTCATACGATAAATCACAAAACGAATATATCACAGAATAAGAATTTTTATTTATTTGTAATTTATTTATTTACTTGACAACTTTTGATTTTAAAAAGCAAAATAGTTAATTTTCCATGTTAGAAATTTTGTATTATAGTTGGGTTTTTTGGACAATTTGTTTTAGTGTTTGCTGCGTTACAGCTGAAAAGTATTAATTTTAAACTTCAATACCTAACACGAAATCAATAAAAATAGTTTTCAGATGACTAGTTTCGAACTAGTTGACTAAGAAAACGAAACGCCCAGGACTTTTATTAAACCTTTTGGAATCTCAAAAATAACGGTCAACTATCACCTTATGAAAATTGTAATTGATGTTTTTTTATATAATAATGACAACAATATGTATCCTATACTATAATACGAACACTGTCTGAAGGGATGTGTGCTCCATAATCTCGAAATTTAGCGGATAGATTTTGCTTAAACATTGCATTTGAGAGTGTTTTGGCCCAAAAATAAGTTTATAAACAGCCTCAATCCCAGGAACAATCGATTTTGGTCTAAATTTCAGTTTAATGGGTTGCTACTTTGGTAACAAAATAACAACGAAATTTATACAAAAATATAGGAACTGTAATGTTCAGCAGTCTTTTTGCAACAGCTGTTAACTGTGAAGAGGTATAGTTGGTTGTTGGTGGAATTTTAATATTACCATGACACTATAACAAAAGTGAATTAAAACCAACGAGCAAGGCTCGGTTAACCTGGTACTAATATTTTATAAAACGATATATTGATAAAGATAGCCTAAAAGTTAATCTATTTAACTTCCAAGAGTTCGTTGATTGGATTCTTTGGATGCCCACGTCAGTTATAGTACTTTTCGATTAAGTTGTAATAACTCTTTTGCAAAACTCTTCTGTCATTGATATACTTTGAAAATGACAAATATATGCTTTTTGATAACCAATAAATATTGGATTTTGGAATACATTTCTTCGGTGACCACAAGATGTAGAAATATGATAAAAAAGGTTACAGTTGTGTACAGTAAACCTGTTTAAAAATGGTTTACAGCTACTTAATCGCCTATTATTTATCAATAAGCCTTTATATCAATCCGGTATGGTATATTATAGTTGAGGTTTGATCAATAAAGTTGGATCAAAGGGACCTCTCTATTGCCCTCATGAACCGTTATCCCCCTTATTACTTAAGAACATCAAAAGGTCATTGGTTACGTTCCCGATGAAAGCATAGGGGCTTTTATAGTCTACCCCTTGCAAAGCAAACCACGAGAGGCGCACCATTATCATAGAAACTGGATAATGCTTAAACAGAGTCGTTAAAAAAATATTGTTTCAGATTTTAGAGTGTTCTGTTAATATGTCAACATTATGCTTTAAGTTACGGTATAATTTTGTTGAACTAAATCAGGGTATACCATCGACATAAATAAAAAAATAATATATTTTTTTATGGAAACCACGTTTGGAGTATAAAAATTATACATGATAGAACTCATTTATAAAAGGAAATAAAGTTTTCCCTGTAAAAAAATATACACCGTAGTACGTAAAATAATACAACTCTATATACATTCAATTAAAAGAAAGAGTCCGGATATTTTTGTAGAGAGGAGAAAGTGAAGCTCACAGTATTAGAGTGATCATTAACTTGTCAGTCAACAGGAGAACAGTGAACTGTGTTGTTGATTTACCTTTCCTTGAATTCAGAGGTAAATTTTCGTTTTCATGGTATTAAACTCGACAAGTCTGTACACTTTTGTAGACTGTTATTAAAAGTTCAATTGAATTAGCATAAATATACCTAAGCCTATACGTAAAATTCAGAAATAAAAAAAATACATATCAAAAACAATAATACATCGGTCACCAGACCAAATTTTATAGATACCATAATTTTAAAATCAAAGTCAATGTTTTAGTTATTGAAAGAACAAGAAAATAACAAAATTTCTTAGTGTAAATATTTTGGAAATTACACCCACTCCGTTTTACGTTTGTAGTTTCCAAAGTATAGTCTTTCATTTTTATTGTATTTTTTTATTGAAATTGACATTGACAAAAACACTAAACATAAATAGTGGAATACATATAATGAATTACTATTTTATTAAGTTGTTTTGTATTAGTGGAAAAAATACTAAAATAAATTATTATTTCCAATTTTAAGGACTGGGTCAAAAATAATCCCTCATATACTCAGACTTGGTAAAAATTATAAATCCTACAATTTGGGCTATTTAGCAAAATGAATTTCAAACCTTCCACAAGTTAATGTTATTGCCCAACAAGTAAGTCCGATGGTATGTGGTGTTTCAACCATTTTATCTTTACTTTATCAATGATTTTAAAATGTCACAAAAAATATTAAATTTATAAAGTACACTATTATTTGAATGTCTTATTGTTGAAACATTTCAGAATGATACTTCACTATACCTAACTCTAGTATTTCTTTATAGGTAAAAATATTGGTCCTCATAAAAAAATATTTCGATTAGAAAATAAAACGAAAAATCACGTTTTTTTGCTATACCATTTGCTGTATAATTATATAGGTTATTTTTTAAGAAATAGCAGATTGGTATAAAAACTTCTAACCGCAAGTTTTCTTCCATCTTTCACGTGATTGGTATTATCCATTTCAAGATATTGCCATATCAATATCTGATGGCTGGAGAGTAATATTCCAGTAAGGAGCAGCAAAAATCTCTATTGTAGACCCCCGGGGTTTCATATCCTCAACTCTCCTTTTATTGTCGACCAGACACCTCTCTGTATTGATCTGTCGGGTGGGCATTCAACTTACAGAAATAGATCTCAACAGCCGTTCAATATTGAAAAAGTTTATTATTTTTGTAACTGAAAAGTATTTTTACCGTCCTGTTTCTAACGTAGTTTGAATGAAATTGAACTAAAAGATTTATTCAAGGAAATGAATCTCAAAAAATTATACAACCTTTTTGTTTATGTACGTGAATTTAATTGGAAAAATTAAACCTGGGAGTGAAATAAAAATCGCTCAATATGAAATCCTTATAGTATGTGTGTGTGTGTGTGTGTGTGTGTGTGTATACCTACTCTTGATATATATTAAATATTTTTTCTTTGTATTTTTTTCTTTGTTCGGGGTTTTTCATATGTTTATTAATTTAACTGTCGTAGGAATTAAAATTTATTGTTAGCAAACCCAATTAAAATTAAACTGGTTTTAAAAATTGTAGAATATTTTTTTATCTAATGCTTGTAAGGCAACTCTGCTTGTAGATAAAAATCTGATTACTGACTGATAATAAACGCATTACTTAAATGGAATATATAACTTTTTGTAACTTTTATATATTATTGAACAGACCTATATTGCGTTGTTTTATACATTTGATGAAATAAAACCCCGTCTTTCATTTATTTTCTATATTTTATTTTAGCTGTAAACCCCGTATATAGAGCACAACAATCCCTTTTTATAACTATATGGTATGAATGGATTATATTTCCTCTAAATGTATGCGATATTTATAACATGGTAACAAATGGATTGATGTATATAATTCTCATGTTAATGTAAAGTATGATGTATTCCTTGATATTTTTCTGTATTATTTTAATATTTGTTTTCCTTTGGTAAAATGCAGACATAAAATTAATATCAATAAGTGGGTTACACCAGAAATTGTTCAAACGAGAGAAAATATTCGATATATAAGTCAATTAAGCAGATTAAATGATATGCCAGATTTAAAGCCAACTTTAAGAAGGGAAAAGAAATATTTAAAAAGACTAATAATTGAATCAAAACAAAGTCATTACAGTAGAATAATAAGTACCTCAATGAATGTATGCAAGTCAACCTGGAAAATCATAAATAAGGAGGTGGGCAGTAAAAACAAAGTCGAGCAAAATATAGCATTAAACTGTGGGACAACAATAACTGGAAATCCAAAGTTAGTTTCAAACTTGTTAAACGATCACTATGCCAATGTTGTAGAGTCCGAAGTATTACCGAATTTATATTCATCTTGTAATAATAATAATTTTGATCAAATGCCTTTCACCGAAAAAATATTTATTCCAAAATCGGTATCTGAAGAAGAAATAAAAGAAATAATTTTCTCTATGGGCAATACATTCTCAACGGGTTTTGACGGTGTTCCCATGTCAATTATTAAACTTGCAGCTGAAGAACTAAAAAAACCTCTTGCACATGTTATAAATTCATCTTTTATCTCAGGTATCTATCCTAAAAAAACTCAAAATATCAAAAATTAAACCTCTATTTAAAAACGGAGACTCAAAAGAACCAAGCAATTATAGACCAATTTCATTACTGCCTTCCTTTTCAAAGATTTACGAGCGTGCCATGAGTCTACAGTTCACAGAGTTTTTAGAAAGAAATAAACTTCTAGACAACGACCAGCATGGTTATCGTTTTGGCAGGTCTGTTATAAGTGCCACCACAGAATTTGTTGAATCAGTCATCGATTCAGTGGACTCGGGTGAAAATGCTATAGGAGTTTTCATGGATTTAAAAAAGCTTTTGACAGCGTGTCTCATCTCAAATTGCTTAACATTTTAAAGTCTTTAGGAATCGGAAGAAGAGCTCACTCTTGGTTTGAAACATATCTTCAAAACCGAATGCAATATGTAGAAGTAAGCCATTTAAGTAATTTTAATCACAAAATTAATGTTTCGTCATCATTAGAAAAAATAAGCCATGGTGTTCCTCAAGGGTCAATTCTAGGACCCTTGCTATTTATCTGCTATCTGAAGGGTTTGCCAAGCAGTATAAATTCCGGGAAAATATGTTTGTATGCTGTTGATATCAACCTAAAAATTTCAAGCAAATCACCTTTCGAAGTTGAACAGTTGGCATTTGAGCAAATTTCAAACATCACCCAGCATTTAAATAATCGAAATCTCTTGGCAAATCCAATTAAAACTAAATATATGTCTTTTAGTACTGCGCAAAATAAACAAAGAGATCAGCTAAACATTTTTATGGGAAACGATACATTACAAGAGGTTGATGTTATACGGTTTTGGGGTCTTAAAATTGATCAAAATTTAAATTGGGATATCCACATAGATGACATCTGTAAAAAAATTTCATCGGGTTTGTACGCTTTACGTAAAATGTGAAAGGTTTGCTCAGAAGACACTTTAAGAAAAATCTATTTTGCACTAATTCATTCACACATATCTTTTGGAATTATTTTATATGGTAGAACCTCTTTGTCAAACTTAAAAAATATTAGTCCTTCAAAAACAAGCCGTTCGAATAATATTAAATTTAAGAAAATCAGATTCAGTTAAAAACATTTTTCCTGAATTGGGTATTTTAACAGTTTTTTCACAATACATTTTTGAGGAATGCTTATATGTAAGACAACACTTGGTAAACTTGCCCAGTTTGGGATCAACACATAAATATTCAACCAGAAACAGAAATACAATTTTACATCCTGCTCACAAATTAAAATTTTTTGAAAAGAAACCGTCATACGCGGGGGCGAAATATTACAATAAATTACATTCTTAAAATAAGGAAATAAAAGATTTTGCCAAATTTAAAAAGAATTTGAAGGGTTACTTGCTTCTTAGACCTCTTTATTATCTCAAAGAATTCTTTCTGTGAGTAATTATTTCGATAAAAAAATTATTGTTTAATTTATTAATGATACTTTTATTTAGGTTAAAATGACGCCATTCATGTATACTTGATGTATATATTTTGAATAAAATAATATTGAATTGAAATATTTATAAAAAAACTTCGAATGGCACAGTTCAAGACAAAACACTTGTTTGCAACATTAAAGAAAGAAACCCTAACATTTTGTTCCTCATTGAAGGCATTTTTATAATATTTATCACGTCAGACTAAGCGTTTGGTTATAAGAGGAAACATTTCCAATTTGACAACACTAACTGTGGAAACATGTTTATATTACATGTTTATATTCTTGCATACAAAAGCTGTATTGTTTCAATTGTTCGTATTCCGTCAGAAAAGCTTAGAGATGTGCACTTGAACCCTTAAATACTACAGAATTTACAGTAATAACTTTACTTACTCTTAAACAGAACTCAAAGATACGATCAGACTAGCTTATTCAAACTTTGATGGCTACCAAACCTTAATACAAATAGTTAAATTTCTTAGTAGCAGACATTTATTTTATTATCTTGTTGACCAGGAAAAAAGAAACATAATATTGTAGACATATTATTGTTAATAAATATTTACACTATGCAAAAGATTTTGTTTGGACGAAAATTAGCATATTCAAATCTAAAGTCAGAATAAAGTTTGAATAAAATACATGGAATGAAGAGAGTCAGCAGTTTCAACACTGGGTGGAGGAAGCATTAGTAGACGTGTGAGAACATTTAAACTTAAATTGTTCTCAACTTCTCCATTTATACTTTCCTTACTTTAATATCTCAGGTTGAAGTGCAATGGGTTTCAACTGTCGTGAATTGAAAGAGCTGTTCCTTAGAATAAAATATTATTAAATTTATTTGTGAATGATACAAGAATGAATTAATACAAAATAAACAAAAGGCTTCGTAAAGTGATACAAATCTATTAAAACGAATCGTTATAAACAAAGAAGCCTTAAATAAATATTACAATGAAAAATTAATATTTTTTATGCTAATTACTTCACTTTTAAAAGTTGTTGTAATGACAATCGTTGAACGAATCTTAAAGATACTTTTGTGTTATTACAATTCTTTGACATTAGAGAATATGACAAAACTAAAAAATTGCATAAAAGTATTCATCATACTGAACACACAACATAACACAAACTATATTGCAATCATATAACCTTAAAAATCTACACTTACATAGTTGTTTCCAAAAATAGTAGGCGCAGTTATACGACGACTTACTGTATTTATAAAAATGTAAACAATATGTTCCCCATCAATCTATATAACTATTACGTCATTCGTTCATAACATATGTATAGAGTGATGAAATGCAATTACTAATTGGAAATGAAAATAAACACAAAAAACAATTTAGTATGTTATAACGGAATTTACAGATAAAATTAACTAAATACTCAAAAGTTTAACATGAAATGCAATAGTATGTATATAATATATAATAATAATAATAATAATTATTATTATTATTATTATTATTATTATTATTATTATAAACGTTGTAGTAAAAATGCAGTTTCGAATATTTAATCAAAAAACGCTATCGTAAATTTTAAGATTTTTTAAAAATAAATTTAGTTATAATACTAAAATCTTAACATTGAAAAAATTAAATACCCCCGTTGCAGCAGACCTGCGTACTCAGCGAATTTCCAAATTAGTTTTATTAATTTTGACCACATAAAACTGTAAACCAAATAAAATCACATGCTCATAAATAGGGAAATAAATGTCTATTTTCCTTATAATAAATATAGGGAGAGTATGCAGGTATGCTGCAATGGGGAACACTAAAAGAAGGTTTTTATCATAAAAAAATATTTTTACCATATGAAGCCATGTACTGTTTCATCAATATCTGTCCATTGCTAAAGGAGTTTGCATATTCTCCATATGATTAACATGAGGAGGTTTTTTAGTGGGTAAACCCGTTTTAGGGGAGCCCCACACTACAGGCTGGCCACCTGTGTGGGTAATGCATTTTTCCGCCTCTCCCTAAAAAAAAATAAATAAAATAAAAATATGATTAACATGGGAAAGGAGTGTGCAGGTATGCTTCCATGATAAGCACAAAAACCAAGATTTTTTGCCATAAATGGATGAATCTCAACCAAATGAAGTTGAATTCCAAGTTTCATGGAAAAATATCAAAAAATATTGTATCTTTTGTGGTTTGTGTAGTAATAACGTAAAAATCCATTTTTTCCATATAACCTTTAACCTGCATGTTAATTCAATGTTATGGCAACAATCAAAGGAGGACTTCCTTGCTATAAAGCCCTGAACAATTAACATGCAAATCATGTATAGGAAAATGACATGTTACGTTATTACTACAAAACCACAAGAGATACGGTAATAGTGTAAATGACAAAGTTGCTCAGTTCAACGAGAGCTTTAAGATGATATACAATATGACATATGTTTACATTTAGAATTTTTGAGTTTTGTCTAAGTTAAAATTTTCAAGGAATTTTAGTTTTTTGATAAATGTGGTCTTGTGACATATCATTGTAAAGCTTAGCTCATTTCAAATAAGGATATTGAATCTGGAGTCATTTGTGACAAATAATAAAAGAATTACAGGGTATTCCGTAAATGTTGATTTTTCTTACAAAAATGGCCGCCATTTTGAAACGGAAAAAGATAAATTCATTCTGTTTTACTAAAATGCTCATTTCACTAATACTTTTAAAGTTATGTAAAAATTTGCATGTTTACTAAAGAAAATTTTGAGATTCGAACCCGTGACCTCCAGTTTTGAAACATCCTGTATACTGGCATCGATGAATATATTTCTATTGGAAAGCCCATTGATTTAGGAGTAAAAAACTTTATTTCATGTTTTTAACTCAAACCGTTCTCCTGCTTTAAATATTGCACGGGTGGTCTGAATCACCCTGTATTACTCCAAAGATGATTGTGATCAGGGCTATTGTAAAATTAATTGTATTTATTTTCATTTTAAAATTAACTAAATACCCTTTTTAGATTTTGAAACATTTTTTTATTTGACAACTAGTTTCGTTCCATTAGGTCATAATCATGTCTGAATATTGTTTTTTTTTCAATAACAAAAGAAAAAAACAATATTCTGACATGATTATGACCTAATGGAACAAAACTAGTTGTCAAATAAAAAAATGTTTCAAAAACTAAAAAGGTTACTTAGTTAATTTTAAAATGAAAAAATACAATTAACATATATATATACATACAATATATATATGTATGAGTAGATAGTATCATGTTACTTCTAGGACACTTTTGGAGCCAATCAAAATCAAACAAATTTCACAGTTTTTTTAATACAATTATGCAATATTTTTGCCATTTTTTGGCCAATTTTCAGCTTTTGTCAAATTGTCTTAAAAAATATGCAATTTTAATGAAATTTTTAACAAATATGCCTAAAATTTTCTACAAAATAAAATTTTTTTAAAAACAAGTAAAATTATCACATTTTATAAGTATTTTTTTCAATAAAATTAATAGTAGACTTTTCATAAGGTAATTTAAAATTTTAGTAGTATTTTTTCAATAAATTTGACTAAAATAGTAATAATTCATTCTAATTAATTTCAGTAATATCATTTTTGATTATATTATATTCAAGTAATTTTTCAGATATAATAATAATATAACAATTTGTTTTACTAGTAGCTACTATATCATAATCAAAATCTGCATTAATAATAATATCATTTTTTGAACTTGAAATATTTGTTGGATTTTTTGTAGTATCAATTACATAAATTGGTCTATTTTCTAGAAATTCTGTTGGACTATAATACATTTTACTACTAATATAATAAACTTTTTTGTAATCTTGATACATTTCATACATAATTCTAAATTTTTCATTGTTTATATCAAAAATTTTCCAATTCATCAGGGTAATAATGACCATTTAGTTTTACTCTTATATTTTTTACATACATACTATCAAATTTAGAAGTATCAAATAACTGATCATATTTATCACAATATTTCTATAGATATTTGTTATATCAAAACTTAAATTCTTTCCTGTAATATTTTTTTGTTCAATGCATTGCCAATGATTAAAATGAAAATTTACTTTTTCAAATTTGCTTAGTTCATTAATTAATTGAATTTTATTTGTTGTTTTGTATTCAATTATAGGAACTCTAATAAAAAATTCATCAATTGTTATTTTACCTTCAGTTGGTAATGTAGCATTATCATAAGATCCATCAGCCTTTTTAGTTTTCCATCTAAAAATTGCATCATTATCTTCTGATCTAATAAATGTTATATTAAAACCTCCTTTGTATATTGGAATATTTACATTTTCAAAAAATCCTAATCCAAAATGAGATAAATTACCAATTGCTTCAAATTTATTTTTAAAATTTGATTCAAAACCATTATTTATTTGATTTATTTCTGATTTTGAATAAGTTATAGTACCTTTAATTGTACTTAATAGACCAGGATATTCAATTTCATCAATCAATTTATTATGTTTTCTAACTTCAATTTTTGAACATAAAAATGGAACAAAATTATCAATTAATTTTATATTAGCACCATTATCATATGCATTTCCATCAGATTTAGTCAATTTACCAGATATATAAAATTGAAATTTAGAAGTACAAAATCCATCTCCAAAATCTATATTAAATTCAGTTTTTTTATTAGGTTCATTTAAATGTAATTTAGATAATGGATAGAAATTTTTATATTCAGCTCTTTCAATATCATTTACATATTTTTTGTAATCAGCCATTTATTAAGGATAAATTTTTTAAATCAAAAGCTTTTTTAAAACAAGTAAAATTTTTATAATTTTATGATGTCAAATTTTATAATTTTTATGTATCAATTTCATTTTTACTTTTAAAATATTCAATTTCAGTAGCATGATCAAGTATAAATTTTGCTGATATTTTTTGATGTTCTAAAATTAATTCCCAATTTAATGTAAATGCATAATCATGAATGAAATATTCAGTTAAATCTTGATATTTAAAAATCAAATCAATATAATCTTTTAATTGATAATTTATGAATTCAGTAATAAAATCTATAGTTAAATTTTGATGTTGAGCAATTTTTTGCCAATTTAATTTATTTTGAAACAATCTCATCATATTAATACTCAACTCATATTTTTCAGAAATATCATCCCAATCATCTTTGTTTAATTGATTTTGGTTTCTGATAATGAATAAATCAAATGAACTGTATAGAGCCATTTATTAGGGAGAAAATTTTGTAAAACAACTTTTCTTTGAATTACAAATACAACATTTTGATTTAATTACATTTATATTTTTCAATTTTATAATCTGAATATCTTTAGAATTAGTTTTTTGTTTACATTTAAGACAATAAATTAACTCCATTTATATAAAATAATTATTGTAATTTATCTATATCATCTTTAATTAGTATTATTTCAGCATTTAATTCTTTTATGGATTCATTGACTCCATCAAATAGAAATTTTAGTTCTTTTTCTAATTTTTCTTCTAAATTTTCCACATATTTTCCAATATTAATTAAAAAGTCTGTAATTTTATTTAAATCCTTTTTAGTTTCTGAATGATCATTACCAATTTTAATAATTGAATCTAAAACTTCATCTAATTCTGATTTTATTACAACATCATATTTATTTATACTTGGTTTAACATTAACAATTCTTTTACCATTAATACTTATATAATTTTTTGATAAACCAATAGCATTTACTAGATTTTCAGTCTTTTTTACATGACTTTTAAAACTTTTACTAAAATTATTAAAAAATATATTTAATTTAGAATTTATATAATCTTCTTTAATATTAATTGGATGTTTTTTCTGTCTTCCAAACAGATCAAATATATTTTGTGAATCCATATTTATTAAGGATTAATTTATTTATTATATTATCAAATTTTTTATTATTATTTAATTCATTTAATATAAAAATACATAAATGACCACAAATTGGTGGATCATTATAATTTTGAATTTGATTATCATTATAAAATATATTATCTTTTCCTAAATATTTAACTAATTCTATTGGTGGTTTATTAACTATATTTCCATATGAATCAAAATAATATTTAATTTTATCTTTTTTATAATAACAAACCCAATGAGTTCCATTTCCATCAAATGAATCTAAATTTATAATTCCACATTCAAATTTATTAACTTTATTAGGTAATATATCTCTCATAAATACACCTCTAAAATATTTTATATTTTTACACAATTTTTCTAATTCACCTAATGTTAGTGGTTTAAATTTTTTTTATAATTTTGTTTCATATATTTTAATGTTTTTTTATCTAAACCAGATCCTTCTACATTTTTTAATTCATGATCTAACCAATCAACAAAATTTCTAAATTTAGGAATTATAGATTCTTTTACTACTTTTGCTCCCTTTCTAACATTTGGTGTATAATTTTTAACTATAGGTATATTATCAGCAAAATCTAAAATTTCTATTAGTAATCCACCATTTTACTTTCTCCCCCTATACCATAGTATATGGAGAAAGTATTGTTTTCGTCAAAATTTTCGAATTTGAGTTGTTGGTGGATTTATCCATTATGGTTCCCCCTGAGTCCAAAAAAGTGGTTTTCGGAGTGATGTCTGTGTGTGTGTGTGTGTGTGTGTGTGTGTGTGTGTGTGTATGTGTGTCAGGATGTAAACAGAGCTATAGAATGCCCTAATGGTCCGATTTTAATGAAATTTGGTATATAGGTCCAAATCCACGATAATTCCAGGCGTTTTTTTCATTTTTTTTGAATTTTTGATTTTTAAGGGTATTTTACCCCCAAAAACCCTTAAAAATCGTCAAAAATCAAAATTTCTCAAAAACGGCTCTAACGATTTTGATTAAAATTTTGTGGTTTATTAATCTTAAAATGGTGGATAAAATGACACCACCCGCATCTCCGAGAAAATGCGCGTTCAAAAGTTATGGAGTAAAAAGTGTTTAAAAAAATCAATTTTTTGGATTTTCAAAATATCTGTTGTCTCAAAATAAATTTTACTTATCACCATTAAATCAAGCTCAAAAAACTAAACAATCCAGTACTTTAAATTATTGCTCTACGTCAAGTGGTTGAGGAGAAAATACAATTTTTCGTTTAGCGGTAAACGCAGTACGTTGTTAAAAGTCACAGATGCGCGTAGGGTCAAGCTCGCGCTGCTCAGCTGGTAGCTATCCAACAGAGTCATCTAGACATTAATGTTTAAAGCTTTTAACACATGTTTTTATATTGTTGGGAGAAAGTATGTGTCAGTTAACTGATACCGTTTATTTTATTTCTTTTAATTGATTATATGAAAATTCAAATCTTAATCCTTTATTTAATTTTTTATGTTTATTTAGTTTATTAATTTGTCTTTTAGATAATAATATAATATCTTTTCCATTTTCATTAAATTGATCAATATTAAATTGAATTATAACTGATTTTTTATTTTTAAATGCTAATTTTATTTTTGAGTTTTGATTATCTGTCAAGTTTATATTTGTTTTTTTTTTATTTATTAAGAAAAAAATTTATAGGTTTTTATAATATAGATTAATATAATTAATGAAAAATTTTATTAAAATTTTAATCCTACTTCTAAACCCATACCAAATTTTCTTTTCATCCACATAGCACCTGATGTTGGTAATGCAATTAATCTTTCACCAATTCCATGATCATTTGATGTTACTATATCCCATGCTTTATTTTGTAAAATTTTATCAGCTATTTCATTTCTAGATTTTGAATCTTTATGATCTCTATAAAATAAATCATGTTCTTTAGCAGCTTTATCTAAATCATTTATTCCAGGATCACCTCTTTTTACTCTTTTATTTAATTTAGTTCCAGGCCCTAGATATTGATAACCAGGTACATGTAATTCAAAAGGTAAATTATTTATAACATCATTTAAAATACCTGATCCATCTTTTAATAATGGTGATGAAATATTTGCCAAAATTCTTTTTAAATACTTAATTCCTTCAGGTTTTTCAATTAATTCATCTAATTTATTTGATATAAAGTCTTTAATTGCTTTCTTTTCATTTAAAAAATTATTATTGCCAGCTTTTTCTTGTGCATATATATAATTAATAATATTATCTAATTTATTTAAATCATCTATAAATCTATATTCAATTTTATTTTCTGTATATTTTCTGATTCCTGAACCTTCAATTTCACCTTTTAATTCCCAAATATGTTTAATTAAATTAATATATTTATCACCTTTACTAGATTTTGGTTTCTTACTATTTGGATCATTATTTTTATAAATTGAATTAGTTTCCATAAAATCTTTGAATAATTATTTAAATCATCTTGTGTATATAAATTATTATCTGGTTTCTTTTCATAAGTTAACAATCTCCATAATCCATGTGTTCCATTATATTTTTTATCATCAATTATTAAATCATCATTATCAATTACAGTTATTTTATCACCAATCATAAATGATTTTTTATGTTTATTCCAATATAAACCAAATTTATCATCTTTTGTTCTTGGTAAATATTTTTGTGCTAATGGACCAATAATTTTATCTAATGTTTGAGGTGAAATTAAATTTGGGTCAATAAATGTCGATTCTTCTTGAATTATTGGTTGTCTGATTGGTCTAAATGGAGTACTTGAAGGTAAATTTAATTCTTCAGTTTCTGGTATTGATATATTGGCAAAATTATTAACAATAGGTACTAATTCCATAAGGTTTTTATTTTCATTTAAGACTTCACCAATTTTATTTTCAACTTTACCAATTGCTGATGTTATAGGTTCATATGCTTTTTGTTTAATTTTTTCATAATTATCTTCAATTTTAATTTGATTTTTAAATTCTTTTATTAATTTTTTCTCAATATCATCTAATTTTTTAGCTTCATTAACAGATATTTTATCCATTTATTACAAAGAAAAATTTAGGTTCAAAACAAATCATGTTAACATAAACACAAAGCATGTTAACATAAACACAAATCATATTAACATAAAACACAAATCATGTTAACACAAACACAAATTATGTTAACATAAAAACAAATCATGTTAACACAAAACACAAATCATGTTAACACAAAACACAAATCATGTTAACATAAACACAAATCATGTTAACACAAAACACAAATCATGTTAACACAAACACAAATAATGTTAACATAAACACTAATTATGTTAAACACAATTTATTTTACTTTATTTCTGTAATTTTCATTAAATATATAAATACTAATGAAATAAATAATACTAATAAAATAAATATTCTATCAATTATTGAATCAAACATACAACAAGCCATTATCATTATTTAATATCAGAAAAATTTTTCATATATTTTCCATCATTTGATTTTTTCAATAAATTAATAGTTAAAAATCCATAGTCTTCTTTCCAACAATCATTACAAATAGTTTTAAATTTATCAAATTTCATATCTGATCCAACAAAATTATTATATATTTTTTTCATATAATGTTCATTTTGTTTAAAAATGCATAACATATTTAAATTATTTCTAATTAATTGCATATCAACTTTTGAATAACATTGTGATAAATAAATACATGATATATTTTTATGTCTACCCATTATAAAATATTCTTTAATTTTATCTTGTTTTTCTAAAATACAATCATCAAAAACTACTAATGAATTTGGTTTACATTTATTTAGTGGAATCATATCATCACATGAAAAATAAGAAATTTGTTTATTAATATTTGATTCTATATTTTTAAATCTTTTTTGTAATAATTTATAAGATGGTTGTTCTAATGATTTACTAAAAATATATAAATTTGAATATGGAATTAATCTTTTATAAATAAAATTTAATAATAATGTAGTTTTACCAGATCCACTTGTTCCTATAATTAATAATCTAATAGGTTGATCATTTTTATTATTTTTATCATATGATTCTAATTTTATATTATCTTTTTTTTCTAAAAATTTCTCCATTTAAATAAGATGAAATTATTTAAAATAATTGGTCATTCATCCAAACTAGAATTAAGATTAGAACATCCAATACATTTAGATGGAAAATATAGTATTGGTTTAAGTGGATTTTATTCAGATAATTTTATATCAAATATACCAAATGATTATAAAAACTGTTATGGATATTCTATTAAAGATGAAGATGATAAAATTATAGATCAATATTTTGATATAAATAAAGGAAATTATACAATTGAAGAAATAAAAAATATTTTTATAAATAGTTTAAAAGAATTTAAAAAGAAATTTAATAAATTTGATGAAAATGATTTTATATTGAAAAATGATGGACCATATATTATAATAAAATCTCCTGTTAAAATTATAGTAACAATAATTATAATTGATTTATTAGGATTAGATGATAAAATGATTGAATCAAATGTATTAACAAAAGGAATAAAACTACCAAAAATTAGACCTTTTGATGTTATTGAAATTCATTGTAATTTAGTTGATCCTAGTTTTGAAAATCATAAAGATCTTTCACATTTACATAAAGAATCAGAAATTCTATATTCATTTTATCCAAATGTTGAATATGGATCAAAAATTAGTGAAAAACCAAATGAAATTGATTATATTCCTTTAAAAAATATAAGTAAAATTCAAAATATTGTAATATCTATTCAAGATAGTGATGGAAATCTAATAAATAATGAAAATATTAAAAGTATTGTATATTTAAGATTAAAACAAAATTTGTAATATAAAATTTATCTACATAAATAATAAAAACAATAATTGATTTAATTAACAATAATTTTATATTTAATAATAAATTAATTGTATTTAATAAACAAAATAAACCTTGGTTTAAAAGAAAAGATATTTGTTATATTTTAAAATATAAAAATTCTAGAAAAGTTTTAATTGATAATGTAAAAGAAAAATATATAAAACTTAAAATATATCAAGTGTAACCATCAGTTACATTTACATAATAATGATAAATTAATTTACATAAAAATTATAGGTGTCACAAATTATGACACCCTAGAAATTGATGTACAAACATGTTTTTCAGATGCCCTAAAACAGGGCGTCAATAAAATAGATAATAAAACAATGTTTATTAATGAATCTGGTTTATATTTATTAATTTTAAAATAAAAAAAAGTAGAAAACAATAAGGATAGATTAAAATTTATAGATATTTTTAGAGGGGACAATTTGTCCCCCCCCCCTATCATATAATGAAAAACATACAAAACTTATTAAAATTAGGTAGGACCCAAAATGGGTCCCATATAAATTAGAATATTTATTTTAAAATTTTTTTAAGGAGGTAACCTTATTATACAATAAAAACTTAAGGGTAACAAAATGTTACCCTTCTTAAACATTCAAAAATATTCATAAATATAATAAATTATATACAAATTTGGGACCCGTCTTAAAGACGGGTCTTACTTATAATGATAATAAAGTAAAATTTATAGATATTTTTATGTTAGATATTCAATAAATTATTGAATATATTTAAATTTATTAAAGAAAATATTTAAAAATATACATAAAATTATAGTATAAATTCAATATCATATGGTTATAAATTATTAATATAATTTTGATCATTTTCTTTAAAACTTTCACTAACATAATTTTTTATTATATTTATAAATAGTTCTATTATAAAATTAAACTTATAATGATATACAAAATAATTTTTATATTTAAAAAGATGTATTAAAAATTTATTTAATATTTTAGTTTTAAATAAATATAATTTTATATCAAAATCATTATTTATTAATTCTTTTGGAACAATTAAAATTTCCATTTATTTATAATTATTTTTATACCCCCAAGGTAATGTATCAATTTTATTTTCACAAATAAATCTTTTGTCATCTCTATTACTTAAAGCTAATTTATTTATTGTAATTGTATATAGTTCATGTTTAAAACTTCTAATACAAGTCATTTCTCTATATTGTTCTTGATCATCAAATAAACATTTCTTAAAATCATCCATATGTAATGTTTTATCAACAACACTTTTCTTAATTCCTTTACATTTTACAGGATTTTTATTATTAAATTCATAACTATATAATTTTGATCTTAAACCACAATATTCTTCTAATATTTCACCATTTAACTCATCTTTAAATTTACCAATTATTTTTTTATTCTTTTCACTATAGCATTCATGTTCTTTCTTATAATCACTTGTATCAAATTCATTAATATTTTCTTTAATAATTTTATATGGATCCTTTTTAAATTCTATAAAATAACTGTCTGTGTCCATATATAATAACCTTATATTTGAATCAAACTTCTTTAATTTTTCATAATAAAATTGATACATATGTAATTTTGATAAATCAAGTACTGAAAATCCTATATAGATTGGTTTATCAAACTTAACCTTTTCTTTTATCATATGTGAAGCAATACAGTCTTTATCAAATATACTAAATGTTTTAAAATTAGGTTTTTTTGCTTGTTTTAATGAAAACTTTTCGTCACCTAATTTAATATCACATCTATTTCTAACATTTTCCATAGTTTTTCCAAAAACACTATTATTCATCAATTTAAAAAAGTCTTTTTCAAAATCTGATGTTGATTTGGATCTTAATTTGGTATTTAATTCAATATATTTTTTCATATAATCATCTTGATCAAATGCTATAACTCTATTAACTTTCTTTAATTTTAATCCTTTTTGTAGATAATATTTTAAGTTTCTTGAATGAATAACATAATCTTTTTTATCAAATAATGTTGTGCAAAGCTTATTATTATAATGTTCAGGTGCTAATGGTAAATCTTTATGATCATCATGTAATTCAATAGGATATTCTAAATCAATATCTAATATATATCCATATTCAGCATTTTCATCTAATTCTAATATTGTTTCTTCCCATTCATTTAATGTATATGCATTAGGATTCATCCATGTTATATCTTTATAAGGTAATTTTTGACTTAAAGCCCATCCATATAAATTATTTGCATCTACATATAACATATAATTTTCAGGTTTTGTTTTATCATACTTTTTTGTATATTTATTGTTTGCTTTACAATATCTAGTTATACATTGTGAAATACCACCTCTAATACCTTTTTCAATCATTAAATACATATTATAATCACTTATTAATTCTAGTTTAATTTTTGTTAATTTTAACATAGAATCCCAAGCTAATGATGGTGATGTTAGATAATGTGCTGGATCTAATTGATAATTTTTCAAACAAACAGATCTAAAATTTTCAAATATATCAGCTAATAAAAGAACATCTTGAATATTATATAAATCTGAATAATTACCTAATGTTTTTACTTTTAATTTATTCCAAACTTTTATATAATGTTTATAATCATCATCACTTATATTTTCATTAGTTAAACAACTATAAAATTGATCTTTTTCTAATATTTTATCATAGTTTAATTTTTCAACATTATCAATAAATTCATATGGAAATACACCTTTAGAAGTTAATATTTTTAAAGTTTCATTATCATATTCAATTATATCATTTTCTTTTATAAATTTATTTATATGCTTAAATTCTTTAAGATTTTTAGCTAATTTTTCAATTGATGTAGCCATAAATCTAAATGTATCTACAAATGAGAATTTTATAAATTTTCTAGGTTTATCACCTTCAAATTCATAACCATAACCAGAATTTACTGAATAGTTTATATATTTTTCATCTGTATTGGCTAACAAATCAATTTTACCATATTTTTTAGCTAATTCTTTTATGAACAAATGTGTATCATAATTTGAACTATTATGACAGAATATAGGAATATTTTGAGGAAATTTTAGATTTAAATTACAATTTAAATGTGCAGCACCTCTAAATTTTCCTGTTAAATGACAATGATCTCTTACTTTTATTCTTTTATTATTATCAAAACCACTATTTTCACAAATATGACAAATATTAGTTTTTTGATAATTAATTTCTTCTTCATTAGTTAAATTCATAGGCTTTTTATTTTTTGAATTATATTTTTTAGCTATATATTTTGAAATTTCATCTAAATATTCAAATAATTTATTTGGTACATTTATTAATTCTTCTTCATTTTTTGCTCTATAACAAATAGGTTTATACATTTTATTAGTTACTCTAGATACTAAATAGATTGTAAATCCATATGGTTTATGTTTTTGAATTTTATTTGTATATGAGCAATTTGGATTATTTTTACAATTATCAATCTTTTCTAATATACTTTCAAAATCCATATAAATTACATATGGATGTTCAATCTTTTTATAATAATTTTTAAAACTTACAGTTTGACCTTTAAATGGCATTATAGGTCTACAAGGTTCTAATGATTTACATATTTCTAAATGATTATTCAAGTCTTTATTTTTATAGAAATGAGTCAAACATCTTCTACAAATATATTTTTTATTTTTATTTTTTTGTGTTAATTGCTTAGATACTAACTTACTTAAATCTGTAATCAATATATAATGAGAATTATTACCAATTTTATAATATAATAAATCAATTTCTAGTTTTGTATTATAATGTTCAGATATTTGTAATGGCACTATTTTTTCATCTTCATCAATTCTATAAATATTTATTGACATTGATGGATAATTATATTTAGTATCAAATGATCTTTTTTCAAATAATTTAATATCTTTCAATGTTATTGGATAATCAAAACCTTTAAAAATATCATCATTTATATATTTTTGATATTGTTTAACTCTTTCAGCATGTTCGTTTGGTTTATCAATAGCACATCTAATTGCATAAATAAAACAATATTCATCTTTATTTTTAAAATTTACACAACATTTTTTATTCTTAATTTCATTTGGTAATTCTATATATGATCCAGCATTTAATGAATTATTTTTAGATAATTTTAGATTTAATTCAACACATCTTTTTAATGACCAACCAGAGCCTTTTGATGGTTGATTTAGTTGTTCTCTAACTATTAATTTCTTAAATTGATCATCAATAAAATCATCTACATTTAAAATATCTGAACTTTTTATGCAAAAATACATATTACTATTTTGAATTTCACCATTTATTAATTTTCTTTCATATTCACATTCTAAAGCCATCTGTCCTTTAATATTTTTAAATTTTTTGTTTTTCTATCAATTTTTTTATTTCATTTCTTTGAGTTTCTAAATAATCATTAATATCTAAATCATCATTTGAATTTGTTAAATATAATCTTGAAAATATCCTTTTAATGACGAAGCTTCTTGAATATTTATTATATTTTCTTTTGGAATTGGTCTATTTTTAAAATAATCATTTAATAATCCAATCAATTCTTTTCTAGTTTTATTAACAATTTTAATACTATTTTTAATTGCTAAATTTTGAATATATTTAAATGATCTAAATTCTAATTATTTGGATTTTCTTTAATTTTGTTTAATCTTTTAATTAGTTCATCTCTAGATAATTTTCATAATTTCTGACAGATAATTTTTTTGCAATTTCATTTAATTTTACTATATTAAATAATGAATAATTTGTAAGATCAAATGTTTCTTTATATTTGTTAATTCATCTAAGTTTTATTTTTATAATTATATATATTATTATTTTTACACCAATGTTTTAATTCAAATATTTTATTATCATATTTTTGTTTATTTAGTAAATGTTTAGTTGAATTATAATGTCTATCATAATTTTTATATAATATATTTTTATTACAATAAGGACAATTAATATTTTTATTTGTTCGTTCCATTTATTAGGGGTGAAATTCTTTATTTATTAAAATAATTTTTACTTAGAAAATAAAACTCTTAAAAATATAAGAAGTATTTCCACTTTTTACTAGGTAATTTATAGTTTAAATCATATTTTTTAAATAAAATTTGAATTTTTTAAAACAAGTAAAATTTTGTCTTCATTTTTTTATCATATTTTTAAATTTTCTAGTTTTGTTATATTTTTGTCATGAATTTTAGTTTCTAAATGTCTTAAATAATTATTAGTCCATTTAATATTTCTTCCACATTCACAAAATTGTGGTTTTAAAAACATTTCTCTAATACATTGTATACAAATTGTATTTTTTCTATCTTTACTATAATGATAATTATTAAAATTTGAAATATCTTTAATTTCTTTACATTTATGACATTGTTTTTCATTTAATTCAATAACTTTAATACTATCATATAATTTTTATAATACACATCCTTACATTCTTTACAATAATAATATAACCCATCTTTAGGTATTTTTGTCTTATAAAATTTAGATATATCTTTATATAATTTATACCTTAAACATATCTTTTCCATTTATATAAAATAAAAATTTACAAATTGGTTTTTTTCAATTCAATTCATAAAAATTTCCAATAATATCTCATTATTTTGATCTTTTATACTATAAGTAACTGGATTTGTATTATTAATTTTAGAAATTATAAATATTTCTCGAGACCAATTATTTTATATTTATTAGAAAATGTTGATTTTTTATTTCCAATTCTAACTCTATCATTTATTTTAAATTTTGATTTGGTTATTATTTTTGGTGGTTTATATTTAAAAACAGTATCTAATAAATCCTTTTCATTATTTTTATTTACTTCAATTGGTTTCATTTTAATTGTTGAATGATATGAGTTATTATATTCTTTAACAATTTTTGGTAAAATATTTATCCATCTATAATTTTTATAATTTCAAACTGTATTTTCATTTTTTCATTTTGTGTTCTATTATACCTTTCTATTATACTTGATTTTTCTTCATTTTCTGTATGATACAATTTAATATTATATTTATTTAATATTTCTTTAAATTCTTTATTGATAAATTCTAATCCTTTATCTGTATGTAAAAGATTAGGTGATTTATGATTAATTTTAATTGCATCCTTAATTATTTCTTCAAATGCTCTAGAAACTGTTTTTCCATCTTTTTTCTTTATGGTTTTGACCAAACATATTTTAAGAAAGTAACTATCACATTTAACATATATTTATAACCATCATTTTCTTTTCATAATTTTTCATTATTATTAAATCTGCTGCCCATAAATCATCAATACCTAATGTAATTATTTTTCTTTTAGAAATTTCTTTCTAATTGGAGCATGAATTTCATTTGCTTCAATTATTTGTTCATTTTTAGTTAATTCTTTTTTAATTATAGTTTAACTTCTTTTTTCAAAATTTTACTTTTATTTGTTTTACAAATTGAACATTTAGTAGCAATTCTATATAATCATTTTTTCATTTCAACGATTTGTGGATTAATATTTTTAGTTTTTTTCTTACATTTGTGACAATGAATTGGTTCATTCATTTATGTATAATTTTTTTTTAAATAAATGGATATGTGTTATAGATGTCATAATCAAACTAATTTTACTATTATTGGAAATTGTGTAGGATGTAATATATGTAAAAGAATTATTTATGAAAAAAAGATTAAGAGAAAAAGTAATAAGAATAAACATCTTAAACATATTTTAAGAGAATTTAACCATTTTCAACCATATAAACACAACAATTAATTAATGAATTATATATTTTATGTATTTCCAATCATTTTGAAATAACACCTAAGAATATAAAATTATTTTAAAACAAAGGAATTGTACAAATTGGATATTTTACTATCAATTTTTAAACAAAATATACAATATTGATTTTGAATTGGATAATGAAGATAAAGAAAAATTACACTATTTTTTAATAAATATTTATGTTTTAAGAAAAGTAATATATCATACAAAAAATTATTACCTATGATTTTTAAATACTTAAATATGGATTTTTGTATAAAACCTAATTATGATAATGACTTTTTAACATATCTATCACAAACAAGTTTGTGATATTTTTTCCTATATAAATGGATCTGCTAGAAGAAATTAATAATGTTGGAGAATTAAGATTTAAAGAATATAAACCATTAAAAAGTTTAAATTTAAATAAAAAATATAAAATTGAAAAATTTGAAAGAATTAAAGATAAATATGGATATACAATTATTGTTGAATTTAGAAAAATGTAAAGTACATTTACCAAAAAGATTTACTAATGTAATTGATGATAAATCAATTAAAGAATTAAATAAAAAAGATTTACATTTAATTGTCACTGATATAAGACTTTTGATGATAAAGAGAACTGCTTTAGTTAAATTTGAATAATTATTACAATATTATTGATACTAAACCTTAATTTACTTGTTTTAAAAAAATTCAAATTTTATTGAAAAAATACTATTAAAAATTTTAAATACCTTATGAAAAGTCGACTATTAATTTTATGAAAAAATACTTATAAAATGTGATAATTTTACTTGTTTTTAAAAAAAAATTTATTTTGTAGAAAATTTAGGCATATTTGTTAAAAATTTCATTAAAATTGCATATTTTTTAAGACAATTTGACAAAAGCTGAAAATGGCCAAAAAATGGCAAAAATATTGCATAATTGTATTAAAAAACTGTGAAATTTGTTTGATTTTTTATTGTCTCCAAAAGTGTCCTAGAAGTAACATGATACTATCTACTTATATATATATATATATATATATATATATATATATATATAATATATATATATATATTCACCTAGATCCCCCGTTTGTGCTCCACGTATCAAACTACATTCAATTGTGGTCCACGGGTTTTTTCTCATGTATTTTTAAAATGTAATGGTATATATGAATTTGTTTAGTGTATTCATGCTTAAAAAAGACCTTTTATTAATGTATATAGTTTTTATGTATATATATTCATTTAATTTCTCATACTTTCGTCTGTCACTTCACATTCAATTGTAGTCCACCGCCATTGTATAAAGTCAGGCAGCAAAATACCACTGATTGTGGTCCAGTGCGTACATCACTTTCACCGATTGTAGTCCAGTTTATATATTTCAATTGTGGTCCATTTGCAACGTTGCCATATTTCATAGCCCTCAATACAGCAATTACCTTATGTGATAAAATATTATCATTTGTCTAGCTATTCAATCTGAGTTTGAATTTCAAACTTTTTTCGAATAAATTACTTAGACTAGTTATTTTTTTAATAACTTATTCATTTTTTGTACGAAATGATAATATTATTTTTTGTTTGGTAATTTGAATATAAAATTAAAATATTTATAAAAATTATTGTCAATGCATGGTAAATTTTATCATTAATTAATAATAATATTAAAATTTTTATGATAATTTTATAATATTTATATGGAACAGAGCCCGTTGTGGTTAAATACAACGGCCTCTAGAAAAATAGTACATACATGCTTTATTTCCCGTGAAATTCCTTAATGGTTATTTAATTCATTTTCAAGAAAGAAATTGTTAAAAAAAAAAACTACTTTTCTAATACAGCAAGATAATAAAAAAATTAAATTAAACGTATTTGATTACAGAATATTTTTATAAACAACATTCATTGTAAATTCTTTACCTGATTTTTTTAGTTTTTTATCACTTTACAATCTCCCTTTATATTTGCTAGGGATAGTTTTAATTGTAATGTTACAATTTACTTTTGTCCCTTTTCTCATTATTAAAAAGTTATTTGAAAAAGCTAAGCAAACTCCAAAATTTATAGTGGTGAGAAAATACTGAATTAGAGATATTTTTATTAAACTTTGTAGAACTAAATATACAGTTCTATTGGCCCGTTTTTATTAATTGATGGTTCGTTGGAAAAGCTTTATCTGTCTAGATGTGCAAATAATTTTGAAGTTAATATGAAATAAATAATTTTTTTTAGTTTTACTGTGTAAACACAAGTATTACCTAAGTAAAAAAATACATAAAAATTGCTTCATTTTAAAAGTGAATTATACTTCTTTGCAATGGTTATGGTTATAGTTCTTTGCAATTATAATTTTGGCTGTCTATTACCAGTATTTCATAGAACTTTATAGCAGTAATTTTTTGGAAATTATATCCTCTTTTAGAATATAACCATGTTCTTTAGTCGATTTTCTTCATCAATTAAATTTTTTTTGCTAAAAACGAAGCAACCTCAGATACATTTTATTAAACTTTTTACAGTTTTAACTTCCTTACAAAATGTGTTAACAAAATCTACAGTTCCACTGGACCGATTTCATCAATAAAATGGGTCGTTGAAAAGCTTCATCCGTCTATGTGTAAATAATTATGAAGGTTTGATATTTTTAAATATCAAACACATATTAAATATTTTGTAAATATTCATGGTGAAATAGTACAAACATATGTTGTATACAAGAAAAATATTCAAATCGGAGTTTTCACATTTATTTAATTGGAGAAAAAGTATTTTTCTCCCGTTAGTGTGTATTCCAAGAATTTCATAATACCTTTTTCTGGGAAATTTTTTTTTTTTTTTTCAGAATATTGCCATCTAATTTAGTTGATTCTCTCACTATTTAAAAGTTTTTTGCTAAATACTAAGCAACCTTCGAATTTATGCCTATATGATGAGAAAATAATGAGTTCAAGATATGTTATCAAACTTTGTAAAACTAAATCTACAGTTATACTGGATAGATTTTAATTAATAAATGGGTCGTTGAAAGCTTCATCCATAGATAGATGCGAATAATTGAAAGTTTAATTTTTTAAAGATTCATTGTGGCAAAAGTAAAATCACATGTTTGCTATAAGAAATATATTAAAATGGCTTTGTTTTATAAGTGTATTATATTTATTGGCAAGTTAAGGCTTCCTTCCGTCAGTATTTTATAGAAAGATTGAATAATAGCTGTTTGTAGGAATTTTTATTCTGTTTAAGAATATCTCCATTCACTTTGATCAATTACCTCACACTTTAAAAGATATTAAAATAATAATTACATAATAAGCAACGTTCAAAAAGTCGCTAATATCTGACTAATTTATTGTAAAATGAAAATTATTTTTAAAATTGTAGGAGTTCTCAACACACAAAAAAACGCTTAGCGTATTAAATAAGTGTAGATGTAATACCTGCTGTGTGGCTGGTAATTTAACAGCGATTGTTGTATTGTCATTTCCTTACTATATTTTTACTCTATTTATGTCCTCCCCCAAAATTGGAATTTTGTGATTGCCAAGTTTTGTACAGGATTAATGATCCCCTATTTTAATGTGATTTTGGTTTATTTCAAAATGTTAATAACTTTTTATTCCTTGGCATTTTACAATCACTACTACAATCAGTGATCGTCTCTCTGCCCTTCATTACCTGAGCCAATGAAAATTTTATTTTTTATATTTAACTAGGTTTGAGCGAGTACTGGAGCATCGAGTATTTTTTCGATCAGACTTTTAATAGTCGACCTCGACTTGATGTTTTAGAAAAAGTCGTTAGATCGTTTTATATCTGACGTATGAAGTAACGTTACAAACATATTCGTACATAAGGAATAAATGTAACCCATAACAGATTAAAGTTCTTTTCTAATTCATATCCATACATATTTTAAGAAACCCGTTTAGTTTTGTTATTATAATAAACTTAAATTTACATTTAAATAAATGACATAGGTTATGTTTCATTGTATACATGGATATGACTACCCTTTTGATCCATGTGAGGTAGAAAATAACTTCAAATGGCGTTGTTAAAACTTTTGTTAAAACTAAATGTCAGTTGCACGATTATCACTGACACCTCTTGATGAGAAGTATGGTGTAAGTATATAGTCTAGTCAAATTATTGTTTAACCCGGAAGTAATTGCAAACTAATATATTTTTGATCGATTCTTATATAAAATTACGTGAGAAAAGCGATGGTGAAAAGTCTACCACTCTCCAACGCTGCGCTCGCCCGCAATGGCCAATTTTTTCAAATGGTGGCTGTAGTTTTATAAGTTTTGCTGAATATTTTTTGAACCGTCAAAGATAGCTAAATTTTGTAAATTATTAAAATTAGAAAATAAAATTTTTTACATTTTGATATGTGATATGTATGGTTGTTATATAAAATAAGGGTGGATATTGCACTTTAAAGCTACTTCAATTTTGTGCTTTTAAGTGAATTTCGTTTGTTGGGAAAACCTCATTACGATGGTGTCAACGGTTTTATAAAAGCATTTAACCGTGTTTAACTTTTTACTACAAGGTCTCTAGATTCCCAAAAACACCATTCATTAAAATTTTCGTATCTGCATACCTATATATACTTATTAAGATACAGTACATATATAATATGTACTTGAATTCCGTGAAGCCAGTAAACCTGTTAACGAAACATCCGATTTTTATCGAATTTGACATGAAGGTGTGGAACTAGGTCTATGTACACTAGTTATGTCGATTTGGGATTATCGGACTATGGGAAAAGGGTGATATACAGGTTCAAATTTTGTCTAAAATCGCCCAAAAAACGGGGTTTAAGTGTATTTTTACTACACTCTGGCTTTTTATTTTATGAAGGCTGGAGTGATCCTCACTAAATTTTGCTCGATCATAGTATTCATCAATGGTAAGTTTATAAAACTGAAACGGTCCGAATTGGACATACGGCCTTTTAAAGTTATCGTGTTATTTTATAGGAAGAAATATTTTATTTGGGTTTTTTACTAAGTGTTGATTGTACAGCTGTTATTAGGATAAAATTTAACTGCAGATTGTTACTATCAGTTGTTCGTAAATACAGTAGTTTTCTGTGAAATTTTTGTTTTATTTTAATGGTTTGTTTACCTTCGTACGTGAATGAAATGCCGCGTTTACGGAAAGGAGGTGCAAATCTTGGACGGTGCACCATTTAATATCTAAACATATTAGGCCTAAAGACAAAGCCCTCACTCATTCATCACTAATTCTCTCAACTTCCCGACTAGCTAGAGTGCTTAAATTGTTGTACTAATTCTTAGGCCTAATATAGGAGAGTCTGACTATTTTCATATTAATATTCACAAATAGGGCTCCACCTCACACGTCTTCAAAGTTACCATATGCTATACTTATGGAAGCATGTTTTCATATTAGAACAATGATTACGTTATGAATATTATTTCTATAAAAAACAGCTGTTTTATTTTAAGTACTGAAGGGAGATTGGTAATTAGAGAACTATACAGGGTGAGTTCTTAATGCCACCCCCCCCCCCCCCCCGAATTTTAACGCATTTCTTAAGATATCGACTCTCAACTACCACTGAACATTATTGATTAACTTTTACTTCTTTTTTATGTGGTTCACATTTTTTTGCCACTATCTTGGATCCGCCATATTGGAATGAACTTTTATTTTTCAAAGTAAAGGTAGGGTTGTGACCCATAATTTCAAAGTATTTTATTTGCGTTGAAAACAATGCCGCAATCCGTTTTCAACTATCTGTTTTCGTTCTTAAGATATTAACAGTTTTTTGATACCAAATTTCAAAATGAAATTTTTTTAAAAACCCCTTGTTATATTAAAATTTTTAAAGAATATCGACTTTTTATAAACATATATCCCACATTAAAAGAAGTACTTCTTTTTAATGGGGTTTACATTTTTGTCGCCATCTTGGATCCACCATATTAAAAAAAACTTTTATTTTTCAAACGTAAAGGTAGGGTTATAACGTTATAACCCATCATTTCAAAGTAATTCTTTGCGTTGAACACAATGCCACAATCCGTTTTTAATTATCTGTTTTTGTTTTTGAGATATTTCCAGTTTTGTGAATAAAAAATTA
>CM061534.1:149134149-149173712 GCA_030545055.2 Neoaliturus tenellus | reverse complement strand
AGATTAAGTTTATTGGAATCAAATATTGAAGTTGATATAGTGAAACATCGTGGGGGACAAATGGTTCGCTTCAGAGATTTAACTAGACATGATGTAAAATTACATTTGACTAAAGAAGAATTTTACACTTTAAGTTGTACTACCGGTCCCGTCACCAGATATTTGAAACAACTAATATTTTCAAGTGCAATAATCAAAGACTATCTAATCGATACATTGGACAGACAACCTTTCGTTCCAATTTTATACGGTCCCGTGGATACTTCAATTTTTAATCGAATACCTCAAGAAGTGGATATGTGGAGACAATTGAACAACTATCACACCAACTTTAATATCGACGAAGAAGCGCAAGAAGTTAAAGAAGAACAATCGTGTTTGTAATACAAGTCAGTTGCTGACGAGACTTCATCATGAACAAACGGGTTTCGTTTTCTAATGCGCCACATATAATGGAAGTTAAAAAAGGTATAATTGAATTTCAAGCTTTTCGAGGAAATGATGGAAATTTTATTATAAAAGAATTAGTAATTTTGGATATGAACACATCTGTAGTTTATCATTACTTATTCAAACCTCCATTACCATTCAATAGACTAACAACTAAAGCGAAAGTTACAAACAAATGGTTGTACAAACATTTTCACAACTTAAGATGGGATGAAGGTTTTATTAATTATAACATGATGCCGCACATTATGAATCATTACTGCAAAGAGTTCAAAACTATCTACACAAGAGGATTGGAAAAAGCTAATTGGATACAATCATTTACAAGCAACGAAGTGATAAATGCAATAATAGATAGAGATTTCCAATGCTATTTCAATGAACTTTGTATTTCATCAAAGAGTTTTAAACATCGAAGGTCACAGTGCGCTTTGAAGAATGCCTACCGCTTGAATAATTTCCTTCAACAGAATGGTGGGGGTAATGTCGGTAATAAAAGTGAGAGCGCTACCATGACGCAGCATGAGTATTACTCGAACCTCCGAAGAGACAACATCTCCGACGGACATTATTATTAACAAGAAGATTAACAAGAAGATTAACAATAACATCAAGATGGCATCGCAGAACTTTCTTCAAAATTTGGTTGATCAATTCAACGCTCATTCAAAATCAACAATCTTACCGACGAAGAGATGTTCTGAACTAAAAGAAGAAAAACATTACATCATACATACAATCAAGAAGATGGACACTTCAGTTGGTGATGCTATTAATTGCACATTGAGCGAGGCGCCGTATACAGTTGGTGACGAACCGAAGTTTCAGATATTCCTACCGAAACGATTTGTACAACTTTTACAGAATGAAGATCTTCGTGTTATTCAACCCGGCGCACTCTATTTGGTTTCACACGGACCGAGTGGAAACAACTCAACTGAACTAACTATTCATGTAACACCTTCTACTAACTAGTTTGTACATAGCATTGTAAATATATGTGTTTGTAATGGTTTCTCAATAAAGATGATATAAAACAAAAAAAAAGATAAAAGAAGCAACATATTGTTATGTCTTTGTACATAGCAATATGTTGCTTTTTTTAAAAATTCCACGGGATGACCTTGACCCAATTTTGTGTGATAATAAAAGTGAAAATCAACTTGTGAAATTCATCAGTCTACGACTAGCTTTCGTACCGTACACATCTCGCTCTCTATAACTAAATACAAAACTTCAACATGTCCCTAAAGGTCAAGTGTGCATCTTACGATACCAACACCATTACGAGTTTTGAACAACTTGAAGATTTAACCAACGAAATGCGAGTTTTACTTACCGGTGGTTATCACTTAACTGTTGATGTTAGTGCTACTAATATAAGGATGTTTACTAAAACAAAATACTGCGATGATGAAGTATTTCTTTCTACACAACCTACAACATCTTCATCGCCGACTGGTCAACATAACATCAAGTTTCACAAGTATTACCAATGTTAAATAACTTTTAACAAGTAAAATTAAAGAATCACGTGATCAATGTCAAGTTGATAAAAAGGGAATGATACTTGTATAAATAATCATTCGCTTCCCGACTCTCGCTGCGTGAACACCTAATTTTAAAGATGTTATACAGAATGATGATTGAACTTGATGGAAAGATCTATGGAAAAGATTACAACACTGTTGAACAAATGACCGAAGATTTAAATATATTAACTAAAGAAGGATATCAAGCTAAATTAATTTTAAAATTTCCTGAAGTACATCCACTATCGACTGAAGAACTTATCGCTATGGCTAAAGCGGAGAGAGAGAAAAAGGCTGAAGAAAACAAACAGAAACAGACAAAGTCTGAAGAAGATAAACAGAAATGAACTTCTTAAGTATAAACATTCCTTACATTAGTAAGGTATAATTTTTTAAAACTTCGTTTGGATGACCTTGAAATTACCCCCACCACTTTTTGTAATACATAAAACTGACTATTCAACACTATACACTCTTATTCTTTCACTGGACTCAGCAGCGTCAACATGGAAGAACAAAAGTACAAGTACGAACCTCGTTACTGTTGTGAACAACAATGTACAGATTTAGGACCAATGATGGTGGACGGGTTAGCTTGCACTAAATGTGAATTTTTTGGATCTTGTTACTGCAAGTGCAAAACAAAACAACTACCGCCGCCGGAATTGCGAACTTTCAAATTTTACAAATCAAGATATTTTCATACATGCTGTCCTCAAAGATGTTTCAAATTTCATCCTCTCGATTTAGCTCATTGTCAACGCACCAAGTCTCATCAAGATGATTTTTGTACACATATGATAAAAAGATGTAAATACAGGTCAGATTGGTATTCCGATCCTGTAGAACAATCGAATGTGTAATTTTAGTTTTACACTCTTTTTTAAAACTTCAATTGGATGACCTTGAGATTTCCCCCACCATTGGTTTTTAGACTTCCCCCCACCATTAATTTAAGTTTTGTATCTTATTGAATCCGCCTTTGTATTATTTCACTTCCAACACTCTAACTAACAACATGGGATCGCCTTTCGTCAAGTTTCAACATATAATAACTGACAGAGAAGAATTGGAGGAAATATTTCAAAATTTGCTCTCTGTCATGGATAGATATCCTATGAGATGGATCAGACTTGATGTTCACTATTTACGTCCTCGTGATTCTTCATCATCTAGTGAAGACGAAACAACGACTACTACTTCAGCTAGGATATTTCAATTTTCTTCATCATCGAGTGAAGACGAAACAACGCCTACTACTTCAGCTAAAATATTTGAATTGAAAGACGAAGAAGAGGAACTTGGCTATTTATTTAATAACAAGCTCATGCTCACCGACAAATAAGCCTCCTTCCTATGCACCGATCTTCATTCAATCACCGACTCTCGCACGATGAACAACTCTCCGTTGGCACGAATGAATTCTAGTTTCGAAGTAAATTCTAAAGAAGATTTGCAAGAAATATTTAATACTTTACACGAAATTGTTAGTAAATTCAACACTGTTAAAATGAATCTGGAAATAACTTACGCCTGTCCTATTTGTGATAAGGTTGACAGTTCTGATGAAGATAGTTTGCTTAATCTTACTCCACTTACACCTCTACAATCAGACACGACAACAACAAGTACGGAAGCAAATGGTGAGCAACCTCCTTCCCCCACCACTTCATTGTGATTCAACTTCCCCCCACCACCTCTTTGTAATTCAACTTCCCCCCACCACTTCTTCGTTTAACTAACGTTCCTCGCTTTCACTTCTCATTCCGTCTCCAACATTTGAACTATCAACATCACTTGTTTCAAAATTTCAAACACCAAAAAACAACACTAAAGATGGATATGATGGATGAAGTTTCCTTCGTCACAAGGATGGAAGAGGAAAAGATGAAAGAAGAAAAATTGAAATTGGAAATTAAACGTTTGCAATTGGAACGGGAAAACCAACTCGAAATATTACGTTTCTTCAAACTTGTCAAGTATGTCATCTGGGGACTCTGCCTGTACCTTATCCTCGTCGTCGGCGTTTGCTTTTACAACTCCGTATTTCATCACAAAAATTCAACTTGTATTGCACATTGATTGTATTTGTTTTTGCACATTGATTGTATTTGTTTTTACGAATAAAGTTCAAAACTTAAATCTACCTATCCCGCTATCACCGGATAGTTCAACTCTCAGAACTATTTCCTGTGGTAGCGGGATAGGCTTTTTTAAAACTTACTCGGGATGACCTTGACATACTTTCCGTAACCCAATTATCAAGTTGAATTTCAGTTTTGAACTAACTTTTAATTTATGCGATGTTTTAGTTGAACCCGGTTATTTTATGCGCACATTTTGTTCAACCCCAAATTGTTGAATTTCGGTCTTGAACTAACTTTTAATTTATGCGCAAATCTACTTCAAACGCTCACCCCACCTCCTCACCCCTCATTTAATATACGACCGGAAGCTATGTGCCCCGGCACGTGGCTTCCGGGGCAGCTGGCCTGAGCCAGAAGTGGCCAAATCTAACTACTTAGGCTGTTTTTAAGAAGGCCTACGTGTGCTGCACTTTAATATATATTTGTTAAACCACATGTTGAATCCGTAGCACGTGGATTACATATTTATATGGTTACCATCTGATTTAATTAATTTTTAATTCTTTTGTTTTAAAATCAATAATCCCACAAATTGCAAAGTTGTTTTATTCTTTCACCTAAATTTCATTTATTCATAATCACCAATATAAATTGCGATCTAAAAAAACGTAAATTGTATTTATTATAGTAGCATTCCATACTATAATTTACCAGTAACTGGCTACCACTCAAAACCGCATCATGTTTATAGCCTACTCGAACTCACGGTCTGTACTTTGACAGTTGATTCAGCTGTTTTCATTATTTCTTTGTATAAAGGCCAATGTTAAAAGTGTTACAATTTAAATTAAAGACTATGACGAAATAAGATTTTTCCTGACACTGACACCTGAAATAATATATTTTTTATCTCAGAACTAAATACCTAAGTTATTTTCAGATTTTTGGAAAATCGTTAACAGCCGTTTTTGAGATTTGTGTGCATACATACACAGTTACAAATATACCTTACTCATATCAGATCAGAGTAACTTATAAGTTAGTTGGTTCATAAAAAATAAACTCAGGTATTTTTATGTCGTTCCGTCTCTGTGATTTACATCGTAGGCCTATACTTCAGTACTTCCGCTCAGATCGCTTTGACCACAAGAAAAAATTACAAGGAGAAATATTGGCTGGTCTTCATCTTGGCTAGTCATATAAAGGTTAAATCGAGGCTGTTGATGCAGGAGCAGGCATAATTAAAATATATTTTCACTGTTCTTGTTTTGTTTTACCTACCTAAGCATTCATATCGTCTATGTCAATTAAACAGACGACACAAAGCTTTATGAAGACTAATTCAAAGTTCACTATGTAAAACTAAACTGCACAGTACACGAACGATCGGCACACGTTCTGATGAGGGAATTGACATGCTAAGGTTATGTCAAATTCCCGCTTATTTGTTGTTACACTCCTCCGTGAACCGCGATCATCCCCATTTTGGCGCGCACATAGCTGATTAACTACGACTTCCGTTATTATTTGAACATTGTAATTAAACAAATGAGTATTTTTTACTTTGTTTTTAAGTTTTTCCTTGACAGTATTTAATTTTCAAACAGTGTTTTTTTATGGAAAAATTCTACATATTTTTATTGGTCTTTTTTGAATTATGTGGTCCAAAATTTCGGGGGGGGGGGGGGTTTCGACCCCCTGACCCCCCCCCCCCCCCGCTGGCTACGGCCTTGGATGATTTTATACAGTTATTACTGAAATTAGAAATTTTATTTAAAAATTCTAAAAAGATAGCCGACTAGATCTTTTTTCTACTTTTAGAAAAAGTTAAGAGTCAATCTCTATCTTAACTGGTTAATTCTGAAACACGATCCCCGTAAACCTCTGCAGCCATCAAACTCGCCTAGCGCTACGGCCGCGAGGCGGCATTCGGCATTGTTGTTGTTTAGGCCCCCCAACCAAAACAACATCAATGCCGAATGCCGCCTCGTGGCCGTATTTATCTTATCAGCATATCAAAGGATATGTTTAGTGGAACAAAACACACTGAAACAACCTAAAAGGTAATTTCACTTGCTGGCAATCTTGATATTCATTTTATTAAATGATTAATTAAAATATATAAGTAAAATAATCATTTCATTTTATTTTTAAAGATACTTTGAGAGTGTTATTATGACCTTGGAAAAAAGGGTTATGTTTCTCTACAATCGTATGGATACTTTTTGTTTGAAAGCTAATAAGAGTTTCAAATTAATTTAACAATGTCAATTTTTTTGATTGAAAAGTTAATTTGTTTTTATATACAGCAATAACAAGTAAATTACTAAACAAAACTAAGTGAAAACAGTTTTTCCACTAATAATATTTTTACTGTATTCTATTAACCCTCCTCGTTAAATTACAGTACATTATGTTTGTTTTTTGGGATTTCCAAAATGTAGATTTTGCCTGTTAACCAGAGCCAATGATATAGGCTTTACTCCAGCCGCCGCCGCGACACGGTGCGGGCAGTGCAGCTAGGCAAACATTCTGCATCGCACAGTTTCCATCGCATACTGGGAAGCAATGTCAGTGAATTGTGTGTGATCAGCATGTTGTAAAATATTTTTATTTGAATTCTGAGTCAGATTCTTATGCCGAAATATTATGACTTCAACAGAGAACAATGAATGGCTCCCACCAGTAACTTTGTAAGCAACAAAACCCAAATTTTACAGGAATTAAAAACACACACAAACACACAAAATTAATTAATTTTTCTCCATGACCACCTGACTCTCGGCCACCCTGACCGCATCCAACCCCGCCGTCAGCGAGGCCCCCACACCATCTGCGTCACCCTCTATTGCCACCTCTATCAGTGGACCATGCCCCCCCCCTATGAGACGTTTTTTTACTATGTTTTTTTGGGAGTTCAAAAATAAAACCTTGTTTTCCAAATATTAAAAATTTAGTATTTTTAATGTAAGATTTTCTCATTATTTAAATGTTTTTAGACTACTTGAGAATAGAATATCCTAAAAGAGATAAAGATATCTTATAGAATTACTCTTCGAAGAAGCCGTTCTGGTCTCTTTGCGAACATTTTTGTTGAAATAGTTTTATTTTTTACCGAGGATTATTTATACTACGATATAAAATTAAAAACTTTCTAATAAATAAATTGATATTTTATAGGATTTTTACGGATTATTTTATTGTGTTTGATAAAGAGAAAAACTCGTACCTATTCATAATTTCTCTTTAACATTGTAGAGGACTTCCCAAGTTTTTATATTAATGCAGTACAATATAAGAAACAAAACTCTGAAGGTTTAAAATAACTGTACAAACATCTTTCCTGTGTTAAATTTTAAATTAAAACTTAAACATATGAAACTTCCATGGACAAAAAATTACATTGTTGATACTCAGAAAACTCTACTTTGATGTAGCCTGTATAATAAACTCTGAGTTTAAATGACAGCGAGTCTGCGGTTTGATTGCCGTTATATGAAAACCTACCCCCCCTCCCCCGCACCACCAAAGCACCCCCTCCCCTCCCCCTCAGCCGCCGATGAGACGCTCTGATTGACAGTCAAGTCGTCAAAAGCGACGATGGAGAAGTTTTTAGCTCCGTTGATGACGGAGATTTCCCCGGGGCCCGAGTCATTTGTCGATCAACGCCGTTCTCCACGATCATTTTCCATCTTTAACTCAGACTGATAGAGAATAATCAACGTTCTCCTTCCCCACGAGTCTCGTATACATAGTCTACTTGGTTGTAGTCATATGAAGATGAAATAGTTTAGTATTCCTCCTTTTGCGTTACACTATATTTGACACATTTTAATCACTCCATAATTCCAATAGGCTCACTTAAATTGTTGTGTTAATAAAATACCAGTGAACATGTTGCTCGAAATTTAGCAATTTAATTTGGGCTATCACGTTTCGTTGATAAAGGTGTTATGTTTCGTTCTAAATCAATTTAGCCCAACCAATGGAATATTTTGATCACGAAGAATCACCCAAAACTACACTTATTGTACATTAACAGATTTTTTAAATGATTAACCCAATCCCAATCTTATTCTTATTCGAAAATGGCATATTTCAATTATGATAATCACCATTTTTTTATGACTTAATATCTTCAATTTTTGGCGGAAACAACTACAGACCAAGCCCTATCCAACGCAACCAAAAACTTGAATATGGTTGAAAATTGTAGGAGGAGTTCTCAAATCAAAAAAAGAAGAAAAAAGAAAAACCCCTTAGCGCATTAAATAAGTGTAGAAAGATTTGTTCATTTAGCGTATTAAATAAGTATAGATAAATTTGTTCATTTACTAATATGATAGAACTCTAAAGAGTTTTACGCCTAATATACAGTTTCAGACCTATAAGACATCATGTGTAGAAATCTATGTCTTTAAGTTCTAATACAAATCCATAATTTTATTCATAATATAAATATTTGTTTCGGAATAACATTGCTGAGTACAGACATTTAAAACTTTCAACATCAATAGCCTTTTAACTTTCTTAGTAAGGAAAGGTCAAAACCCTGATCTTGTTCATATTCAAATTCGATCCGTATATATATACTTATATGATACGCTATATAGGTAGTTTTTTTCAAACAATTTTCAAGTTTTTGGTGTTTTTGTATTCTACTCTAATCTATATAGTTTTTTCCACTCCTTACAAGTCTTTAGGCCTAAGTTTCAAATCAAATAAATGTTCTTTATTCATATGAAATAAAACTATTCTTTATTTATTAGTATTACATGAATATAATTTAATGGTGTCAAAATGTTACAAACTAAAATCATGTAGGCCTATTTATAACCATTGAGTAAATTAAAACAGAGTAGCCTATCTTACCTGTTAAGGTAGCATTCCTAAGCGACGACTCTAGCGACTCCAGTCGTACGGCTGTAGCCCATAGAAATATAAACAGTTTACAGTTCCATGCTGTAGCCGCGCGACTATGACTCACACTGCTTCGCATGTAGGAATAGCACAAAAACATAGCTCCAGTCGTCGCGGCTGATACGACTAGACTGCTCATGCAAGCAGTTTAGTCGTACGGCTCGAGCCGCCTCACTAGAGCCGCTTCCGTCGCTAAAACATGCGAAGCAGTATGAGTCATAGTCGCGCGGCTACAGCATAGACCTATAAACATGTTTATATTTCTATTGGCTACAGCCGTACGACTGGAGTCGCTAGAGTCGTCGCTTAGGAATGCTACCTTTACCTAAACCTGATGGCGGGCGAGTGTGACGGCGGTAACGATAAACTTGATGGCGGGCGAGTGTGACGGCGGTAACGATAAACTTGATGGCGGGCGAGTGTGACGGCGGTAACGATAAACTTGATGGCGGGCGAGTGTGACGGCGGTAACGATAAACTTGATGGCGGGCGAGTGTGACGGCGAGTGAGGGTAACGAACAAGCTAAACTTGATGGCGGGCGAGTGTGACGGCGAGTGAGGGTAACGAACGAGCTAAACTTGATGGCGGGCGAGTGTGACGGCGGTAACGATAAACTTGATGGCGGGCGAGTGTGACGGCGGTAACGATAAACTTGATGGCGGGCGAGTGTGACGGCGGTAACGATAAACTTGATGGCGGGCGAGTGTGACGGCGAGTGAGGGTAACGAACGAGCTAAACTTGATGGCGGGCGAGTGTGACGGCGAGTGAGGGTAACGAACGAGCTAAACTTGATGGCGGGCGAGTGTAACGGCGGTAACGATAAACTTAATGGCGGGCGAGTGTGACGGCGAGTGAGGGTAACGAACGAGCTAAACTTGATGGCGGGCGAGTGTGACGGCGGTACCGATAAACTTGATGGCGGGCGAGTGTGACGGCGGTAACGATAAACTTGATGGCGGGCGAGTGTGACGGCGACTGAGGGTAACGAACGAGCTAAACTTGATGGCGGGCGAGTGTGACGGCGGTAACGATAAACTTGATGGCGGGCGAGTGTGACGGCTGTAACGATAAACTTGATGGCGGGCGAGTGTGACGGCGGTAACGATAAACTTGATGGCGGGCGAGTGTGACGGCGGTAACGATAAACTTGATGGCGGGCGAGTGTGACGGCGAGTGAGGGTAACGAACGAGCTAAACTTGATGGCGGGCGAGTGTGACGGCGGTAACGATAAACTTGATGGCGGGCAAGTGTGACGGCAAGTGAGGGTAACGAACGAGCTAAACTTGATGGCGGGCGAGTGTGACGGCGAGTGAGGGTAACGAACGAGCTAAACTTGATGGCGGGCGAGTGTGACGGCGAGTGAGGGTAACGAATGAGCTAAACCTCACAGCGAGTATCGTGGGTTTTCTATAACCCTATTTGTTAATTTGTGTATTAGATAATTGGGTCATTGGATTTTTACTTTGTCATTCTTTAGTTTTTGCTTAATAGTTCGCTTAAGTTAATGTAAGAACAATGTTTCATAATATAGGCCTACTCGCAATTATATGTTTACCATGTGTAATACAGTATAAAATGTTTTTCAGAATCAATTTGACAATCAATGTACCTATAGACTCTCATCGGACTATTTTCGTGAATCTTACTATACTCTAACTACGCATACAATTAAAGAATAACGAAGTAAAAATCTATCTATCCTATACTATAATACGAGCAATGTCTGAAGGGATGTGTGTTCCGCGATCTCGAAATCTAGCGGAAAGATTTTACTTAAACTTTGCATTTAAGAGTGTTTTGGCCCAAAAATAAGTTTAGAAACAGCCTCAATCCCAGGAAAAATTGAATGTGGTCTAAATTTAAGTTTTAAAATCGTAATTTTTATCATTGTTCTTATGGGTTGCTATTTTGGTAACGAAATATATAATTTATTAGAATTAAACCTTCTTTCCCCACTGGGAAAGCTGCTACAAAACAAAGGATACTGAAACAAATAAATATTAATAATACAATAATTTTGAATATGATTTTCATGATGAATATAAATGGTTCCGTAAGATAGATATAGAGTGTTTTACCGCCACAATTGAAATTTTGGTTAGGGAATCCCTATTTAATTGAAATTTCTTCCAAAACACACATAAAACATTTGGAATAGTGCCTCTGGATCCAATAAGCAAACCAATGACTTCCAGTGGCGGATCCAAGGGGGGGGGCACGGGGGCACGGGCCCCCCCCAGACGGACAAAAAATACACTATATAAAAAGGAATAAGACCAAGTTGAATGCTCGGAAAATCTAGTATATTTATTTAATTATAACTTACTTTTTTCCACCTATCTCAATGTTTGTTTTACATATATGGTCATTGGTCACAGATAAAATAGTCTCATTTGCCTGTGATTTTTATACTACTATTTCAATTGCCATCATTGCGTCATCGTCATAGCAATGGGCCGCGCTGGTGCGTGAGTAAAGGTTCTCGGAGAGTGGAAAAAGCTTCTATATTCCTCCTTTTGGACGCGGGTCTTGCTAACACCATTAGAAAATCCGCCAAACTAAAACGTCTAAAACGTATTAGTTATTATTTATGTTACAGTAAAAACGATTAAATTTGTGCTATTGTGTTGCCTGGCCGGTTAGCAGACGACGGCAGTGAGCGTTCAGCGCTGTCACGGCGCTCATGAATCCTTCACCCTACCGGTGCCCTGCACAGCTCACAGCCCTCAGTACTCTGTAGGTCTACTGCCCAACCTACAAACGATGTAGTTCTCTCTTATCATGCTATTTGAAAAACGCCATCATAGTGATTTTTTTGTACAACTATTAAAATGAAACCAGTAGGCCTACATAGGATGTTTTCAAATGAACGGATTGTCTTCATGGCTTGGTCGGAAAAGATACTTTTAAAAATCATATAGGCCCTAAAAGTACTCGATGCATCACCCGAAAATTTTTTCAAAAATACAAGTCAGCAACAGTGAAAATATTATTAATTTTTGTCTACTGCCACTGAGTAGGAATCCACGGTGAAAACACGAAATCCTAGTATGATAAGTCAAACCGAAGTAACAGTGAAATTATTTCTTGTGATTCTACTGGTTCTTCAACCTGCAAAGCAGACGCATCATGAGTGAAATCCTCAGTGCCAACACCGTCACCATCGTATGTTGTTTATTTATTAGTAGTACGGGTATTATGGCTCAGATCGAGAAATTTAGATTTGACTCAGTCCAAATCCAGAAGCTCTTAAAAATAGTAAACAGTGGGTAATCTACAAGGTCGGTAGAGGAAAAGCATAACTGCTTTAAAATCTAAAGGTCTGTGGTTGAACTATTTTTTGTGTTCCGGATATGAAGTGTAAAAACTAAAACGGAAGTCAAGTTACGTTATTAATATTTACCATTATACAGCTGGTTGAAAAGTAGAACGAAGCAGTGTTTCTACGGGTCGTGTACGATACTTACATCATATTACTCTAATTTACATTTGAATTATTACTTAATAACACAACATTAAATAGTTATTAAATTAAAAAATTATCAACCAAGATAAATATACAACCATAAATTCTACCATGGTTTACTTTGAAATTCTTTATTTTAGTAATAGTTGAGTCAAACAATTTCCAACACAAAAGAGAAATTTGTTTTTTCCTGCAGCGTTGGCAACACTTGTGTGTAGCAAAGAGTAAAATGTTGATTTTTAACACATTTTAAAATTGTTGTTTTCTCGGTGGCGACAACCACTGTCGCAGAAATTGGCATCATTGCTCTTATGGAATGTAGTTCACCTGTGGCCTTACAATCATCTTGGGTAAAGCACAAAATTTCGTCTTTTTAAATAATATAATAATAAGCATAAAAACGATTTCCCACTAAAAAGATTTCGTTCACTGAATTTCATAACTGCTTATTTTTTAACCATTTTATCCTCAAATAATCACAATAGGCCTGCTATTTACGTATAGGCCTACCTATCAATAAATTACAATTAAGTTACATTCAATTACATGATTTATAACTTACTGAAGGAAAGTGAGGCCTATTATTATGTTAGATTGAATTAATTTATAAATAGAGAATGAATAACTAGTGAAATCATGAATTAAACCTAAGCAACCTTAGAAAAATAACTCATTTACACCTAATGTAAATATTGAACAGTATGAGAACTAAACTATTCACATTATTTATATGATTCAGAATAAAATGGATTTTTACACGTTTTCAACCGTACACGGAAAACCTCTTCCAAATAATCCGTGGAAAGATATTTTGAGATATTTTGGGCCTTTTTATTGTGCTTTTGCGGGCTTTGGTAGTCCTCTACAAAAGATTTCATGCTGTGAACTGAGTCCCCCCCAAAACTATTTCCTGGATCCGCCCCTGATGACTTCTACTTTCTTTAATTTGTATTTGTCTTGAATAAAAGGAATGGTTGCCTCATATATTTTTTTCTTTTCTTCATTTACTTCCTCTTGCTGTTCTTTATTAATTTCGAACGAAATTAATAAAGACAAAAGGAAAGGTATACAACGAAACGTATACAAAAATAAAGGAACAGTAATGTTAAGCACACTTTTTGAAACAGCTGTTAACTGCGAAGAGGTATAGTTGGTTGTTGGTGGAATTTTAATAGCATTATTACAATGACACTATATTAAACCTGAATTAAAACCAACGAGCAAGGCTAGGTTAACCTGGTACTATATATAATACGTGAAGCCGTTTGTTGAGAAAACTACTCCTCTCTTATTTCTGGACGAAATTCAATGTTTGAGATGTCATATACTCGTATATAAGATTCATCTCAGTTTGTAGTTTTGCAACAAGGTTTTAGATTTTTGATATTTTAATTCTGAAGCCCACGGGAAGCTCTTGAATTTTGTTTTTTGTCCATAGATTAACATGGGGAACAATTTTTTATTAAATTTCAAATAAACAATTGTTCATAGTTAAATTATAGCAACACATATTAAAAGCTAAATATAACATTGAATTTTTTATGCAGAGGGTCAAGGTTTTATCACAATGTGCAGCGCATTAGCGCACTGCGCTGCTCAAGTACCCCTAGTTAAATAATAAACGTTATATCAAGTTACAATGTTTATTTTATTTTATTTTATTTACATGCTCCAATACAGTAAAGAATACCATTTACATTGAAGTAGTTCATATACTATTAATAAGTCCATTGAGTAATTTAAACCGGTTTTCTTCTTTCACTTCATTCTTCAATAAATTATATTCTACAGACTAAATAACTTTTTTTATAATAAACATTGTGAAATACAATGGAACATTAAAAAATACTTTTGTTAAGTTAACAAAACATATTAACAATATAATAACAGAATATCATAGTAATATATAACATAATAACAATACCGATGTTGAACATACAATGGTTTTATTATGAGTTTCTCATAATAAAACGTTCAATTGATTATAAAAAGGAGTATAATAATAATCTAACGCAGAATCAGGGTGATTATATACAGTGTATGTCATCAACTGTAAGTCCACACAAAACGGGGTCTTTCGTCATAGTGGGCAAAGAAAATAAACCTACAAGAAATTGATACGTGGCTATCCAAAGCGTTCTCCAAAGACACACCGGCGGACTCAGTTCCAAGAACAGCCGCTCGGAGCAGCACTGGACATGAGTGCGATTCAAACTTTATACACAGTACTTACGTATAATGTAGTAACTCGCCTACGGCTTGATGGGGGCTCCGCCCCCGCCCCCCTGCCCCGAATTCGTTAAAAACCCAAATTTTTATTTGTCATTTGGTCTATAACTGATGAAGTTATAATAATTTTGAATGCCAGAGCTCAAAGTACACGATTGCATAAAAAATAGTGTTGATTTGGGAGATACATAGGACAGATAAGGAAATATCCTTTTGGTCACTGGAGATTCATGAAGGAAACAAAATTTATAAAAAATTGATTTCAAATATCACCACTTTTTCAAATTAAAAATGTTAATTGTTATTTTTAATAAATTAAATGTAGTTTCCATATATATTTGAGTATTTTATTAGGCTATATATTTTAGGAATATTAATAGAATTGTCGAGGGGCCTGACGTCATCGTGCACCTTGCACTTGGTGCAATAAAAAAAGTACCTTTAAATTAGATTTGTTCCATTTCTTTTTTTTTTAGATGAATTGTATTGTCTCTTGAAAATAACTTTGCCATTAAAAATGTTAAGACGGTCAAATTCGCATTAATCCGTCTTTTTAGCGAATTTCCCATAGGGAATAAGTTATTACCGTAGGTCTCAGGGTAAGACCTAAGCCCGGGACCATGTTACTTTTTCGTTTTTAGGTGCCCAGAGACCAAAAATAATAGTCATTAAAATTTATATATATATATATATATGTGTGTGTGTGTGTGTGTGTGTGTGTGTGTGTGTGTGTGTGTGTGTGTGTGTGTGTGTGTGTGTGTGTGTGTGTGTGTGTGTCCCTAGGTACGATAACTCTCGTAAAAATGGTCCGATCGACACCAAATTTGGTAGAGATGTGTAATCCTACGTTTATTCGGATGAGTTCGTAAACCAGACATATCGACCTATCGGAAGGGGTAGTTTTGGGGGGTTTTGTACCCCAAAAATGGGGTTTTTGCATTTTTCATAAGTAATTTTTTTAAAATTTCAAATTTTGTTTTGACCATTGGATTTAGCTCAAAAAAACACACAATTTAGCATTTTGAAGCTTTGCTCTATCTCCATTGGTTACCGAGATATTACAAAGTCTAAAGACAGTACGTTGTATTTTGAGGCTCCAATGTTAATCTTATGGAGAATAAGGATGTGTTAATATTTCACTTATTAACCAATGTTTTTGGATGAAACTTGGAATTCAGCTTCATTTGGTTGAGATTCATTCATTTATGGTAAAAAATCTTGGTTTTTGTGCTTATCATGGCAGCAAACCTGCATACTCTTTTCCCATGTTAATCATATGGAGAATAGGGCAAACTCCTTTAGCAATGGACAGATATTGATGAAATTTAGTGTATGGCTTCATATGGTCAAAATAATTTTTTTTAATGCTAAAAACCTACTTTCAGTGTTCCCCATGGCAGCATACCTGCATACTCTTTCCCTACATTTATCATAAGGAGATTAACATTTATTTCCATATTTATGTGATGATTTTTGGTTTACAGGTTTATCTTGTCATAACTAATTTGGAAATTCGCTGAGTACGCAGGTCTGCTGCGACGGGGGTATTTACGATTAGATTATTACAAAATTAATAGACTAATAATTTGAAGCTTAACAAAATTGAAAACTTCTGAACATCATAAATATTATACTATACGATCACTGTCTGAAGGGATGTATCTCACGATCTCGAAGTCTAGCGGGTTTTTTGGTCTTATGGGTTACGAATCTGCGGTGATGAACACGAACCTTCCAAATCTAGGTATAAAACCACCAAATGCATTGGATGGGAAGTCTATTCACGATGATATAATATAGTCAATGGTGTAGGGCCTATCCCAGAAACTTCATCAGTCGTATGATTTAGTGTAAAATTAATGGTTTTAATGATTTTAATTTAATAGTTTCGTAATAGTTTAATTAGATCACAAGGGATATCTACTAAAATTGTTGCTTCTGTGATGGAGTAAAAAAGTTTCGATAAACTGGAGAAAAAAGACTAAAATATAAATATAAAATGGAAGGAATATGTAATTAGAAAGATCGGTTTAAACCCATTCATAATTAAGCATTAAAAGCAAAATGTTTTTCTAACTATAAAAATATTTAAATACCCTCCGTCGCAGCAGGCCTGCGTACCGTACTCAGCGAATTTCCAAAGAATCTTGAGATTTTGTATTTTCCCCATAAACACCAAAGGAATGAGTATGTAGGTTTGCTGCCATGGGATGTTATTAGAAAATGTTAGTTTTGTTACGAAATGTAATAGTTAGGTAAGGTAAATATATAATTGTATCAATATTCGGCACTTTTTAATTTTCCCCATAAACCCCATGGGGGTGAGTATGTAGGTTTGCCGCCATATGGGTCTTGTAAGCAAATATCAGTTAAACCCTACCTAGTGAATGTACGTACCACATTTTATCAAGTTATTCCAATGAAGAAGCGTGATACAGGGTTTTGTTGATTTCCATAAGATTAACATGGGGAACCTATTTTTTACTTTTCTCTGTAACCTGTTAAGCGAAATTAAAATTCAAAATACTAAATTGTTTGTTTTTTTAAGTTCTTTTAAATGGTTTTAGTTCAAACTGTTGAATTTTAAAAATTATGGTCAAAAAATGCCAAAAACCCATTTTTTACCCCTTTGAAACCCCATAAAACCCCGTTCCCATAACCCGATCATGCTGGTTTGCGAACTCATGAAAATAGACCTGGTCTTACACTTTCATACCAAATTTCATCAAAATCAGAGGTTCCTGTCAAAGGTTATCGAGATCACGGACACATATATATGTATATATATATACATATATATATATATAGATCCTTATTACAGTAAATACCAATCGGCTATTATATCATATTCAATATAATCAAACAAGAGAAAACATTTACCAGCTATAAAAGTTTATATTTCGAATAAATACATCGTTTTCAAAACTTAAGCTGGTAATGGTTAAGACAAACAAAACAAACTAATGTTGGTAAACGTAAGAAAACACATGATTTTGAAATTATTATATAAATGAAGGTAAAGAGAACAAATTATTAAAAGAAATCACCGAATGTTCAAGCCGTCCGGTTGCCTAGATTTTAAAATTAGTTGATGTGCTATCTCCACATTTCTTAAGTGATGAATGTTGGTGTTCTTGTCAGGATCAGGCTTGGCGTGGTATATGCCTTTTAGAGTATAACATTCATCAAAGTTTACTTTTTTATGCTCTACAGCATGTGCTGAGATTGGTCGGTTTTTATTTCCATGAGCAACATCAAACCTATGGTTTGTCATGCGGACTCTGAGTGGCGTGATGGTTTGCCCGATATATTCTTTAGTGCAGTGCTTGCATGTTAGCTGGTAAACAACATTACTTGTATTACAGTCTATATTGCCCTTGATGGGATATGTCTTTTCAGTTGTACTACTTATGAATGAATCAGAGTCAAGCATCATTTTGCCTGTACCGCATCTAGGTTTTTGGCAAGTTGACATGTATTCATTTTTGTTCTGTCGGAACCATCTTCTCTTTTTTCCTCATTACATTCATTAAATTTGGGTTTAGACAAGATATCTTCGAGATTGGGGGGGTTTTTTGAAAATAACTTTAGGGATTTTTGAAAATAAATTTTGAGTATCTGGGGAGTTCTGGAGAATGGGGAAGGATAATTTAAAATTCTATTTAATTTGTGAAGGCCCGGGTAATACTGGGTTATGAATTTTGGGTCACTAGAGTTCATATTGTTAGTATTGTTTTTTTGGGCTTTTGTCTGTCTCTCTATCAATTTCTTAGGATAACCACGTTCATGCAGTGAATTAGAAAGTTTACGTATGTAGCTATTGAAATCAGATTCATTACTACATAACTTCTTAGCTCGTAAAGACAGACTTTTAGGTATAGACTTTTTGATATGTACAGGATGACAGCTGGGTATAATGTAAGTATTGCATTTTATTACTTTCTTTGATATGAATTTTGGTTTTTAACCTTTTATTTTCCAAAAATACATCAGTGTCCAGAAAAGTTATACATTTGTCCGATATGTTCCAGGTAAATTTTAGGCTTGAAAAGTTATTAAGCTCATTCAAAAAAACCAATAAACTGTCCATACCATGTTGCCAGAGAAGAAAAATGTCGTCAATAAATCTAAACCATGTGAGGGGTTTTAAACTTTGACATTTCAGAAAGTTGCTTTCCAAGTTCCCCATAAAAAGATTTGCATATGAAGGAGCCATACGCGTCCCCATAGCAGTGCCTTTTATCTGAAGAAAATTTTGATTTGCAAATTTAAAATTATTTAAAGTTAAAACTAAACTCATGAGTCCAATCAAAAATTTGGTGCTGGGTTTGGATGTTACCGGGCGAGAATTAAGAAAATTTTCACAAGCTTGAAGGCCGTCATTGAGTGGAATATTGGTGTACAGTGATTGGACGTCCACTGTAACTAACAACACTTCATCAGTCAAAGGCTGTTTTATGCTGTCTAGTCTTTCTAGAAAATGATTTGTATCTTTAATATAAGAAGGCAACTCTTTCACGATTGGCTGAAGTTGGTCATCGACATATGCCGATATTCTCTCAGTTGGACACCCATAGCTAGAGACTATTGGTCTACCTGGTGGTGGTCGTTCAGGTTTATGTATTTTTGGTAACATATAAAATATCGGTGTTCTGGGGTCTCTGGGTGTAAGGAGATCAATAGCTTTTTTTGACAAACCTTCTTGGGAACCATTTTCTAGTAAAAATTTTCTAATCTTCCTATTGTTAGTTAATGTGGGATCGCTATTTAATTTAGTGTATGTTGATATATCATTTAGTTGTCTGTTAGCTTCATTAGTATAGTCTATTCGATTCATTAAGACAATAGTATTACCTTTATCTGCCGGTAATATGACTATATTTTCGTTATTCTTCAGAGACTTAATAGCTTGTCTTTCATCGATTGACAGATTATTTTCTTTTTTCAAGTCATCAGGGAATGATGGTGAGATATATTAGACAATAGCACACTTATGAACTGTTCAATTGGGTGATTTGGTGGAAGAGGGTCAGGTTCAAACGATTTGTTTTTATCAAATTTGGTAGGCATTTGGGGTAATCTTTGTCAATATTATTGTTCTGACTGAAGAAGTACTTTAAACGGAGGTTTCTAGCAAACTCAAGTGTATCAGTTACTAGCTGAAAATGATTGAATTTTGGGTTGGAGCAAATGTCATACCTTTTTCTAGTATTGAAATTTCAAAGTTATTAGGAATATAAGATGAACAATTTTCAATTTTTAGCTCTACCTGTTTGGAGGAGAAAGGGTTAGGTTCGTTAGATAAAAAATCTTTTAAACTCCCAAAAGATTGAGCATTGTTATTAAGTGAGACAGCATTTGAAATATCAGATAAGTTACTGTTTGTACAAGGTAACTGAATCGGGCTATGGTTGTAGGAAATAGCATACGAGTAATCTTTGTTTTGATGTTGATAAGAGTGAAAAGCCTGAAAATTTGATTGATCAAACTCATCAAACATGGATTTCTTTTAGAATAGAGTTCCTTTAATAGAAAGAATAATAGAAAGAATTTTAAAATTATCCTTCCCCATTCTCCAGAACTCCCCAGATACTCAAAATTTATTTTCAAAAATCCCTAAAGTTATTTTCAAAAAACCCCCCCAATCTCGAAGATATCTTGTCTAAACCCAAATTTAATGAATGTAATGAGGAAAAAAGAGAAGATGGTTCCGACAGAACAAAAATGATACATGTCAACCTTGCCAAAAACCTAGATGCGGTACATGCAAAATGATGCTTGACTCTGATTCATTCATAAGTAGTACAACTGGAAAGACATATCCCATCAAGGGCAATATAGACTGTAATACAAGTAATGTTGTTTACCAGCTAACATGCAAGCACTGCACTAAAGAATATATCGGGCAAACCATCACGCCACTCAGAGTCCGCATGACAAACCATAGGTTTGATGTTGCTCATGGAAATAAAAACCGACCAATCTCAGCACATGCTGTAGAGCATAAAAAAGTAAACTTTGATGAATGTTATACTCTAAAAGGCATATACCACGCCAAGCCTGATCCTGACAAGAACACCAACATTCATCACTTAAGAAATGTGGAGATAGCACATCAACTAATTTTAAAATCTAGGCAACCGGACGGCTTGAACATTCGGTGATTTCTTTTAATAATTTGTTCTCTTTACCTTCATTTATATAATAATTTCAAAATCATGTGTTTTCTTACGTTTACAACATTAGTTTGTTTTGTTTGTCTTAACCATTACCAGCTTAAGTTTTGAAAACGATGTATTTATTCGAAATATAAACTTTTATAGCTGGTAAATGTTTTCTCTTGTTTGATTATATTGAATATGATATATATATATATATATATATATAAATATATATATATATAAATATATATATATATATATATATATATATATATATATATATATATATATATATATATATATATATATATATATATATAGATATATACATTTATATGAAATTGAACGAATGGTGTTTTTGGCTTCTGGGGACCTCAAAACGAAAAAGTATTATGGTCCCGGACCTAGGTTTCACCATGACTACTACCGTAAAATAAATAAATAAAGATTAACCTCCAAGGTATGACTAATTTGTTTGGTTCCCAATATACTAATATCGTTATCAATAACATTCAAGCAATTATTTTTTACAATGCACCGCAATTTAAATATATTAGTTAAGGAAAATGTATTGCAATTTTTTATCTAACCTAATATTGCAAAACAAACACAATAAGAGGAAAACCGTCTAGCCTAATCACTAAAGCATCGTACGGTATGTGTTTTGCATAGATCAAGACATGATTTATTCACATTCCAGTATCGAGCATGATAAGTTATTTATTCCGTTGCTATGTGAGATGATGGGGGGCGTCAGAGCGGAAAATTGGTAGCGGGAGGACCCTGGGGAAATACCCCACTGTCAACACGCGGCCGCGCTACCTGAACCTGACTGATGCGGGTCCATCACACCGCCGATACTTGTTTATCAATTAGTTTAAATATAAATACACCCGTCGCAGCAGACCTACGTACTCACGATGAGATAAAATTACCTTGTCCAATCACTGGTTGTCAAAAGACGACATGTTTCGTTCCTTAGAGTTTCATCATTTCTATAGTATAGGCAACTACCACATAATACAATATATTATTACATTGTGATTTGTCAAATAATTCAATAAAAAGATGTCCCAGTTACTAAAACTACAAGTTGCCATAGTGATAAAATTAATAAAACAGAATAAAACTGATTAAAATTGTACCTGGGCTGGCCAGCACCTCACTCTATCACAAACTAGATAATACTGATTCTGTTTGAGGTTTTTGGGCGTCACTCACCTTAATGAATTGTGGAGATTGTAGTCCTTGTCAATAGATAAAAACACAAAAACACACGAAAATCACGAAAAAACACACAAAATTACATAAGACTGTCCGTTCCCCGAATCCGACGTTTCGCCGCACCTAGGTGTTAACGTGCGGCGTTTTCAAGGTCCCTTAGTTAATGCGAACGCGGATGCGTTGCGACCGTCTAACATGCTCGTGCGACGTGTTAGACGGACGCAAAGCATCCGCGTTCGCACCAGGACCTTGAAAACGCCGCACGTTAACACCTAGGTGCGGCGAAACGAATGTTAGTTATTAGGAAATGTAATGGTTATAGGTAAGGTGAAAATCTAACTGTACCAATATTCAGCACTTTTCCCCCATACACCCCATGGGGTGAGCATGTAGGTTTGCCGGCGTATGGGTGTTGTAAGCAAATGTCAGTAAAATCCTACCGAGTGAATGTACTTACCAAATTTCATTAAGTTATATCAGTAAATAAGCGAAATACATGGTTTTGTTGATTTCCATTAAGATAAGCATGGGAAACCTATTTTTGTATTTTCTCCGTAATCTGTAAAGCCATATTAAAAATTAAATACCCCCGTCGCAGCAGACCTGCGTACTCAGCGAATTTCCAATGGAATTTCAGATTATTTACTTCCCCCATAAAAACACCATAGGATTGAGTATGTAGGTTTGCTCCCATGGGGTGTTGTTAGAAAATCTAAGTTAATCAATGATTGGTGAATTTAAACACAAAATTGTATCAAGCTATGGCAATTTTGTATTTTCCCCATAAACCCCATGGGGGTGAGTATGTAGGTTTGCCGCCATATGGGTTTTGAAAACAAGTATAAGTTAAACACTATCTAGATAATGTACATACCAAATTTGATTAAGTTATGTCAATAAATAAGCAAGGTATAGGGTTTTCTTGATTTCCCATAAGAATAACATGGAAAACACATTTTTGGATTTTCCCCGTAACCAGTTATGCTAAGATAAAAATTCAAAATACCAAATTGTTTGTTTTTTTGAGCTCTTTTAAATGGTTTTGGTTAAAATTGCTAAATTTTGAAAAATGAGGTCCAAAAATGCCAAAAACCCATTTTTGACCCCTTTGAAACCCCATAAAACCCCGTTCCCATAACCCGATCACGCTGGTTCGCGAACTCATGAAAATAGACCTGGTCTTACACCTTTATACCAAATTTCATCAAAATCAGAGGTCGTTGTCAAAAGTTATCAGTACCACGGACACACACACACACACACACACACACATATATATATATATATATATATATATATATATATATATATATAAGTAGATAGTATCATGTTACTTCTAGGACACTTTTGGAGACAATCAAAAATCAAACAAATTTCACAGTTTTTTTATACAATTATGCAATATTTTTACCATTTTTTGGCCAATTTTCAGCTTTTGTCAAATTGTCATAAAAAATATGCAATTTTAATGAAATTTTTAACAAATATGCCTAAAATTTTCTACAAAATAAAATTTTTTTAAAAACAAGTAAAATTATTACATTTTATAAGTATTTTTTCAATAAAATTAATAGTTGACTTTTCATAAGGTAATTTAAAATTTTAATAGTATTTTTTCAATAAAATTTGAATTTTTTAAAACAAGTAAAATTAAGGTTTAGTATCAATAATATTGTAATAATTATTCAAATTTAACTAAAGCAGTTTCTTTATCATCAAAAGTCTTAATATCAGTGACAATTAAATGTAAATCTTTTTTATTTAATTCTTTAATTGATTTATCATCAATTACATTAGTAAATCTTTTTGGTAAATGTACTTTACATTTTTCTAATTCAACAATAATTGTATATCCATATTTATCTTTAATTCTTTCAAATTTTTCAATTTTATATTTTTTATTTAAATTTAAACTTTTTAATGGTTTATATTCTTTAAATCTTAATTCTCCAACATTATTAATTTCTTCTAGCAGATCCATTTATATAGGAAAAAATATCACAAACTTGTTTGTGATAGATATGTTAAAAAGTCATTATCATAATTAGGTTTTATACAAAAATCCATATTTAAGTATTTAAAAATCATAGGTAATAATTTTTTGTATGATATATTACTTTTCTTAAAACATAAATATTTATTAAAAAATAGTGTAATTTTTTCTTTATCTTCATTATTCAATTCAAAATCAATATTGTATATTTTGTTTAAAAATTGATAGTAAAATATCCAATTTGTACAATTCCTTTGTTTTAAAAATAATTTTATATTCTTATGTGTTATTTCAAAATGATTGGAAATACATAAAATATATAATTCATTAATTAATTGTTGTGTTTTATATGGTTGAAAATGGTTAAATTCTCTTAAAATATGTTTAAGATGTTTATTCTTATTACTTTTTCTCTTAATCTTTTTTTCATAAATAATTCTTTTACATATATTACATCCTACACAATTTCCAATAATAGTAAAATTAGTTTGATTATGACATCTATAACAGATATCCATTTATTTAAAAAAAAAATTATACATAAATGAATGAACCAATTCATTGTCACAAATGTAAGAAAAAAACTAAAAATATTAATCCACAAATCGTTGAAATGAAAAATGGATTATATAGAATTGCTACTAAATGTTCAATTTGTAAAACAAATAAAAGTAAAATTTTGAAAAAGAAGTTAAACCTATAATTAAAAAAGAATTAACTAAAAATGAACAAATAATTGAAGCAAATGAAATTCATGCTCCAATTAGAAAGAAATTTCTAAAAAGAAAAATAATTACATTAGGTATTGATGATTTATGGGCAGCAGATTTAATTATAATGAAAAATTATGAAAAAGAAAATGATGGTTATAAATATATGTTAAATGTGATAGATACTTTCTCAAAATATGTTTGGTCAAAACCATTAAAGAAAAAGATGGAAAAACAGTTTCTAGAGCATTTGAAGAAATAATTAAGGATGCAATTAAAATTAATCATAAATCACCTAATCTTTTACATACAGATAAAGGATTAGAATTTATCAATAAAGAATTTAAAGAAATATTAAATAAATATAATATTAAATTGTATCATACAGAAAATGAAGAAAAATCAAGTATAATAGAAAGGTATAATAGAACACAAAATGAAAAAATGAAAATACAGTTTGAAATTAATAAAAATTATAGATGGATAAATATTTTACCAAAAATTGTTAAAGAATATAATAACTCATATCATTCAACAATTAAAATGAAACCAATTGAAGTAAATAAAAATAATGAAAAGGATTTATTAGATACTGTTTTTAAATATAAACCACCAAAAATAATAACCAAATCAAAATTTAAAATAAATGATAGAGTTAGAATTGGAAATAAAAAATCAACATTTTCTAATAAATATAAAAATAATTGGTCTAGAGAAATATTTATAATTTCTAAAATTAATAATACAAATCCAGTTACTTATAGTATAAAAGATCAAAATAATGAAGATATTATTGGAAATTTTTATGAATATGAATTGAAAAAAACCAATTTGTAAATTTTATTTTATATAAATGGAAAAGATATGTTTAAGGTGTAAATTATATAAAGATATATCTAAATTTTATAAAGACAAAAATACTAAAGATGGGTTATATTATTATTGTAAAGAATGTAAGGATGTGTATTATAAAAAATTATATGATAGTATTAAAGTTATTGAATTAAATGAAAAACAATGTCATAAATGTAAAGAAATTAAAGATATTTCAAATTTTAATAATTATTATTATAGTAAAGATAGAAAAAATACAATTTGTATACAATGTATTAGAGAAATGTTTTTAAAACCACAATTTTGTGAATGTGGAAGAAATATTAAATGGACTAATAATTATTTAAGACATTTAGAAACTAAAATTCATGACAAAAATATAACAAAACTAGAAAATTTAAAAATATGATAAAAAAATGAAGACAAAATTTTACTTGTTTTAAAAAAATTCAAATTTTATTTAAAAAATATGATTTAAACTATAAATTACCTAGTAAAAAGTGGAAATACTTCTTATATTTTTAAGAGTTTTATTTCTAAGTAAAAATTATTTTTAATAAATAAAGAATTTCACCCCTAATAAATGGAACGAACAAATAAAAATATTAATTGTCCTTATTGTAATAAAAATATATTATATAAAAATTATGATAGACATTATAATTCAACTAAACATTTACTAAATAAACAAAAATATGATAATAAAATATTTGAATTAAAACATTGGTGTAAAAATAATAATATATATAATTATAAAAATAAAACTTTAGATGAATTAACAAATATTAAAGAAACATTTGATCTTACAAATTATTCATTATTTAATATAGTAAAATTAAATGAAATTGCAAAAAAATTATCTGTCAGAAATTATGAAAAATTATCTAGAGATGAACTAATTAAAAGATTAAACAAAATTAAAGAAAATCCAAATAATTTAGAATATAGATCATTTAAATATATTCAAAATTTAGCAATTAAAAATAGTATTAAAATTGTTAATAAAACTAGAAAAGAATTGATTGGATTATTAAATGATTATTTTAAAAATAGACCAATTCCAAAAGAAAATATAATAAATATTCAAGAAGCTTCGTCATTAAAAGGATATTTTCAAGATTATATTTTAACAAATTCAAATGATGATTTAGATATTAATGATTATTTAGAAACTCAAAGAAATGAAATAAAAAAATTGATAGAAAAACAAAAATTTAAAAATATTAAAGGACAGATGGCTTTAGAATGTGAATATGAAAGAAAATTAATAAATGGTGAAATTCAAAATAGTAATATGTATTTTTGCATAAAAAGTTCAGATATTTTAAATATAGATGATTTTATTGATGATCAATTTAAGAAATTAATAGTTAGAGAACAACTAAATCAACCATCAAAAGGCTCTGGTTGGTCATTAAAAAGATGTGTTGAACTAAATCTAAAATTATCTAAAAATAATTAATTAAATGCTGGATCATATATAGAATTACCAAATGAAATTAAGAATAAAAAATGTTGTGTAAATTTTAAAAATAAAGATGAATATTGTTTTATTTATGCAATTAGATGTGCTATTGATAAACCAAATGAACATGCTGAAAGAGTTAAACAATATCAAAAATATATAAATGATGATATTTTTAAAGGTTTTGATTATCCAATATCATTGAAAGATATTAAATTATTTGAAAAAAGATCATTTGATTCTAAATATAACTATCCATCAATGTCAATAAATATTTATAGAATTGATGAAGATGAAAAAAATAGTGCCATTACAAATATCTGAACATTATAATTCAAAACTAGAAATTGATTTATTATATTATAAAATTGGTAATAATTCTCATTATATATTGATTACTGATTTAAGTAAGTTAGTATCTAAGCAATTAACACAAAAAAATAAAAATAAAAAATATATTTGTAGAAGATGTTTGACTCATTTCTACAAAAATAAAGACTTGAATAATCATTTAGAGATATGTAAATCATTAGAACCTTGTAGACCTATAATGCCATTTAAAGGTCAAACTGTAAGTTTTAAAAATTATTATAAAAAGTTTGAACATCCATATGTAATTTATATGGATTTTGAAAGTATATTAGAAAAGATTGATAATTGTAAAAATAATCCAAATTGCTCATATACAAATAAAATTCAAAAACATAAACCATATGGATTTACAATCTATTTAGTATCTAGAGTAACTAATAAAATGTATAAACCTATTTGTTATAGAGCAAAAAATGAAGAGGAATTAATAAATGTACCAAATAAATTATTTGAATATTTAGATGAAATTTCAAAATATATAGCTAAAAAATATAATTCAAAAAATAAAAAGCCTATGAATTTAACTAATGAAGAAGAAATTAATTATCAGAAAACAAATATTTGTCATATTTGTGAAAATAGTGGTTTTGATAATGATAAAAGAATAAAAGTAAGAGATCATTGTCATTTAACAGGAAAATTTAGAGGTGCTGCACATTTAAATTGTAATTTAAATCTAAAATTTCCTCAAAATATTCCTATATTCTGTCATAATAGTTCAAATTATGATACACATTTGTTTATAAAAGAATTAGCTAAAAAATATGGTAAAATTGATTTGTTAGCTAATACAGATGAAAAATATATAAACTATTCAGTAAATTCTGGTTATGGTTATGAATTTGAAGGTGAACTATATTTTAAACCTAGAAAATTTATAAAATTCTCATTTGTAGATACATTTAGATTTATGGCTACATCAATTGAAAAATTAGCTAAAAATCTTAAAGAATTTAAGCATATAAATAAATTTATAAAAGAAAATTATATAATTGAATATGATAATGAAACTTTAAAAATATTAACTTCTAAAGGTGTATTTCCATATGAATTTATTGATAATGTTGAAAAATTAAACTATGATAAAATATTAGAAAAAGATCAATTTTATAGTTGTTTAACTAATGAAAATATAAGTGATGGTGATTATAAACATTATATAAAAGTTTGGAATAAATTAAAAGTAAAAACATTAGGTAATTATTCAGATTTATATAATATTCAGGATGTATTATTATTAGCTGATATATTTGAAAATTTTAGATCTGTTTGTTTGAAAAATTATCAATTAGATCCAGCACATTATCTAACATCACCATCATTAGCTTGGGATTCTATGTTAAAATTAACAAAAATTGAACTAGAATTAATAAGTGATTATAATATATATTTAATGATTGAAAAAGGTATTAGAGGTGGTATTTCACAATGTATAACTAGATATTGTAAAGCAAACAATAAATATACAAAAAATTATGATAAAACAAAACCTGAAAATTATATGTTATATATAGATGCAAATAATCTATATGGATGGGCTTTAAGTCAAAAATTACCTTATAAAGATATAACATGGATGAATCCTAATACATATACATTAAATGAATGGGAAGAAACAATATTAGAATTAGATGAAAATGCTGAATATGGATATATATTAGATGTTGATTTAGAATATCCTATTGAATTACATGATGACCATAAAGATTTACCATTAGCACCTGAACATTATAATAATAAGCTTTGCACAACATTATTTGATAAAAAAGATTATGTTATTCATTCAAGAAACTTAAAATATTATCTACAAAAAGGATTAAAATTAAAGAAAGTTAACAGAGTTATAGCATTTGATCAAGATGATTATATGAAAAAATATATTGAATTAAATACCAAATTAAGATCCAAATCAACATCAGATTTTGAAAAAGACTTTTTTTAAATTGATGAATAATAGTGTTTTTGGAAAAACTATGGAAAATGTTAGAAATAGATGTGATATTAAATTAGGTGATGAAAAGTTTTCATTAAAACAAGCAAAAAAACCTAATTTTAAAACATTTAGTATATTTGATAAAGACTGTATTGCTTCACATATGATAAAAGAAAAGGTTAAGTTTGATAAACCAATCTATATAGGATTTTCAGTACTTGATTTATCAAAATTACATATGTATCAATTTTATTATGAAAAATTAAAGAAGTTTGATCCAAATATAAGGTTATTATATATGGATACAGACAGTTATTTTATAGAATTTAAAAAGGATCCATATAAAATTATTAAAGAAAATATTAATGAATTTGATACAAGTGATTATAAGAAAGAACATGAATGCTATAGTGAAAAGAATAAAAAAATAATTGGTAAATTTAAAGATGAGTTAAATGGTGAAATATTAGAAGAATATTGTGGTTTAAGATCAAAATTATATAGTTATGAATTTAATAATAAAAATCCTGTAAAATGTAAAGGTATTAAGAAAAGTGTTGTTGATAAAACATTACATATGGATGATTTTAAGAAATGTTTATTTGATGATCAAGAACAATATAGAGAAATGACTTGTATTAGAAGTTTTAAACATGAACTATATACAATTACAATAAATAAATTAGCTTTAAGTAATAGAGATGACAAAAGATTTATTTGTAAAAATAAAATTGATACATTACCTTGGGGGTATAAAAATAATTATAAATAAATGGAAATTTTAATTGTTCCAAAAGAATTAATAAATAATGATTTTGATATAAAATTATATTTATTTAAAACTAAAATATCAAATAAATTTTTAATATATCTTTTTAAATATAAAAATTATTTTGTATATCATTATAAGTTTAATTTTATAATAGAACCATTTATAAATATAATAAAAAATTATGTTAAAGAAAGTTTTAAAGAAAATGATCAAAATTATATTAATAATTTATAACCATATGATATTGAATTTATACTATAATTTTATGTATATTTTTAAATATTTTCTTTAATAAATTTAAATATATTCAATAATTTATTGAATATCTAACATAAAAATATCTATAAATTTTACTTTATTATCATTATAAGTAAGACCCGTCTTTAAGACGGGTCTCAAATTTGTATATAATTTATTATATTTATGAATATTTTTGAATGTTTAAGAAGGGTAACATTTTGTTACCCTTAAGTTTTTATTGTATAATAAGGTTACCTCCTTTAAAAAATTTTAAAATAAATATTCTAATTTATATGGGACCCATTTTGGGTCCTACCTAATTTTAATAAGTTTTGTATGTTTTTCATTATATGATAGGGGGGACAAATTGTCCCCTCTAAAAATATCTATAAATTTTAATCTATCCTTATTGTTTTCTACTTTTTTTATTTTAAAATTAATAAATATAAACCAGATTCATTAATAAACATTGTTTTATTATCTATTTTATTGACGCCCTGTTTTAGGGCATCTGAAAAACATGTTTGTACATCAATTTCTAGGGTGTCATAATTTGTGACACCTATAATTTTTATGTAAATTAATTTATCATTATTATGTAAATGTAACTGTTGGTTACACTTGATATATTTTAAGTTTTATATATTTTTCTTTTACATTATCAATTAAAACTTTTCTAGAATTTTTATATTTTAAAATATAACAAATATCTTTTCTTTTAAACCAAGGTTTATTTTGTTTATTAAATACAATTAATTTATTATTAAATATAAAATTATTGTTAATTAAATAAATTATTGTTTTTATTATTTATGTAGATAAATTTTATATTACAAATTTTGTTTTAATCTTAAATATACAATACTTTTAATATTTTCATTATTTATTTGATTTCCATCACTATCTTGAATAGATATTACAATATTTTGAATTTTATTTATATTTTTTAAAGGAATATAATCAATTAAATTTGGGTTTTCACTAATTTTTGATCCATATTCAACATTTGGATAAAATGAATATAGAATTTCTGATTCTTTATGTAAATGTGAATGATCTTTATGATTTTCAAAACTAGGATCAACTAAATTACAATGTATTTCAATAACATCAAAAGGTCTAATTTTTGGTAGTTTTATTCCTTTTGTTAATACATTTGGTTCAATCATTTTATCATCTAATCCTAATAAATCAATTATAATTGTTGTTACTATAATTTTAACAGGAGATTTTATTATAATATATGGTCCATCATTTTTCAATATAAAATCATTTTCATCAAATTTATTAATTTTCTTTTTAAATTCTCTTAAACTATTAATAAAAATATTTTTTATTTCTTCAATTGTATAATTTCCTTTATTTATATCAAAATATTGATCTATAATTTTATCATCTTCATATTTAATAGAATATCCATAACAGTTTTTATAATCATTTGGTATATTTGATATAAAATTATCTGAATAAAATCCACTTAAACCAATACTATATTTTCCATCTAAATGTATTGGATGTTCTAATCTTAATTCTAGTTTGGATGAATGACCAATTATTTTAAATAATTTCATCTTATTTAAATGGAGAAATTTTTAGAAAACAAAGATAATATAAAATTAGAATCATATGATAAAAATAATAAAAATGATCAACCTATTAGATTATTAATTATAGGAACAAGTGGATCTGGTAAAACTACATTATTATTAAATTTTATTTACAAAAGATTAATTCCATATTCAAATTTATATATTTTTAGTAAATCATTAGAACAACCATCTTATAAATTATTACAAAAAAGATTTAAAAATATAGAATCAAATATTAATAAACAAATTTCTTATTTTTCATGTGATGATATGATTCCACTAAATAAATGTAAACCAAATTCATTAGTAGTTTTTGATGATTGTATTTTAGAAAAACAAGATAAAATTAAAGAATATTTTATAATGGGTAGACATAAAAATATATCATGTATTTATTTATCACAATGTTATTCAAAAGTTGATATGCAATTAATTAGAAATAATTTAAATATGTTATGCATCTTTAAACAAAATGAACATTATATGAAAAAAATATATAATAATTTTATTGGATCAGATATGAAATTTGATAAATTTAAAACTATTTGTAATGATTGTTGGAAAGAAGACTATGGATTTTTAACTATTAATTTATTAAAAAAATCAAATGATGGAAAATATATGAAAAATTTTTCTGATATTAAATAATGATAATGGCTTGTTGTATGTTTGATTCAATAATTGATAGAATATTTATTTTATTAGTATTATTTATTTCATTAGTATTTATATATTTAATGAAAATTACAGAAATAAAGTAAAATAAATTGTGTTTAACATAATTAGTGTTTATGTTAACATGATTTGTGTTTGTGTTAACATGATTTGTGTTTTGTGTTAACATGATTTGTGTTTTGTGTTAACATGATTTGTTTTTATGTTAACATAATTTGTGTTTGTGTTAACATAATTTGTGTTTATGTTAACATGATTTGTTTTGAACCTAAATTTTTCTTTGTAATAAATGGATAAAATATCTGTTAATGAAGCTAAAAAATTAGATGATATTGAGAAAAAATTAATAAAAGAATTTAAAAATCAAATTAAAATTGAAGATAATTATGAAAAAATTAAACAAAAAGCATATGAACCTATAACATCAGCAATTGGTAAAGTTGAAAATAAAATTGGTGAAGTCTTAAATGAAAATAAAAACCTTATGGAATTGGTACCTATTGTTAATAATTTTGCCAATATATCAATACCAGAAACTGAAGAACTAAATTTACCTTCAAGTACTCCATTTAGACCAATCAGACAACCAATAATTCAAGAAGAATCGACATTTATTGACCCAAATTTAATTTCACCTCAAACATTAGATAAAATTATTGGTCCATTAGCACAAAAATATTTACCAAGAACAAAAGATGATAAATTTGGTTTATATTGGAATAAACATAAAAAATCATTTATGATTGGTGATAAAATAACTGTAATTGATAATGATGATTTAATAATTGATGATAAAAAATATAATGGAACACATGGATTATGGAGATTGTTAACTTATGAAAAGAAACCAGATAATAATTTATATACACAAGATGATTTAAATAATTATTCAAAAATTTTATGGGAAACTAATTCAATTTATAAAAATAATGATCCAAATAGTAAGAAACCAAAATCTAGTAAAGGTGATAAATATATTAATTTAATTAAACATATTTGGGAATTAAAAGGTGAAATTGAAGGTTCAGGAATCAGACAATATACAGAAAATAAAATTGAATATAGATTTATAGATGATTTAAATAAATTAGATAATATTATTAATTATATATATGCACAAGAAAAAGCTGGTAATAATAATTTTTTAAATGAAAAGAAAGCAATTAAAGACTTTATATCAAATAAATTAGATGAATTAATTAAAAAACCTGAAGGAATTAAGTATTTAAAAAGAATTTTGGCAAATATTTCATCACCATTATTAAAAGATGGATCAGGTATTTTAAATAATGTTATAAATAATTTACCTTTTGAATTACATGTACCTGGTTATCAATATCTAGGGCCTGGAACTAAATTAAATAAAAGAGTAAAAAGAGGTGATCCTGGAATAAATGATTTAGATAAAGCTGCTAAAGAACATGATTTATTTTATAGAGATCATAAAGATACAAAATCTAGAAATGAAATAGCTGATAAAATTTTACAAGATAAAGCATGGGATATAGTAACATCAAATGATCATAGAATTGGTGAAAGATTAATTGCATTACCAACATCAGGTGCTATGTGGATGAAAAGAAAATTTGGTATGGGTTTAGAAGTAGGATTAAAATTTTAATAAAATTAATTATATTAATCTATATTATAAAAAACTATAAATTTTTTTCTTAATAAATGGAAAAAACAAATATAAACTTGACAGATAATCAAAAATCAAAAATAAAATTAGCATTTAAAAATAAAAAATCAGTTATAATTCAATTTAATATTGATCAATTTAATGAAAATGGAAAAGATATTATATTATTATCTAAAAGACAAATTAATAAACTAAATAAACATAAAAAATTAAATAAAGGATTAAGATTTGAATGTTCATATAATCAATTAAAAGAAATAAAAAATGGTGGATTACTAAAAGAAATTTTAGATTTTGCTGATAATATACCTATAGTTAAAAATTATACACCAAATGTTAGAAAGGGAGCAAAAGTAGTAAAAGAATCTATAATTCCTAAATTTAGAAATTTTGTTGATTGGTTAGATCATGAATTAAAAAATGTAGAAGGATCTGGTTTAGATAAAAAAACATTAAAATATATGAAACAAAATTATAAAAAAATTTTGAACCACTAACATTAGGTGAATTAGAAAAATTGTGTAAAAATATAAAATATTTTAGAGGTGTATTTATGAGAGATATATTACCTAATAAAGTTAATAAATTTGAATGTGGAATTATAAATTTAGATTCATTTGATGGAAATGGAACTCATTGGGTTTGTTATTATAAAAAAGATAAAATTAAATATTATTTTGATTCATATGGAAATATAGTTAATAAACCACCAATAGAATTAGTTAAGTATCTAGGAAAAGATAATATATTTTATAATGATAATCAAATTCAAAATTATAATGATCCACCAATTTGTGGTCATTTATGTATTTTTATATTAAATGAATTAAATAATAATAAAAAATTTGATAATATAATAAATAAATTAATCCTTAATAAATATGGATTCACAAAATATATTTGATCTGTTTGGAAGACAGAAAAAGCATCCAATTAATATTAAAGAAGATTATATAAATTCTAAATTAAATATATTTTTTAATAATTTTAGTAAAAGTTTTAAAAGTCATGTAAAAAAGACTGAAAATCTAGTAAATGCTATTGGTTTATCAAAAAATTATATAAGTATTAATGGTAAAAGAATTGTTAATGTTAAACCAAGTATAAATAAATATGATGTTGTAATAAAATCAGAATTAGATGAAGTTTTAGATTCAATTATTAAAATTGGTAATGATCATTCAGAAACTAAAAAAGATTTAAATCAAATTACAGACTTTTTAATTAATATTGGAAAATATGTTGAAAATTTAGAAGAAAAATTAGAAAAAGAACTAAAATTTCTATTTGATGGAGTCAATGAATCCATAAAAGAATTAAATGCTGAAATAATACTAATTAAAGATGATATAGATAAATTACAATAATTATTTTATATAAATGGAGTTGATTTATTGTCTTAAATGTAAACAAAAAACTAATTCTAAAGATATTCAGATAATAAAATTGAAAAACATAAATATAATTAAAGCAAAATGTTGTATTTGTAATTCAAAGAAAAGTTGTTTTACAAAAATTTCTCCCTAATAAATGGCTCTATACAGTTCATTTGATTTATTCATTATCAGGAACCAAAATCAATTAAACAAAGATGATTGGGATGATATTTCTGAAAAATATGAGTTGAGTATTAATATGATGAGATTGTTTCAAAATAAATTAAATTGGCAAAAAATTGCTCAACATCAAAATTTAACTATAGATTTTATTACTGAATTCATAAATTATCAATTAAAAGATTATATTGATTTGATTTGTAAATATCAAGATTTAACTGAATATTTCATTCATGATTATGCATTTACATTAAATTGGGAATTAATTTTAGAACATCAAAAAATATCAGCAAAATTTATACTTGATCATGCTACTGAAATTGAATATTTTAAAAGTAAAAATGAAATTGATACATAAAAATTATAAAATTTGACATCATAAAATTATAAAAATTTTACTTGTTTTAAAAAAGCTTTTGATTTAAAAAATTTATCCTTAATAAATGGCTGATTACAAAAAATATGTAAATGATATTGAAAGAGCTGAATACAAAAATTTCTATCCATTATCTAAATTACATTTAAATGAACCTAATAAAAAAACTGAATTTAATATAGATTTTGGAGATGGATTTTGTACTTCTAAATTTCAATTTTATATATCTGGTGAATTGACTAAATCTGATGGAAATGCATATGATAATGGTGCTAATATAAAATTAATTGATAATTTTGTTCCATTTTTATTTTCAAAAATTGAAGTTAGAAAACATAATAAATTGATTGATGAAATTGAATATCCTGGTCTATTAAGTACAATTAAAGGTACTATAACTTATTCAAAATCAGAAATAAATCAAATAAATAATGGTTTTGAATCAAATTTTAAAAATAAATTTGAAGCAATTGGTAATTTATCTCATTTTGGATTAGGATTTTTTGAAAATGTAAATATTCCAATATACAAAGGAGGTTTTAATATAACATTTATTAGATCAGAAGATAATGATGCAATTTTTAGATGGAAAACTAAAAAGGCTGATGGATCTTATGATAATGCTACATTACCAACTGAAGGTAAAATAACAATTGATGAATTTTTTATTAGAGTTCCTATAATTGAATACAAAACAACAAGTAAAATTCAATTAATTAATGAACTAAGCAAATTTGAAAAAGTAAATTTTCATTTTAATCATTGGCAATGCATTGAACAAAAAAATATTACAGGAAAGAATTTAAGTTTTGATATAACAAATATCTATAGAAATATTTATAATCCAAAATTTATTATAATTGGATTTCAAAAATCAAGAACAAATGATCAGTTATTTGATACTTCTAAATTTGATAGTATGTATGTAAAAAATATAAGAGTAAAACTAAATGGTCATTATTACCCTGATGAATTGGAAAATTTTGATATAAACAATGAAAAATTTAGAATTATGTATGAAATGTATCAAGATTACAAAAAAGTTTATTATATTAGTAGTAAAATGTATTATAGTCCAACAGAATTTCTAGAAAATAGACCAATTTATGTAATTGATACTACAAAAAATCCAACAAATATTTCAAGTTCAAAAAATGATATTATTATTAATGCAGATTTTGATTATGATATAGTAGCTACTAGTAAAACAAATTGTTATATTATTATTATATCTGAAAAATTACTTGAATATAATATAATCAAAAATGATATTACTGAAATTAATTAGAATAAATTATTACTATTTTAGTCAAATTTATTGAAAAAATACTATTAAAATTTTAAATTACCTTATGAAAAGTCAACTATTAATTTTATTGAAAAAATACTTATAAAATGTAATAATTTTACTTGTTTTTAAAAAAATTTTATTTTGTAGAAAATTTAGGCATATTTGTTAAAAATTTCATTAAATTTGCATATTTTTTATGACAATTTGACAAAAGCTGAAAATTGGCCAAAAAGTGGCAAAAATATTGCATAATTGTATTAAAAAACTGTGAAATTTGTTTGATTTTTGATTGTCTCCAAAAGTGTCCTAGAAGTAACATGATACTATCTACTTATATATATATATATATATATATATATGTGTGTGTGTGTGTGTGTGTGTGTGTGTGTGTGTGTGTGTCCGTGGTACTGATAACTTTTGACAACGACCTCTGATTTTGATGAAATTTGGTATAAAGGTGTAAGACCAGGTCTAATTTCATATATATATATATATATATATATATATATATATATATATATATATATATATATATATATATACATATACATATACATATATATATGAAAATGAACGAACGGTGTTTTTGGCTTCTGGGGACCTCAAAATGAAAAAGTATCATGGTCCCGGGCTTAGGTCTTACCATGACTACTACCGAAATAGCGTATTCCCTATAGGGAAATTCGCTAAAATACTAATTTGTTTGATTTTTAAAGCTCTTTTAAATGGTATTAGTTAAAGTTGTTTAATCTTATAAAACTTGAGGTCCAAAATTGCCAAAAGCCCTTTATAACCCTTTTAAACCCCCATCAAACCCAGTTCCCATAGCCCGATCATGGTGGCGAACTCATGGAAATAGACCTGGTCTTACATACCTCCATATCAAATTTCATCAAAATCAGAGGTCCCCTTCAAAAGTTATCAGTACCGCGGACAGACAAACACACACACATATATAAAATTGTTACATACATATATATATATTTGATAATGGACGAATGGTGTAGGCCTATACTATATATTTTAACAAATTAATAAAAAGCACAAAGAGCGAAAGAAATTTTCGTAGAAAATTATAACTATTAAATCCCTGTGAATAACTAATAATAATTAAATTAATAACTAGCTGTTGCCCATCACGGCTTTGCCCGTGATTGAATTTATTTTATAGGTAATAAAATCTTTTTAAATAGCAACGAAATCTTTATGGTGGTTTTTCTCAAAACCACCATAGATCCTACGGGTTGAAATTTAATGTAAACTTTACTTTTTGCTAATAGGTGTTCTCTAAGAAACAGTTTTGCAAATATAGTTTTTGATGTTCTTTAGGGCTCCGCCCCACATGACTTAAAAATGACTGTAGGGCCTACGGGGTTGAAATTCGACATGATCGTTCCTATTCGATCATACGTTCTCAGGGTCTTTTCTATTTAAGAAACCTTTTCTCACTAAGGACAGGTTTTGCGAGATTCCTTCACAACTCCACTCACACTCATTCATTGTTTCAATGAAATTCTTAAGGGAGAAGATTTCGTTGCTATTTAAAAAGATTTTATTACCTATAAAATAAATTCAATCACGGGCAAAGCCGGCAACAGCTAGTTATTAAAATTTCGAACAGCTAGTTATTGAAATTTTTTTGAGTTATTGAAGGCCTGTAGGGTGAAGCCTTGAAGAAATTTTGCAAAATCGTTTCTTAGTTAGCATCTAAGAGGCAATACGAACCTTTGTTCAAAGTTTCAAGTAAATCCGTTAGGTAGATCCTGAGATTTCGTGATGAGTGAGTCAGTGAATGGGATTTCGCTTACATACATATAGATAATAAAAATAATAATATAGGGAAAATTAAATTTAATTATAATTGGTTTGATTAAATATGTCTAAATAGTAAATACACGCAAGGAGACTAAATTATTTTTCATTGTACAATATTAATTTATAAAAAAATATGTCCTGATGAAAACGAAATTGTTTGGAATTTTCCGTGGGTTCAATCAGGCCTACTTTGTGTTACCGAATGTAAAAAATTATTTAAACATAACT
>CM061534.1:148887928-149134049 GCA_030545055.2 Neoaliturus tenellus | reverse complement strand
GCAGTAATGGTTAAAGTAAGGCTTTTGGAACAGTTCAAGGTCACCCGAGCGGTGTCACATGACGGTTTAGGCAGAGTCACGTTGCAAACTTCAAGTTTCCCCATCACTTTTGCTGTTTCTCATCGCAAATTCGCTCCAAGTCGTCAAGGTCACGATAACCTGACTGAAACTCGGAGCGTAGTGCGAGAAACAGCAAAAGTGCCAAAAAATTTTAGGTTTCAGCGTGACCTTGACCTTTGTGACATCGATGACGTCATCTTGGTGACGTAAGGGGTGATGACGTCATCAGCACGTCATTTCTGTGACGTCATGGGTGTGACGTCAAGGAAGTGACGTCATTGGTGATGACGTCATCGATGATGCAATCGATGACGTCATCGATGGGGTCATTGACCTCGATGACGTCATCGATGACGTCATCCCTCAGGTGACCTTGAACTGAGCCAAAAGCCTTACTTTTGCACTACTTTCAACTCTATAAAATAAACCATTTGTTCCAACAAAATAATTATCTTGATATTTTTCGATGTTTTGCAATTGCAATAATTAAGGTAGGCTAGGCCTATGAATTATGAGTTTTAAACAACATTTTACACTTTTATTTAGGTCCAAATTAATATTACTCTATTTAAATACTTTTGAAGAATTAGTGCCACCCCAAAGTCGTAATACGATCCAGACATTAGTGGCCTGGCAGCATAGACCACCGAAATCGATTGCCTATCAGTATAAGCTTTTACTATTGTGGACTTAATATTAGTAGTAACTGTTAAAATACAACACGTGAAAATGTTTATTAAAAAGTTAATAAATATTGCTTTTTGTCCTAGGAAGTGCTCCTTTCTACCTCCAAAATGTCGAAATAAACATTTTGTTTACAAAAAATAAAAACAATAACAAATATATGCAAAATATTAGCAAAAATCTGACTTTGAAGGGTTTGGACCGTTTTCCCTAAAAACGTTTAATGGCCCAACTCTCCTAAAAATACCACTGGAGTTGATAAAATATAGCCATCTGTTTTCATTCTACCAAACAGCTTATTCACTAAAAATTCAATTTTGGTGGTGTTATCTGTGTTTCAGGGGCGGCGCTCTTACTTTCCTATAAAGTCCCCTTCTTATTTTGGTTCTGTATACGTACACATTGATATTAGGTGGACTATCTATGACATTGCATTTAACTTCTTTTTTCGTAGTAGGCCTATAATCATGCCTATTTACTTTTCAAATGTTGGGGTTCAATCCAATAGGGTTATACTCCTTGGTTCAATCAAAACAACCAACCTGTCAATGTGGTGCATTTGTTTATATGTTTTTATGATGAACAAAGATATTATATGATTGACAGGGCAAATATTATTATGTTCAGGGGTGGACTGAGCCGCCGGGACACCGGGAAAATTCCCGGTGCGCCCTCCCCATCAACGCGCCCCGGCGCCCCTAAGACGATTTTTTTTATTATAAGGAATTTTAAAATATTTTTTGATATTGCAAAATTTGTGAATTTTTATTGTTCCTAAAACGATTAATATGTGTTTGTACTTCATGACTTGAACATACTACGTTTATCTTCATATAAATTGAATGTTTAAATTTGATAAATTGCTCCAACTGGGAACTTTTTTTGTGGTAGCAACTACTCAACATAGTTGGCTAACCTGTGCGGCGAAACAGCTGTCAGCCTGTGCGCAGGGCGCGACCTTTGCGACGTAGTACGAGTAAAGGTCGATCCCAGGGGGATGATTTTGTTACTAACCTTACACAAGGCATATAGCCTAGATACATATAGATTATACAAAGTATATTTATTCTTGAATATGTACAATTTTAAATATAAATACGCGTATTAAAACGACTCTTTTAATCAATTATTTTAATTAATCGACAATTTTTAACAGGTTAGGAACGATGTTGTATTTGCATTTTGCAGAAACAGTGCAGTTTCCAGGCAAACATCGTTGCAGTTGCAAAGACTTTCCTGAGATTTTTCAGCACACCACTCCACTTTCAGACTACCTGCAAACCAAAGATCTTGACTATGTTCAAGCATGGAGGCTAGTAAGCTGCACTTAGGGAAAAATGCGCCTTTAGGATTAAAAAAGGTGCTAGGTCCAAATTTGCCAATGTCTGCAAAGCTGCAGATCTCTTCTTCAATGAAATGACGAACAAAATCGAACAATTATCGAGTACAGTTCCAAATATGGAAGAAATCATCAAAGAAACAAAACTGCCTGAGGTGAAGAGTAGGAAGAAGAAGAAAATGCTGGGGGAAACTTCATCAGGTGACGTAATTGAGGACAGCAATCGCCGATTTGAAGTAACTGTTTTTAACTGTGTTATATAAAGTTGTCAATAGTATGAAGGAAAGGTTTTCAGCAAAACAAAGTCTATACTTATATTTAGAATATTATATCCCAAGCGGATTAAGAGCATTGACATTAACTTTTCTAAGTTCCAAAGGATAATTGAATTAGTTACCGTACCGATTGTGAGGAGGGGATACTGAAGGAGGAATTAGTATCTTTTTCATCATCATGGCATCACCAGTTGTCGAAGCCGGTAAACATAACAGAACCAACCAATGATATTGAAGGTAAGCTCTCGGAAGAAGAATTGGTTTCCAACTTAAATGATGACGAATAAAGAGACCCAAGCGATTTGCAGTATATTCAGTGTAAAAGTCGTAAAAATGCAATCCTTGCTTCAAGTGTGAATTCGACGTCTTACTTGAGTACAATATGTATTCAAGGCTGCCCACGAACATGTTTTAAGTATTTAAGTGTATTTCTTGACATTACCAGGTACCCAAGTGTCGTGTGAACGATCCTTTAAAAATTAAAATTATTTTTCATGAACATGGAGGGAGATATTCTTGTTAAGATCAATAATTATTAGATAATCGACAAGCTGAGTGAGAAGAGCGAACAATTACGAGGACTTATTCAAGTATAAACTGTTGGTATGTTGACTTAACTTTTATGGGTAGCAATATAAACAAACAGTAAAGTGAATAAAATATGTTGATTTTGATAAAGGTAAAAAAATACGGCTTTCAAGTTTAATATTTGCCTACAACGCCTTTAAATGCCTATTGTAAAGTTCTTTTTACATTACTTTCATTACCGGTACTTTGATTATTGATATAAGTTTATCATATTTATTGAAAATTAAGAAGTTGCTGTTTTAACACTTGTTTGATTTACTGTATTTTACAAACGTTATACTTCTATAGACATTGTAAATTAATTAACTTTTAATGGTTTCTGTTATTATAATTAATAGAAATAAAGACCAAAATACCCTTATATATATATTTTTATTTAGTCACATGTTTAAACTATGTCATTCTCAAGCAAATAAACTATAAACTTTTTAATATTGTAAGGTTTCAATTTTAATTGCTGGAAAATGACATGATGGTCAAAACTGACAAAATAGGACCGATGAGCGTTACACAGTGACAGACAGATAGACAGATAGACAGAGAGAGATAGAACAGATAGAGAAACTTTTATAAGAAGTGTTCTTCGTCTTTATTATATACATAATAATATGAACGCCATATATATACAGGGTGTTTCCAAACAACCTGGAAATATTTTGTGTGTATATTCCTTAGGTCAAGACAATCACAAAACATCATACAAGTATCGGTCTAAAATTCTTTGTTAAGCCGGTAGCCGCCATTTTGTATTTTACACATAATAATTTTTATTTACATAACGGATAGCTGGATCGACTTCATATTTGGCATGAACCTTTATCCTAACCATGTTCATATCCAGGAAAAAATATTTTTTTTCCTCTGTGTATTTTCAAAATGGCGGCCATTTTCAATTTTCAAACTCAAATATCTCAGAAACGGCAACTTTTATAAAAATTTTACAAGAGACAAAAAAGTTGACAAATGTAATTATCTAACCAATGGTACCACGTTTGTAAGGATCTTACAACAAATAACGGGGTTATTGCTATTTTTCTTCATAAAAACATTGATTTTACATTGAATTTAATGCAAATAAGGCCATTTTAACAGCAAAATCAATGTTTTTATGAAGAAAAATCGCAACAACTCCGTTATTTGTTGTAAGATCCTTACAAACGTGGAACCATTGGTTAGATAATTACATTTGTCAACTTTTTTGTCTCTTGTAAAATTTGTATAAAAGTTGCCGTTTCTGAGATATTTGAGTTTGAAAATTTAAAATGGCCGCCATTTTGAAAATACACAGAGGAAAAAATTTATTTTTTTCCTGGAAATGAACATGGTTAGGATAAAGGTTCATGCCAAATATGAAGTTGAAACAGGCAGCCGTTACGTAAATAAAAACTATTATGTGTAAAATGCAAAATGGCGGCTAGTGGCTTAACAAAGAGTTTTAGAACCATGTTTGTACGATGTTTTGTGATTGTCTTGACCTAAGGAATATACACACAAAATATTTCCAGTTTGTTTGTCCCTGTATATATATGTGTGGCGCCCCTCCGGTACCCATTCCACCGCCCTTTTCATAGTGTCAGTCCACCCCTGATTATGTTACAAATAAAAGTAGTTCAGTGACAAGAAGGACTGGGACGGTGCCGACGTCCTGTAATCCAGCTACTTTAAGGTCACGAATTGTGGATAGTTATAAGCGATGGCTTGTGGATGCGATATTCTCTGTTGGGGATTGCCGTCCGCACTATTGAATACTAGTTCATCCATAAAGACCATCCTCATAATTAGACCGATTCGTACATATGAGGTCGAAATTGTGGTTCGGATCCCACGTTAAACTGTAGGTCCCTAGATATTATTGGCTGTTGGACTAATTAACAGTCCTGTCTGAGGAGAATGTCGCGGCCTTAGTCAGTAACAAGACTACAAGATCGCGCCACAACCATCCTATACACTCATCTCTCATTCATATTCAGGTTGAAATACCCACTATGTGAGGTCCCTGTCTCAAGTTAGTGATTTAGACTATCGGCTGTTGGGCTATGAACATAGATAAACAAAACATCTGGATAGCTAACTCCGTGCTGCGAAAACGAGCCGTTACTCCCACCACTAGTTGTTGTTAATTCGGAAAGTAAAAGAAGGTAAGCAAACAAGAATGCAGTGGATCCACCATTGATAATGATTTCATCTGAAATAAAAGAATGTAAACAAACCATTCCCACCAATAATAGGCTAACGATGCCAGCTGACATAAGGCGCGGCGAGGCGGTGGCGGCAATCCCAACTAGTGGTGGGGGAAGACGGCTCGTTTTTAGCGCTATTCCGCCATTTCAATTACCGATACAGATGTTTTGTTTATGTCTATAGCTATGAATTGATAGTCCTGTCTAAGGAGAATGTCGGCCTTATTCAGTAACAAGACTACAAGATCGCGCCACAATCATCCTACACTCATCCCTCATTCGTACTTGGCTTTAAACTACCTATTGAGTTAGGTCGCCATTTCAGTAAAGGTATTAACATTGACTATGTACACTAACGTGAATAGACCTCTCATCCAATGCATTTAGTTTGAGACAAAAATTTGGCAGTTTCGTATACGCGGCCCCAGAGTTGCTGCCATCGATGTTGTTATTATAAATATAGAAACAAGCTCAATAGCGAATTCGCAACCATAAGAATTCTTATTTTAGAACACGATTTGATAGCTGTAAGGGTGACAGTAAGGCGTTGTGGAAACTAGTAAAGGAAGTGACTGGTCAAAATAGTTCTGTAAATAACTCGCTTTGTTTGGAGGTCAATATGGATCAATTGAAAGTGACTGCACGGTTGTTTCAAATGAGTTTAATAAATACTAGTGGCTTATAGGGGCAAAAGCCCCTAACTATAATAATGTAGATCTTAGTGGATTACCAAGAAAATCTTTGAAAAAGAAAGCTGTCAGAAGATTTGTTTTTATTGATAATATTTTAGCAATATTGTTTGCAAAGACTTTGATACTTACTTGAAACACCGACGCTTTCTGTGGTGCGTATTTTAAGGTGAGTATGACTAAAGGGATGAGTGTGATGATTGTAATGGATCAGATAAGGTGTACCTGTGTTACTGACAAATAGCAGCTGTTTCATTTTTCATTATCATTAATTAATAGCCCAATGACCAAAGGCAGTCATCCGCTTCCAAAGCACTCTTTACAATCTTGAGATACCCGTAATGAATGAATGCTTAATTATGTCTATGGTTAAAACCTATATCAAATTTAAAAATGGTTTTTTTTTAAATAAATCATAATCCTTGAGCTAAAAAAAATTAACATAATGTAAAAAATGGGCAATGATTAAATCCGTTCGGATGCTCAGCACCTATTTTAGGATAAATACACTTTCAATAGTGTATACATCATACACCATCTATTTTCAATCATTTGATTACTGTATCTTGTTTTTCCATTACTTGAAATAGTATTTTATCTTCTGTTTAATTTTTTAGGGTCACAAAATGTTAGCACTTTCCGTTATAGTAGACTGTCTTCACTCACTGTACAATTTTCGGCCCTCCTAACAAATATACACGTAACTTATTTTCGTAAAAACAAAGTAAACTTTTATTAGTCCCTATAAATTTTATGGTGTATTTCCCCATTCTTAGAAAAGGGGCAATGATTAAAACCCGTAATGGATGCTCAGCACCCATTTCAGGATAAATAAACTTTCAATGGTGTTCATCATACACCATACTTTATTCAACCATCTGATTACTTTGTTTGTCCATGAGCTGAAATAGTATTTTCCCTCCTGTTTTAATTTTTAGGGTACCAAAATTTGAACACTCTCCCTAAAAATACAGTGTCTGCACTCACTGTACACAATTCGGCTCTCCTAATAGATACACGTAACTTATTTTCGTAAAAAAGTAAGCCTGTTTTAATCCTTGTAAATTTTATGGAGCCATTTCCCAGTTCTTTCTAATTTATTTGAAAGATTTTGAACGTGTTGCTGTTTTCCCTAGTCTTTGGAACAAACGTCTTAAATTGAATCTCTATCAATCCTATCACTCTACAATTTGTAAAACACAAAAATATACATATATCTTGTGTAATTTTTCAGAATACCAACACTTTGTTGGATACCACACTATACGTTTGAATTAACATTATTTTAATTTGAATCCTGTGGGTTTAGTTTATTCTCTTTTTAAAATCAAACTAAACACATACTTTAATGTAAACAAAAACCCTTTTCTTGATCCATACCGGTAACTCATCGTTCATTGTACCCGTCTCAAGATCAAATTTTATTTTACCATTTACTTGCATACATTCGCTTTATTATAAAGTTTTCTTTCATTTAAATGTTGATGTAAAAATCAGCTGTAAATTTGTAATAATTTGTAAAATTAAAGAAACACTCCTAGTGAATTTTGTAGTCATTCTACGCAAAAAAAGAACAATTTTACTATAGTATTGCCACTTTAGGTGATGAGTATAATATAAGATCATCTTCACTCATTTTATTACACCTGGCTTTCTTTTTAAAATGAACCAAAACATATGTTCTAATGTACACAAAGCAGACGTTTTGTGAATCCCCATGCTATTCTTATGGAGGACGTTTTACGTTATTCCTCATTTCCTGGTAACATTACGGACATGCCAATAGTTTTCCCTCGTGCATGGCACCTTTAATTTGAGACCCTTCCCAGCTTCCTGCGATTTTTATAACGCTCACAATTTTGCTCAAGAAATTTCGCTTACAGAATTATATATAGATTTCTTGGGTGTTTTGGATGACTTGAAAAGTAATAGTAATAATATCAGTAAATGCGCATTGCAAAATTTTAAACAAATTATAAATCATGTGTTTCAAGTAGATTCAATGTTTATTGATCCAGAAACTTCTAATGACTTTCAGGTACAGTCCTTCAAAAACGGGACTTCGCCTGGAATAGATGGAATTAATAATTCTTTAGTAAAGGCTGTGTTTCCTAACATAAGAGATGTGTTATGTTACATCGTTAATTTAAGTTTTCAATTTGGCTTTTTCCGGCGAAAATGAAGGAAGCTGTAGTCATTCCGATTTTCAAAAATAGGGTAAGGACAACTTGTAGCAATTATAGGCCAATTTCTTTGCTTTCTACTTTCTCAAAAATCCTCGAAAAAATCATAAAGGGAAAACTGATAAAATTTTTAGACAAAATTGGTTATTTTAGTATGAATCAGTATGGGTTCAGGGAGGGAGTCAACACAGAAAATGCGCTAGAAAATTTTATTTGAACAATTTATCCTATTATATTAAACGAGAAAGTTTTGTAGTGGGGTTTGTGGTTGGAAATTATTTCGCGAAGTACAAGCGGGAGACCGTTCCGGATGGAAAATAACTGTTCTTTGGTACAAAATAATGGTAGTTTAATTCATCAAAACCCTCAAAACGGTCGAAATATTTAGTAAAATCGTTAATAAAAATCATTTTTCTCCATAAGAAAAGCATTGGAGCGATCACCTGATTATAAAATTTTTTCCGAAACGTAAGTCCCATGATTTAACCATGTAGCCAGTTTGTGTATTAAAAACGAGAAAATTTCTTAGTTGTGTTGGAGGTTGGGCATAATCTTCAAAAGCACGAGTGGAAACCCAGTATTGAGCGATAATTCTAGGGTATAAAATAATAGGTAGTTTAATTCATCAAAACACGAAAAACCTTGGATTACATAGTAAGATAATGAATCAAATTTTTGTCCTTAAGAAAAGTATAGGTGCAAATCATATGATTATAATAAAATGAAATGCTTTAAAGTCAATTGGAACAATAACAATGTTTATGACAATCGTCAAAAAATTAAACTAAGGAACTTAACCTCAAAAAACTCTTCAGGTTTATACAATGAGACTTTTGTTAAACCAGTTTTTATAACATTCTTAAAATTAGCTCTAGATAAATTTCTTATGTTAACAGGCAAAGCATTATATTTTTTATGCCTTGATAGCAAAGGCTATTTTCAGTGGCTGAAAACATGCCCCTTGACGTGGAAATATTACCTCTAAACCTTGTGGAGTAGCTGTGAACATTTGATATTTTGGTTAAATTTGGCAGATTGTCCTTGACAAAAAGCATGACATGACAAACAATGATGGTAAGTATTTTAAGAGCAATCAAGAGTGATTTGCAATGTGTTTGGTTATGAACTCCACACATTAATCTTACGGCTTTTTTCTGCAACATAAAAATTCTGTCAATGTCAATGGCATAAGAACAGTTAGCCCACATTGAGGTTCCATATGACATAAAACTATGGATGTATGCGGAAAAATACAGAGAAAGACATCAGGAGAAACACTAGCACTTAGTGATCTTATCGTGAATATCCGTCGCAATTATTGATTTTGTGTGTTTGCCACTTAATATTGGACTGCAAATGAAACCCCTAGAACATAAGTGATTTGACATTGCTGGATCTACTGCCCAGACACAGTGTTACGTCCTGAACCTTCTCAGCATTCATGCAGGGTTTCTCTGTACACTGCACCACTCAGTAATAAGGGTTGACTTAGAAATAACAACATCATTGGCATCATTTAGCGAGCTACATTGTGGACTTAGTACAAAATCGTCTGCAAAAAAATTGACATACTGATTATTAAAAAAATGTAAGTAGCGTCCATGTAGGCCTATACACAAACGAATAAGCAGATACATCGTTATGGGAAAGTAAGGCTTAAAACTCTAAGGCCTGACCCAGTTTAAAAAAGTTAGCATCAAAGATCTTCAAGATATGTTTAAGAGCTTCAAACCCAAAACTCTGCAGGAATCGACAAAATATCCAACAAAATAATCAGTTATTGTCAAACAGTAATAGTTTTACCCATATTAAACATTATTAAACTCCTCCATGGAACAAAATGAAATTCCTGAAGCAGCCAAAAAAGAATTAGTTTAAACTAAATTCAAAAAAGGAGAAAAATCCAAAGCATCAAATTACCGACCCGTATCAGTGCTGCCCACTTTATCCAAATACATTGAAAAAGCAATCCACAACCAATTAATCAAATATCTAGAAGAGAACTGTCTAATATCAGGTTTGCAACATGGGTTCCGAAAAGGAAAATCAACATAAACAACCCTGGCCCAAATTTGTCAAGACATCTCGGGAGTTTGGGAGGAAAGGAAGCAAGAATTGACATTCATGCAAGAATTGACGACTCTCCCTCTCTTCAAGGACTGCATAGATGACTTTGATGGTAAATGGTAAAAATTGTAAATGGTGTAAGAACGCCACATGTAATTTTTATTTATGAATTACTAGTCTACTTGTTGCTCGGAATCGAGCTATTTATTTTGATACAATACAAAATTAACATTTAGTTCTAAATTAGCGACAACCGACCAATCCAATATTGTGAATATCAGTAATCCCAAAAAACCACACGTGTTTACAGCTGTACATTAACAGATGTTTAAAATGTTCAACCAAACCCAATGTTATTCTAATGGGAAAATCTCAAATTTAATTTGTGTAAAGCGCCCTTATTTTGTGTCTTATTTTCGTCGATTTTTAGCAGAAACAACTACAGAACAAGCCCTATCCAACGACACCAAAAACTTGAATATCGGTTAAAAATTGTAGGAGGAGTTCTCAACACAAAAAACCCTTAGCGTATTAAATAAGTATACATGCTGCAGATTAGTTGAATGGAAAGAGATGGTCTAATAATTTTGCAAAAGTAAAATTACCAAAAATAACAAAATAATTCAGTGCCGTGAAGGATAAATTTTAACAGCTGTTTATTTATATTAATAAATTGAATTAAAGAATAAATAAATTTGAACAAAACTTGCTCAGTTTCAAGTTTTATAATTATATTGTATACACGTTTAAATTTCTACGTGCAATACATATGCAGGGCCAGTAGGGAAAAGCTAAGACGCTTATAAATAAAAGGAATAGGTCTATCAATCTTTCTGCTTGATAAATAAAGTATAGTTTTAGAAAACCTCAGGTCAATCGGTCCAGTAGTCTATGCGCCTATTCGACTCACAAAGCTTTCGTTTTTAAAGATACATACTTTCATTTTTATAGATAGATTGAAAATGTTATTTTAGGAAAATGCTACTCAAAAACCTCTATCGTAAGTTTAAGTTCTTTGTTTACATTTTAAATAATTTTCTCCCAACCCAATATTCTCGAGGAGGAAGTAAAAAAAGACCTATAGAAAAGGGAAGACTGAAGGCGTGCTCTGACATCTCACCCTCACTTAATAAACTTAAATGTAACTTTAAACATTTTGTAACATTTTACAACATAATTATAGAGCGAAGCTCGGCTCCCCGGTACTAATAGATTAAATGAGGGCAAAAAAGTTAGTGGCTTATTTTTAGACATTAAAAAGGCCTTTGATACGGTGGATCACGATATACTTCTTTCAAAAATGTCAAATGCGGGTATTAGGGGGATAGAATATAATTGGTTTGTAAGTTATTTAAGGGGTCGAAAACAGTGTGTCAAAATTAATGGTTTAGTAGTCTAAGTGAAATGGGGGAGATCAAATATGGGGTTCCACAGGGGTCAGTTTTATTTTTAATGTATATAAATGATCTTTGCAATGCATCCTTTATCGGTAGAATAACTTTCTTCGCAGACGACTGTTATATAGGGGATGATTGGGAAGTAATAAGAGAAAAGGGTCTGATAAAAGGGGGTGTCTGTGCTGTTGATTGTGTTCAAATTGAAAAAGTAAATGTTTGTAATAATGGATCCTACAAAAGTAGACTGAGACAAAACAATGTCATGCTTATACCAAAACCCAACTTTACCTTTTTTTACTAAGACATTTTGTTTTCTTGGACCTAAAATATTCAATTCAATTCCAGATAATATTAAAAAATCAATAAACAAAAATTTTTTCTTAAAAACATTTAAAAATGGCTTTTTGACCAGGAAGACATAGAAGTCCTACTAAATGTTCTATCCTAAGTTAAATCGCAAATAGAACTATAGTAAATAATATTAGTTCATATCATTATTAGTTCATTAATTGCTCACAACAAATAAAATACTCTGTGAGATTTAAGTATTTTTATGGTGCATATCACTACTTTTTTATTAAAAATAGTAAGTCACATTTATTGAATTGAGCCTTTTGCAGCGGGTAGCAAATGTATGATTTTCTCATTTTAGATTAATGTAATCTGAGCTATTATTGTAATTAAATGTAGTGTAGGAACCTCTAAAACAGGTTTTGCCTTCAGAGGCCCTATTTTTCTCAGATAGAATATTAATTTTTGTTAAAAGTTAAGGTATGATTAATGTTTATTATTTTTCTGTATATATGTAAATGATTAGTTTTATGTTATTTATGGTTACAAGTGAAGAGTGAAGAAGAATATCCTTAACACTAAATACAGATACAATTGTAAGTTTATTATTTATATATATGTATTTTTTTGTATCTTTGTTTCTGAGGAAAATAAAACTATTCTATTCTATTCTATTCTATATTATTCAGATGAATTTACAGTGCTGCAAAAACACTTTATCAAAACATAAACATAACTCTCAGTTATAAAATGTTTCATCGAAGTTATGTCGTGGGGTCCCTTAGCTCCGAATCCTTTAGCTCCGATGATGTAAATAACCCAGTTTTCCGATAGCGTGTTGAGTCCCAATTTTCCGAATACTTTCGGACAATTGATATTCTCTCGCTAATTCATCGGAGAACTGGGACTATTGCTGTTGTTCGGAAAACTAATATTTTAAACAAGAATATTCTCTTAGCTCCGATTCCCAGTTCTCCGATGTATGGATATCCCCCCCTCCCTCCTACTAATCTCCCCTACACCCCTCACTCTCCTCACGCCCGCTCTTCTCCTCCGCCGCTCCCACCACCACATGGATACGCTGCCAAGGCAAGATGGCGGCATTGGTGGCGCGGCACGGCGGGTCAGCGTCGCTCGCACGCGCATACAAGAACCTTTCTCCGTCCCCGATGCAGCGGCGGCGTAGGTGATCGAGCCACGATGCCGCTCACCACGTGTCTGATACATAGAACTATAAACATGGAACGCTGACTGAGTGCAACGAAAACGGTCCGGCGGCGGGTCGCTACCCCCACCCAAGGTCGGTATGCCCGGGCGCTTTGGTCCACACAATTCAATGGGCACGACGCGTTTTTTAGTACTTTCGGCTCAATTTAATCGTAATTGATTGGTTTAAACGACCAAAACCAAATTTCTTTGCATGAAGGGATGTATGGAGCAATAACTGATGCACATATATTTAATAAATATGATTTATTAATAAGTAAAACAAACAAAAGAAGTTTTTTACTGAATGAAAACTACACATTCTTAAATAAAACAAGTTTGTTTAGTTTCTGTCTAATACCTAACTTTGATTTATTTATAGACTTGATTTTTTTTCTTTGGCATATGAAAAGCAAAAATAGTATTAAAAAGACAGAACCGATTAATTTTATCAGTCTTAACTCATGGCATTCACCAAACTCATGATTGATTGCATGAATTTTGAAATGAACAGGGGACTGTACTCTGAGTTTTTGAGCTCAGGAAACGCAAGGAATCTGTAATTTTAATATGATTAACTGTTGCATATTTATTTGGAATTAAATTTTAGGAACTTTGATTTGTTCGTGCACCATTCGAGGATCTTTTAAACTTTTTTCCATATGTATAATAAATCTATACTTATTTAATACGCTAAGGGTTTTTTGTGTTGAGAACTCCTCCTACTTTTCAACCGATTTTCAAGTTTTTGGTGTCGTTGGATAGGGATATCGTTGATTTATAGCTAAAAGTAATATTTGTATTGTATTAAAATAAATTGCTCGATATCGAGCAACAAGTATACTAGTATATGCCTAATTCTTTTATTTTGTTTTAACTCAATTAACTGATAATATTTTCTTTCCTAAAATAAAAATATTTGTGTAAATAGCTACATAGTTTGAGTTAATAATGTTGTCTAAATATTAAAAACAGTAAAAAAATCATTTCATAAACTACATATAGTCTAAGTCTACGTCAAATTTCATGAAAAATTTATAGGACTACACCTTTAATTTTATATGACAAAATTCATTGTGGTAAAAACAAATACAGTATTGTTAAGCTGAAATGTACATATGATAAGTCGACCTTTATTTTAAGACGGAATGGATGTCAACTGTATAAGTTTTAATGACGTAATTCGATATATGCCATTGTATAGTCTACTACATGGATATTTTCAATTAATTGTAATCATAGACATGAAAAAAGCTAAAACTATTTAAAATATTAAGCCAAATTTAGAAACTCGTTGTTATTGTGCCATATTACAGAGTACGTTTTATAAAAAATGCCCTTTAAGTGCAATACACTTACTAGTTATAAAATATTATGTTTGATCCTTTCCATAGGACGTAATTTTACAATTGAATACGACTTTACCTATATACTATAGACCGCATTACAGTATAAACAATGGGTTCGATAAAATTCCTGTACATTAGGCTTACTTGTGTGCAGATAAGCTGGATGCCTTAGTAATTATATTTTTGCAATTATAAGCTACACTATATGTAGGCATTCCACTTTATATTACAACAAATAATATCACTTGACACATATCACAAGATATAGTACAGTTTATACAACAATTGATAACAAATAACAAACAAAATTCGTCACGCACTGCATTGAATCAGGTATCTGCGGCCAGCGACTGTTTTAATAAAATATGCTACGCTACGACGGAACGCGACGCTTCCGCCGATTCGTAGAAGCGCTCGCTAAAGATAAGATTACAAAAAAACGGCTTATCATACAGCAGATATTTTTAATGCAAGATAAAATTCAGAATCTTCTCTATAATTCATTGACTGGAAGTTTTTTCCTGCCCTTACAATAAAAAAAATCCTCGCTTACTACTTTTTTCACTACATGATCAATCCAAACTAAACAAACTTTAGGCTAAAACAATTATTATAATTTTAAATATTTTTTTGTTGGCCTGAAACCGATACCGATTTGTTAATCATTTAAAGCTCTAAAACACTATATAAATTTAAACTACATTGCATAGCGTTTTATAGGTTAAATATCGAGTTGAGTGAAACGCTGCATCGTCGTCGGTCACTCAGATTTTGCGGGAATGGCAGTTTTATACCGACCTCGGGAGGGGGAGAGGATACAGTCGGACCGTTTTTGGCTGCATTTCATTACTCGAGTCAGCATTCCATGTTTATAGTTCTATGGTCTGATAGCGTTAGAGGAGTTTAGCCTAGCTCACGCTTCTTTTTCTGCATTTCTTCGGTAGAAATTCGGTAGCCGTTCGTCCTTCTTCAAATATTTTAATACAAAATATTACTTAGTACTTAGTTACTTTTTAAAATCACTTATTGCTTTCTTATAAATTAAATATAATACATATAAATATACTTATGAATTAAATAAATTGTTATTTGTTAACAAAATTAATTTTTGGATTGACTAGCAACCAGCCAACAGCAAGCTAGCTTCCACTAGCTCCTGTGATGAGTGTGTTAACTGTGAAGAGGTATATAGTTGGTTGTTTTTGGAAATTTAATAGCTCTATTACCGTGACACTGTATCAGAACTGATTTAAAACCAACGAGCAAGGCTCGGTTAACCTGGTACTTTTGTTTCAATAATAAAAAGGAATAACAAGATTTTAAAATGTCCTCCAGAGGTATTTCAAAGAAAAAAATACAAGAAATACAATTTTCGAGTTGTGTAGGAAAATGGTTAGTGGGAGACAGAGGAGATGGTGGGTGAGACCCTGTTTTTTTCAAAGAGAGGAACTTGGAGCTTCATCTGTACGCTATTAAGTTGAGAGTGGAATATCCTGATTTTCAGAGGGTGATGCGAATGCCTTTACAAAAGTTTGATGAACTTATAGATAGATCTAGAACTTATAAGATATTATAACACCCTTAGTAAAAAATCAGATACAAGACTACGGAAAGCAATCACCTCGTAAACAAACCTGGGAAATTACGCTTCGATATAACTTACCTAAAACAAAGGGTGGTTTTGTTATTTAGAGTAGTTGTTTTTGTTATTTAGAGTTCCGCCTACTACAATTTTTACCTTTTTACCAGATGTGATGCAGCCATAAACAGAGTGTTTTTTTTTTATTTTTTTTATTTTTATAATAATAATAACTATTAAGTGTGACTGTACGTCGTACGTAACAAAAGTGTTAGCTAATTTAGATTGAGTAAAAAAGTGATTGAATGTTTAATCAAACCCAATATTGAATATGCTGACTTACAAAGTGACAGTGACAGTATATGGTCCCAAAATGAAATTTTTCTATCAATCAATATCCCCAAATCCTCAAAATTTGAACTTCTTATTAAATATTCATTCCCCATTCTATAGTTGAATGTGATAATGTTGTCGAAAGTTTTCCTCGTTTGTGTCATTACAGCACATTTTTTACGGCGAATTTCGCAGATTGTTTTTCACCCCCAAGCAACTAGTGAATAGGCCTATATATCTTTTTGTAACTTATAACAGTCATTTACGGACCGACGCAAGTAAGTTTTCGGAGTAATTTACGTTGTCAATCAGTTGAAGTTTATTATCGGTAGGCTATGTGAAGTCTTCCTGTAGCAGAAACCTTATCATAATTGCCCTACACAGCCCTACATAAGCTCCTAATCTTTAGGTCAAAGATTAGGAGCTTAAATATATAAATAAGTTAAACAACAATTTATAAATGATGCTTGATATAATACAACCTTAATTTGTATTGTTTATTATTATATTTATAAGTGAAATAAATAGAAACTATCCTTTCTTATTATTGTAAGCGTATAGAGGTACTAAATTTTAGCGATTTTTATTTAAGTATTTATTGTGTTAACAATATATTTGTCCTCTTTGTTGTTAGATTTCAATTGAAAATAGTCAAAACTGGAGATTCTAAGGAATCTAAAAAATGTTACTTGTAGTACGGCAAGTAGTAGGATGTATTGTTATACCAAAAATATTTATTCTTTCCATTCGTTCTGTAACATTATATATGGCAAATCAAAGATATACAGGGTGTTTCAGAACTCCCTACCAATATTTCAGGGCATTGTTCCTGGGTTAGAAATTTCAAATTTTCAAACTCAAATATCTCAAAATCTGTAAATTTTATAAAAATTTTACAAGACACAAAAAAGTTGACAAATGTAATTATCTAATCAATGTTTTCACGGAGTAAAATTGAACATCTTAAAATCATCTTGAACATCTTAAAAACATCAGTAACATCTGAACATTTTACACATGACATAACTTACCAACAAACATGTAAATGTCTAAGAACCTCATTTAAAATAATGTACCATCAAAAAACATCAATTATCACGTGATTAGTTTTACTAAACATTTAAATACATGTTCATTAATCTCCGTCATGTTATTAATTTAATAAAAAACATTTTGGATCAAACTGGAAAATTTTGTTAGAAACGCATTTAAAAGAGTCTAAGACATTTTTGTGCCGAGACATTTTTGCTTAACCTAAAATGCTCAGAGAAAAATTGTAAATTTGTTCCGTGTTATTCTAATGAGGAAAATCTAAATTTCAACCGCAAATATTCCCTAAACTGCTAAAATTACGCGTACAAGATCAAATTGTAAAGTTTTCTTAAAATCCGTGTAAAACTAAAAAAAAAAATTATTTAAAGTGAGGGTTTTGTATTTGAAATTACTCTCTGTGGATAGACCGCTTTACCTTTAAAGGCACAATTGGTTAATATTATAGATTAGTTTTGTATTTCTTAAAAAGGGTGTAAACATCGTTCCTAACGATTTTCACACAATTCAAATTGAAATTCACACTTGATTGAACAAGCTAAGATGGTTGGAGAAGTTCGCAGGGGTGTAGATTGTGTAGTGAAATAAATACGAGAACTAATCTTCAAACTTGGCGGAAGTGGAGTGAGCTAGTTGAACTACATTACCGACATTGTTATTACTGTTACTGACGCAGGTGGCGCGATAGGTCTGTTTAGAAGGGCCGGCCACCAATGCAGCCATCCCTTGCGGTCACCTCTGTGTCTGTGACAACTGCGCAGAGGTGATCGCACAAATGGACAACGGTAGGAACAACCGTTGTCCGTTTTGCCGGGGATGTGCATTGATTTCTTTAAGATTTTTCAACATTGTAAATGTTTTTTTTATTTAGTTCTAAATTTTTTTTAAGTCTTTATTAATTTTGTGTGATATAAATATAATGTTTCCATATTTACTCAACGTGTATTTCTTTCTCTACAACTCTATACACCTCTTTGATTGTTAATGTGTAACAAAATTAGTATTCACGGTTAATGAAAATGTTTAGTTTCTGGTAAAAGTCTATAAATTCTAAATAAAACTTTATTTTGTATGCAATATATTTTTCCACTTAACAAAATTTAAAATTTCCACTTGGCAATAAAAATCAACAATTCCATTGTTATTTTTTTATTTTTATTTATTTTTAGCGAATATCCCATAGGGAATAAGCTATTACCGTAGGTCTCATGGTAAGACCTAAGCCCGGGACCATGTTACTTTTTCGTTTTGAGGTGCCTAGAGACCAAAAATAATAGTCATTAAAATTTATATATATACAGGGTGTTTCAGAACTCCCTACCAATATTTTAGGCATTGTTCCTGGGTTAAAAACATATCTAAATATCATATTTAAATTGTCCGGAAGTATTAAGTTACTCAAACAGCCGCCATTTTGTTTTTTACACATAATAATTTTTATTTCCGTAACGGATGATTGTATTCAAATCATATTTGGTATAAATCTTTATCATACCAATGTACATTCCCAAGAAAAAAATTAATTTTTTCCATTGTATATTTTCAAAATGGCGGCCATTTTAAATTTTCAAACTCAAATATCTCAAAATCAGTAAATTTTATAAAAATTTTACAAGACACAAAAAAGTTGCCGAATAAAATTACCTAACCAATGGTGCCAAGTTTGTAAGAATCTGACAACAAATAACGGAGTTATTGAGATTTTTCTACACAAAAACATTGATTTTGCGGTTAAAATGGCCTTATTTGCATTAAATTCAATAGAAAATCCGTGTTTTTATGAAGAAAAATCTCAATAACTCCGTTAGCGAATTTCCCATAGGGAATAAGCTATTACCGTAGGTCTCATGGTAAGACCTAAGTCCGGGACCATGTTACTTTTTCGTTTTGAGGTGCCTAGAGACCAAAAATAATAGTCATTAAAATTTATATATATATATATATATATATATATATATATATATATATATATATATATATATATATATATATATATGTATGTATGTATGTATGTATGTATGTATGTGTCCCTAGACACGATAACTCTCGTAAAAACGGTCCGATCGACACCAAATTTGGTAGAGATGTGTAATCCTACGTTTATTCGGATGAGTTCGTAAACCAGACATATTGACCTATCGGAAGGGGTAGTTTTGGGGGGTTTTGTACCCCAAAAATGGGTTTTATACATTTTTTACATATAATTTTTAAAAATATTTAATTTTTATTTTCACCATTGGATTTAGCTCAAAAAAAACACACAATTTAGTATTTTGAAGCTTTGCTCTATCTCCATTGGTTACCGAGATATTAAAAAGTCTAAAGACAGTACGTTGTATTTTGAGGCTCCAATGTTAATCTTATGGAGGATAAGGATTTGATAATATTTCACTTATTAACCAATATTTTTGGGTGTAACTTGGTATTTAGCTTCATTTGATTGAGCTTAATTTATTTATGGTAAAAAATCTTGGTTTTTGTGCTTATCATGGCAGCAAACCTGCATACTCTTTTCCCATGTTAATCATATGGAAAATAAGCGAACTTGTTTATTTATGGACAGATATAGATGAAACTAAGTTTATGGCTTCATATGTTCGAGATAGTTTTTTTTTTATGCTAAAAACTTACTTTTAGTGTTCCCCATGGCAGCATACCTGCATACTCTTTCCCTATATTTATCAGGAGAATAGACATTTATTTCCCTATTTATGAGCACGTGATTAAATTTTGTTTACAGATTTATCTGGTCAAATTAATATTACTAATTTGGAAATTCGCTGAGTACGCAGGTTTGCTGCGACGGGGTGTATTTCTTGTTAGATCCTTACAAACTTGTTACCATTGGTTAGGTAATTTAATTTGGCAACTTTTTTGTGTCTAGTAAAATCTTTATAAAATTTACCGATTTTGAGATATTTGAGTTTGAAAATTTAAAATGGCCGCCATTTTGAAAATATACAATGGAAAAAATTAATATTTTTTCTTGGGAATGTACATTGGTATGATTAAGACTTATACCAAATATGATCTGAATAAAACCATCCGTTACGGAAATAAAAATTATTATGTGTAAAACACAAAATGGCGGCTGTGTGAGTAACTTAGGACTTCCGGACAATTTAAATATGATATTTAGATATGTTTTTAACCCAGGAACAATGCCCTAAAATATTGGTAGGGAGTTCTGAAACACCCTGTATATGTATATATGTATATATGTGTCCCTAGACACGATAACTCTCGTAAAAATGGTCCGATCAACACCAAATTTGGTAGAGATGTGTAATCCTACGTTTATTCGGATGAGTTCGAAAACCAGACATATCGACCTACCGGAAGAGGTAGTTTTGGGGGTTTTTGTACCCCAAAAATGGGGTTTTTGCATTTTTCATATGTAAATTTGAAAATTTTTAATTTTTATTTCGACCATTGGATTTAGCTCAAAAAAACACACAATTTAGTATTTTGAAGCTTTGCTCTATCTCCATTGGTTACCGAGATATTACAGAGTCTAAAGACAGTACATTGTCTTTTGGGGCTCCAATGTTAATCTTATGGAGAATAAGGATGTGTTAATATTTCACTTACTAACCAATATTTTTGGATGAAACTTGGTATTTAGCTTCATTTGGTTGAGATTCATCCATTTAAGGTAAAAAATCTTGGGTTTTGTACTTATCATGGCAGCAAACCTGCATACTCTTTTCCCATGTTAATCATATGGAGAATAGGCAAACTCTTTTATTTATGGACAGATATTGATGAAATTTACTATATGGCTTTATATGGCCAAAATAAATTTTTTCTATGCTAAAAACCTACTTTTAGTGTTCCCCATGGCAGCATACCTGCATACTCTTTCCCTACATTTATCATAAGGAGATAAACATTTATTTCCATATTTATGAGCTTGTGATGATTTTTGGTTTACAGGTTTATCTAGTCATAATTAATACTACTAATTTGAAAATTCGCTGAGTACGCAGGTCTGCTGCGACGGGGGGTTTTTTGTTTTAACAATTCTTTACAAATGTTTGGCCAGTCAGTCGAATTTATCTTATCTTAGTAACAATTGATTATTTGTCGCAAACAGCAAAATGGTTTTGCGTGGTTTTACTTTAAATTATGAATTAGTTATTCCTTAGGGACATAAATGTGAGTGATTAGGTAAACAATATCCATTGCTTATGTTTGATTGTTAAAAATACACTGAGTGTTGTAAAAATTTCACGACCTTGGTTGCAAAAGGATAATATAAAAAACTCTATTTTAAAAAGGTTGTTATAATTGTATGTAGCTCCAACTATCTCGTTTAAGTTTTGATTGAAAACTATGATAACAGACCCAGAGTTTTGCACAAAAATGTCCTAGGGTACAATTGTTGGTGGTGAATTAACTTTTTTTTAATTTAAATAGTGGTTTATTCCCAAATAAATTACTTTAACATTAAATTGGAGGGAAAGCCAGGCCTTGATGTAATACAACAAATTCCAAATTGCAATTAATCTTCATTCGTATTTGCAGTTATGCAACAGTAATTTCAGGAAACATTTTTAATCTAATCTTCCAGAGATCAAAGAAAATTCTTATACAGTTAACAAAGACGTCTATTTTGATCAGTAATCTCTCTATTATTCAGTCTCAGATTGTAATCTAATCTGAAAGTGGAGCGCTCTAAAATATAATACTGTCAAAATTGACTTGAAAATCAGAACAATAATTACCATAATTAAATATTAAGACATGAAACCATTAAATAACAAAAGACCTTGGACATTAAATTGACAAAATATACTTTAAACTAATACAAGGCTTACAACTAAATAATGTATCTTTCATCCGAAGAATCACCGCAAAAGCACAATAGTTTTGCACAGGTGACACGGTCCACTGCTCCGAATGCAAATGTCAATGTGCAAATGATGTTCACAAGATGAGACCAAAGAGATGATAATAATAGTGTCACTCACCAAAGTGGTTCAAGGTTATAGCTCAAAATTTACATTAATAAAATAATGTATAAATCCATCAAAGCAGACTTGGAAAGTCAGAGAATTTATAACACAGTGTTTTGTTTTATTTCACTACAAAAAGAATTGGTAAAAGTATTTAGGTTTTCTATCATAGGAGTGTTTCAAGCTTATATTCTATCCCTCCCTTCGAAATGTAGGCTACACACTAAATTTAATCAGGCTACATTAATATGGATGAAATATAAAGCCATTTATTTCCCATTACGCCTATAATAAAACTACTATTTTTTTTAGCTGTTCCGGCTTCGCCGGCGGTTGTGATTTACTTTCATACATAATGAAATATCTTTAAAAAGCAAATAAATATTCTTCCATACGAATTTTATTTAACTTTAAAGTTCTGTGGGACGGAGTCCCAAAGGAACTTTGCAAAACCGTTTCTTAGTGAGCACCTATGAGGAGCACAAAGAGGAACGTGTATGAAAAATTATAACCCCGTCAGCCGTAGAGTTTTGAAGATTTGTGTTCCCATGATTTATTTTAAAGCCGTTGCCCAATTTTCTTTGCAATACCAACCTGAAGAATTTTTTGCTCTTCAGTTGAGCTAGTTTGCTACGTTCACTCGCAACAATGAACAGCTGCACTTAATTTAAAATAAATAACTTGGGATAATACTGGTTACAAAACGGGCAATAGACGGCTTTTGTTTTTATCCTTCTTTTCATTTTGAAGCTCATAATGTTTATTAGATTTTATTAATTTTTATTATTTATTATTTTATTTTCATTAATTTTATGTCACCAGTTTTAACTAAAAATTTTATGGTTTTTGGACATAAAATAATATTTTTTCACTATATTGTTACTTCTTTTGAAGACTAAATTGCGTGAACGTAATTTTTATTCAGAATACATTACGATAACGTAATAAGTTTAGCATAGAAGAAGTCATTTCAGTTTAAAATACAACTTAAACAAGAGCAAAGGCGTTCAGTTAAACTTATGGAATCGAAATGTACATTTGTGTTTATAAATAAAGCATCACAATCGCTGATCAGTCATAGGTCTACCCACCTTAAAAATAAGCACTTAATGTGCGTTTGTGTTTCAAGCAACTATCTGAAGTATTTCAAAAATACAATTTTTAATTTTAATCGCGTAATAAAATAAAGGGAGCAAATAAATGGAATGTAATGTGGTCGTAGGCTAATTTGTTTAGTCATTTCAGTAAAATTAAAGAATTTAAAAATCATTTAGCACGTGACAACAACACATTGAGTAGTGATCATCAGAGGTAGGGCAGTAGGCCTAGGCCGGCCTACACGTAACTAAAACGTAATAACTAACACCTGTGCATTTTTCAGGTAAAACAATTAATTGGGGTAGAACAACAAAGTTGGACTGTTTTAGTCCCACTTTTTTACAAATTTGAATCCAGTAGTGAAGTATGTCAGAGGCCAAGATATTCCGTGTTATCTGTACACGGAAGGAGAAGATAGGCAAAGGCGGACTACAGTAGTTCGACACGAGAAAACGTGAATGGATTTAGTGGCAGCAGTTGTGGAACTACATACCTCCGCCAGCCGCGTCACAACTCAGTTGACTGGAATGGAACCAACCAGGAACGAACTGTGCTCCGGTAGTTTCAGCAACGTCCGCCAGGACTGACCCCTTCTTAAAAAATTATTTTTGTACATTCTAAATGCAAATTTTTGACCAAAATCTACAAGGTAGATTAAACAAGCTTGATGAAGAATACATCGCCACAGATATTTCTCGCATTGTATTATAGGATTTTGACATTCTCCCATAGAATGGACAATTCCTTTACGCCAAACTATCTTCTAAAGTAGCATAATATATGTGATAGTTATGATACAAATGATAAAAATTCATATGATAGTTATCTTCGAAATGTAGCGTATGGTGCTTACGCTTACAATGGATACAATCTAAGGTGTATGTCTCTAAGCTAGGAAATAAAAGGCAAAATATGTCTAATTTAAATATTTAATGAAAAAATAGTGTTAAATCTCTGTACAAAAATATGACAACGCTAAAGATTTTCGAAAATCTCGAAATATCCAATGGATATTGCCCTACAAAATGCCCTACAAACTCATGTGGTGACATTTGCTTATAAATGTGTGTACTTTTTTCTTTCCACTTACCGGCATATATGTTATTTCTGTGCTTTAGGGGCCTATACAGCCTACTTTCGTATAGGCGAAGACACAGTCTAAGAAAAAGTTCAACGAGACTTTAAATTTCATAGCCTACATATTAGCCTATACGATGCAGCTATGGTTCTTAGCGAATTTCCCTGTAGGGAATAGGCTACGCTATTACAGAAGTAGCCATGGTAACACTTAAGCCCAGGACTATGTTCGGTACGAAACTGTTGGGCAATTAACAATACTGTACCACCATCGCAGCAAACCTACATAGGTAGGCCTACTCATTCCTATGGTGGGAAGGGGGGAGGATACCGAATTCCTTCGGAAAGTCTTTAAGTCTTCAGCCGAGTGATAGCCGATAACCAACAAACACGATTCTGTAGTTCAAATTATTCCAAATAATTACTTCATTAATACAATAAGTTTTAATTCCTAAAATTCGAATTAGACCCATATGATTTAGGTCATACATATTCTTATGGAATAGATCGTTTTATCTCTGGTCTCAAAAATACATATTAAACTTTATGTATAATACCTCGCCATGAAATGCATTTAAGATAGTTTTAGAATGTACTAAAACGTATTTTAAAATTGGCATAGGAAATAACTAAAATCCATTTCATTAAAATTAAATTGTCATTAAAATTGTCATAAGTCCATCCACACTTAATAACTTAAAAAGACTTTAAACCAATATTCACTGAAACATTTGGTAATTAGGCCTACACTTACACCAAAAGTGAGCAAAGAATAAAATTTGTATGTCTCTCCAAAAATCAATTTTAACGTAAAAAAAATCTGCTCAATCAGCACAGTAACTAGTCATACAATTTCTCTATTAACCTTGATATACTCATTGAAATGATTTATCGCTAAATTACCACCAGAACATAGAATTAACGCAACACTTGATACTCAGGTGTGAAGCCACGAGAATGTCAGTTTGTTTAATCGTGTGAAAAACTCACGTGTAAAAATAGCTATAAACGCGGTATCGCTCGGAAAATACTGTTATTTACAGATTAGGTTATCAACCCCTTCCCACAATACACGAGTAATGTCCGATGGTATTTTTCTTTCAAGGGGCTGTTATTTTGTTTTTGACCCATAGCCTGGCACCGCTGACATTGAAACATTGAACCATACTTATAGACTGGTATCGCTGAATCCAAAATTTATATCAGTTTTCACTAAATTTTTAGTTACATATTTATATATTCGATATTATATGTAGGTAATATTAAATTTATTTATTATTTATTATTTTTTTATTTTTTTTTGTAATGCGGGGCAATGTTTTATTGCAATTTTAATAAATTACTGTAATGATAAAAAGGTTATGTGAAGTATTACAACACAGTAAGATGGAAGTGAAGTTTAATTATTTTTTAATCTTTACTTTCTTTTAAAGTGAATATTATTAAGATTGGTTCTCAAAACACAACATTTTACATGTACAGTAGGCCTACTCACTCTCAGAGAGTTTCGTTCTCTCAGGAAGTACTCGCCGAGGTGTTTACACAACCAGCGAATTTTCCAAGATAGTCATCCCAGACTGTTTTATACAAGTACTATCAACAACTGTCTGAGATTTTTATGAGAGTAACTAACTAACTCTCCGAGAGTGAAAATTTCTCACGTGTAAACCTAGCTTAAGAACACGACGCTTTTACGGTGTGTCAATAGAGTTTAGCACTCTTTCCCCGCATCTCCTTCAATCTACATTGGATGCACCGATGCACCCGCAACACACCGCTGAGCGAGAACCGGCCATGGGCCAAGCGGCGCGGAGCGGAGCGCAGATGGCTGGAGAGGGGATAACGGTGGAGTTGGAGGGAAAGGCCACGAGCGGCGGCCGCCCCTACTACTACCGCCCCTACTTACTACAACTCGCCTCTCCTACGCATGGCGTTCATTCTATCGGAGCTATGAGTGATTTACACTATCGGAGCTAAGGGATTTCAACCGAATGCATCGGAACTGCGGGAAAGTGTATTTAGGACAGACGGACGGCAGTTTTCGGGGCTATGAGTGATCGCTGTTGTCGGAGAACCGAGAAAATTAACGCTCATCGGAGCTAAGGGATTCGGAGCTAAGGGACCCTCCCTCCTTCATTTTATAGCAATTTGTCCGATTTTGCCCGAAATTAGAAATACATGGTTCAAAAAGAGATTTTTAAGCGAATCAGATTTTTAAAAACTATTTAAACAGGGAGAATTGGCGTGATTTAAGTAATTTTTTGAAAAATAAGTGGCTTTTAGATGGGAATTAATTGTAGAATTCAATGTTTAATTTTATATCATTAATTGTTATTCTATAAAGCTATTTGAAAAGAGCAAATGATTGTAAACATTATGGGATTTTCTCAAGAGAAACATGAATTACTTTTTTAGTTACTTTTTAGTTAGTAAATGGTGTTAAGTAAATTGTGTTATCGATCAAGTATGTCTTTATTTTGTTTCTGTAACAAGATGCTTAGCGCTTTTTGTATTATTATTTTATAACTAGTGTATTAATTATTGTTTATTTACTTTCAGGTAGCCAACCCAACAGACGGCTTATAAAGGCTATTGTTGTATAGCGCGTAGGTTAAGTTTCCTGCGCGAAACTTACGCCATGTATATACTTTTGAAGAAAATAAAGCGCTTTTTCATTCATTCATTCATTCAAAATGTTTCATCCTTGGTTGAGTAGATTGGTAATACTGATTTATCTATCAATACCTGGCTAGGTAGCTGAGTGGTTATAGTGCTCGCCTTTGAATCCAAAGGTTGGCGGTTCGATCCTGAGAAGAGTTAGTAGCTTTTTAAAGGATCGATTCCGGACCCAGTTGCCATTTGTCATTGGGCTATTAATTAATGATGCTTTCTAATAACTGGTCGATGTTAGATAGTAACAAACTGGGGGTTTGGACCGTTCCCCTTCAAAATGTTAAAAAATGCCACTGGTGTTGATAGACACACAAATAAAAAAAAATAAAAAAACATGTCATTTGTACTGCCATGTACGCCGCAGAAGATCGCAAACACCGTCAATAGGTTTCAAACACGCCTATGCTAAGAAAAGTCTATTCATGTTAGTGTATATAGTCAAAGTCTATACCCTAAGGTTGCCTTAGCACTGACCGTTTTCGCCAAATTTTGAAATTTGTACTTTAGTTTATACTTGTGTCTGACAGGGTATCATAGTAGCTACGCACGTAGCAACTACAAAGTGAAAATAAACGTAGCAACTAAAACTGAATGTTCTCATAGCACCTACGAAAAGGCGGGAAAAATGAAAATTTAAATATTTGATTAGTGCCTACACAATTATTAAAATTTCTCGTTAGTGACTACGATATCGCAGTCGCTAAAGTGTAGTTGCTAGTAGACTATTTAGTTTTTACGTACTTGTTGTTAGATTTCTTAAATTCCCGATAGCACCGAACATCTCAGTTTCTCGATAGCGCCTACAATAATGAGCGGTAGGTAAAAGAACGAATCTTTAATGGTTCGTTCAATATCTTTACATTCCTTCTAGAGAGCAACAGCTCACTCAGTGTTGCCAGTTGTGGAGGATTTCTACCAATAATAGGGAATGTTTCTGGGTGTTGGAGATTTTACTAATTAGAAAGCTCAATAGAACTGCTTCATTCAATAGCTAATTAGAAAATATCCATCTCTTGGCAACCCTGCTGGTTGCAGAATGATGTCATGGCAAGAAAGTCGTTCAAAAGAGCTGCTCTGTAAAAGAGCTGTTCACTCCGAACGACTCTGTAGGCGCTATGTTACAAATTCGATTTTAGTGGCTATGTAGAGTAGTTTCTAATCGAGATATACAGAAATTTGTCGGACCTAAAAGCTTTTTCACTTTTAGTTGCTACAATTTAAATATATTTTACAAATCTTTCAGTCAAAATCAATGTTCTAAAAAGTATAGGTCATATTCTCGTTAACGCCTACACAAATTTGAAATGTTCTACCAGCGCCTACAAGTGTAGGCGCTAATTCACACTACCATTTTAGTACCTATGTCAACATTCAAATTAATTGTAGTTGCTATGAGCGTAGCTATTATGAGACCCCACGTTGTGTCTCAAATCAAGAATCAAGCATCAATAATTTTTGAGTTCTCATATTACCGGGTACCTTATTTTTTATTGTCGTTTTAGTTAAAAAATCTTATGTCATACTATTAGCCAAATTGCATTATTACATACATAAAACATTACGATGTTAATTTTCTTATTTTCATTGATCAAGGGAAGTTTGAGTTTTTCCAGCTCTCATTCCAGATGGAGGTAGCACTGTTAGATGTAGAATGTGACGTCATCTTACAGTACCATCGCGGAAATGGTCCAGACGACATGGCAGTTAATCTGCAGTTGTTTTTATTCCTATTTAAATCAAAATATCGCCCGAAAATGTAATATTCAACAAATATTTATCTGCATAGTTATTATTTATTCATCTGTGTTAAATGTTATGTGTAGTGCTAAGTGTAGTGATGTACATTGTGTGAATGGCGAATGCGTAAATGGAACTTGTGTTTGTTTTGATGGGTGGCAAGGGCCTTCCTGTCAATTTTGTGGAGGTAAAGTAAGGTAAGTCAACTGGATTATTCTCTTTACTTTATGAAGAAAAAAAATGTTTCATGAGGTATATAAAGAATTTATTGATTCGCTTCTTACTTGCTCAGAAATAGAAAGTCAAGTCAACTTTCTCTAGCTAGATTGCAAGTCCTGACTAGGTCTTTGTACCGTATCTAGTCCTAGACTTGATCCTTGGTCATTGAAATTACTATATTGTTTTTACCTAATTTGAGCATAGGTAGTATATTGTTGACTTTGAGCTTACGTAGTTATCTTTGTTTGAATAACTTATGGCCGAAAAGTGTCCCTAAGTTATCCTGGAGAGTGTCTGAATTTATAGGCCTAGCTAACTTAAGCAGGTCTGTCAAACAAATTGGGTCAAGGGAAGTTAATTATTTAACTTAATGAGTAAACTTAATAACCATTGTTGAAATGGTTAAGTTAGCCTGATATTTTAAAATTAATAATTTTGTGTATGATAGGCCTAGCCTACTCATAGGCCTACGAAATTGTAAGTTAGGTTTTACCTCAAACATCTTTACCTAACAGACTATGCTCAAATTTGTTATGCTTTACTCTAGGCTAGTTCTTAAAAAGACCAAGCCCTCGATCTTAGCCAAGCTTACTTATCAAATTAGGTACTTTTTAATCAAAATGCGGTATCTTGATAGTTAAGGTACCGTACATAGGTAACCTCAATTAAAAACAGATCTAGAACAACTTAGGTTGTCTTACTATAGTAATGCTTCCCCCAGGAAATTTAGTGACGTAGCCTGTGACTGATAGTCTTAAAAACCTTCTAGATCTGTGCTATACATGCTAAATTTTTTAGTTTTTTTTTTTTATTCATGATGTTGCCTCATGGATTGAGTTGAGATGTATTATAAAATAAGGTTACTTTGTGCCGTTGTCGATCGATATCTTTAATCAGATAAATTTCTAGCCTTTCAAAAATAGGCTAAAGAGTCGTAATTGACAGACTTAAACAATTTTAAATTCCAACTTAGATCTTAGGAAATAAGTTAGGCTAATAACTTATTTTTAATCTTGGCCCATGTTTGATAAAATAGCACAATTTTAAAGAATAAAAGAGATTCAAGGTTTGATTCCTTTTCATTTTGACCTAAGCTAGATCAAGTAGATCTAGTCCTGACTTAGATTGGTGGTTTTTGTTGATAGGCTAAAACTTATAAGTTTTGGCCTAACAAAAGTTTTAATGAGTTAACTTAGGCCTATATAGGTTTAATTGCTGAATTAAATATCTGGCAATCAATTTTTCATCGTCTTTTTCCGGTATTTTTCCGAGTGAGGAATTTTTTTACCGTACTACAAATAAAATATTATGTGGTTTTGAATAGTTTCTTATAGCCTACATCATTAACCATGACCTGCTCATCATCAACCAGAATCTGCAAACCAAGCAAACTTAGGATCATGTAGAATGAGCGTATAAGTTTAGGTAACTTATAGATTTTCCAACGAGAGCACAACTTGATTTATCTTACCCTCCTACTGAACATTTGCACAGTCCCTCTTCATATGTCTAATTTGATGAAATTGGTATTTGGGTTTCCACTCAGGTGTGTTCTTATTTTTCATTTTTGTTGCTGTTGATTCCGAGGATTATACCAATGACTTGACCTTAGTGGAGCTTTCCTGCAGTTGAAGTTACGTCTTAGATCCTGTGTAATGCAATTTTTGAGTCGTCTGAACCAGTTCCGCGTTTCTCCTTAGTCCTCATTTCAACTGTGCATCAAGCCTCTCACTCACCAGTGACAATGTCCTATTGGTCTTTGGGAACTTACTCCAAGGGATTAATAAATTAATTACCTGTTACCTGTTACCTATGATGTCTTCGCCGTAGTCGCTGGGACCAGGGAATCGTCAGAAGCTTCTTTCTTGGAGTCGATGACTAGGTCCTGAAGTCCGGGCCGACAGTATGGTCATCGATGAACTCCTGGATGGAATAGTATGGCCTATCTAGGAGATAGTTTTTGAGCTCTTTTTCTAAAATGTGTTTTTTATTTATTTGTTTAAACTTTTCTGGGAGCAAGTTGTATATTTTTGAGCTCATGTATGTGGGGGTTATACTGGTTTTTTTTAGTTTGTGCTGGGGGATATTAAGGTTATGATTTGATCGAAGGTTGTATTTATGGCACTCTTGTCTTTTTTTTGTTATATTGATTTTAGATAGTTTTATTAGTTCTAGGATGTAGAGGGAAGTAATGGTAAGGATTCTGTTGTTGATAAAGTGTTGCCTGCAGGATTGCTGCTGATGGAGATCTTCAAGGATCCGTATTGCTTTTTTTTGAAGGATCAGAAGTTTCTGCTGGTGAGTACCTCCGGCGCCACCCCATGCGATGACACCGTATCGGAGATGGGATTCGAAGAGGGCATAGTATGCAGTTTTTGCTGTTTCTTTGTTGGTGATAATTTTAATTCTTCTCAAGGCATATAGGATCGAGGATAGTTTTCTGTGTAGGCTGTCAATGTGGTTGGACCAATTTAGATTATTGTCTAAGACAATTCCCAGAAACTTTGTTGAGATGGTGAGGTCTTGGGGTTGTTGATTTGTAGCTGTGATCCTGTTTGTTGGGGTGAAATTTATAGAAACTGTTTTTGAGGCATTAATTTTTAGGTTTATGGGGTCACAAAAGTTTTTTGCCTGATTTAGCGTTTCTTTAACTTTTTGATCAAAGTGGTTTGGAGTGGTGGCTGAGATTATGGTTGTGTCGTCAGCAAACATTATACAAGTTTTGTCTTCTGTTATGTTCTGGGGGAAGGAGTTTATGTAGACAAGAAAAAACAACGGGCCTAAAATTGAGCCTTGTGGGATTCCTGATATTGTTTGTTTCATGTTTGACCTGACCTTAATTTCCATATTTTCCCGTAGGTATTCGATTTCGACCTGCTGTTGTCTGTCGGATAAGTAGTCCTCAATCCAAGTTAAGGCTTTGCCAGTGATGTTCATTTCCTTGAGTTTTTTTATGAGGGTGTTCCTTTCTAGGCTGTCAAATGCCTTCTGGAGATCTAGGAAGGTACCAGCTGCAGACTTTCCCTCCTCCCAAGTTTTGGATATGTTTTCACAGAGTTGGTTTAGTGCTGTGTTCACTGACTTTCCTTTTCTGAAGCCATGTTGGTTATCAGATAGTAAATGAGAAGTCTCAAGATGCTGAAGGAGTTGATTGTAGACTACCTTTTCTAGGTATTTAGATGTGGTGGGTAAGATTGAGATGGGGCGGTAATTCTCTATTTGAGTGATTTCTCCTTTTTTGTGCTTGGGGTAGACCAAGGCTGTTTTCATTTGATCAGGAACTATGGCTTGGGTGAGGGATGAATTTATAATATCCAGCAGCGGTTTAGTAATTTCGTGTTGGCAAAATTTTAAGATTTTGTTTGGTATTCCATCGATTCCAGCTGAGGTTTTGGGAGGGAGAGAGTTGAAGATGTTGTTGAGTTCTTCCTGAGAGATGGGGGAGAAGCTGGTCAATGCCTGGGGTCTGTTTGCTGGTAGTGGAGGGGGATCTTTAGCTTGAAGTTGGGGCTGGTTGTTTGTCGGGTTTTCGTTACCCATCCTTATGAAGTAGTTATTAAGAGCATCTCCGATGGCTTTGGGATCAGTAATGATTTTGTTGTTTAGGTTGAGTTTTATGGATTTCTGTATTACATTTTTACAGGGTCTTTCCTTGTTTATGATTTCCCAAATTTTCTTATTTCTATTTGTTGCCGAATTTATTTTGTCCTGTATAAATGCTTTCTTTTGACGTTTTATTTCAAAATCGTAGGCTGCTTTGAGTTGATTATAGGAGTTTTTATCACATACAGATCCTGTGAGGTGGTATTTGTCCTGGGCATTTGTCAGAAGAGTTTTGAGCTTCATCAGTTTTTCATCCCAAAAAGCCTGTTTTGACTTCCTGTTTCCTATAGGTTTAAGAGTGCTGGGCATAATGAAGTCCATTTCATACTTGATAGTTTCAATAAAGTTTGTGTATTTGTTGTTGACGGATGTGGAGTTAAGAACATCAGTCCAGCTTTCCTGCTTAAGCCTATACTTGAGAGCATTTAGGCTATCAGTATTAATTGATCTTGTTAGTCTTTTAATCGGCTTATGTTTGGGTTTTTTTATGTCGACTTCTAAACTGATCCCCATGTGATCCGAGATTTGGTTACCATGAGTCTTTACTTCGAAGATTCCCCTGAGATTTGTAGCGCAGATGTCTATACTAGTCTTTGATTGAGGGGTGATCCTGGTGTAGGAAATCGGGATGGGTCTGATATCATATTCCAGTAGGAAGTCATGAAGATTTTTGGATTTTTCATTTTCTTTAGATAGGTCAATGTTTATATCCCCCATGATTATAAGATGTTTTAGGCTGACTGTCTGGGAGTCCAGGAGTTTAGCAAGCTGGTTGTAGAATTCTTCTGAGTTGTACCCAGGCGGGCGATATAGTCCGATGAGTAGTGTTTGTTCATTTCCTATTTTGGCTTTTGCTGCCGAGAATTCAGCTGTAAGTTCTCTGTTGAACGGGCTTACATCAATTTCATTTGTTTCTATGTGTAGATTGTCGTGTTTGTAGATGGCAATACCTCCCCATCTTCTCTCTTTTCTTGAGGTAGAGGCTATCAGGGTGAAATTTTCAATTTGAGTGGCAGATAATTGCTCTCCTGTTAGACCGTGTTCGGTAATTATCAGAAAATCTGGTTTAATTGGTGTTATTTCTACTTGAAGTTTGTCAAGTTTAGTTGATAAGCCTCGGCCTATGTTAAGGTAAAAAATTTTCAGTTTGTTGTTGTTGGGATTTGAGGGTTTTCGGTCTCTATTTGTTGAGGACGAGGCTTTTTGTCTTTCCTATTCTGATGCTGGGTAGGTTTCTTGGTTAAGTTTTGCGGGGTCAGTTGAGTCTACGGTAGCATGATGTTTGTTGGGGTTAAGCTTTACAGTTTCTTCTTTGGAGATGTGTGGGTTTATATCTTGTTGATTGGTATCAAGTTGTGTGGTATTGATGGGGTTGTGTGCTTCATTTATTGTTTCCTGGGTGATTTCTGGCAGCGGGCAGTTTGGAGGGTCGTGGCACCGCTGGCGAGTAGGGCAGGAGATGGTGTCTGTCTTCATGTTGAAAACCTGATGTGAATTTTGGGCCAAGTCAGTCTTGCTAAGTAAGTGTTGTGCTATCTTCTTCGCTCCAAATTTATTGAAATGTATTCCGTCCCTCCCATAGTCATTCTCAGATAGAATCATGTTTAAATCGATAAATGTTGCTTCATAGTTTTCACACATAAAGTGGAGAGCCTTGTTTATTTCATGAATATGTCCATCCCTTACATCTCTTCTAAAAGGAATGCTGTTTATGTACCATTTTGTGTTAGGGAAGCGTTTAATGTTAGCATCTAGAGTGTACCATAGGGGCCTCATGACCTGATTTGGGGTTTTAGCTGTGGGGGCATTATTTGACCCAAAATTTAGGATTACTTTAGGTGGGAGGGTCTTGAGTGAGCCCAGATATCTGCTACAGTCCTGTATCTTTCCTCCGGGGATTATTTTTGAGACTACGTTTAGCCTAGAGTCATGTTCGATGATGTTTGAGGCCACCCGGAGAAGTGAGTCGCTGATGATGAGTGCATCGGGTTGTTCAGTCATCCGAGGTGTAGAGGGGCGTGGTGCTGGTGGGGGTGCAGTGGGCATCTCAACAGGCAGTGGTCCCGTCATCGGTTTGGGCTGGTCCTCATCGCCGGTCCGGGCGAGAGGCAGGTGGCTGGGTTCCGCGTGATTTAAGGTGTTCTTATCTGAGGGTGCTGCTGTGATATTCAGTCGCTCCGGTTGCCAGTCGCTGTTTGGTGGTTTGTCACTTTGGGAGGTGTCCTTAATTAGATCGTGGATTGTGTTTTCCAATTTGTAGATTATTTCCATTTTTTTTGCTACAATTTCGTTGAGTTTTGCATTTTCTTGTTTTTGGGATTCTAGTTGGGACTGAAGGTCTTTAATGTCCTCCATTAGGATTTCTATAATCTTGTCTAGTTGGTTAGGTGTCTGAGGAGTAGTGGTTTCATTATCCTCTGGCTGGGTCCTATGTTTCAGGTTGTAGCAGGTTTTACAGACGAAAGTGAGGAGGAAAGAGTCGTTTTTTAATAGGTCATATTGTTTCGCTGTAATGTTTACGCATCTGGTGTGGAACCATAATCCACAGTCGCAGCCGACTGCTTTGTCACGAGATGTGATTGTTTTGGAGCAGTTTGAGCATGGAGCATCATCATTTGTCGAGTCCCTGGTCATCTCGATGTAGCGGAGATTCGAAGAGGGTTTGTGGTGGATTCGGTTTGGAGGTGGGTTGGCAGGTATGGGATTTGGCCTGGGGATGTAGGGTGGAGGTATGAGTTTGAGTCCCTATCAAAAGTTTTATTTTTTTTTATTTATTTTTTTTTCCCCTATTTATTTGATAGTTGTTGCTTGTTTATGTTTATTTTGTTGATTTACCTTTTTTTTGTTGATAGAGTCCTATATCTAATCTCAACTTAATTTAATTATATATTCCCTGGGAAGCCCGATGTTCAAAACCCGATTATGAAATAATGAATCGTAATCTTAAGCTTGTCTTCCATCCAAGTTTCATCTTAAATAGTTTAACTCAAGAGTTTTTAAAGCTTAGCTAACTTAGGCCTATGTGTTTCACTACTCTTAAGAAATAATGAATCGTGAGATTGACAACTACAGACAGTCTTGTTCCAAATTGTTTTTACTGGTAACATAATATTTTTCTATTAGGCTAAATAGAGTTTAAAAAAGTCTTAACTAGGCCTAGGCCTATATATATTTGTTGTTGAATGCAGATAACCTATTTTAACTTTTCCATCTTCAGAACATTTTCTTAAACTCAATTTTCATTACTTGTACTGAATTGTTAAAAATTACTACAGGTTTTTACTAGTATGGGAAGAGTAGGCCACCAACCCTGGTGGTCCGGTTTGACCAGATGTAAAATTGTGACAAGCCCTTCTAGAAATAGGCCTGATGAAACAGTCAGTGTTTATTGGCATTTCAGTTTATCAACAAACCAACTTTGAATTCCTGACCCATCTGCTTAGATTATTTTAATCTGTAAGATAATCTATAAGTAGGCCTATGGTCTTAAATATGCGGACAGTAATCAACCTGATGAAATTTTAAAATAAACCAGTGTCATGTTTTCGTTTGTTTGTTTTTTTTTGTTTTTGTTTTTTTATAAAGTGCAGGGCTTGTAAGTTAACAGGTTATGGCGAAACTTCGTTATCCGTCTCCACCGTTATTATCGATGTGGAAATTTCGTTATTGCGATTGAAATTGAGCGATGAAAACAATCGAATCAAAAACGATACTGAGAAAAGATAAGTATCAAAATAATCTAACCTAACAGTAGAACCGCACACCTCCGTCACTTTAATTGACAGCGATGTTTATAACAACAAAATCAATGGTGTTTGGAAACATTTAAAATTCATATTCCCTCAATACTATAGCAAAAAAAAAACCTTTCTGATTTGTATTTGGTAGCATTTGTGTAACGCCATTTTAGATCTGACGAAGTCTGCTTCTTCTCACAATTTGAATTTAGATACAGCTACACAACAAACTTGGTTAGTTTATTTTGTGTTGTTCTTTGTTACAGGTTACACTAGCTACAATTTATACTTTTTCTGTTGTTGTTATTTTCAGTTACTTGTTCGAATATACACGATATTTGTTTTATTGTCATGTCAAAAGGTTTATTTCATTATATTAGAACGAGACACTAAATCAGTACGGTAAATCAGGTGATAAAATCGTAATCGTATCGAGTAATTGTATCATCGATATGATAGCAATATTATCACAATATCGAAATTTCCACATCGATAATAACGGTGGAGACGGATAAAGTTTCGCCCAGGTTATTTTTTTATTTTTTTGCTCTTTGTTATTTTTTGTAATTTTTTTGGAATTTCGTTATTTTTATTTTTTGGGCCATTTTGGTTATTTTTTAATTTTTTTTTAGGGCAGTTAAGTGTTTATTGATCAATTTGGATGAAGCTCGTAAAAACTACTGTAAATAAATGTTCAAAAAAGGAAAGTGTAGAAAAAAGTAAAAAAATAGATCGGGGAGGTTTTTTTCAATTAAAAAAAGTTATTACTGTATTATTATTGCTTTAGTAGATGATTACCGTACCTAGTTCAAAACTATCCTACACAATTTTTTTGCCTACATATTTTTAATATTCCGATAAAACGCCGGTGTTTGGAATATTTAGCGACATTTTGTGTTTAATATTCAATGTTATTTTTTGGTTATTTTTTTATCATTTTGGTTATTTTTATATTTTTATTAACCTCAAGAACTGTTACAAGCCCTGAAAGTGGCGAAGTAAGTTAATCTTAAATGAAACCTTTATCACCTGATGAAGACCCCTTTGCCGGATTGAAACTGCATTAAGTTAGTTATGACTTAGCCTACCATATTATTGAATCAATTGATAGTAAGGTAGGCCTATATAAGTCAAAACATTTATATCAAATTTAAAGTATTCGGTTGGCTGACATCATGAAATATTTTAAAACAATTACCCTAATTGCTTTTATCTGTTTGTTGCAGACTGTCACAGCTCTCAGGGCACATCCATGACGGAGCAGGCAACTACTCCATCGATGTCAAGTGCAGCTGGTTGGTGGATGCAAAGCCATACAATGCCTCCATCCGGCTGCACATCGAGGAGTTTGCCACCGAATGCGGTTGGGACCATCTATATGTATTTGACGGTGATTCTGTCCATTCCCCTCTTCTCGCTGTATTCAGGTAAGCAGGAGAATAAGTTTTGTCTAAACAACATTTAGTTAGGCCTAGGCCTACTTGGTTTACCTATACATATCAAGCCGAATATTTTTTAATTAGGCCTACTTGTTTTTTAAGAACTGATCTGGGCCATTCCATGACAAATCAACAAGGCTCACAACCCGACCCTCTGGGATTTTGATGAAATTTTGTATGCTGTTAGTCCTAGTAATTATAAGCATAAAACATTTTTTTGTAATTTTTTTTCTCTTGTAGTTTTTTATTTATTGATTTTTCAAAATGGCCGAAAACGGCATTTTTTGACTTGCGGACAAACTTTTAAACTGCCATAACTTGAGTTCTATTGCACATAGCGAAGTCAGAGTGGGCTTATTTTGTAGCTAATCAAAAGGGCTTTAATTTGATATGCATGATGACCATATTTTAAAAACATAAAATTTTCAAAAAGTTTTTCAAAAAATTCAAAATGGCGGATTTGAAAAAACTGTACTTTTAAAAATCTGGAAAAAATATATATTTATCATCAGACTTTTATCTACACATGGTGCAAGTTTGATCATGGGATGGCAATGGGATCATATTTTAATTAATTTATTAAGTATGTAAGCGAGGCGTGATTTAGCTCTATACTGCAGTTGAAAAGGAATCTCTCAGTCTATGCGTTATTTATTACAATTAATTGTTAAAAGGTACTGATAGAAATAAAATAAATAAATAAATAAATCTAGATAGATCTAGCACCCTATCAGTAGGCTACTAGCCTATTTATGATAAACTTTACTTTAACCAAAGTCAAAAAATCGTTATTTGCTAAGCAATAATTGAGAAATTACAAACATATCATTTGCCTATAAGAAACGCACGGGACAAAGGTATACATTTTCATTATACGACTAATTTTTCTGGCAAACCATGTTCAAGTCTTGTTTGTACATAGTTTTCACACAACAATACCCCGATCGCAGCAGACCTGCGTGCTCAGCGAATTGCCAATGGAATTTGATATTTTTACTTTCTCCCCCCATACCATAGTATATGGAGAAAGTATTGTATTCGTAAAAATTTTCCACTTCCTATAAAGATGATGTATATAACTTATTCATTTTGGAGCCCCCTTTCCCCCTATAAATGTGTATATGGAGAAAGTATTAGTTTCGCCAAAATGTTAGAATTTGAATTGTTCGTAAATTTATCCATTTTGGTGCTCCCTTGGTCCAAAAAAGTGGTTTTCAGAGTGATGTCTGTCTGTGTGTGTGTGTGTGTGTGTGTGTGTGTGTGTGTGTGTGTGTGTGTGTGTGTGTGTGTGTGTGTGTGTGTGTGTGTGTGTGTGTGTCTGGATGTAAACAGAGCCAGAGAATTCCCCAATGGTCCGATTTAGGTGAAACTTGGTATGTAGGTTCAAACCCACGATAATTCCAGGCGTTTTTTCCTTTTTTTTGAATTTTTGATTTTTAAGGGTAGTTTACCCCCAAATCCCCAAAAAAACGTGAAAAATCAAAATTTCTCAAGAACGGCTCTAACGAATTTGATTAAAATTTTGTGTTTTATTAAGATTAAAATGCTGAATAAAATGACACCACCCGCATCTCCGGGAAAATGCGCGTTCAAAATTTATAGAGCAAAATGTGTTAAAAAACTCAATTTTTGGATGCAAAAACTCATGCTGCTCACCTGGTGACTATCCGACTGAGCCATTAAGACATTAATATTTTTAGGCTTTTAACATCTTTTCACATTCTTGGGAGAAAGTATGTGTCAGTTATCTGATACCGTTTATTTATTTTCCCATATACACTATGGGAATGAGTATAAAGTTTTGCTGGCCATGGGGGTGTTGTAAGCGAATAGACGATAATTCCTCCCATTGCAGGGTATGTACCAGTACGCTGAATTATATCAAATTCTGGTATTTTTTATTTTTCCCATACCTAACTTATAAACCCAGTGAGGTTGAATATATAGATTTGCCACCATATGAGTGTTGTAAGCAAACATAAGGTACACTCTACTTAGTAACTGTACGTACCAAATTTTATCAATGTATGTCAATAAATAAGTGAGATAGAGGGATTTGTTAATTCCCCATAAAAATAACATAGGCCTAGAAAACATATTTTTTTTGTATTTTCTCCGTAATCTGTTAAGCCTGGTTAAAAATTTAAAATAGGCCTACTAAATTGTTTGTTTTTTAACACTTAAATGGTTTTAGTTCAAATGTTAAAATTTAAAAAAATTAAGTCCAAAAATGTTAAAACCCATTTTTGACCCTTTTGGAACCCCATTAAAAAACCCCCGTTCCCATAGTCCAATCACACTGGTTTTAACTTTACCTAATAAATGCTGCCCTGCACCTCTTTACCAATTTCTATCAAAATCTGAGGTTGTATTTGAGAGAGCCAAAAAACGCCACGAGAGTAATAGGCGGTGTTGTGTTGCATGAAGAGTATAATTAACTCCACCTATCTCCTCTACACATTTCACGCTATTATTTTGAATATAAAAATGTTTGTTTCATTAAGCCGCGTTTACACCGGAGTTGGAGACCGGAGTAGCAGACTTTTATCGGCAATCTCGATTGCAGACGCACTAAAACAACTGCAACTCGCGTTGCCGACCGGAGTTGCAGACCGAATTTTCGAGTCGGAGACCGAATTTTGGTTTTCCAACCGGAGTCGGTAAAGATCAAAGGCGGTTGCCAACCCCGGTTGGCAACCCGAGTTGCAGCGCCTATTTGGCCTGCAACTAACCCCGCCACCCCTCCCGCCCATCGGCTACGTCGCTACGTCACTTCCTTTCCCACCAATCGGCATTATACACACTGACTGATGGCTCGGTTGCAGGTTGCGGTTGCAGAAGCAAACTGTGTACAGTTGCAAGCACAGGTTGCAAACTTCTGTCTGCAACTAGCGTCTGCAATCGAGATTTCCGATAAAAGTCTGCAATTCCGGTCTCCAACTCCGGTGTAAACGCGGCTTTACCGAGACTAACACCAGTTATGATCTTTTAAAATCAAATCGAATCTTTATGATCTTTTATTTAATCAATGGAAACAATCAAAATGGCAAATACATTTCACCTCTCACAGAATGAACATTACTCTCTCGTTAACAACCATGATACTAGAACTGAAGGATATAGGTGTTGTTTTGTTTTAGTCTGTGAGATTGGTGAGGTAGTGTTAGAATGAGAATGAGAATGTTTATTTCCAGAAAGCAGGTATGTACAGGCACAAGGAAAACGTCATGGATTCAATAAAAGAAAAACTTAAGCTAAGACCTGCAACAACCAGACAGAGAAAAAAAATATATTCACATGTTGAATAGTTTCTAAAATCTAACAACTTGCAACACTCCATGCAGAGAAATCAAACATCACTCAGATGAAACTAAATAAAAAAAGTACTTACATTCAACTTGGATAATACAAAAAACTCATGGACCTTGTAAAGAGGATTAGCCAATAGCAGTTTTTCCACCCCTTTTTTGAATTTTGTGTCTGGCAGGTTCCAGTAGTAGGTCTAATAGACCTACTATTAGACTTTTTACTGGAGTTAGGCACATATATATTAAACTTGATACCATCATGGTCACTAATGGCATATAAAAGCAATAGTAGCTCTTTCTGCTGGATTTTTACTAAACTTGGCCTATGTCGCAAGGACATGCAAAATGCATATGTTTCCAGATACAAACAACTCAATTTTGCCAAAAATTTCACTTAGGCGGTGAAGCTGCGATATGTATGATAGTGAAGCTATTGAGAAGTTGGATGCAATTAAGTTATAGAAAGTAAAACACGCCAATACAACACACATTAAAGTAAAACACGCCAATACAACACACATTACAATCAATTCTGGGTACTTTTAGATTATGGGCACCACCTATTATTTGGGTTATTTGGTACAAATGGTTTTGATATCCAAACTGATTGAAAAAATTAAGTCATTATCTGTCAAAAAGGAAATTAATCTATTACAAACATCAACTTGCTCTAAAATCTTTGAGACGGACGATAGGTGTGAGGTCGGATGGTAATTGGCGATGAGACATTCATCCTCCTTTTTGTGAAGCGGTTTAGTGAGAGCTAGTTTTGCATTTTCAGGAAATAGACCAGAAGCTAAGGAAAAATTGAGTAAATGTAACAATGGAGTTTTGAGAGAAGAGTAAATAGGTTTTTATTAAATTCATTAAAATGCCATCAGCTCCGCAGGATTTTTTCTTGGGCATATCACTAATTAATTTAGTGAGTTCAGCTTCTGATACAGGTTCAAAACAAGAAAAACTATTAATGGCTATAGATTGAAAACTAACAATGGAAGAATCTACATTTGATTGAAGTGTGAAAAAGTCGTTAAAGATGTTACTCACCAAATCAGGATCAGTTACCAAGTCATTTCCAACTTTTAGGGAGATATTACGGTTAACTTTATTACTTTTGTTTGTTGATTTATTAATGAACCCCCATGCTGCCTTAGTGGGATTCTTTGCAGAATCTATTTTTTGCTTGACAAAAATAGATTTGGCCTCAAGAATTTTCTTTCTATAAAGCTCTTTCTTTCTGTTGTACTCATCTATCAAAAAAGAGCCACGGGTATCCCGCCATTCTGAATATGTTTCCAGTAAATCAACTTTAAGAGACTTTATCTCATCAGTAAGCCACCTCTGCTTATCAATTGTGTTAATACATTTTTTCTTCAATAGACAGGCTATTTCAATGTAATAAGTCATAATATTAATAAAACTATTGTATTTCAAATCTAGGGTATGAGCACTGAAAATATCATACCAATTTTCTTGTTCAAGTCTAAAATTAAGTTCTTTCAAACTTTCCTCACTAAAATCCCCACCCTTAAAACTACTAAGTTACAGTCTAATCTAATTTTGTCCCATACCGGTATCTCAAGTAAAAAGCACAGTGGTCTGAGATTAAAATTTCTATTACAGAGGATGAACAATTACTAAAGTTAGTCAAAAAGATGTCCAGGCAGCTTTCTGAATGTTCAGCGAATCTCGTAGGGCAAAGTTAACTTGTAATAAACCAAAACCGTTGACTATATTACAGAATGCTTCATATTCACCAGGATGCGAAATGGGATCCAAGTTAAAATCTCCAGCCAGAATCACTTTCCTGGAGTAGGCTGATATTTCTCTGAGATAAGATTTTAAAAAATTGGCTGAAGTTACTATCATAGGGTGGTCTATAAACTGAGGCTATGACTGTTAAGTTTGCCGGAAATATAAACTTTCATGTCAGTAACTTCAAATATGGATGCAACTGAGAACGTTTAGCTCTATTTACATTACTAGCATTATCTATTTCAAACTCTTGGAGTAGATCGCAACACCTCTACTGTTTGAGGTTTCCCGACAAAAATAACTTTGGAGATTGAAGTTGTTGAAAGCAAAACTGTTCAACTAAGTCTCACTCAAACCATGTTCTGATACCAAAAAGATGTCACACGACACATCATCTAAGAAAATCTTAATAACTTCTCTTTTTTTGTGAATAGCCCTTTGAACATTCAGAAGTTCTATGTTGATTGTGCTACATGTTTCATCTTCAAGTTGAGGACTTATTGAACTATGACTAAAATTACGATTATTGGAAAAATTAATTTGAGATAAGAGTACAATTGGGCACATCGCCAATAAAATTAGGCCTATTTAAGTATATGTTTTCGCCTTTTCTAAAAAATATTTTCGCCTACTTAGAACTTTTACTACGGTAGGCCTACCAATTGAAATTTGTTGATTTAATATGAAAGATTCAAAACAATCTAAATTTATTGATGTTTGTAGTCATATTGCCCTACTTATTGACGGTTAATCTAACCAGATATGATGTAACTAGTTAATTTAGTTTTATCTCTTTTTCATTAGGGGTTTTATCTTAGTATTTTTTCAGGAGAGTTAATTATTTGTTCCGTCTGATTGATTTACAACCAACATATTTGATTATTGATTTTTACAATGCTATTGTAAATATGTTCACTAAAACAACATCTATGATGCTTAATTTCACCTCCTTGAAATTACCAAAGTTAAACCTTGACTCAGTAAAAACAATAGTGATAACATTATTTGTCCATAAAGCATTCTCCATAACATTGTTTAGTCACAACTGATAAAAAGTTAACATATTATACAAATAAACTTTACTATACACCGTTCCAAATAAATGTGCGGTCGAAATGCAGATTTCAATTTCATTTTTCCCATTCCTCCCGTTGCCAAGAATCCAACCAATCAGAATCACGAAGAATTACTACAGCTGTTTAATATCTTATGTCACTTTATACAAATGTTATGCTTTTTTGTAAATAAATATTCTAATTTTGACATTTGATATGTACAGTAGACTCCCTCTTAACCGGCCACCTCGGGACCAGGACGCAGCCGGATAATGAATTGGCTGGTTAAACCGATGTTCATTTAAGAACGCCATCCCAGAATTTTATATGACCTAAATATAATTATTACTTGAAAAACAACCTTATATACATTACTGTATATGATTTATAGCTAATATCCACCACCCATGAAATCCACAACAAACCTACACTAATAATAATTCGTTTCTTTATTGTGGTCTACTGGATAGTAGGCCCAAACCCATTGATTTCCGGTGGCAGTCACTTCCGCCCAGGACATTATAGTTTAATTGGTTTGATAACGTCAATATGAAATGAAGTTGAATTGAATGATACATTAGATAAGAAAACTTAGTTTCCGGCGAAACGCGGCCGGTTAAAGCGATGTTGAGATAAAAAATGGCCGGTTAAAAGATGTTATTTTGTGTCAGAGTAGGCCGGTTAAAGCGGAGACCGGTTAAAAGGTGGCCGGTTAAGAGGGAGTCTACTGTAACAAGAAACGCTTTCAACGGCAAGTAGGGGAAGTAACATGATCATCAGTGCTATTTTCTACTCTGAATTTTAAGGACAAACTTATAATAACATCTGATTGTGAAGAAATTTTTGGAATTGAGGAAGGTGTTGAGGGAATTTTTCTTGTGTTGGGAAATACAATTCTGGCTTTCGAGCGCACATTTATTTTGAATGGGGTATAAATGTCTAAAATTAACTTTCTCTGGACAACTTAATCTAAATAAACTTGAAAACATTCTAGTCAAATTCCTTTTTGTTAAACCTATTGCTAGTTAATGCTAATACACTATCATGCTCTGATTACTTCTTCTATCTTCCTCCAAAGTTACCAGTATTGCTCTTGATGCTGACTCAGCAAACTCATCTTAAATGTTTTAAACATAAATTTTTATGGATTATTATTATTATTATTTTTCTAAATAAATAATTTTAAAAGCCACACTTGTGTGAATTATTAAATTTGAAATTACCTATAAGTTTTTCTTATACTTTGTTCTTTGTAACGAAATTTAAAAAAAAATCAAGAAGACTATGAGTAAGTTGTGCGGAGGCAGAGGGTGGTGTAATGCCATGATTGAGGCTTGTGGGCAGTCTTCATTAGGTGTCGGGATCATTACAAATCATGGCATCGGCCTTGGCACCCACTTAGCATACTAATAAGAGCAACTCCTACGTCCTCTTTGCACCCATCTTTACACCACCCCCTTTATTTTTGAAACCTTTGTTTGTCTTCCATTTCAATATGTTGGCAGTTACTAAAAATTGTGTAAATCTTAGGCTTACAGAACACAATACTGCTTAACGGATTTTTAAACAACAGTCCTATGTGCACCAATTAATTACACAACAATAGGTCCATATTATTCAAATTTTGTACAGTTTTTAAATGGGAACATATTGGGATGTATTTTAGCTAGGAATTGAATAATATTTGCCACTTTATGCATGGTATGCATATTAAATTGGTCACACAGTATGTTATTTTCTCGTAAACTTAAATTTAAAAACAGTCCATTATTTTAGAAGTATAAAGAAAAATCTAAACAATGTTGTACAAGTCGAGTTTTTAAATTCATGTTTAGAGATGTAGAATAGAAACTCAGTTGTAGGATTTGACAATAATTCACCATTGAGTGAAGTATTTGTTTTCGTTAATTTTTACATTACTGTAAATTATTTGAGTGATCAGTTTCTCATTTTATTTTGTGGCAGTTCTCTTCTGATCTGTTTCTTTTTAAACATCAGTTTTTTGGTCCCTGAATAAAATAAATAAAATTATAAATACTTTTAGGAATGGTTATTACTATCTTATAAAATATCATATTTTACTGTAAAACTTTTTAATAGTCTAAATTAATTGTTTACAGAAATAAATACTCTGTCTCAGGAAAAAAAATACCTAATGAAAAAAATATACACACATATATATATTATATATGCATACAAATATATATATGTCCCAACCCCTTTATGCCAGTAAAATATTTTTACTAAACATCAAGTTGAAAAATTACACAATTGTATAGACTGTAGGTTTTGATTGTTCAATGATAAATAGCTACTTTCCACCGTTTGGCCAACTTGGAGTAGCTGATGATGTAATATTTCAAATCATACAAGCTTACATCCAGTCACTTTCATATTAATTCAGTGTACATACTTGATAATAATGAAAAAATGGTTTGTTAGAGAATTTCAATTTACTGTTAAATATTATACAGACAAGATGTTTGGGTTTTAAAATTTTTTAAATGACAAAAGTGTTAAATTAATAGATTAATCTTATTCTTTTGTGGAAAAATTCTCATGAAATATATTTACCAGCAATTAATTGTGTACCCCTAATTTGCAGAGGTTGTTGGAATTATCAAATTAGCTCAAATCACTGTTTTAATCAATCATTGTATATTTTCCAAGAAGCAAAATTTGCCTTAACCTTAGCCTATGGAGATTATTAAAACAAGTGTGTTCCCCTCACACATACTTTTAATAACCTCCTCATTCATGTAGAACTCAGAACTCTTTCTTTGCCGGCAAATATTAATAGGCAGAATGTTACATTTGCTCGTCAGCAACAGTAGCTTTGGACTTTTTATCACCAGCCAATCTTTAACAAAAAATTCATTAGTGTATTGTGATTGTTCCAGAGTTCACCCAACCACGTGGTGTAACTGTTATGTTTTGTGTTGCAGCGGGCTCATGTACAAGGACGCCTACGCGATCCGAAGGATACCCGAAGTGGTGGCGCACTCTGGCTCCGCTCTGCTCCACTTTTACAGCGATGTCGCTTACAACATGACTGGCTTTAATATTTCCTACAGGTCAGGAAAACACAGTCTTATAAATACATCAGGGAAACACAGACTTTATTGTACCATTAGATGTATTAAATTATACTAAAAAATTTTCAAAAACCAATAAATTTTACAACACCAAAAATACTTAATTTTTGTGTTTGTAATCTAGCACTGGAAATTTCAAATAATTGCCAAAAGGTTAGCTAGAATATTTTATATTATCTCTGACTTTGAATAAAAGAGACATGGATTTGACTTCCAGGAAACCCACACAAATTTATTGGTTTAATTTGTATTCTCTAAAAAGGACATTATAAATAAAAATGTCAGTAGAGTTGAAAAAAAAGATGTACGCTAGGTCAGGAAGTGTGACAGGTTTCAGGAAACCTTCTTTACTATTCATGATATTTTCTAGCAAAAACTTGTTTAGTGAATTATAAATGTCCTAAAATACTAAAGAGAAGAGATTTTATTGGGAGGAAGAAATTGTACATGGAGAGCCATTGTACCATACTTTTTATGTTGAGTACTTTCTTTTGCAATACTTGTTTAGATGTAGGACTCAACATACTGTTATCCTTCTTATATTATAAAAGTGGTATATAGATTTATTACTACTGACTATGTTTTTACTTTGACACTCAAAGTTGATTAAAAAATAAATAAATACTGTGAAGAGAGAATGAAAACAAGTTACTTGTTTTTAGCGAATTTCCCATAGGGAATAAGCTATTACCGTAGGTCTCATGGTGAGACCTAAGCCCGGGACCATGTTACTTTTTCGTTTTGAGGTGCCCAGAGACCAAAAATAATAGTCACTAAAATTTATATATATATATATATATATATATGTATATATGTATATATATATGTATATATATGTATATATGTGTCCCTAGACACGATAACTCTTGTAAAAATGGTCCGATCGACACCAAATTTGGTAGAGATGTGTAATCCTACGTTTATTCGGATGAGTTCGAAAACCAGACATATCGACCTACCGGAAGGGGTAGTTTTAGGGGGTTTTGTACCCCAAAAATGGGTTTTTTGCATTTTTCATATTTAAATTTTAAAAATATTAAATTTTTATTTTTACCATTGGATTTAGCTCAAAAAAACACACAATTTAGTATTTTGAAGCTTTGCTCTATCTCCACTGGTTACAGAGATATTACAAAGTCTAAAGACAGTAGGCCTACATTGTCTTTTGGGGCTCCAATGTTAATCTTATGGAGAATAAGGATGTGTTAATATTTCACTTATTAACCAATATTTTTGGATGAAACTTGGTATTTAGCTTCATTTGGTTGAGATTCATCCATTTAAGGTAAAAAATCTTGGTTTTTGTACTTATCATGGCAGCAAACCTGCATACTTTTTTCCCATGTTAATCATATGGAGAATAGGCAAACCCTTTTATTTATGGACAGATATTGATGAAATTTACTATATGGCTTTATATGGTCGAAATAAATTTTTTCTAAGCTAAAAACCTACTTTTGATGTCCCCCATGGCAGCATACCTGCATACTCTTTCCCTATATTTATCTTAAGGAGAATAGACATTTATCTCCCTATTTATGAGCACGTGATAAAATTTCGTTTACAAGTTTAGCTGGTCAAAATTAATATTACTAATTTGGAAATTCGCTGAGTACGCAGGTCTGCTGCGACGGGGGGTATTGTTATACATAAGCCACTAGTTTACATGGGTGTATCCATTTTGCCCCACGGTTTCGGGCCCATCTCAAAACAGGACATTTGCCCCAGAGGGTTAACAGGCAGAAAAAAATGATCGCTAAGAACAGTTCACTTGCTTTACCAGAAGAGAGGGGGGTATACAGCCCCTCCCTCAACGGCCTTCTGCTCTCTCCCCTCTCTTGCTCTCTCTCTCTCCCTTACTCGGCTTGGCTGGTGGTGGCCTGAATGCTCTGTTGCGTGATGTCATCATAAAGCGCAGTCCTGTATGAATTGCATTGTAGCCCCCTGCTTCGCTTACTCACATTATGACTACATGCGACCCACCTGTACCCCACACTTCATCCGATTTTTAAGGGGTTTTGAAAACCGTACACTTCATCCGAGTGTCAGGTCGAGCCAAAAAGGGTAATTAGTACCCTCCAAACCGGGCTGCCAAGATAGTACGGTACACTTCATCCGGCGGTCGGCGGTTAACCGCTGCGTTACGCCACCGCGGTAGAATAATCCGCCCTATTTTAGAGGGTTGTGTCGCACTGGGTTTATTAAATAACTGTTTGCTTTGGAACTGTATTAAATTAATTTAAATTAAATTATTAATGTTTTCCAGTAATCTAATACAATTTCTGCCACTTAATGTTTAATTAATGTTTTATAATATTTTGTTATTTAAAACAACGTTTGTACAAGGTGTTATTATTTTTAAGCGACAGGGATATTTGACCATTGTGATCATCTGCATTCCGAGTGAGGGAGAGAGAGGCGAGAGAGCAGCGGGGAGAGGGGCTGTATACCTCCCTCTCTTCTGGTGGAGCAATTGACCTGTTTTTAGCGATCATTTTTTCTCCCTGTTAACCCTCTGGGGCAAATGTCCTGTTGTGAGATGGGCCCGAAACCGTGGGGTAAGTGGAACATACGCGTTTACATTGTACTGCGGCTGTTACGTTGGGTATTTTATTGCTCAATTTTACTTAAATACTTTTCCAAAATCAGAACAAGTCACCTTAAATCAAAGAAACATAATTCAAGCCTTCTGGACAGCTTTAAATAGGCCAAGCTCAGGTCATTGACATTCATCCGCTGCTCCATAGTCACGGATGACTTGACAAAAGATAAAATAAGTGTATTGTTATCATTGTAAATGACTTTTGAAAATATTTTAAATATATTGAACAATAGCAGACTTTACCTAACCTCCACAGCACCCTGTAAACTTGGCTGAATCATGTAGCAGGCCAGTGTCGCAGCATCAGGCGGGGATGCATTATTCTATATCCACGAGGATGTGGCTAACTTTTGAAAACCAATACCCAAAAAACAACATAAATCTTCTAATCTTCACTTAATGTTTATATAATCCTCTTCTTTCGATTCATACATTTCTTTTAAGACCTTAGCATAAATAACCATAAAATCTAGTGGCTTGTGTATAACATACAAGAACCGAGAACAATTAAAAATTTATTCATAGTTACACATTATGAAATGACACTTTTTTATGGTGTATTTTAAGCTAAATATGATTGAAATATCATAACTATCACACACTCATAAGTTTAGTTTTGTTACTGTTAAATAAAGACCAGCTACTTCAGCAGTCAGGACCATTACTTTGTAGCCGCGTAGGCATAGGTTTTGTAGAGTGTAATCTCAATCTGCTAATTAATTTCTAAAATCCCAAAATAGTTTAAAATATGAATGCATTACTCTCATTTTGAGTGAGTAAATTTAGTAAGATTAACAGTAAATTAAAAATTATGTGTTGAGCCATAGACACAACTCCTGCCAAAGCAGTACGTCCAGATTATGGTGCGTGTCTGCACATGTGACACCATGTGGATGGGCGAAGCTTGTACCAACAATTGCAGCTACAGCAATGGCGCCTGTATCAAGTGTTGTGTTGTTTTGCAGACTCAACTCTTGCCCCAGCAGCAAGTCAGTGGTGAACTGCTCGGGCCATGGTGTGTGTCTGGATGGTGTCTGCACATATGACGCCATGTGGATGGGCGAAGCTTGTGCCAACAATTGCAGCTACTGAAATGGCGCCTGCATCAAGTGTTGTGTTGTTTTGCAGACTCAACTCTTGCCCCAGCAGCAAGTCAGCGGTGAACTGCTCGGGCCACGGTGTGTGTCTGGATGGTGTCTGCACATGTGACGCCATGTGGATGGGCGAAGCTTGTGCCAACAATTGCAGCTACAGCAACGGCGCCTGTATCAAGTGTTGTGTTGTTTTGCAGACTCAACTCTTGCCCCAGCAGCAAGTCAGCGGTGAACTGCTCGGGCCATGGTGTGTGTCTGGATGGTGTCTGCACATGTGATGCCATGTGGATGGGTGAGGCCTGCGACCAGGAGATCTGTCCCAACAATTGCAGCTACAGCAATGGCGTTTGCAACCGTGAGGCGCATCGCTGCGACTGCGACGATAAGTATAAAGGTCAGTCTTTCAGTACCCAATCTACTGCAATCCCTGGAATGTTGGATGAAAGGCAATTATGTGAGTAAAAAATTAGGGGTTTCTATTTTTTCTGTGATTTTTTTGTTTTATCCAACATTGGGTTTACAGTGTAAAAATATGATCAATTCAGCTTAACAATGCTTGATCGCATTTGACTGTCCGAGGAAACCCTGTTTTATTGTCTGTTAACGATAGTGCAGATGCAAAAAAGCAGACACAATAGTAATGTAATCACTTGTAATGATCTGAATTCCCCATAATATTTACAATCTGTCCTAGAAATAGCCACTAATAGGGAATAGCAAGTTATGTGACACACAGACAAGATAAGCGCTTCTAAGAGTTATTCACAGTGCCTAGTTGGTGATGTTTTGCTAAATAACTTCTTGATTAGCATTATACGTGCTGGTACTGATATTCAGGTTGAAATAATAAAACCTCTTCCAACACTAATGATCTGAATTCCCCATAATATTTACAATCTGTCCTAGAAATAGCCACTAATAGGGAATAGCAAGTTATGTGACACACAGACAAGATAAGCGCTTCTAAGAGTTATTCACAGTGCCTAGTTGGTGATGTTTTGCTAAATAACTTCTTGATTAGCATTATACGTGCTGGTACTGATATTCAGGTTGAAATAATAAAACCTCTTCCAACACTAATGATCTGAATTCCCCATAATATTTACAATCTGTCCTAGAAATAGCCACTAATATGGAATAGCAGGTTATGTGACACACAGACAAGATAAGCGCTTCTAAGAGTTATTCACAGTGCCTAGTTGGTGATGTTTTGCTAAATAACGTCTTGATTAGCATTATACGTGCTGGTACTGATATTCAGGTTGAAATAATAAAAAATCTTCCAACACTACTCGATATATTTACACTTATACTGTAATTGTTTACAAGACGGTGTGGTATTTGGTGGTCCCAAATCATGTGATCGGATCATCATCGGGCCTGATGATGACCAGTGTGACTGGTCGAAATCGATCGCCATTATAAGATCTTTTATATATAATTTACCGTCTTCTAAACAATTACAGTATAAGTGTAAATATATCAAGTAGTGTTGGAAAATGTTTTATTACTTCAACCTGATGTTTTGCTGTAAAGAAAATCAGTTTGTTGGGTTATTGAAGCTTATTGTTGGGTTATTTAAGATGTAATGTAGCTTTGAACATTAAATCTAACATTCACATTCCACAATAACATCCGAGATTTAAGGTTCACATTTTAAGATAGTGAGAATACAGCACTATAGTACATTAAATGTACTTTTTATTTTACCATTATTGGAAACATGAATGGGGAATGGCAGAAGATCAGTCATGCAGCTGTGGTGTGGAGTTCCAGACTATGACTCACATTGTCACCGAGTGCCCTTTGAGTGCTTTCCCGGAAGGGCTGATGGGCCTGCATTGTACAAGTGAAGCTGGGCTGCAATGGCTTAGCTCCCTGGACTTAGCTTTATATTGAGATCATAAATGTTTATTTTAGTTTTATTTTAAATGTACTGACACAGGTGCTTTGGACTGCAGAACATCTTTATTTTATTATTATTTTAAGTTGGTAGCTGGCTATGATAGCCATACGATATATATATATATATATATATATATATATATATATATATATATTTATATATATTACCATTGTACTGTTTAATTTTATATTTGGACTCATACTAAAAGCATACTATTAACCAAACTGTGAAATAAGAGAGAAAACAAAAAAATACAAGTACCCTGAGAGAATTTATTTAGCAACAAATTTATAAGTTTAGACTGGTGCTAGAACATCTTAGTAATGAATGAATGACTTTGTTTTATACTGTATTAAAACCAACTTTTGATTTTTTGCCGTTCCCTAATAATTATTCCAGTAGCTTGACTTGCCACAACCGTCCGCAATGTTGAATACTTGATTAAGTGGTCCGATTAATGTTTAAGAACCAAACAGAATATATAGCTGTATGTATATAGCTTTCAACATCCGAGTGTGTGTCTGGTTGCAGGGGAAGACTGTAGTCAGGTTGCAGAGTTCGGCTACTGGGAAGTTGTCCAGCCAAAAGACTTCCAACCAGAAGGTTCAGCGTCTCATACGGCCGTTGTCTGGAGAGATTCTTTGTACATAGTCGGTGGAGAATCTTACAACCGCTCTCATATGATGTATATTTATGATTTTAATGGTGAGTGTGAACTGTTTTATTTTGTAACAATTGTTTATGATTTATGCTGATGTTGTATATGAATATGTTGCCTATTGTAAATCAAATTATATAAAATTTTTAAGATGAGCCGTTTTAGTTTTATATTATAGTTTTTATTGATTTTTAACATTATTACTGGGGATGGATGAAAAATATTCACCAACGAAATTATGTGCCTAAATAATTTGTTTAAATACTCATTGCCAAAGGTTAACCATTGATACCATTGATTATTCTCTTCCTTGACTTAAAATGTGTACCAATAAGTTATCGTTTTGCTTAACACTTCAGAATAAAACTTTCAACTCTTATTAGAAGTTTCAGTAGATTAAATAAAGTGTTTAAAAAAATCCAAGTTTACTTGCCGCCTTGATAAAATATTAATTTTGCTTAAAAGTAAATAAAACTAGAAGTTTTATAATTCTGTCTATCAAATCTCTAGCTGTTTCTCTATAGAGGTATTGTTTGATGAACTTTCCATTTCCTTCCTTTGAGGAAAAAATGTGCAAGGAAAACTGTCACTAAGGTATAAGTAGAAAGATGGACATTCCAGTTATTACAGTTTAATTGTACGAAATTAATGGGATTCAGTAAAGGAAACGACTTCCTTATTTTACTTTGCCTACTCTTGTGTGATTGGTTACTACGCTTGCTCTGTTGCTCTGTCTCTAGTCAGGCCTACTAGCCTACTAATACATCCAAGTTATCTAATGCTTCTCCATGTTCTTAGAAAAAGTCTTTAAATTAATTTGAAGTATTTGTAAATATTTTTAAGCTTTCTAAAAGTTATTATTAAAAGTTTTGTATTTGGTATTTTTTTTTTTTTAAATTTTTTCCCACATACATAATAAGAACTTTCTTAAACATGTAGCAGTTTAGATATTAATTTTTTTTAACAGTACATAGTTATAAAAAATATATTTTTAGTTAAGTCGATTATTTTATTTTGCTGAAATAGACTTACAGTAACTAATTACACTTTTGTAAATTAATTACCATCTGGCTTTTTTCGAAGGAAAATGTTTACTATTTAAGTGACATCCTCACTTAGATACGTGTAGTTACATTTTTATATATTTTGTATTTATTTGGTCATTGTTATCGTTTATTGTTATTCTATCGTAAATGTTTATCTTTTGTTATTAATGATCTTTCATTTATTATTTATTAGCAAAATATACAGATGTTACAGTTGGCGGAATCACAAGTATGTATCGCGATGCTAGACTTAGTTAACTTGTTTTTATTATCAATTGTTGTTATCTTTCATTTCACTGGCCACACTACTGGACAAAGTGGCCAGTTAATTTCTCATTATGTTTTGTACCTCTTTGCATGTATTTTTGTATGGGAAATAAATTCATTTATTCATTTATTCAATTATTTGTGTGTTTAGACAAATTTATGTTTAACATATCACCAAGATAAACCATATTCTGATCATTTTCAAGACACTTATATGTAAGGAGAACTAGAAGTCTTAAAAATAATCTGAAAATAAATTGTTTAAATTTCATGCTTCCATTTGTCACTTCCTTTTCAATTTGATAAACATTTATTGGTTCTATAAAGATTGCTTATTCATTTTAACCAAACAGTTCTGTTTACTCTAAGGTAATGTGTGGGAGACTCCTCATCTTGAAAGTCGGAACATTCCAAAACCTCGCTATGGTCATTCGGCTGTACTTTTTGGGGTAAGTATTCAATTTTTGAAACGTGAACAAATTTTATTCTTTTAAACATAAAAAATTAAAATAACTTAAAATAACCAAACAAGGCATATTAAAAGCACAAATTGGTTTGGTTTATTTTGATTTTATTCCAAAAATAAAACAATAAAAAAGAACTTAAAGAACTTAAACCGGTTTAATATTTAAGAATATTCAATGAATACCAATAAATCCATTTGGCCTAGTATACAGTGCACTCTTGTTCATTGGAACTAATGTGACGGACAGCCAGTTCTGATATTGAAAAATTCGGATGAACCGGAGTCCATATTGAGTTATAGTTTTCACCATTTTACTCACTGGTATACTGAATACTGAAACTACATGACATAACAATTAACTTATAGGACTAAAAACAACACAGGGAATTAAGATCCCCACACTGTCCCAACTCCATATTCCACAGCAATATTTTTTGCTGACTCAGCAGCATCAATTCTTTTAATAGCTTTAAGTGTATCCTCAATAAACACACAAGCCCTTTTCCGCTTTTCATTCATTTATCAAAATAGTCAATTGACATTCCACAAAAAACAGGTGCACTCACTAGATAGTCAGACAGACGGTTTAGGAAGTGGATGTTTACTTCCTCCTTCTTACTATTTCCATGCGAGCACAGCCTTGTAAATCACATTGAGGAATGTAGGTTATGAAAAGCGACCTTTGACACGTGATGCAAAATGTTACTGTACCGTATTGCAGGTATAAAGTATTGGAGATTGAAGGCACCAAAGTGTAGAAATGATTTTTTTTTTTTTGTAAAAAAATGTTACTACAGTATATTCCGATCATTACTTCCCATGAAGCAGAGTTCCGATGTCACCGAGTTGGATGAACGAAAGTGTACTGTGTAATTCCAATTCCATGTAATGAAGTTTTTATTTAAAATGTGTTATTAAAAATACACTTTAGATTAATGATCTTCAATTTATGATATAAATTGTTTCAAAGGATAAGATCTACATGTATGGAGGTGTCAAGTTTGGAGGAGAGGTTTGCCGTGAACTGTGGGCGTTCGATGTGAGTGCCAAGTCATGGGAAAACATCACCGTCAAAGCTGAACCCTGCCTGCCCAACTCAACCAACCTGTGTGGTATGTTAAGTGACAACTCATCTTGTTTTGTCTTACTCTTCAACTGTTATATCAAGACATTTTACTGAATTACTCACCTTAGTGTCCAAGCAGTCATGGATTTCATCCAATATACTTTATTATCATAAAAACGTTGCGAAGTATTGTAGCACAGCCACAGTAACCGGTGATAAAATTTATTATGTCAGAAACAAAACAAAATTGATTACAAAATTCAATGAATAATGACTGGATTTACAAACAAAATGTTCTAACAATAAAGAAGGTTGTTTTGTCATAGCATAAGTGTTTACAAAAAAAAGTCATGGCCTTGTTGTGGGATGAGAGAGGAAGTCTTTGACACAATGAGGAATATACTATTTTACTAATATTTTTTTAACATTTCTCATTTTTAATGTCAGTAGCATTTTTGTTTTCAGAATCTTCATATCCTTTTAGGGAAAGCGGTCCAAACCTCTTGTATTTTTCTATCATCTATTTATTTTTATTTATTATCTATTGAGAATTTTCTGTAGAAAACATGTTAAAATTTCTTTTGCAAGCTTGTTATGATAAATAAGGGAATTTAAAAGAGTTTGGTATTCTTACTACCTGACCTATGTGTACTGTTTGCTCCTAATGTTCACCAACATGTTTTTTGTTACACTTTTTGATTAGCCTTGAACCTTTTTGCAAAACTCCACTTAAATTTGGTCCTAGAAATCATACAGCAAATAAAGCGATTGTAACAAAATTATCATAATAAAATTATATATTTATTTTTTAGGCCTACTATAATTTTTGTATATGAATTTCAGGTCCACTGCACTCAGCCGGACACACTGCAACTCTAGTCACAAATAAACAGAAGAAGTCTGAACGGATGGTTGTCATTTTTGGACACTCTCCTATATATGGGTATCTCAATACCGTTCAAGAATATCACTTTGGTAAGTTCTATCTACTTTTTTCATGTTCCGTACATCTACATATTTTTCTGATCTTTTTAATTTTCCTGATTGTATTTAACAACACATTATATCCAAGAGATTGCAGAATCAGGCTACACTACAGATAAAATACTTCAATTTTACTGATTCTGTTACAACGGCAGGTTTAATAAAGGTTGTTTTACTCCATGTCAAATCATGTTGATTTGATGGAGTTTGGATAAAGAGTGGCAGATTTTGTCAGTGCCCTGTCAAGATTTTACACTTCTCTGTAATTTGGATTGTTCTAAGTCGGGGTTGCGCACAGCCTGACAGAACAGAAAATCCCGTTCCTGTCAAGGTTAAACTTGTCTAAACCCACAAATTTACAGGCTTAATTTGTGCTTGTTTAACTTTTTTAACTAATTTTAAATGTTTTTAGTTACATAAATATTTGTTTTACTTTTGTATTCTTAAGAGGGGGTTAAAGTGATAGAGTTTAATATTGTTGTGAGAACTACCTGAATAGGGTTAACATTGTTGCACAACCATTCAGAGGTCATGCAGATAAAAAATTCATCATACAATGCTTCACCTGCTTTCATTTTGTGTATATTATTTCAACCGTTTTAAACTCTGATCTTTGGCATATATTTAAATGACAAACACTCATATAGCATCTTTATTTTTGAATCATTTGTCCATATTTTCCTCCAGAGTCACAAGTTTATCGTTTTTAATCTCTTGATGATAGGTACACGTGTGTGGAGCATCGTGCAGACGACAGGGTTCCCCGTGAGGGGTGGCTATGGCCACAGCGCCGCCTGGGATCCAATCACACAGAGGATTTACGTGTACGGAGGCCTTGTTTACGACTCCAACGCCACCCCGGCTCTCTCCCAGTCACTCTACGCTTACGAGCCTTTCACTCATGTCTGGTGAGTTAGGAGTTCTTACTCAAGACGAAAAACACTAAGAAAATTCTAATATAGTAAAAATTGATAAAGAAAAATAGTTGTAATTAGTCTATGGATTCTTTTGATGCTACATAAGCGTGTTTGCATATTTTCTGTACTTAAGTAAGTGCATGATACAGCATAACAGGAAAGTTAAGTTAAATTACTAAACTTGCCATTAAACTTGGCTTACTTACAAAATGTAATTCTTTGTGAGTTGGGGATTTAGGAATTTGGCTGATTTCAGTGCAGCATACTTTTAACAAATTTATGAGATGTTATTGGGTTTTGATATTTTGTCATGAGCGTACAACCTCTGCTCATGTTTGATTAGGTCACAAAAATATTTTGTCAATAAATCTTTTGGTGATGTAAAAACTATTCTTTTCGCAAAACAACACTCTTTTTTAATTATTTCCTTGTAATTTTATAATTTTATTAGGACTGCACATAGAATTATTTTATAAAGAAGTATTTGACTGTATAAAACCTATAAATATTGAAAACTTTTATTTTTAGGTTAGGCAGAGCTACAACTGGCTTTTATTGAAAGTTAGGTCAATGAAAACAAACTCTTACCTTGCCTGAACTGCAAAGAAAGAACAGAAAGGACCTCAAAACTGAACTGCACAGACATATCAGAAACCACCCACTGTACATACTGGAAGCATTTTTTCACCACAAAACTTGAACCATTAAAGTGTAACAGCTGACTCTAACGCTATTCTCAAAGAATATATAAATAATTTTTGCCTATAGTCATAAAATGGTGACACTGTTACTTAGAGTGTTCTGGGACTGTGCACCACTTGTTACGTATTGTCTCCATTGAATGTAACCAATTCCTTTGTAACGTGTAAACTCCTACCCTTGTGTGTGTTGCCAAACGTGTTGTTCACATTCGCTCGATTGCTGTATTGCAGGAGGATGCTGACGCCGGCCACCAGCGCCCGTTTCCTCCACACAGCCAGCTTCCTCAACGGTGTGATGCTCGTGTTCGGCGGCAACACGCACAACGACACGGCGCACTCGCACGGCGCCAAGTGCTACTCGCATGACTTCCTCGCGTACGACGTCACCTGCGATTCCTGGTCCGTGCTCCCCGTTCCCTTGGAGCTGCGCGCAGACCTCGCCAGGTTCGGTCAGTCTGCCGTCGTCTTCGAGAACAGCCTCTACATCTACGGCGGCTTTGACGGCCAAATGCTAAATGACATGTTGAGGTGCGCTACAAGTTTTTTATTTACTTTTGAGTGGAATTTATATTTTACTTTTTTTATTAGAAAGCTTATAACTTTAAAATTTCAGAATAAAAATTTAACAAATATTTTTTATAGTTATTTTTGTGATCCTGTACTAATACCTGAATTTACTTTTCTTCAGCTAAGGTATCTTAATAGTATAAATATTACCCTACAGTATATATTATCACTTAGATCATTTTTCATGTTTTAAACCAAGAATTCTTTACACAGGTTTTTATAATTAAACATTGGTTGCCAGGTAAACACTGGAAATACCCCTGTTGCAGCAGGCCTGCGTACTCAGCGAATTTCCTACAGAATTTTGATATTTTTACTACCCCATAAACAGAAAATATTTGAGTAAATCGCGATTTGTCCAGTTATAAATGTGTTTGTGATAAAAAACCATTATGTATGGTACAGAAAGTAATTTCTGAATACGTAAATTCCAAAACCTACTTTGTGGATATTGTCTAAATAGCCACAACGGCTCAGCCAAGTAGCCGTCACCTGTTCTGGGGAAAGGGGAATTTTGATGGTATGTTATTACCTAAACTGTTTTTACATACAGCAGTTTGAAAAATATAAGTTTTTTCCATGGAATGATAATAGTAACAATAAAGTTTAACCAGTCTTAAAATTAATAATGTATATGATTTAACATTATCTTGGCCTTACCAAACTAAAAAATGTAGGTGAGTTCCATCAATATCTCAAAATAAAACAATAATTTTTCATTTTTTTTTCAAATTACTTTTAAAAATAAAATTATTACCTAAATATCAATATTAAACTTTTTTAATGTTGTATCACTGACCTTTACATAAAATAATTTTCATAAAAAAAAACCTGCAAAGTCTCAAACAAAACCACTCACAATTGACCAATAACGACGATCACTCTCGGACGTCTACACACAGTCTACACACAATTGTGGCACACCGTGCAGCGCTTGCTGTGCCAAAATTCAAACTCGTCCAGATTTCATACCTGCCGTGCAGGGCACAGTGTACCCCACAGGGAATTTTTATACGGCATCGCACGGACATTGCACGCCGTGCGGGGCAAGACCGTGTATGGGCCCCTTAATACTATTTTGACCTATCTTTTCCAGGTACACTCCGGGCGTGTGCTCCGCATTGACCAACCCCGCGCAATGTGTCAAGACCACTGTCGGAGTCAAGTGTGTGTGGCACAAGGAGCACAACCGCTGCGTCCCCCTCACCTCAGTGCCTCCGCAAGTGCTCAACGAGCGGGAGAAACCCCTAGTCATGTGAGTATTAAACACCTTTAGGGCAAACTTTTCCATATTTGAGAAGTTTGTAAAGATTTTATTCAATCAGGAATACAGTCAAAATAAGTACAAAAAATGCAACTATTTTAACATTTTAATGTGACTTGATGTGTGTGTTGAAAATGTTTGTTGTGAATGGAAATGTTGAGGATTTTGGACAGATCATTATTGCCAAGGCCAAGGTGAAGGCGTGAAGGTTATTTCTATTCAAAGTCATGAATATTTTGATTTAAGTTTTAATGTAAGCAGAGGTCATGAGTTATGAGTTATCTATATATTGTTGGTAATGTTTTTCATTCATACCCTAATGATCATAAATACTGTCTCTAGCAGGGTAACGTCTTTTTTTAATATCTGGATGTCTTCATTTATTTGCTTCATAATTGAAAATGTCATTTAACATTTAAACGATTCTATAATTTTTAACCCTTTGAAGGGTAAGGTGTTGTTACGGAAAATGATTATGGACATTCTGGAAAGTCCAGATTCAAACTGTTGAAAAATAGTACAAACGTTCTGGAACCTTCAGTTGTTTTTAGCAAATATTTAATGAAAAGAACGACTCTGTAAAAATTTAATCTAGTAAAATAACTCGATATTAAACCCATAGATACTTTTTAATTCATTGAATTGGTATTAGAAGAGCTTGGGTGGAATTGGTAGTGGAAGAGCTAGCAGGGCTCTATCCACAAATAGAGGTTATTGTGTGACCTGATAGTGCTGTGAAACACCATTTCACCACCTGCTGCGCTGGCGTCGCTACCATCGTAGGTCATTAAACATACAAGCTTTGTTACAGTGCTTTTATAATAGTATTTTACATTTATAATGTGGAAAATGAATGGAAACTTTGACATTGAAAACATGGACTAGAAAAAATTTAATCAGGGACAAAGACAGTTTACTAAATTTACTTTTCATGCTGCTCTTTTACTGTTTAAAGTTATGAACTTAGGTAAAAATAAAACTGATGCAAAATAAATAAATTTTTTCTTTCTCTTTTTTTCTCTTGGGCCACTTGAAAGCTGTAATTAGATACTCCTCTACACACAGGAGATTTTTACATTCAAGAACATCCATACTCGTGAAAGGGTTAAACGAGTACTTTACCAAATTATGTCGTACATGTGTGTCTTATAATTGTCACTGCTACTAGCTATAAATAATGGAAAAATAGTTTTTCTTTAAACTCAATTTTTTTAAAGCAGCAATTTACCTGTTCAGAACTGGTACTAATTTTAACTCTGCATCCCGCGATAAAGCCACGTTCCACCTCGAACTACCCACGCTGCAGTTGTGTTACTGGACAATGAATGTTGACAGCAAATGCCCGGAGATAGGTCGTGAGTCGGTGCGCACGGGGCTGTTGACCTGCCAGTCGCTGGGGGACTGCACGTCTTGTGTGCACACCTCGCTGCAGTTGTGTTACTGGACAATGAATGTTGACAGCAAATGCCCGGAGATGGGTCGTGAGTCGGTGCGCACGGGGCTGTTGACCTGCCAGTCGCTGGGGGACTGCACGTCTTGTGTCCACACCTCGCTGCAGTTGTGTTACTGGACAATGAATGTTGACAGCAAATGCCCGGAGATAGGTCGTGAGTCGGTGCGCACGGGGCTGTTGACCTGCCAGTCGCTGGGGGACTGCACGTCTTGTGTGCACACCTCGCTGCAGTTGTGTTACTGGACAATGAATGTTGACAGCAAATGCCCGGAGATGGGTCGTGAGTCGGTGCGCACGGGGCTGTTGACCTGCCAGTCGCTGGGGGACTGCACGTCTTGTGTCCACACCTCGCTGATGTGCGGCTGGTGTCCCGCGTCCGGCACTTGTACTCACGAGGAGCGCTGCAAGGAGCACATCCCCAACACCCCTGGATACACCACGGTCAGGGTTAGTATCTGTAGCTTTTCTGGCCCATATTTACATACAAAACAATGCGGTTTTAATTTTTAAAATTTTTATCTTTCGCTAAAAAACCATGTATAGCATAATTACTTGAATTTATTTTGTCGCCCAAATAAAAATAGTTAAGTGAATAGTTTTAAGATATAGTGAAAGTAAGATATAGTTTTTATATCAAATAAAAAAATCAATTATAGAAGTTGAGCCCAGATTTTCTGTAACTTTTGATTTAGGGTTTAGGATGCATTGTTCTAGAGATATTTTTAGGATTTGGAAAAGAAAGCAGGATATATGGTACAGTTTAAAATTGATATCAACAATATTTTGTTATAATTTTTTATATTTGTGAGGCCTTTCGATATCAAGGATATCATCCTCAGACATTTCACAAACTGAAAGGTTACGGTTAGAGGTCTGCGGGTAGTGATTTTTCAAGTCGGGTCGGTTTCGGGCAGGGTAGTAAACATCAATTTTCGGGTCGGGTCGGGTTTGAACAGTAAAAGTTAAAGAAAAATTCGGGTCGGGTTCGGGTTCGGATGTGTCAGTTAAAAAAATCTCGGGTCGGGTTCGGGTAGCCTATGTATGTTAAAAAAACTCGGGTCGGGTTTGGATATTGTAACTTGAATAAAAATTCGGGTTGGCTTCGCTAGTCCTATTATTTGTAAAAAAATGTTTAGGACTAAGTTATTTCATTTTGAAATAATTGTTGATGTGCCTACCAAGCTTAAGTACTAATACGCCTAGTATTAATATATACCAGGCAAAAACCTTCTACCTAATAAGTTAGGCCTAGGCCTAACAAAAGTTAAGAAACTATAATGTATTTTATTCTAGTAAAAAAGTTGGAAAATTCTCCTGAGCCAATAACATATCAAGCAAAGGGTTCTTTAGTCCTAAGTTATTTTACCCAATGTTGAATTTTTCAACAAACATGACAAACATACAAATTGTATTGTACACTGTTGAAACTAAACAAAAACTTTTATAAAGGTCAAAATAACTTACCCTAGGCCTAATAATACACAATGTTATTTTGTTATGAAAAGATTATGTGATTTTACTCAGACTTAGCCTTTCAATTTCAAAACAGACTTAAAATAATTGCATTTCATTTCTGTTGGATTACTTTTGGCAAATTTGTTTCTTTGCCTGAGTGATTCCAAATAGCAGATGAATGCCCATCCGCGACATTTTACACTTCCCACATCTTTGTTTTCACTAGTAGGACTGTTAGTGGATACACTGTCATTAGCATTCCCTTAATTCCGTGGCTTTTTAATATTTATTTTTCCATACCAGGAAAAATGCAACAACACTTAAGGAACACAAATGTGAATTGAATAAACAAGAACGAGAGGAATACCATCCATCAAATCATCAATGCAGACGACGATTCGCGATTCGCGCCATACCATACGACAAACATGGAGTACCGTAACTATAAAGCTACATAGAGAATGAAGAAATCTTTCTATGAAGTATCCAACCATTGACTATGGACATCCAACTGTTACATTATCCAAGAAATTGTTTTCATTGGTTATCGGCAAATATGAAATGTATTGACAATTTGCAAGATGGAATTAAAAATAATTCGGCAATAAAACCAATAATACCGAATAGCCATATATTGATTATATTTCGTAAAAATATATACACTGATTAATGTTGTATTGTAAAAATAATGCAAACACTAATCTGTAGAGATTATTTTACTTTTGAAAACATTTTGCTCTTGCTATTTACCGGTATTCATGTAAATAATACCAATGCCACTGCTACCTTGATTTTGGTTTGTACAGTTGGTGATGATATTGGCTACGCCACAGTCTGTCTTTCTGGCCTAAGAGAGTGTGAGTCAGTCACGACACTGAGCAATTCCTTTAGGTTAGAGTGAGAAAAGTAAGCTAGCGCTACTGGTGTCTAGGCTTGCAACAAATATTTAATGCTATTTTAACTATTTTTTGGGCATAAAATAGTACTTTACTAATGAATACAAATGTTCCTAAGTCAAATACAATCTTTCATGATTAAAATGTTATTTGTTTTAAATGGAACATGAAATATGGCGCACCAAACTATCATCAAAACAAAATTGCTTACGTTTCTAGGCACCAGAGACCGCTAGCTTCTTACAGAAGCCACATTTTCATGTGTGAGTGTCGCGACTTGTAAGCTAAGATATTTCTAGTTCATCCACACCCACCTCAGTAATAATGACGGACAATAATTATGACCACTAGTCTAAAGTAGTGTGTGGAACGATGCCCATTTATTCCATGAACGTTGTAATTCACAAACTTTGGCTGTAAAATAGTTTTAAAAACCCGGATTTGTTTTTAATGTCCTGTCGGGTACCTACAACCCGATTTAATTCGGGCATTAGGTACCCGCCCGACCCGGTTTAAAATAAAAGCCCGCCCGAATCAAGCCCGTGACGTGTCAAACCCGCCCGACCACTCAGGTTCACGCTAATACCCGGAGTTACCCGAATTTTCGGGTACCCGCAGACCTCTAGTTACGGTATATTTTTACAACCTTTCATAAAATATAACCTTTCAGTTTGTGAAATGTCTGAGGATGATATCCTTGATATTGAAAGGCCTCACAAATATAAAAAATTATTACAAAATATTGGGGGTATTAATTTTAAACTGTATTCAATCCAATATTACAGCTCTTACATTATTTAGGATATATGGTGTTGAAGCTGAAGATAGTCCACAAAAAAAATTTGGTAAATATTTCAAATTCACTGTTGAATTTGAAATATTTAACTATTTTTAAGTTGTACTATGTAATGTGCACTGTCTACAGCCTCACCATACCATGGCTACATAGATTTTACTTTGTTTTTGTTTGTAATCGAAAATACAATGTGGGTTTCATAAAATTTTTTTTAATAAAAATTTTAGGGTTATGCATTAAGCACCTGTAAGCAAAGAGATCACGCCAAATTTCAACCCCGCAAGATTCTTAATTAGTATTTTTGGCCATACAGATAAAATTATATTGAAATTTCAAAGGTATGTGGGGCGGAGTCCTGATGGAATTTGGCAAAATTGTTTCTTAATGATCACCTAAGAGGCAAGACGAACCTGTATTCAAATTTTCAAGTAAATCCATTCGGTAGTTCTCAAAATTCTGTGATATGTCAGTCAGTGAGTGTTTTTCGCTTTTATATACAGGATATAGATTTAAAAGTTGTATGAGTTTAAACTTTTTAACTTTGGTAAACCTAATAGTATATTTAATGTTTGTTATTTTGTATATAATATATAAAACCAGTAAAAATAATGCCATGAAATTTTTCCTAATTTATTTTTTACATTTCAACGTGATTGTCATTTCTTATCATTCTCAAAAATAAGTATTTTATTATTTTATCTTCATTTGCTCAGAATTGATATCATGTGACATGTTTGTGCCATAATTTTTACCCTCAGAACGTTGTTATTTTTATTATTCTAACAGCCTTGATACCTTTCGATAAAATTTACTAAAGTTATTACTTATCTAATTGCCTTTGGGTATCAAAGTAATCCTTGAACCAGTTGATTCCCAGACATGTTTCGGACATGTTCCTTGCAAATTGTCATGAACAATTTGCTGATGAGGATGAGGGTAACACCCTTAAAACATGTGCGGCAATCAACTGTTACTTTGATATTCAAGTATTACTTTGATACCTAACGTAATTAATAACATTAGTTGTTATTTATTAAAATTGTGGTAAGGCCTAACACATGGTAAAGTTAGGCTTAATGAATTCCTAACTCAATGTTAGATACGCAAATGTTAAATACGCAAACTCGTCCCCTTCCAAAAGTAATAGAGATAGTATCCCTCAACATTCCATGAAAATCCTCCTGACACCATTAACAGTAACTCGTGTTTTGTCCACTTTCCTTGCACATTATGTTCAATAAAGTGTAATTAAACTGATTAGCCTGAACAATATTATGGGTTGCCGCTGCAGCCGGTGACGTCAGAGCAGGAGTGCGGGGCCGTGTCGCAGGAGGTCATCTGCAGTCAGCTGCACTCCTGCCAGGCCTGCGCCGCCCACCCGCTATGCCACTGGCACTACGGCGGACCCTGCAAGCCCACCACAAACATCACGCTGGAGGATCCACAGGTAACGGGGTAATTAGTACTTAGAGAAAGGTTAGAGAAGGTGTTTTTCCTTTTCCACACTAGGGTAAATACCACTAAACTATATCCCTTAACACGTTGGCTACCGACGGTCGAAAATTCGGGTCGCCGGGAGTTCTCAGCAGACCGATCCTAGTACTCGATACTCTCAACACAGACCGAGTCATTGTGACAAACACTAACCCAGAGATCAAAAATTTTGTTTCGCTATTTTTATATAATTTGATCTGTAACATATATATTTGCTCATAAAAGTTGGGGGAAAAAATTATTTCAGTACTGTTTTAGCATTTTTGTTGCGTCACATATGTGTGATGTTGGTCTATAGTAATATTTTGTATTATGTTTGTTTGCTATAGACCGACTGTCTCACATATGTGTCATGAGTTGGATGATTGGGAAATAAATGAAAAATAGTTTTACTACACTAAAAAATACTAAAATATACAGGACAATGTGTCACGCAATAAAAATCGCCTCCTGGAATGTGTAGTAAACAAACACTAATGGCAGAATGCGAGCAGACAAGATGGTCAGCTTTGAAAATCTGTAAAAAATAAAAATTGAGGTCGTACCTAGAGACCAAGCGACACACATATATGTCATACATTCCTATAGACCTATAAGCAGGTTTTAGATCGATTCAGTGGACCAAATGTGCATTGCGACTCATTTAACTGAACGGTGACTGCGTCCCATATATGTGTCGTTGGTACACTGGATTTGACCTGAGCGTCTCATATGTGTCGTCGGTACACTGGAAACACCTTGAGTGACACATATATGTGACGCTGGTCTATATTTAAGGTTTTCTTTTAACATTACGTCACATATGTGTGACGTTCGTGTTAAACGTGTTAAACCAAAACTCAAGCTCTCTGAAATGATAAATACCCCCATCGCAGCAGACCTGCGTACTCAGCGAATTTCCAAATTAGTAATATTAATTTTGACCACATAAAACTGTAAACCAAATAAAATCGCATGCTCATAAATAGGGAAATAAATATCTATTCTCCTTATGATAAATATATGGATGTATGATAAAAACACTAAAAGTAGGTTTTTATCGTAAAAAAAAATTATTTCGACCATATGAAGCCAAGTACTAATTTTCATCAATATATGTCCATTGCTAAAGAAGTTTTCCTATTCTCCATATGATTAACATGGGAAAAGAGTATGCAGGTTTGCTGCCATGATAAGCTCAAAAACCAAGTTTTTTTTACCATAAATGGATGAAACTCAACCAAATGAAGCTGAATTCCAAGTTTCATAAAAAAAAACATTGGTTATTAAGTGAAATATTAACACATCCCAATTCTCCATAAGATTGACATTGGAGCCCCAAAATACAATGTACTGTCTTTAGACTTTTTAATATCTCGGTAACCAATGGAGATAGAGCAAAGCTTCAGGATCCTAAATTGTGTGTGTGTTTTTTTTTTTTTTTTTAGCTAAATCCAATGGTCAAAATATAAATTTTAAATTTTTTAAATTTACATATGAAAAATGTAAAAACCCCATTTTTGGGGTACAAAACCCCCAAAACTACCCCTTTCGGTAGGTCGATATGTCTGATTTACAAACTCATCTGAATAAACGTAGGATTACACATCTCTACCAAATTTGGTCTCAATCGGACCATTTTTACGAGAGTTATCGTGTCTAGGGACACATTTATACATGTATATATTTAATGACTATTATTTTTGGTCTCTGGGCACCTAAAAACAAAAAAGTAACATGGTTCCGGGCTTAGGTCTTACCATGAGACCTACGGTAATAGCTTATTCCCTATGGGAAATTCACTAAAAAGAAATATCAGATCAGTTACTAGACAGCATGAAGTACACATCCTAAGACTCTTAAGAGATCAAGATCACTATGGCGTCCTATTCTTGATTAGGCCTAGCTTGATTAGATTATCTTGATTAAAGGGGGAGTATTTTTACGGCCAACTCCATCAAATTCATCCACTCACAGTGAGCAAAATGTAAAATGCATTTGACTAAACAATAACTTAATTCATCATCACCAAAATGAACTTCAAACAAAGGCATTTTACTAGTTAAAAAGGACAAGACAAAGATGCCATTGCCAAAAACAACACGCCAAACTCCCCTATTTTTTAAAATTTACACTTGGGGATAACTCATATTGAAACTAAATTTGTCTTTCATGATGCACTAATTATAATTTTATATCACAGTGTTCTTAACCCTCGAGAGGTCGCGCAAAATATATCACTTTAGAGGTCGCGCACGGTGGATTCCACCGGGTTTATAAATAAATGCTAATGTTGTACACATTTCCATTTTATTGATTACAATTCAAAATATTACATAGAATATTAACTAATAAAACACTATATGAACTATAACACTATACTATGAACATATAGTATAAAAATTATACTATATGAAAACAAGTTAGCTACCTGTGGTTTCCACCGTGCGCGACATCATATGTTATACAATGATGTCGCGCACGGTGGAAACCACAGGTAGCTAACTTGTTGCAATACAGCAGCCGACTGGCTTGTTGGAGGGGGTGAGGGAATGCGCGATAGCGTAGCAGACGAGTCCATTTGAAGGTACAGGAGGGGGGGTAGCGCTAAGCTTCCACGCTGAGAAGTAAAAAAAAAATTACCTATCGCCCGGTGGAAAAGACAGCGGCGCGACCCCTCGAGGGTTAAGCCTACCTAAAAAATGAATTATCATAACGATCCCTGATTAATATGCTGGTTAAATAGGTTTGTGTTACTCTTTTCTAACTTTCAATTGATTACAAATAGAGAAATGCTAAGTTCATGAATCATTGTCCCCATTTCTTACGCAGTGTTGTGTCGTTGTTGCAGGAGCCGACCATCTGCCCGAGCAGCTGTGCCCAGCTCACCTCGTGTCTCAACTGCACGGTGGAGGAGTGCATTTGGTGCCAGAACGAGGAGCGTTGCGTGGACAAGACAGCCTACACAGCCAGTTTCCCGTATGGCCAGTGCCGCGAGTGGACCACCCACCAGGCCCGGTGTAGAGCTACCGCCGGTAGGCCAACCATTTGCTTTTGGATTTTAAAATTAAGATCATCTTTTTAACAGCTAGGTCAACAACCGCGGTAGCTGCTTGGCATCTCCCAATCTACCATCCGGTTAGCTTCTGTTCCCATTCTCATGTCTTTTCCGCTCTGGTCCTTTCCCTGAAGTAAAGCCTTAGCTCTCCCAAACACATTCCTCTTGGTGGACTTTCTAATACCGCTTATATAATCGTGTTTGTCAAAAGTTAAAATTAAGAGTAATAAAATGATTTTTACCTATAGTAGAACCCGCTACCAAGACCCTCGATAACATGAAAACCTCGATGAGGAGTGACATTTTATTGTCCCCATGAATTTTCCATAAAGTTCAATGTTAGTAATACTTTTATAACACTACAATACTGACTTTTATATATAAATTTAGGTAGTACACATTTTTCTAGTTAAAAATTCCTCACAATCAACGTCTCTAGCACGTAATTCAAAATGTCTGAACTGTTAAAGTTCCACTTTCCCCTTGGTAACCTTATTCTTGAGTCTAAATTGATACTTTACTGTGAGTACCTGTAACGTGAATAGTCTTCCTATATGAATTTTTATGTACTTTGGTGTGAGAAGATACAATGACATACGTGTGTATGCTGTTGCAGGGCGGTCGCAGTGCAACTTTTTCCGCACGTGTTTCCAGTGCCGGGATGACCCCGAATGCGGCTGGTGTGACGACGGCAGCGGGACGGGGCTGGGGGACTGTCTACCCGGCGGCAACACCGGCCCCCACCACCCCCACTCCTGCCCCTCCGACAAGTGGTTCTTCACCTGCTGTCCGAGTATGATTCCTAATCATAATAATAGTATTTTACTGTCAAGAACGCAGGTATAGTGCATAGATATGGTCGGATTGTACAGTTTCTTTCAAGTACATTAACACTTAATCAAAACCATAATTTATATGGAGAATTTTGTTCAGGAATCGCTATAATCTTGTTATCAAACCCTTTTACAATTTATTAGCGTTACCTCTTGTAGGTTATTATTATTATTAGGAACAAAGCCTGTTGTGGTTAAATACAACTAGGGATGGACAAAAATGGATTTTTAGTTTGGGACGGGACGGGAATTTTTATTTCCCGTCCAATTTCGGGACGGGATTGCTCTTCTCAACACTCTCGGGAAATATTCGTTTTGACTTTTATCTGAATGTCTTATAAAGACAAATTAATGTTAAATATCAATTGGTTCTGTTTCCGAATTGTTCCACTTGTTTTTGTATAAGTTACAATGAACCTCCTTTTGTTGAAAAGATTTAAAATATCAAATTTTTATATTTGCAGTATACAAAGAGATAAGGATAAAGTATAAATTTTCTTGTAACAAAAAAAAAATCAAATCACTAAACAATATACATATAAAAAAGTCCATTAAAAATTTTATAAAAGTTTTGTTGAATGAAATATTAAACGTTTTCTGTAAAGAATGAAAAAAAACAATTATGTATGGTACCAAAAAATACAGATTAAAACAATTGGAAAATTGTAAAGAAAACAAAACTGTATTAAATAATAGGCATTAGGCCTGCCCAAAAAAAAAATAAATAAATAAAAAAAAAAAACAAATTGAAATTATAATAAATATTTACACTAAGGAATGAAGTGGCTCAACAAACCAAAGCCATTTATAAACCCAAGAAATGTTTATTTTTTCATTTTTTATACTTATTGATTTAACTGAGACAGTTTCTTACTTAGAGATTATCATAAAAATTGAATTTTAAAAATATATACTATAAGACCTAATTATTTTTATTTTTATTTCTATGAATTCATTTAGCTATTTTTTGCTATTAAAAAAAAGAGTGTATGATGCAAAAATCAATAAAAAACAATGAAAGTTTAAAGTTATGAACCTCAAAATCTAATAAATGTATTGTTAATGTTTAATTTTTTAAAATATATTTAATGGGATTTGAAGTTTCTCATTAAAAAATTATATTAAATGAAAATAAGATGCTTTTAACATTATGGAACAGTAACTCAATTAAAGATTGATGTATTTAACAATACTTTGCCATTTTACCTTTGATTGGAAAGTCACACAGCTTTGGTTGACATTTTGTTTATTTTGTAAGAATTAGACGAATCAAACTAGGCATCCCTTAGTTTTCTACGACAATTCATTCAGAAAGTAGCATTTGGTACTAGGAGCAAAAAACACCCCTCTTGAATAAATTACTGCCGGAGGTCGAACAATAGATAAGCTGAACAATAGATCGTCTCTGGCGTCCGTGGAATGTGGACGTGCGTATTTGTGCCGTTCCTCGTTAGCGAGACCGCCGGCCGCGATCGCGGCCGCCACGCCGTTCGGCAGTTCCCGTCCCGATAAATTCCCGAGTAAAAAAAATCCTGCCCGATGATCGGGACAAATTTGCTCCCAAAAATTTTCCCGAAATTTCGGGTCCCGTCCATCCCTAAATACAACGGTCTTTCTTGATCTTTGCAAGGGATAATTTTAATTTTAATGTCATCGAACCTTCTTACCCTATATAGTGCAACATACAATTGCCCGTGGCTAAATACTGGTGCTGGTAGGTAGACACCAACTTTCTCCAATGTCTGGCCTTGTGCTTTATTAATTGTAATAGCAAAGGCTAATTTTATTGGAAATTGTGGTCTTTTTAAAACAAAAGGCAAATCTGTCTCCGTCTGTGCTAAATCAATCCTTGGCATGAACACAATTTTACCTGCTGAAGATCCTGTTATAACTTCTGCAATTATTAAATTCGGCTTTAGATCTTTAACAATTAATCGTGTGCCCTGATTACAATAAAAAATGTAAACAACAAAATGTAAAAAAAGAAAAGTCAAGGACACAACAATGCATCAATCAGCTGTTAAATTAATAACATGTGTTCCACGTGTTCAGACACAGTTTAAAGGAAGAAAATGTTTATCTTTTTAACTTTTTCACAATAACTCCTAAGAAAAACATCAAACTTTCACATTTTTCAGTAAATATACATAGATGAAGCTTTCCGACAACTCATAAAAGATTATTTAAACTGGTCCAGTACTCTAGATTTAGCTGTACAAATATTAATAAAAACATCTCTACCACAGTATTTTTTCAACGCAAACAAATTGGTAGTAGCTTTGGTTTTTTGTAAATAACTTATAAACGGTGAGGAAATCGACCAAAATGGATAGTGATTTTCTGGAAGAGAATTAAATTTCCTACAAATTACCATTAAGCATTTCTTGAACAACCACAGTAAATGCAGCCAAAAATTGCTTTCAAATAAGAAATTCGTAAAACCCCGTTCTCAATGTATTTCTTATGAAAAACATGTTTCTTTATTTTTTCACAAAAAATACTAAAAAACATCAAACTTTCATATTTTTTGGCAAATCTACAGGATGAGAGCTTTCCAACGACATCTTAAATATTAATCGGTCCAGTGGAACTCCAGATTTGATTGCCCTGAGATTTCTCTTTACTCAGTATTTTTGAAACGCAAACAAAACTGGTAGTAGCTTTGGTTTTTTGTAAATAACTTTTGAACGGTGAGGAAATCAACCAAAGTGGATGGTGACTTTCTGAAAGAGAATTAAATTTCCAAAATTACCACTATGCATTTATTGAATAACCGCAATAAAGGCAGCCAAAAATTGCCTTCAAATGAAAAAATCGTAAAAACCTGTTTTGGTTGCAGCTTGCCAGTGTAACGGACACAGCACATGTTCCAACAACAGCAGTGTTTGTAACCAGCCTTGCGCCAACCTGACGCAGGGGCCGCATTGCGAGCGGTGCGTGCCGGGTTACCATGGCAACCCTGTCAACGGTGGCCGCTGCATTCGTGAGTACACATTGTTCATACTAGAGTTTATCTCTCAACTTAAATAATCTTTTATTGTATACCTTACTCATATTTGTCAAATAGGTATGTATGCACACTGATCTCAAAAACACCTAATGATTTTCTTCAAACCTTTGCAAATAACTTAGTTCTCGGGTAAAAGTAATATGCATTTAGGTAAACTTGTGTTTTTTCAATGGTTGCCAGTAACCAAATTACTATACGATTCTGAAACAGATTGTAACCTGGAATTGTTTTTCATATTACGTCATGCTAGACTTTTTGGTCGCACTTGAGTGAACTGTTGATGTTTTGTATTGTGGTGATACTGACTAGGGTTTTGTTTGGCCAGCGTGTGAGTGTAACGACCATGGCTCGCTGTGCGACCACGAGACCGGCAAGTGCTACTGCACGACCAAGGGCATCGTGGGTGACCACTGCGAGCGCTGCGACACCCAGAACCACTACCACGGCGACCCCACCAACCACGGCTCCTGCTTTTGTGAGTTTCATTTTAAATAAATAGTTTAAGTTGTTGGCGTTACTTGCATATTTTTTCTTTTATGTTTGGTTTTTTAACTCATGGTTTTAACCCTCCAGAGGTCGCTTAAAATTTAAAACCCCGTCTCTCGCTCAAGGAGGTTTCCTCCGGATTTAAATAAATGTGCAAAAAATATTCTAAATACCTACTTTAATTGTTTGAAATAAAAACCGAAAATTATTATGAAATAGATTTCACGCTATATCCCTGCAAACAGAGCAAGAATGGCAAAGTTAATTTAACGTAATTATTATAACTATTATTGATTATACAAAACTTGTTTTAATTTTTTTTCTTGAAACTTAATATTTTTTTATAACAGTTTTGTAAGATATTGCCTAGTATAAAAATAGTAAAAATAAAGTTTTGGAGTAATACAAATAAAAAAACTATTATTTAAAACTCAACTATCAGAATATATGAAAAATTTTCCAGCATAAACCATAAATTAAATACTGTAACAATAATACTACAATCAATTCAAATAGTTATTCATGGAAAAATAAAAAGTTACTTAAAATAAAAACAGATCGAACATGGCAACTGTAGCCTAAGGACAGCGCTTGCCAAACTGACCCTGGTCGCTGAAAGCGGGATAAGGGTAGGTTAAATGCTGGGTGAGGAGGGGGCGACAGCTGCACAAAAGTACAGTTCTGTCAACCCCAAGATAAATATTTTCCACAAATAAATTTTGACCTGGAGGATTCCTCCGCTAAGCGTCCTCTCGAGGGTTAGATAGGCCATTGTAAAAGTCATTTTCCTTATGTAAAATTAAGTCTGTGCTTGGATGGCCAAAAACTATGACTGCAATAATCATATTTGTCAGAAACATACATATATTTCTTAAAATTATGGTCGTAGATGACTTGACGATCGACTACCAGTTCACGTTCAACCTGAGCAAGAAGGACGACCGCCACTACACGCAGATCAACTTCAAGAACAGCCCTCCCAAGCCAGACGTGGACGCAGACTTCAGCATCACCTGTTCGGTCATGGCCAAGATGAACATCACTATCAAAACCGGTAAACTCTTGTGCACATTTCAACTTCAGAGGGCTTTCTGCTCTATGAGTTTTGTTCATAAAATGGCCTAAAAATTACAATAGTTTGATACAAATTATAAAAATTTTTAATTAATACTATGTGTTTCTAAAAAGTACAGACAATCTTTTTATTTACCTCCAAGTAAATTTAATTTTGGTTTAGTTCTACTTACAAACATTGAAAGTTCTGCCCTATGATTTTTAAGACAAGTATTGAGGCATTTCCTTTTTATACCAAAGTCCACATGGTCGGAATTCGAAATCAAAATATTTATGGAAATCAATACTAAGAAAAAACAGAGTTAAAACAGTTACAATTAGGAGTGGATTGATTCCACTTTCTATAGATTCCAATTCTGAGCCTGGTTCCTGCAAATTGATTATTACAAATTCTCGATTCCTATTCCATCGATTCCTAATAGTACAAAGGTTATCAAAGTGATTCAACATAAGGAATTGAATAAATAATAATAACTTTCTCCTCAATTATAAATTGTTTAATAAAATGAAATTGATAGTAAATAATCAAGAAAGTTCAACAAAAGTAAAAATAAAAAAATAGCATATTCAACTATTATATATTTGGCTGAAATAAAACTACAGACAAAAGTCTAAACAAATTATATTTATTTAGAAAACAAGAAATACATCCTCAGCGCCATAAGATAAAACATGATACATACAGAATAGTTTTACCTACCTAAGTTTTAAGTACAGTAGAGTCCGCTAACACAAACCCCGCTAATCCGAAAATCCGCTTATTCTGAACACATTCCGTCGGAAAAATGCCGATTTTCCCTTTAACTCTTAAAGAGGAAAAATTAAGATGGATTTTTCTGTGCAAAAACCACTTAATTTGACTATTTTATTTTTTAACGTCATTTAATAGATTCACAGTCTGAATTTTGTTGATTCCTTATCTTCAAAAGTAAGAAGCTTAATGTTTCTCTGTAACATGTATGAATAATGATAAATTGAAATACATTAACCCAGGTTTGTCATTTGTCTTAGTGATTCATTTTATTTTTATTATCGGTTGATTTTGTGGTATGAGAAATATCTTTGAATTACTTGGCTTTCAGATCGTTCAAATTTGTTCAAAACCGACCTAGTTTGAAGTGTAGTAATTGTTTGTTCATCTGTGAAACTAAAGCAATATAAAGTTCAGTTTTAGCCCTTTTAAGTAGGTCAAATCATGTACCATGAAAATTACAAATATCTACTGCTAGATATTAAATTTTGTTTTTGACTTGGTATTTTTTCAGCTACCAGCTCTGAACGACCACTATTGGTTGCCGCTAACTGTTCCAACTTCCGATCCCGGTTCACCAAGACTGATCACCACTTCGGAGTTTCGGACAATGTCACTCTGACCACCTTTTATGTCTACGTTTACGATTTCCATCCTCCGCTGTGGATCCAGATCTCCTTCTCTCAGTATCCCAAGCTCAACCTTCAACAGTTTTTTATAACCTTTTCTTCGTAAGTATTTAGCTTTAGATGGCTAAAGCTTTAGATTCTTCGAATACCACATGTTATAAACTTTTATTTTAGTTGTTTTTTCGCTGTAAGCAAAAAAAAATTTTGGAGTTAGAGTTTAATTTTTGTTAAAATTATTGTTTTAAGGGAAACTTTGAGTAGGCTGATTTATTTAAAAGTTTAATGAGTGAGTCCAATAATTTTTAATTTATTCATACTCTTGACTTATGTTTATGGTTTAGGTCTGCAGTAAATAATCTGAGAATACTCTTCTCGGAGGTTCTAAAATGTGAAGCACTCACCTTACAAAACAAATAAGCCTATTTCTCTGTTCTAAATTTAAGTAGTATTCTTAAATATAAAACATTTTATGAAGTTTATTACTTTTATTTATTAAGTCAATCAAATTAATACAAAAAAAAAAAAAAAATTCTATGGGACAGCTTTCCAGTAAGATTTTATTTTATAAAACATAAGGTGTTATCTGCATTTATATTACCTCTGATTATGGATTATTAATGGCCAATCTTTCTTGATCAAACCCATGTTGGTGGGATATTTAGGTTTGCTGGCTATTAGAATCTAACATAAGGGAAAGGCTGCATAAATGACGGATCTGTTTTTATCTAAAAACTAATTGAGTTTATTTTGAAATAACAATCTTTGAAATAAGTATTTATCTTATTTGTAATATGCATGTACGTTTCTTTCAGATGCTTTTTGTTACTTCTCTTGGTGGCTGCTGTTCTATGGAAAATAAAACAAAAATATGACATGTACCGTAGAAGACAGGTAAGTACTTTTCAGAGCACATTAGTATTTATTTCCAAATGAGCATACTGTGTAAATGGTTTAGTTTACATACATTGCAAATTGAAATTACTGTGTTAATCAGTGTTTCTTTGTTTATCCCTATCAAAGGCGGCTTCTGTAAAAAATTTTTAAAACGTTACCTTCATTTTCCAATGCTTTTGCTTTAACTACTAAGTTCTAATAATTTATAAGAACATGTAAATAATTGTTATTAAAGTTTTCTCATAGTTGGTCCAATATCATTTTAGTAACAGAGTAAAAATTTTGTTTGTATTGTTATTGCTTCTTTTAATGTTTTATCAATAAGTTAAAAAAAACTGAGATAACCATTTGTCATAATTGTATCAAATTTCAGTAATTTTTTAAAAAGCAAGCTAGACTACGCAATTTTTTAGATTGTCTAAGGCAAATAAATAAACATTTTGGTGATTTTAACCGTCATGACAAAAGTTAATTTTAAAAATCTTATTTTCGTTAAAATCTTAGTGGTACAGTACCGGTACATACAGATTTACAACCTCAGTAAGACTCAAACTCCTGTAACTCAAAATGTTAAATATTTTTCAGAGGCTGTTTGTGGAGATGGAACAGATGGCGAGTCGTCCTTTCTCTCAAGTTCTTGTGGAAATTGAGAAGAGAGATGTGTCTGCAGAAAATACAACAGTCAATAACACTCTCAGGCGGAGGAAAAAAGTAAGTAAAAAATACTCTTGAGGAATTAAAAAAATTGTGGAGTTGTTTCATTGGTGGGGCTAACTTGAGGTACTTATCACTAAGCTCTTTAGTTTTACTGATTTGGGACTAGTTGCTTGACTGTACTAGAATCCAACTAACTAAAGATGTGTTATAGTTCTGAAAATTCTGCTATTTAATTATAAACTTACACAAAAGCTAACTAAACACATTTCTCATATAAACACTCTGCCACACTTAAACAGAACACTTTGTTTACATGTCTCACATCCTGGATAGAAGTTTTCCTCATGCCTTATTGCTTTGTTATCTCTTGTTTTTCCCTAGAATAGGGCAGCTATGGTGGGAGATTTTGTTTCTCCATAAATCCTACATAAAAGCAATGGATTTTGGTTTTTGTGAATTCGCTGACAAGGGATTTTAAGGTCGTGTTTGGTGAACATTGTTACAAATTAGATCAATATTAATGAACTTTTTACTTTCACTCCAGAGCTGAACAAAGTGCGACATTGTCAGTGATCGTCATTGAAAGCTCGGCCGCTACTGTACAATCAGCCGTGTTTTGCTCATTGGTTGTGTCAGAAAGCTCAATCGCATTAGACCGATAAGCTGTGCCAGGAAAATTTGCTGCTCCAAACTTATTGATGGTTTCATAAAGTACAATAAAGTTTTCCTCTTAATAGCCTCATTGTATTTTACATTAAAGATAATTTAATAATAATTGCTTACGATAACATAAGATAGTATAAAGTAATTGAATTCATTGTTTAAAATCATGGTACAGTCACAGTGGAAGCTCTCTTAACTGACCTCAGGTCAACCGCCCGTCAGATTAGTCGACTGTTTTCAATGATTATACAAACTACCGCCCTATGGGCCAATTTTGAGTGAATGATCGAAAAGTAACTTTCATGTTTCAACAGGTCAATCATACGTTTCCATAGATAGTCAAATTTAGTCACTTGCTGTCAATATTTCATGCAGGCGTTGTTTATTGTCCTAACTATGTTGGTTAAATTTGTTATTTAACAGCTTTTTATATCAAAACTGTGTATTAACTTTATTAACTACAGTAGACTCCCTCTTAACCGGCCACCCTTTAACCAGTCTCCGCTTTAACCGGCCTACCCTGGCACAAAAACGACACCTTTTTAACTGGCCATTTTTTATCTCATGATCGCTTTAACCAGCCACGTTTCACCGAAAACGTCGTTTCCTTATCTACTGTATCATTCAATTTAACATTATATCAAATTGACGTTCTCAAGCCAACAAAAATGTACTGTCCTGGATGGAAGTGTATGCCAAAAGAAGTAAATGCGGTGGGACCTGCTATCCAGTACACAAAATAAGGAAACAAATTATTACTAGTTTATTGAAGTCATGGATTTCATGTGTGTTGGATGTTAGCCATAAACTATGTATAGTTATACTGTATATTTAGATTTGAAGAACACCAGAGTCAGTTGAGGAACAAACTATGCAAGAAACAACCCTATTGTCAGGATACAGTCTATGGCAAATTCAATATTAGTAGAACTTGACCTTTATCAACATAGTGCATCCTCTTTTAAGATTATGGAGGAAGAGAACACAAGGCCTAAACATGAATTAATTTATTAATTTATTGTGACTTATTTCAATTAATTTATATTTATGTAAAATTTACTTTAATGCTTGCAAATTGTTATTGGCTCATAGCCATTTGTAAAGAATAATTTTTTTTTTCAAATCATAATTGCATTTAAGTTGTATAAAATTGTAGGTTGGCATGTTTTAATGTACATCGGTTTAACCGGCGAAATCATTATATGGCCGACGTGTGGTCCCGAGGTAACCGGTTAAGCGGGAGTTTAACTGTAATGGATTCTGGAGTAACGATTGTGTTGTGTTGCAACAGTTTTTAACATTACTCACTATTTAAGTGATTTTAACACACAACTCATATTATTCGGTTTAACTGACCATATTCTAGTCCCATAGAGGAGGGATAAGAGAGCTTGTACGGTGTTAACTTAATTTGATTCACTTTTTATTTACAGAAGGTTACTATGCCTGAGCTTGCAATAAGTTTTTGTTAGAGGTGTGCGGATATCCGGAAAACCGGATCGGATTCGGATCGGATCGGATATCCGAATCCGATCCGAATGTACAACAGGCGTCGGATACGATCCGAAAAATATCCGATTTTTTCGGATAGATAGTGTCTATGAGCATAAAATCCTTTAAACCCCCCAAAAACTACATTTGGAATGATGATACTGACGATCGCGTTCGTTCTAGGTATGAATACAATGCTGGATTAAAACACGACTCAATAAATAATTATTATTATCTCTCTCAAAAACTTGAAAATTGAAGTTAGTCAATCAACACTAGTATTGGCACTCCAGGTATTAGGGTGTCCCCAAGATATAGCGCACTCAAGGCAATGGTTGTCAAAACAAATCTGATATATTAGCGACTCAAGCAGATGGAGTAAACAACCCATTCTAAGAGTGGTCGTGATTGGCTGTAGAGATAGGTTCCGATTCCAACCACAACGCGCGCTAGTGAACCCTCGCTAGCACTCCACAGCCACCGATTTGGAATTAACTGGTATGGTGGATCACCAGAATTGACCGAGTGTCATGATTTTAGTCTGTGGTTATTTGATTCTGTTGTCCTGCGCAGTAGACGACAGTGTTTTCAAGTACACGATAATACATAGTTATTGTACTCATTCTCCGACTTCACACTGATTTTCCTCCCAAAGATTTGCCGTAATTTTTCAAGATAATTAATGATAGTTTTGAAAAATAATTGATTTTTCGTGCCTAAAATATTACAAAATCAAATCATTCCCGACATCAATCACTAATTACATTGATGGACACGACATTTTTGTGGCGTGCAATAATTTATTATCGTGTAGTACGATGTTTTGAAGTCTGGGAAAACTGCTACAGCCGACAGCGTACGAGATAGAATTTGAATTGAAGTTATGAACTGTACCTTTTAATGTGATCAACTTAATTTTTTAGAATTGGATAGGCTAGTTGTTAACTACTCAGTTATGGAGCCAAGGAAGAAAAAGAGTTTGATTTGGAAATATTTTGAGAAAAACCTAGAACTGGCGGAATGCCTATTGTGCAAGCTGGTTCTAAAGGTAAGGGTAGGGTAACTAAGACATCAGAAAATGTTCTTTGTTGAAAAATAAAATAATGTAGTTTTATTATTACTGAAACTAAGACTTGTGACTTGCTTTCATTTCATAAATTCTTTGAGATAGGAATGTGTTTTATTTTTTAACTGAGCTCATTGTAATAGGCCTAAAACAAATTGGGATGTAAGTTTTAAACCTAAATTGTTAAGAGTATTACATGTTACTGCATTATTGAACCTAAGTAAGCTTAGCAATCTACTTTTAAACATCAAACAAGACTATAGCCTACATGAAGGTGTAGGCCTAGGCTACTGTTTAACAGTCATCACAGTGACTCAAAGATATTAAAACTTGCATATAGGCTAGGCCTAATGAATGAAATAGACCTTTTTGGTCATAACCATAAGTTGTTATTACTCAAAATATTACTATCAATGTAGTATTCAAACAAAAAATGAGCGTGAAAATTACCTAATTCTGAAAGAGAAAAATTTATCTAGGTTGTAAGCAAATTTGTAAATAAATATTGAAAAAGATTTTCTCACCAAAAACAAATAGGTAGTTACAAATGTAGCCTATTGATTGACCGACTTTAGAGCTAAACAATAGGCCTACCTTAAGTTAAAACTTGGTTTGATACCGATAGCCTTGTAGTGAATTTATTTTGGATGAGACCTAGGCCCTACTGTAGTTAGTACAATATATGAAACAATATTATATAGGCTATAATATATTAAACAACCTATATATATTACAGGCTATATATATATATATATATATATATATATATATATATATATATATATATATATATATCATAGGATTAATATATTAAGTCTTTGTTGTATTATAGGCCTATAATACACAAAATCATACAAATATGAAAATGGTATCATACTTAACATAATACAACTCAAGGACAACTCAAACATGCACACTAAAAACACAAAAAAATTCTTTATACATCATTGTAAAGTATTTGTCCAAAATGTAAATTATAATTCTAGTTTTGAACAAATACTGAACAAAAAAATCAATATATGCCTACATTTCTATATTAAACAAAAATCAAATTAACATTTTCATGCATTCCTAGGAATATAGTGCTAGGATTTTACTGTTAATTAATTTGTATTTTAATTCTGAGTAATATAACAGTTCACTCTGTCCTTGCGAGTATCCGAATCCGAATAAATCCGATCCGAACCCCTTACTATCCGATCCGAATCCAATCCGAAATTACACTATCCGATCCGAATCCGATCCGAAGTCAAATTTCACTATCCGCACACCTCTAGTTTTTGTGTAATCGTATGCCATTGCAGAAATGTGACAAATGTTCTGCTGTGGGGCTAATATAGATGGTTTTAGAATTTAGACTTAAAAATAAACTAGATCAACCCTATCATTAAGAATAGGCTATGTTAGGTGAGTATTTCCAAGACGTACTGCCCCATTTTAAAACTAAATGTGGATAAAATTATCGCCTATCATGACACATATTTTTTTCTGGGTAAGATTAGCTTTGAAAATGAGATGACATGTCCCAAAACTAGTCACTAAACTATTGAGTTGACATTGCTGATTGACGATTGTCAGGTTTGTAAACTAGTTTATTTTCACGTTTGAAAATCAATCTAGGGTCAAATATTAAGAGTCTGCAATACCTACGCCATTCCGGTACTTTGTCCCATAAGAACAATGTTAAATTTAAAACATTACTGTTAGTTTGTTTTTCATCTAAAAATTACAAACTTGATGTAATTATTTTAAATGTCACTGAAGTGTTCTTCATTTGACGTGATGGAAAATTAATTTAAAAAATTATCCACTCGAATAACAAATAAAAAACAATTAATATTGCCACCATTTTTAAACCGTGTTAAACCATTTTTAGGAGGTTTATTAAACAATTTATCCACGTCATATGAACCGCCATATCATTATGGTGAACATATTTAAGTTTCATGCGAATTCGATGCAAGATTATCGAGTTAAAGTGTTTCAAAGACACCTATAATTAACATTGTTCTTATGGGACTAAAAATCAAGATGGCGTAGGTACTGCAGACTCTTTAGAGTAGGTAAACCAAGTTATGTATGGTTGAAATAAAAGATTAGTTTATCAATGATGAAGTGGCACTATTTACCGTATTTGTTGTGGTGTGGCAGGACTCGCCCAGCCCCATCGCGCTGGAGCCGTGCTGTGGCAACAGAGCCGCCGTGTTGTCACTACTGGTGCGGCTGCCCACCGGGGGAGAGCGGTTCACTCCGCCCGGCCAGTCAGGTACCAAGTAGAGATAGAATATCATAAATAACTTATGTTCACCCGCACTGATCACAAGTGACCAGGTTTGAGATTGTGTTTGTTTTTCTTCCTCATAGTTGACCCCAAATAGTTAAACTTCTAAATTTAAAAATCAATACACCAATATAATAATTAAATTTTTATTTGGACCAGGCCTTTCAAATAGATAATTTTGTTGTGGGATTATGGATCCACCAAGATTAGAACGTTTATTTTCACTCATATCAGTTACCGATAGGTAAAAAAGAGTAAATTTGTATCACACTTATCAGTGCAGGAAATTCTACCAAAATAAATATGAAGTTTTCTAAATTTATTTGGTGGTTGAATGTTTGTTTATTATATGTGGTACACCTTATTAGGCAATGCTGACTTCCCAAAAATGATAAAATATTAAAAGATAAAAATTCCACTCTTAAATTTACAATGTTTTTTTTTATTTACTTAAAGTATTCACACTGTGACTATTTATTATTTAGTGTATTATGACTGAGGAGTGAAAGAGATTTCAGTAAATGAATAATCATGAAACAAATATTTTGAAACCCATTACCTCTGACAAAAAACTTTAGGGTAATTCGTGTTTAAAATAAAGGTAGAGGTCTTATTCTTGGTTTTTGAATAGTCTAAGTAACAAAGCTACCCAGACATCACACCCATTCTACACTGGTGGTCCATTCATAAAAATATATGTAGATAATATTTTTGTTTCAGTAGTGATGTAGTTGCAAAACATACCTATTGGTGAAACTGTAAAGTCCTATTCATCATCATGAAAACAACTTGGTAAACTTTAAATATTGAACTTGTGGGGTGTTTTATGTTCCCTGAAATTTAACCACCAGGTGATCCTATCTCCAACCAGTATAGTCGGCTCTAAGATCATGTTTATATAGCAGATAGTCCTTTATTTACTCTACATGGATATAATCTTATCATGGTTAATTTTTCATACAATTTAGAGGACTGTATTTCATGATTTGGTTGCAGCTGGTCTGGCAATTGCTTCAGCACTAGTGACTCTTGGCAACCCTCGGAAAGTAAGCCTCGACCCAACAACTAAAACTGACAAGTCTAAAAGTCGGAAATCACTTTCGAGCCAACACCCTGACAGCTGCATGTAACCCTGTATATATACTAGTCTGTACAATATTGCTGTACATTTATAATATAATATAGTTAGTTAGGAGGCCAAAAAGCACTTGACATATTGTAGTAGGGGAAAATTATTTATTAAAACATTTAAATTTTAGAAGTATGTATGAATATTTTAAAATTATTTTGTTTAGTATTGCAAAACTGTTATTTTTTGTTTTACTAGTTTGTGATTTTATTTTAAACTAGGGGGCCCGTGCACAAATTGTGCATTTTGTAATATTTTTTTATGTTTGTGAGAAACTTATCTACTGTATACAATATGAAGGAAGTATGACTTCTCAAACAATGTTTATGGTGATTATGCAGTGATAGACGATCATCTGAAGGTGATCAGCTGTTAAGTTACAATTCACATTTTAAAATCTTATAATGAAAGTTGATCAACATTTTAAAGCGCTTTCTAAAAATAAATCAAAGGCTTTGAGGGCGTAGCCCGTAACATAATAACCTTTTTAATCACCATTTGCCCATGTGCTAGATTGCAAGCTTTAAAATGGCACCTCAATCTTAAAAATTGGTCTAGTAGGTCGGGAGAAAAGGGGATGCAACAGACGAAACCCTTATAGAATTAAGAAGATAAAAACTGAAGACTTTTGTTTGTTAGGATGTAAGCCATAGGCGAATGGTAAAAAAAATTAATACAAAGTAGTAGGCCCAACATCAAAAATCAAATTTAAAGATATGAATTAGAATAATGTTGCTGCAATTGAGCATTTTAGTTCTTTGAATGTGTATTTGTACTAAAAACGAATAATGCTCATACTGATGACCTGCATCTTTTAAGATTCTATAATTCTATGCTTATTTTTCCAAATTTAAAACATGGTGATATCATTAGATTATTCCAAACTAAACCCATGACATAAAGTAGGAAACTAGAACAAAAAAGGGAACAAGCTAGTCTAATCAGATATGGTATAGGCCCCCCAACCAAAAGAGAAAGTCTGCCTATTTCTCACTACGCTAAAAAAAGTTTGTTGAATTGATGATAATTTTATATACTGTGGAGTCCCAATAATCTAGACTTCGGTAATCCAAAAGTCTGCTTTGTCTGAATCCAAGGGATATTTTTAAACTAAAAACTAAGAAAGAGCAGAGTTATAACAGTCACAACCGACAACTCTCCAGTTAGTCCTGGGATTGGGAGTAGTTAGTGCGCACGCCAAAAATAAACTAACATATATTTCAAAATGTTTTTTCTTTTGAATTACAGTATAGTTTATTTCCAGCACTCAGATGTCTCATTTATGAGAAAAACATGTGATGAATTCTTGAATGATGGCCTACTGTTCGGCTTGTATTGTTTGACGTAATTTATTTCTGAAGCTAGAAAATATTGAACAAAAACAAATTATGGTTCGTCTATTTTTCATTAATTAAATAAAACATTAGCCAAAGTAGTGCTTGAGCCACATATAAAATAGGATGGGATAGACAGTAAGAAACTACACTGTATAAAAGTCTAAACCGATGACATACGGTTTGAGATGCTGATCTTTCTTATTACTGAGCTAGTATTAGACTGTTAAGTGTCAGATAATTTTTGAGTCAAATGTTATTCTTCACTAGTTTATTGAATTACATAATATTTAATATTATGTTTGCATTTGTAACAGTTTAGTTTATCTGAAATAGATCTGGCCCCAAGCAATCATTTCAGAGTATTGGGACTCCCCTGTGAATGGTTCCGGGATACTGAACGTTCATATTTACAAAGCTGAAACTCCCAGCTTTTGTGGTTTACCTAAATGTAACTCTACACCATCCGCCAGGAGGAATGTCCGTTGAGGGCGGGGCTAAGTGGAGACGTCATCTTGAGCCAGTGATTGAGATACAAGCGTTGCCATTTTGATTCCTCGCTGTACTCCTCAAGCCTAGTTGTATTAAACTGTTTTAAACCATCTAATCTCCAAATTTAACATTAACAGTACAAAATAAAGCGTTCAATGTGGCTACGGCACTCCTATTGGGTGAGGCTCAACAGACATATCTCGTGGTGGCTGGTGTGAACCTCAAATTAAACTCAACATCATAGCTAGCCTTCAAGTATTCTCATGCAATCAATATCAATGTCATACGAGTGTAGTATTAGTGTTAAAGTTAAAGTATATGAATTTTATTATCGTTTTGTTTAACATACAACTTTTCCCACTTTAGGAGATGGTGTTAAAAGTGGTTACACAAGTATTAAAAGTGGCATTTAAATACAATTTAAATATGTCCAGTGCTTTTTAAGCTTAAAGACATTTTGGGATTTACCATACATCAGTGTTTATAAGAATAGACACATGTCCGTCTCACGTCTGTGTATTTCCTTTCCTCTGTACATAAAACAATATTTGTAAATAAAAGAGCGGTTTTCAAAAAGCTCTTGATCATATGATTATTAAATTTTTTTATTTTTGGTTGAATCTCAAAGGTAATAGAAATATTTATTTAGTTATATATAGGCTATTTATCTCGCTCAGCATTGCGAGTGCTATATGTTTATATTGTTAGGTGTTTTGAATGATGTTGACTGCATTTTAAGCTTTTTTTCCTCTCTTGTCGTATTTCTCTCTCCCATCTTTATACTCATTAGTTTAATTTTTTTACTTTAGTTAGTTTTCATAGATTTGTTTGCTAGTTATATGTTTTCTGAATTGTACTATTGGTCATTAAATAAACAACACTGGTGAAACTTGGAAAAGCAAGCAGTTTGTAGGATTAAAAGGTTCGGATATGAGTATTTTAGAGATATTTTTTATTGATATTAATAGAAATTCTGATTTTGACTGTCACAGATAGTGATTTTTTTCATTGAATAAAATTCAAACAGTGTGTATTTGGATGGGTTATAGGTGTTTCAAAACATTTCAACATGACAAACAAATATAATCCCAGTAAAATTTATTAAAAAAATAAATCATTTGGGGAAAAACCTCTCTTCTTTCATTGTGAGAGTTTTTCACTTGTGCACTAACTGGTTTAATCCTTGTGGCATATTCCTCATAATTCAAACTAGGTTCATAAAAGCGAAACTTGTTTTTATTTTTGAAAAATTTCAGTCAGTGTACATTTTATTTCACTTAACCTTATATTTTATATGAATAATTTATTCTTGGCTTTTGTATGTGTCTCATTACTCCGGTAAAGTTTATTTCCTCTCCTTTCATTCACGGCATCATAACAATAGTTTTAAACAAAGCATTTAGTTAACATTCATATGGTTCCCATTTGTTGATTGGCTCTTAAAGAGTTAGTAATAGGCTGTGAAAACAAAAGCAAATATGGGCGTTTGGTGTTTTGAACTCATTATTTACTTCCAACCAAAGTTTTTTTCATACCTTGTACACCTTGTTTTTTTTTCATTCATGTGTCATGCAAGTTCAGTTCTGAATTATGAAACTGAATGTCATTTAGTGGATAACGTCATTTATGAATCATTGCTTTGCTGTTTAGTGTTTTCCAGTATCTTTGTGTCCACACAGTTGATATTTAATTTTAACTTTATTTTTAGTACTCTTACATTTTTTTATAGTTTTGATTGCTAATTACTAAGAAAATATATTTTTATATTATTCACTTTTTTATATTTTTGTAGTTAATGTCATTTTTTATGTAAATGTTGTAGGTTTTACTTTTCACAAACTCATTGTCTTGTTGATTGGTTCAGTTTGTCAATATTTGTGCAATTGAACTTTCCCATTGTTAATTATTTTACAGTAACCTTCGAATTTACAGTATTTTCAAATTACAGTATTTTCGAATTTATAATTAACATATTCAATTGCTGCCTGATTTTGTGCTTTAATTTTGACATTTGCTTCATCTTTTGAGTGTTTGTAACTGTGTTACCAGATAAGCAATATTTTAAAACTTGGGTTGTAACTATTTTAGAAAAATATATTTATAAGTTACAAATCATGAGTTAAATTATCAAATGTTACAATTCTGTATTACTTCCAACTATAATTTGTTCAACAAAGTTAGTTTGTGTTTATTATATTCTTTACAAAAAACAATCATACAGGGTGGTTGAAAAATAACTTACACCCCCTCCTGAACTTTTTAACTATTCGAGATATTTGGAACCGGTTTGCGGCAACCTTCTTGGATAAGAGGAGCTACAATAATGATGGTACAATAACCTCATGTCCAATAAGGTAACCGCAAACCAATTTCAAATATCTCAAATAGTTAAAAAGTTAAGGGGGGGGGGGGGTGCAAGTTACTTTTCAACTACTCTGAGAAATTGATATTTAAATTTGGACTCTTTTAATGATACATTTTATAAGTAATCATATCCTAAAATTTCAGAACATTTCCTCTAGTAAATTAAGCATCTTACTCAAGGGAAATTAACATTAATTTCAGATTTATAATATACTACCCTTCACACAGTTCCTGTACAAGAAAGTATAGTAGGTGCTGTAAACAATACATACAATTCAATATTGTTTGGGTCAAAGATGATTTGCTCAAGTTGGTTTTTTTTTTTTTTTTTTTTGCACTGCCATTTCATTTGTCATGTATGTCGAAGCTGTCCTTTATTAGTCTTAAATTGTAATTTATACTTATTTATAAAGGTGGGAAAACGGTGAAACGAGGGTCAATCAACCCTGTAGGATTCACTTATCTCTATGTGTTGCAAGAACACAGATTTTATCACATCTAGTCTTAAAAGATTTATTTCTTAGGTAATCTCGTGACATGATAACATCTTATTGTGTAGGTAATACAAGCATCTATGTTTAAAGGTAAGAAGTAGTTGAAATCACAGAAACTGTTGTTATAATACTTTATTAACCCGATTCTTAAATGTATGTTGGGTCATTTTTATTAGAAACACATACAACACAAAATTATATGTATTTTTTTTTTTTTTTTGAAATCATAGCAAAAGATCAGTTTACAACCAACAACCATGTCGTACCTTTTTTATTTTATTTCAAAATTAATAATTTTTGTAGTATGCCTACACTTTAAACAAATTTTATTTCCCGTAATAAATTTAATAGTTACTGGTCACAAAGTATTTACCAGCTATTGAAGATAGAAATTCTATTTCATGTGTAAGCTACTCAGCACAGTGAACACAATATTTCAATGTCGTGGAAATATCAAGTTATTTTTATCCATCAAAGGTAGAGTTAAATGACTATTCATTGCAAAAGAAAACTAAATGAAATTTTTGTTTTAGTGTTTAATACATCTGAAGTATTTCCATGGGCAATGCTGTACTAATGATGACTTTATTCAACATGTTGATGCTTGTCTTGCCTCTATATACTATTAACAATTATTATTTTTATTAATAACCAATCATAACATTGTATCATGATTATGATAGAGTTAAACACACGTATTAAATTATTACAGTATAACGTTAAAAGTTATTTTTATTTAATGTTTGTTATCTTTTTTTAAGGACTAATATATTTTGCTTTGAACTGAGTCTCGTGTATGAAATGTAGCTTCATTTATAAATAGTTATTTTGTATTGAAAATAAAGCCTTAATGAAAAAAGTAGCTGATCAATAACACCTTTTTTGAGCCTCCTGATGGTCACCCTGGTAGTATAAGCCCAAACAATCCTTGTTAGGTGCTGTAGATACAAAGCACATCGCGGCTGTCACAACTGCATTTTTTAGCCAATTGATTTGAACAACTATTCTCAAAATCATTAACTTATCTCTTGGTTACACAACAGCTAGGCGAAATAACAATCCTCTTATTGTGTTATTTGACAATTATTTTTTATCTGACCTTTTATTGTTTATTTTAGGTCTCTTTCCTGTGAAATTGCAATGGAACTATGGGTTTATGTAAAACTCTGGTTTTCCATTAAAAACTATCTGGTATTATTAATACTTGTACCACAATAACATTTATACAAATGATAATTTTATCCATAGAATAACAGAATAGTCGTGTCTATGTGAAAGGTAAACATGGGCCTCCACTCCAATATAGTACCAGGTGTTTGGAAAAGGTCTTTAAAAGTTTAAAACTCACTAAATTCAATTTTGTTTATAATTGTAAAAATGATTTTGTTTTCAGTTAGGCTCCAAAACTCCAAGTTTTGGGTCAAAAAGTTCACTAGCTCCAAATAACACTGGCAGGCATATAAAACGACTGCCCTCACTGTACTCAAGTGTGCTATCCATTACAATCATCACACTCATCCCTTCAGTCATACTCACCTTAAAATACACACCACAGAGTCCGTCGGTGTTTCAAATAAAGTATTAAAGTATCAAAGTATCAGCGTTTTTTTCTTTTTTAATGAATCAAATTCTTTGCCTTCAACAGTTCAGCATGATTTCCATACCAAGTCTTTCAAGTAGAGTTAATTTTTTTGAGTGGAATAACATGTTAATTGGATTTTTAGTTTTCAATTTGAAACGCATAGCTTGAGTGAATTCAGCCATTTAATGCTTCAAAATCAAAACAAATCTATAAAATGTGAGACAGTGCATCGGTTAACTTTCAGGCACATACTGTCAAACATAAGTATTATAAATAAAACTAGAAGTCTACTTTTTGTTGATTTTTATTGTTAATACAATTTTTTATCTCCAGTTTTTTCCTAAAAATTGTTTTTTATATAAAATTAAATAATTTAATAAAATCTATTCACAAAATATATACATTTACAATTCACCCACAAAATAGTATAAATCAACAAAGTAATGGAGAACATACAAACAGAGTTGGTTTTATACTTTATATTTTGTGACAATTAAAGCACAGTTAATCAACCTTAGGGTAGTTGAGTCATTACCATTATTATTATCATCATACCATTATTATTTACCATTATAATTTATTTTTATAGGTCATTGGATGATTGAATTATTCAACTGTGGGGCTCGTCGTTTGTAGAGTTCATACTGTTAATGTAAGATGTCTACTTTAAAAATAGGATTATCAATAACACAAAGTAAGATATATCAAAGATGAAAAAACCTTATCACAGGGCCAAAACAGAGGAGAACATGAAAAGCGTACTGGACCCAGGGCCGGATTTACGTTTTCTTCGCCCATGGGCATATAATAATCTGCCGCCCCTTCACCCCCCCGACCCCACCAGCTCCCTTTGTACCCTCCAAGGAGCCACATTGCGGCGACATTGATTTTTTTAAAAAAGGAATCTAATTTTAAAGTTTGGACAAGCACCTCATTTTCCTTCTTCTTCTTCACTTCAGCTAATTTCCGGTATTCCGCACCACTCAGTCGTTTTCGCTCATCCATTAGGCCTATGTTTTAAAAATATAACGAAAATTATTGCGTATATCAAATTCAAATGAAATCTCACACGAAACACAGCATTAAAGAGTTATGAGCAAATCAACAACACGCAGCCGCACAAGCACTACTGCATAACAAGCAAGCCGCAAGCGTACTCGTACAGGCTGTCAGTTCTAATGCGACATTAACAACGCCACACAACACTGACGAATGATGTTTGTACACTCACCGCCCAACCAAGAGGAAGCGAAATGGCGACTTGGCGGGATGGGCTGATGCACGGCCATCTCTACTCTACTATGTACTAGAGATGGCCGTGGCTGATGACCGGTGGGGCATACGGGAGACATTCGGAGCAAACTCCAGTTCCAAACTCCATGTGGGTGAGTCGGTGGCGTAGTGGTTAGCGCGCCGGACTTCGGAACCATGGCAGCGATGTCGTGGGTTCGAATCCGCGTTCTGCCAGTGACTTTTATCAGTACCTTTCACCTTGTACTGTAGCGGCTCACACCCTTACTTTGTCTAATACGATCCACGCACAGATCAATAGTCTTTGTGGACGGGGCAAAGTAAGGCAAAAAGAGGTCCGCCAACCTCTTAAAAAAAAAAAAAAAAAAAAAAAAAAAAAAAAAAAAACTATGACGTCGTTGAATTAGTTCTTTGGTTATCGCTACGAACAGTCTAGCGCTCAATACGCTTGAATTTAGAGTTGTCGTCTGCAACAACTGAATAATATCTATATATATAATACGTGATGCCCTTTTTTTGTTAACACTACTCCTCCCTTATTTCTGGACCAATTTTAAAGTTTGAGGTGTCAAAAGAATGGTCTCAGTTCGTAGTTTTGCAATAAGGTTTTAGATTTTTGATATTTTAATTCTGGAGCCCACGGGAAGCCCTCAAAGTTCATTTTTTGTCCATAAGATTAACATGGGGAACAATTTATATTGAATTGCTAAATAAAACAGCTGTTGATAGTTAAACAAACAAACACATATGTTAAAAGCTGAATAGAAGCAAATTGAACTGGTACTGAAATATCAACATAATTTCATACTTTAATGCGAGGAGTGTCTAATCTGAGGTTTAAAACCTTTTCTCAAAATGTAGCAGGTAGATTTTGCTTGACAATTTTATTTACGTGTACTCGGGCACAAAAATAAGTTTTGTAACTTAACCCCAGAACAATACATTTTTGTTTACGAAAACAATTTTGGAAATTGAAATTTTTTACATGGGTCTTATTGGTTGTCCGACTGGTATTGAAAGAATAATGAAAGATAACAAATATTAAAATAGAACACTAAATTTGTGTGCATGGGTTTTCAAACTGCTGTAAACAATAATGGAAAAGGGATAGTTGGTTGTAAGTGTAATAACTTTTTTATTTACTATTATAGTATCAACATGTTTTATACAGAACGCTACACATGTTAAAATAAAAAACCTGTATGAAAGACAATATTTAAAAGTTTTTTTACCTCCAGTATAGAAAACAAGCTTATTACAAAACTGGTTTTTATAAAGAGAAATTTTTACCAATATAATGCCATTAAAAACGAAATGGACCACACCAACAAAGATTGTAAATTCTCTTAATTTTTGTGATTTCTTTATTTAAATTTTGTAAATGTCATGGAAAGTTAAGTTAAAGAGGATTAAGGCATAAATAGTAATTTGGACTCATTCACTATGTCATTGACTACCTCATACAGTAGTACTACAAAAACAGCCGCAGTGAGTGCTGCATAACTCATACAGGACCGGGGAGTAATGAAATGTCGATTTTTATTCTGTTGTCATTTATGTTTTATTTTTGATAAACTATGTGGATCCAATATCTGTAAATTTATTTTAAATTTTATAGGAGGGTTTAGACAAAGGCCCTAAGACATATCGGCAAAAGAACAACTACGTAATCTTAGCTCAACACTATCACATAGTTGGAGAATTGGTAATGAAAATCAATCGATGAAACACCAATAATGTTCTATCTGATTTTCACTATAATGAAATTTCTTTTCAAAGTATTACCATGGAGCAAAGTTTGATTACCAGGTACCCTAATAAATGCAGCGCATTGCGCTGCACGGGCCCCCTAGTTGTTTATACTAGGCCTAACCTCTATAGGATTAGATGATGATGAATGGAAATGGATAAATTCTATCATGGTCCTCTTTTTAAGGAGAATTTTAAACTATTTTACAAAATAAAAATGTTTATTTTTGTTATAGGTATTTTTTGTTTTGTTTTTCTCAGGCCTAGCTTACATAAACTTGGGCCTGCTTTAGTTTGAATAGAAAAGATTCAAAGCGTTCAACGTTTTAGGCCTAGCTAGGTTATATTTTTGGTTAGTGTGAAACGTAATTTTATGCAACTAATTTTATGCACCTAAGTTTTTTTGGAACCAAAGCTTACGTGCAAGGTTTGGATTGCAGAATCCTGCACCAATCTATCACACACCCAATTTAACTTAACATCACATTTAAAGAGTGCCAATCCAAAAATTGTTAAGGATTATGTACTACTATAAGGATACTGTATCTATTTCTAATCTTACACATGAATACCGGTATATTTATTAGTAAGTAAAATGCTTTTAAGATTTTTAGGCTTAGGTTTTACTTATTTATTCACCCTTTATCCAGATCTTACTACACTAACAACGATTCCTCAATACTCAAAAACAAAGAAAGAAAGAGGGCAAGTGAGACTAGCCGAGTAGCGGCAAAATATAGAAACTTTAATGTTATGACGTCAGCATCATAACCGTCACACAGTGAAGCGACGTCATTAAGCTGCTCCGAATGTCTCCCGTATGTCCCACCGGGCTGATGACGGCGAGGAATACGAATACGGCTTCCCACCACTAGCACATCGTCTGCCGGGCGCAATAGACGCCGTCCACGCATCGGCGGCTTCCGCGCAGGCAAACTGCAGTGAGTCTGCCCTTTGCCGTTTCACCACAATACGGCTATGTGGACTGCGACCATGACGATGACAACGCGCCGTGCATACAGATATAAATTTTAATTTCTCCAAAATTTTGCCCTTGAAATTTGCCGCCCTGGGCATGTGCCCATGTTGCCCATGAGGTAAATCCGGCCCTGACTGGACCGTATTATTCACTTGGCCATGCCCTAGGGCATCAGCCAGGGAGGGGGAGCATCAACCGACCAAAATACATTTTTTTATAGGTTGGCAAAAAAATCTATAAATTTAATTTTTAATTTTTTCAGTAACAAGGGTAAATATTACATTTGGCAAAAGAGAAAGAAGAAAGCTCTATTTATGATTCCCGGAACTTGTATAGAATTATTTAGTTTGTTTATTGCTTCTCGTGTAATAACATGCGTATTGCGTTTTATGGACTTTATCATATTGTGTGCTTCGTACGTGTTGCGACGAGTAGAAATGGGACAGTGGCTAATTGACTCATTCAACCCATTGTCTCAACCCTTCCCAAAATTTTTTTATTTTCTATTGTCATTTAGTTTTAGTTTTAGCACTTAATACACTATTTTCCCTCTAGTCATTAAAATTCATTTCATGAAATTTTAATATTTTGCTTTTAGAAATTAAAATAAATTTTATTTCCTCTGCTAATAAATGTTAATATCTGTATTACAATGCCATAGGCCCTAATATTTTACTTCAGATCTTACATTAATATGCAGGTAAATGACATTAAAATTGTATAAAAGGATTACATTTGCTTATTTATAGGTGACGAAACACGGATTAGTTAGTTCTGTGGTTTTAAATACAATAGGCAACGTAGTAAGAATTCAAATAAACAAATATATCGGCTTGTTGTTTTTTTTTGGGGGGGGGGGAGGGGAGGGCTTAATTTTTACTTTCTCCCCCCTATACCATAGTATATGGAGAAAGTATTGTTTTCGTCAAAATTTTCGAATTTGAGTTGTTGGTGGATTTATCCGTTTTGGTGCCCCCTGGTTCCAAAAAAGTGGTTTTCCGAGTGATGTCTATGTGTGTGTGTGTGTGTCAGGATGTAAACAGAGCTAGAGAATGCCCCAAAGGTCCGATTTTGATGAAATTTGGTATGTAGGTCGTAGGTCCAAACCCACAATAATTCCAGGCGTTTTTTTCATTTTTTTAAATTTTTTATTTTTAAGGGTAGTTTACCCCCAAAAACCCTCAAAAAAACACGAAAATTTCAAATTTCTCAAAAACAGCTCTAATGATTTTGATAAAAATTTTTGGTTTATTAAGTTTAAAATGCTGAATAAAATGACATCAACTGCATCTCCGAGAAAATGCGCGTTCAAAAGTTATGGAGTAAAAAGTGTTTCAAAAATCAATTTTTTTTATTTTCAAAATAGCTGTTACCTTGAATTAAATTTTATTCATGACCATTAAATCAAGCTCAAAAAACTAAATAATCTAGGATTTTAAATTATTGCTCTACATTAAGTGGAGAAAATTCAATTTTTCGTTTAGCGGTAAACGCAGTACGTTGTTAAAAGCCACAGACGTAGGGTCAAATGAGCGCTGCTCAACTGGTAGCTATCCAGCTGAGTCATCAAGACATTAATGTTTGAAGCTTTTAACACCTTTTTTCATATTGTTGGGAGAAAGTATGTGTCAGTTAACTGATACCGTTTATTACCTTTGACCTAGAACATCAAAAGGTGTTAATCCAGCCCTGAAAGCCTAGTGAAAAGAGGACCAGAAAATCTCAGGATTGGTAGAAAGAATTAGACCAGTATCAAGAACCTTGAGGCAGAAAAATCAATTCTCCAAGATACCAACATTAAAATACAAACTAAACACAAAAGAATAAAAGAGAATGTTAGGGGTAAAAAGTACTCTAGTTCAAACTCTTGAACAGGAAATTTCCAAACAACTTGGGATCATCATAAGATTAGTTAAATGCAAGAAACTGATGGAGCTTGAAGAACCAAGAAAACTGACATTGGAGATTTTAGAAAGAAATAAACGGTATCAGTTAACTGACACATACTTTCTCCCAACAATATAAAAAAGATGTTAAAAGCTTCAAACATTAATGTCTTGATCACTCAGTCGGATAGCTACCGGCTGAGCAGCGCTCGTTTGACCCTATGCACGTCTGTGACTTTTAACAACGTACTGCGTTTACCGCGAAACGAAAAATTGAATTTTCTCCGCGGCCACTTGACGTAGAGCAATAATTTAAAATACTGGATTATTTAGTTTTTTGAGCTTAATTTAATGGTGATAAGTAAAATTTATTTCAAGACAACAGCTATTTTGAAAATAAAAAAATTGATTTTTGAAACACTTTTTACTCCATAACTTTTGAACGCGGATTTTCCCGGAGATGCGAGTGGTGTCATTTTATTCACCATTTTAAGCTTAATAAACCACAAAATTTTAATCAAAATCGTTAGAGCCGTTTTTTAGAAATTTTGATTTTTGACGATTTTTGAGGGTTTTTGGGGATAAAATACCCTAAAAAATCAAAATTTCAAAAAAATGAAAAAAACGCCTGGAATTATTGTCGATTTGGACCTATGTACCAAATTTAATTAAAATCGGACCATTAGGGCATTCTCTAGCTCTGTTTACATCCTGACACACACACACACACACACACACACACACACACACACACACACAGACATCACTCCGAAAACCACTTTTTTGGGTTCAGGGGGAACCAAAATGGATAAATCCACCAACAACTCAAATTCGAAAATTTTGACGAAAACAATACTTTCTCCATATACTATGGTATAGAGGGAGAAAGTAAAAATTAATGTATGCTGAATTTGCTTTTTTATCTCATGTCAATAGCATTATTATGAAAGAGCGAAATTGTTCTACAGATAGCATGAAAGATCTTGGTCTGATGGCCATTTACAGCTGAAACAATTGGAGTTGAGCGTCGAAATTGCATATTGGTTTTAGTCTATTATGGTGACCAATTTGAAACCAGTAGTCAAGTATGTTAGACGCCAAGATATTCCTTATGATCTAAGTTATTGCATGTTATTTATTGTAACTTAATTTTACTTTGGGAACCTCGTCCGTGGAGAGTTGAGTTATCAAGAGTCAGTTAGTGTTTTACTAGGACAAGATCAATTTAAATAAAGAATGTAATTCAATATTTTTTTTTATTTTTGTCATGGAGCATAGCTCAATTTTCTAAATCATTTTGAATCTCTTCTAAAGTCTTATTTTTGGTTTCTGGGACTATGAGATAGACAAATAATGTTCCAAAAATGGAAAAAACAGTAAAAATGAAGAAAGCTCCTCCTCTACCTAGCAAGAAAGTGACATCATAAAAGAAGTTTGTGATAATGAAAGCAAAGAAATAATTGAACATACACACTACTGAGGCAGCATATCCTGCAATTTGTCTGGGGTAAACTTCACCCATAAAGACCCATGGGATCGGACCAAAGCCGAGTGCATATGAAATTAAATATAAACAAACAGCCGTAATAGGCACCCAGGAGAAGGATTCCACATCAAAGTTTTTGTCCTTCATGAGGAAAAAAAGCCCAATGAAGAACATGCAGATAGCCATTGCAATGTCGGAGAACAGCAGCAGAGGTCTTCGGCCCAGTTTGTCCACCACGATAGACGAAATGTATGTGACTATCAGGTTCACCAGGCCTGTCACGATGGTCTGCACATTGGAATTGATGCTGCTCCCAGCTTGCTGCAATCAGATGTTAAATCAGCAAAAAAGTTTAGTTTAGTGATGTAAGATTCATAGGGTGTCTTCTATATAAACAGGGTGTCTACTGGTCACCGAAGTCACCAAAAGTCACCGAAAGTCACTGATTTTAGTTAATGGTCACCGAAGTCACCAAAAAGTCACTGATTTTTCTTGAAAATGGAAGAAAAGTCACACATGTTTAGTATAAATTGCGAAAATAGTGCGATTGCGAGCAAAAGTTTTGCGACTATAACAATTTTTCCTTAACATTTTCTATCTTAGAGACGGAAAAGTCACTGATTTTTAACAATTATCACCCCCAAAAGTCACCAAAAAGTCACGGATTTTTATATCTCTTTGGCAGTATACACCCTGATAAAGTAAAAATTTGACCCACCGGTCATTTGATATAACACTAAATGATCTGGACCCAATTATAAAAAAAAATTTTAACCAAATTAAATAAATCTGTTTTATTGTGTTTCATTTGTTACCACTGTTGGGATATAATAACTCAATAAAATGTCGTTTTTCCATAAGATTAACATTGAAAATTTAAAACCTGTAAGGCATATCCCTAAGGGCCAATGTAAATTGTAAAGCCATACTTGCACTGGGCAAACATGTTCGCCAAACAAAGTTCTTCCGAACTTTTGTTTGTTTGTTGCTAACCTTATAATAATGTCAATCATATGACAGGTAATTGTTCGTTAGGAATGTTTGTTAATTTTTGGTGTTTGCCAAAACAGTTTGCCACGAATCTTCGGCCAGTTTGGGCGCGGCTTAATGGGTTTTTGCCCATCTACAAGACACTACCTTTCTTTTTGTTTTTGCGGATTTATCCTACAGTGCACATAAGCTTAGAAAAAGGAAGAAATGTTTTGTGCTTGCCAATTAATATAGAGATAATGGTAAGTAACCGTGTCCAAGCATTGTTTGGTAACTGAGCGATATGCTGTGCGCTTCTCATTCACACATCCAACAGTAAAATGCAAAACATTTTGGACTAATGTGAATTATTCCTTAACTAAACACCTAGGAACTGTGCATCTGATCACTCAAAGAGCAGTGAAAATCTATCAATCTATCTATATATAAGCATGTAATTCTGGAAGCAAAATTTTTTGAGAAAAATTAGGAGTATTTGCAAATCTCTGGACATGGGAGGGGGTCTCAAATTTAAGAGGGCGTTGGAGTGCCGCCATGTTTGATTTATTTCCCATAAGAGCAATGCTAAACTTGTCCCCGGCATTTGTCATATAATTTCTTTATTTTTTGTCCGATTGGTTATTCAGAATAAATAGCTTTTGAATCACAATTAAATTCCCCGTTCCTTTTGCGAGATCGATTCTTTGTAAATAATTTATAAAATTCTGTAGAAAATGTTTTAAAAGTAGTAAAAAACTAGCTTTAGTATTTCAAGTTAGTAAAAAACACTAATTTTTATAAAAAATTCCTCTCGCAAACCAAATCCGCCTTGATGAACCCTTTATTTAGAGCTATAAACCATTATTTTCTGATTATAAATAAAAGAGTTATTTGACATCCCGTTTAACATTGCTCTTATGGGGGAAAGGCGGAATTTGGATTGACTCCAACGCCCTTTTAAGGTCTCGGTTCCAGGCATAAAGAAAAAATATTGGTGTGTCCATAAAGTTACTAGAAGTTGAGAAATAATCAGTGGCGGCTCGCCCATAAGGACTCCTGGATGCCGCCCCTCCTAAAGAATTGATTAAAAATCAAAATAAATAAACTAACAAATATATTATTATGAGAATATTTAACAGAATGACAATTGTATAGGTCATAAGTTGAAGATAGAAACAGATCGTACCAAAATAAATCCAAAATCGACGACGATTGTGTCTCTGATTCTGTCGCGGCCGGCTCGGGCCGGAGCGACGGACGCCAGCCATGGCGTCCTAGCGCTCTTGTAAAATCAAATGGAGACGCGCATACGCGCAGCTCACTCACACAGGCACACCCAACGGCTGCTAATGCAACGCTCTGCCCGGCGCCTTAGGCTGCGCGCGCCACTGCTCCAGCCACTGCTACAAACCGAGCAGTGCCAAATTGTGACTGTCAGTTCTTTCGTGATTCAGTCGTCCGTCTGGGTTCTGTTGTGCGTAATGTTGTACGTGTTGTTGTGCGTTGTGTTGAAATAGTGAATTATATAGATTTGAGAGGAAATGTAAATGGGTGAAAGTGAAATGGGTGACGTTGGAGATGAGCAACATTTACACCAGGTAAATCGTATAGTAGGTAATAGAATGAAAAAAAAACATTGAATATTAGAATTACTTTGAAGCTCATGTGGCTTCTAAAAGGCCCAATTTAGTTATTAATCAAATGCAAAGTTGAACAAAAAGAAAAATAGTTTTAATCAAAAGTGTTTTAGAAATTTATACAATTAGGCCAATTGGCCTGTGGCTGTAAAATTAAAAACTCGTTTTTCTGTAACACTTGCTTGATTATAGTGATTCAGGATCGTGCCTTAACTGTTGGTGGTATTTCGGAGATTAAACATTTGAACTAAAAAGTTAAGATACATAAAACGAGTGACAAACACAATAATGCGTGGATATAGAGTTTGATGAAATACTTGGAAAGATCAACATTAGATTTGAGACATTAAATAAAACTATATTCCCACAAAATGTCTTAATAGATGCAGATTTTTTATTTTTATTTTATTTATTTACTTAATTATTTTTTTTGCTGGATTTCGTTAAGCAAAATCATTGACTATGTATTCATAGTCGATGGCAAAATAATCTCACATTGTGATGTATCCTTTACAGTTAATAAAACAATTGATTGTATTAAGGCTTTCAAGTACAGTACGATAAATAATTTAAATATGAAGTACACAAAGTAAGAAACTCCCCAGAACTGGATTAGTCCAGTATGTGAACAATAGTGTACATGAACCCAGACGTAAACATGGTTTGAAGACCGGAAATATATTGTCGCGAATGAAGTGTGTGACGTCTTAACATCCGGGGTAGCGGACCGCTTTCAATTCTTAGAACACACCTGTCCGCGGCAAAACTATTTCAGTCTGATTTGTTTCCTCAATTCAAACAAATGTCACGAAAAATAAGTAGGCCTAAACGGATTCATAGCAACTGAATAAAATTGACGGTAAACAACTGCTTGTTTTAGGTCAATTTTATTGACCTAAAAAATCATCTCTGTTGTACATAACTGATACTCTGCAGTACAACAGATTATCAGTTATGTGCAACAGAGATGACTTTTCGTCAGCAATTGTGATTAAGATTTTTAGGCTATATTGCAATTTAGTTCAACTTTGTGATCGAACTATACCTGTTTGATGGAGTAACTATAATTTGTTGACATATGAGTTAACCGTTTCCTGAAGCAGACATTACTTATCTTCACTGGCGTAAATATAAATAAAATAATGATAGGAGCCCCCCCAGCGTCCCTAACCACCGGCCGCCACTGGAAATAATGTACAATGTCCCCCATAAGAATAGCATGTGGATTCAAAAAACGTGTTTTCTGTAAATTAGAAAACATGTTTTGGTTTAATTTTTAAAATAGAGCCAGATGATAACAATGAGTGAAGATAATCTATTAATAACCACGTAGAGTGTAATATAGTTGGGAGATGACTTGTTGGCCAGCTAGAGAAAAAAGGGATTGAGGGGAGGTTACCCCCACCTTAATGATTTCTATCTATCCTATTGGTTAATTTTTTTTGTTTTCTAATATTTCAATGCTATTTCACAGCTGATAGTGGAGGGGGTATCTTCCCTTCACTAGCCAACAAGTCATCTCCCAACATTACTATAATAACATTTTTGGTGGCATTAATTTACTAAAACGCCTACTAGGACTGTTAAAAACCTAACAAAATATTACTAATTGATAGCAGATTTTTATGTTATCAATTAAATGGAAAAAAAGCCATAAAATAAAATAATTTTCCAACTGACAGTGTATGCAAATAACAAAAGCATTTTCATCATGATATGGGTATGAATTGTTATTCGAAAAACATGTTTGTTTACATGAAATTTGTTTACATGAAAGCATGTTTTGGATTTTAAAATGAGAGTCAAAAGATAAAATTGAGTTAAAACGAGAAAATTAGATCATAGTAATCAACGGAAAACGTTTGTCCCACAATCTAGGGAAATTGAAAAATGTCCCAAACTTAACAGAAAAATGAGAAATAAAATGAACAATTAAAGTATGGTGATTAAAAAAGTTTTGCTTTGTTTGCAAGAAAATGAGCATTTTGATATTTTGATTAGGAGAGTTGAATATTTTAACACTGAGTGAAGAATATCCACTTTGAGGCGCTGTGTTAAAATTAGGTGACTCTAAAACTAAGAGAATCTGAAAACCGCGGAAATATTCATTGAAACACAATAAACAAGATCATCAAATGGTTTTAAAAATTTGCATGATGAATTCTATTACTGAAAGTGGTTCTAAGCATTTGTCATGTTTTCTTTCTACTTTGCACTTTTCTACGCTATAGGTTATAGTCTTCGCTCAAAGACTATGATGTCTTTGAAAACCTTATAATCCATAGATGAATAAATGTGTAACATTAGACAAACTGGAGCATTTATAACGGGTGTCTTAGTTGTACGAGATTTGTAAAGACAGCTTTGGAGGTGGATACTCTGAACGAACAACATTGTTAAAATAGGTCTATTATCAATAAAAATTAAATCTTCTAAAAACTTTCTTTTTGAAGTATGAAGTATGATTTGAAGTTTGACTATGGTCAAAATCAAATCAAAATGGAAATCGTTTATTATCAAAAAACACTTTCAACAATCCAGCACAACTGGTAAAATAGGTTATTGTTTAGTAAATTGTTGGTGACATTTTCTTTCACTGATTAGTAAAAAACATAAACACGACATTTCAGGATCTTGAATCTGATCCTGTCTTCAAGTGGAAGAAATGCCTAGAACATAACAATGTTAGTAACAAAGTTAGTGTTATATTCTAGGTATTTCTTCCACCTGAAGCCAGGATCAGATTCCAGATTCCAAAACGTCGTTTATTTGTTTTTACTAATCAGTGATAGAAAATGTCTGCAACAATTTACCAAACAATAACATGAAATCACCATCCTCAACAATGAACTTTAAACAAAGAATGGGAAAACAGGTGACATTGTCAATAATTCTACATACTGTGTTTTCAATCAAGTAAAATATCCATAACTAATTTAAAACTAAACATTTATGGACAATCATAAATAATAACATCATTAAGATACTTGTGAATACTTTAAGAGGCCTTATCTAAAAGAATCTCTTTGGCCTTTCTTTTAAACAAACAAAAAACTTATTTTCAATATCTTTCAGCTTGACAGGAAGCTTGAACAGTTGTTTCCCTAAAAATTGAGGTAAAGTAGTTCTGTTAAACTTAGTCTATAAATTGGTAACTGCAAAACATCTATACTATTTTAGTTTTATGATTAGTGACTTTTGCCTCTATAAGCTGTTAGTTAATACTTACTTTGGTTATAAAAACTAAAATTACCTTTTGAACACACATATTTAACCCCACAGAAATATTGAGAGGAATTTGAAAAAAATGATTAGACTCGATTATTTGTAGCTGTCCTCGTTATATATTTTTTCATGGCCACAAAATACTTTACTCGTACTTTACTTTACTTTATTTTAACATATTATGTACCTTAATTGTACACTTAGTTACATTTAATTTCAGGTAAATTCTGTAAAATTGGAAGCTAATATTAAGCTTGTTTTAAGCAGAGTATGAATGAAGGATGACTGTATTGTTTTAAAGATTTTTTGGTAAAACATACAATAGGCCTACCAAATAAAGGATATACATGAGTTTCAAAAGTTATGGATATCAGACTCACCTTGAATATTGCATTAGTATAAAATACAATGGTATTGATCCCACAGAATTGTTGAAAAAACATCAAACCCAAGCAGATTATCAGAGCTTTTTTAGCAGCAGTTGTAGAAAAAGCCTCAAAAAATGAGAGCTTTGCATCTTTTATCTAAAAAAACAAACAATTTTTACTTAATGTAAAATATAAATTTTAAATTAACATCTCAACTTTTTTATTGATAAAAAGTGTATTCATTGGAAAGTTGATATGTTAATTCAAAAGTTATGCAATGTTCCATTAAGAAGAGCTGTACAAATTATAGATGTAAAATAGTTTTATTTTAATTACAAATTTTTTAACTTGGAGCTGTACTGTTGGCCAATCCAGCTTATTAAAGTAATGATAGTTCTTAAAATGGTAATTAACTTAGAGAATCCACCGACCAACTTTTTTGTCTTATACTGGTATAGCATGAAAGCAAAATTTTTTCAGTCAAAATAACATGTTTGAATGATCTGTTAAAGTGGGTTTTACATTTCTAAAACACTCAATATAGTACATAATATCATCCCTTTAGTTAAACCATGCTACAGTGTCGTGTTAGATGCTTTTTAAGATGAAGACGAACTTTCAGATAATAGCAGTTCTTTTAAATGACTAAAATGTTATCCATTACTAATAGTACATGAAATCAAATTAATTAAAAATAAAATACTGTCTAACTGTTTGATTGTGATCAGTATGAGTTGATTGGTACCTTTTAATATAGAATAACTAACTTTATCCCACGGCAATGCTTGGGTTACTCGCCGTCAGGTTTAGCTTGTTCGCTACGCTTACTCGCTGTCATGATCACCCAATATGTTAAAAATCGCTGGAATACCTAAGATTAAAATTGTTTATTGAATCTGTTTCTTATCAACAAATAAACAAAACAGATTTTTAGTTTTTTAAAAACAATTTTTTATCTTTCCTAAAAGATTTTTTTAATATATTATATGTTACCTCTGATACCTCCAAGAATATGTGGACAAAGTTTCATGATGATTGGTTGAGTAGTTTAGTTTTCATGTACAAAGCGTTACAAACATAAGTACATTTACATTTATAATATTAGTAGGGATTACCTCTGCAATATTTTGTTGCATGAGTGAAAATTCCTGCTCTATGTTGTAGTTGCTTCCTCTGAACCATTGTAAGGATTTTTTTGCTGCTGTGTCCTTATTTCTTTCCAGGTAATAAATTGGAGATTCTGGTATACATATCATTGATAATCCGTGGAGAATTGGAATCAGAAGACAAAGAAGTGATAACCAGGATACACTGACCTGTAGTATGTAGAACACACACAGCCATTAGTAACACTCAACATATAAACGGTTTCATCGTCTTTAAATTATCTTTTAAATTTGAAAATGAATCCTTCCTCGGTTACCCACCGCACACACAACCACTTCCCTATTAAATTTTGCACTTTCATTTTTACTACGTCACGACCAAAGATTAACTTAGTGCTCTGAAAGCAGGTCTGGAAGGCTGGAACAAATTATTCACTTTACAAAATATTTAGCGGTGTTTGCTATTGGTCCAAAGTGTCTAAGGTGGTTCAGACGTGCTTAACGGTTCGGCCGGCCAGGGTCTCTTTATCCACCGATAACAACAACTAAGAAGGTTGGGGGCAAATCATATTGTTCGGTATAGTAAAAGTAGGGGTTTCCCAATTCCTCTAATGCCAAATAGTTGACAGTGGGCGGTGCGTCGCCATACCTGTACAGTTCTTTACAGTGTGAAATTAAAAGTATTCTAATTTGTCGCACTTTCCAAAATTCTGTTAATATTATTCCAGCACTAAAAAGGGCATAGATTAAATTTGAAAGCACTTACAACACTTCCAACAACGTATGTGAAGAGGATGCCCACATTGAGCAGCAGCTGGAAGCAGACGCTGAGAGTGCCGCGGATATTGTTGTCAGAGATCTCTGCTAGGTACAGCGGCACCACCACCCCAAAGCCTCCAGCTGTCATACCAGTCACCAGTCGGCCAATGTACAACATCGGCACCTGCCAAAGTATTGCCTTGATGAGATTCATCTGGCCTTATAAGTCAACATGTAATGCTAATTTAAACAAAAAATACTTTCCTTTTAATGATTCTCAACTAAAAATGTAACATCAAATATAAATCTATATATATAATTCCGTAAGCGAATCGGTCCCCACGAAATATCTCGAGTTAGAAGAAAGATAGGGTAATGTATGATGGCTCATTTTAAAGCTTGAGGGCCAAGGACGCAAGGAAAAATACCAGAATTGTCAAAAGTTACCTGGGCTTCGCCCCATTGGACCTTGAAGTTCTAATGTTAATCTAATGGGAAGAAGATTTTTAGATCTCCACGTGTGATTAAACAGATGTTCCAGTGAATAATCTTTATCATAAACTCAGCTGGTTATTGAACAGATATTTCGAGTTAAGATAACCATATTTAATTATAACTTTTTAAAATTCGCAATGCACTATAAAAAAAGGAAAACACCAATAGTGATGGAAAAATTACGGATCCACTGTAGATTTCTCTCTTCAAACTCTATGTCATTATGATTTTGTGTGCGCTGAATATACCGCTGTAAAAAGTTACTTAGCCTTGGTATGGTTGATATAATAGTTAATAAAGTGGCTTTACTCAGTGCATGTCATTAAGATATTACGTTACTGCTTTGTAGTGGTTAGAGTTGATTTTTTACTAAATCATATTATGTAAACTACTAACATTGGATAAACTCCGTATGAGGAATATTTTGTTTTATACATTCTCTGCTTCTTTTCTTACATATGTCGTACGGAATCAATAATTGCCCATTAATACATAAATACGGGGAGCTTTTCATGTATGCATTGTGCAAAAACGAACAATATGTCAAACAATGTTCTACTTCATTGAACGAATAGACAAAATAGACTACAATCATAGCACAAGGAACTTTGTTAGACTCAAGTGACTTTTGGTGGTTTGAGGGGCATGAGGGGTGTCAGTGACACAGGGGTAGGGGGGCATGGGGGCCTCGGTGGAGGCATGGGTCGACATGATGCTAAACACGGGGAGGAACGGCAGGTAAGGGGGCACGGGGAGGAACGGCAGGTAAGGGGGCACGGGGATATGGGGTCCACGGGGGGCATGGGGCCACAAGGGGCACTAAAGACGTCGGTGGGCAGGGGGTTACGGGGGAGGAATGGAGGACATTGAGAGCACGGGGCTTCGAGGAAGAACGGCGGGCATGTGAGCTTGGGAGAATGTGGTTCTCAGAGGCATGGAGGCACAGGGGTACGGGGCATGGGGGTACTCGGGCCAAGTGGTCATATGGGGTACAGGAAGCACGGGTCATGAGATGATGGCATTGGGGAGACTTGGGGAGGGGGATATAGGTGGCACGGTAGAGGAATAGGGGACATAGAGAGCACGGGGGCATCAAGGAAGAACGGCGGACATGTGAGCACAGGAGAATGGTATAACACAGCACAGAGGTACAAGGGGTATGTGGGCATAGGGGGTACTCGGGCCGCGAGACATAGGGGGTACAGGCAGCACGGGTCACGAGAGGGGGGCATGGGAGGCTTGGGGTACATAGGGGAACGGCATGGAGAGGAACGGGGATATGAATGGCACGGTTAGGAATGACGGGCATCATAAGAGGTACAGGAAGCATGGGTCACGAGGGGGGGGGGCGTGGGTTAGACTTGGGGGGACATAGGGGGCACGGGGGAGGAATGGGGGATATAGAGAGCACGGGGGCATCGAGAAATAACGGCGGACATGTGAGCACAGGACAATGCGGGCACAGAGGCATAGGGGGTACGGGTACATGGGAGGTACTCGAGCCGCAAGGCATAGGGTGTACAGGAAGCACGGGTCACGAAAGGGGGACACATGGGAGGCTTGGGGGGGACATAAGGGGCACGGGGAGGAACAGCAGGCATCGGGGAACGGGGATATAGGAGGCACGGGGTGGAATGGTGGTCATGGAGGCACAAGGATGTGGGAAATACGGGGTATGGGCATGTCGGCACGAGGTGCACTAGAGATGTCGGTGGCACTGGGGATAGTGGGTATGGGGGACGGGGGAGGAATGGGAGACATAGAGAGCACCGGGGACTCGAGGAAAAACAGCGGGCATGTGAGCTTGGGAGAAAGGGGGCACAGATGCATGGGAGAATAGAGGAACGGGGGTACGGGTCACGTGGGTACTCGGGCCACGGAGCATAGGGGCTACAGGGAGGGGTCACATAGGGGGCATAGCGGGGGCATAGGGGGGTACGGGTCACGAGAGGAGAACGGGTTACTGGGGAAGGCTTTAGGGGTCATATAGGAAGCACAGGGAGGAACGGTGGACATGGGAGCACGTAGGTATGGGCGTCATGGCGGCATTGGCATTGGGCACATTTGACACGGGAGACGTCGGATACTCTTTGGTTAGTTTGACATGGGATACACAGAGGAGGAATGGGGGACATAGAGGACACTGGTTCCTCATGGAAGAACGGCGGGCATGTGGGCACAGGAAAATGGGGGTCCCACTGACATGGGGGGCACAGGGGTTCGGGGGCATGTTACTCGGGCCATGGGAGCATATGGGTTCAGGAAGCACGGATCACGAAAGGGGTCGAAGGACATAGCAAGTGTGGGGAGAGTGGGGGGGCACAGGGGTCCTAGATGCAGTAGTGTACAGTATTAATGGGATAATAACCAATTTGTCATGTTGTATTAAACTACTGTATTCACTCGAGTTACAAACTCATTATGTGTACGTGTTTAAGTTCAAAACTAATTTTATTACGTGCGGCAGTCTAATTGTGCAAAAAAAATATTTTCCCCATAAAATAGACAATTTACTGTATTGCTTAATGCAAGGGAGAATATTGGCGAATTACTGATTTGTTACCACCAAAAAATATTCGTCAAGATTAAGTCATATTTATAAGAAAATCCATCCGTGTAAATTTACAGTACAGCTTGAAAAGAAATATAATAATTTTGCAACTAGGTAATGAATTGAAACTTAATTTTTGAGATAAAATCATCATTTGGATTTTTAGGGGCCTTTGCCCCTACAAGCCCCTAGTAGTATTTAAATAGATCCTGCTTCTATTGTACCCATTCGATACATTCATATTTGTAAAATTTTCACTATTAGTATTGTTCGGTAAAACTAATTCATTTTTAATTTTTCAAAGAAAATTTTTACTCATTTACTAAAACATACCATCAAGAATCAAAAATTTTACTGTCATAGAAAATACAATAATGTACATTGAGTTTGTACTTACACTTACAGTAATGTTAACTTCGTTAATAATCGAATGGCAGATTTTAATTCCTCATTTATGTTCCTTCTTCCACTAATAACATCATATGATAAAGTCCCGCAAACTCGGACTAGTGTAGACTGAACAGTGTTCGGGTTTGTAAAGTTCTGGGTTATAGAGAAGAGTAAACATTTAACAAAATCACAAATAGTGTGCGTTATTTATTACTATAACAAACATGTATTTAATGCATAGGCTGCATACATAGGCCTAATACAAAAACTAATAAATAAAAACTTAAATCTTATACGTTAATAGACTTAAAAAAGCACCACATTGTGCTCTGGATTATGACATAGCGCTTGTGGTTTTACATCCTTATTTATTAATACTAATATGTTTAGTTATTTATTCATGTCTTCACTTTTATCCTTTCTTATAGTAGTTGATAATGAAGAAAAATTGGTGATGAATTCACCAATTTTTATTTCTCAGAATGTTGGTGAGAAGTGGTTGCTCCTGTTTTAAAATCAAGTCCTAACTTTTGACCGCACATTTACCATGTAGAGGGTTCTTCTGATTTAATTCCTTGATTTAAAGTAAAATTGCTGCCTCAGTTTACTCTAACACAAATTGTTACTTGCTCATATTGACTCTTATTTTTTGACCTGGCCCAAAGGCCCTGCTGCCCACCTCCTCCCCCTTTGGCAGGGATGGTGAATGATAAAATAGTTCAAAGCATAATTATTGGATCCCTAGTGAATCTTATAGACGTCACAAAAACTGACCGAAATGAAACTTATTCCATGGCAATTAATATTACGGTTTCCTTTTAATTTTCACCAACCCTACTAAGAGTTGGAGGCAACAGGACCAGTGCTTGGTATATCTACAAAAAGTCATTATAAGAAACTATATGAGTTATTATAAACTAATACAAATTTCTACTGAAACGGATTCCGGAATTTTACTATAAAATTGAAGATTTACTGAAGAACCATCTATATTACAATTTAATTCTAGAGAAGATATATGAGCTTCTCACTCCAGATATTAGTAGAACATGTGGCTGAAAAAAACCCACATGTTATGCACTTATGTTTTCTTCCTACTATAAAAATGTTAATTTCTTCAACTGTCCACCTATCCTAAGACTCACATTCTGAGCCCATGCCAAGAGAGCAAAGCCAAGGGTGGAGAAGACGCAGAGCACTTGCATGGCAGTCTTGCGGCCGAGGGTTGTTACGAGCCATCCGACCGCCGGGGCGGCAAACAGCGCCCCCAGTGGCATCAATGAGCTGACCCAGGAGAACTGGCCACTGGTCACTGGGAACCCGTACTGCTGCTCCTCCTTAAGTGGAACCTCTGCAGTCGACGTCCAGCCCAGGCATGTGCCTACGTTGAGCGCTCCCAGGTTGGCTGCAGAGGAGAATATTGCTCATATATTGATATGGTATTGACAAGTAAAAAAATAAAGAAAAGCTGGTAGAGGCAAGTTTGTCCCCGAATCATCAAATTATTTAATACATAGTTTGGTAACATTTGAGGTACGGTGTCAAAAAATTTGTCTCACAGTTTGTCCACAAAGTTGGTTTTTTGTGCAAAAGATTGCCAATAATTTTAATAAAGATTAACATTGGAAATAACTTTTTCTTCATACCCATTGTGATAAACAATGGTGCCAAATAGAGGTTCATTTCATTTCATTTCACTCGGCTTCTCCTCGTACTTGAAACTGGATCTTGCACCGATAACAAGCACTTTCCGGACTAGTGACAAAATATACTACTGATGCATTGCGATATAAAAACCGCTGTCAATAAAACCTAAGAACTTGTTTTAACAGCAGAATAAAAACAATCAAACTACCGTACTACAGTACTGAAATGTCAACCCAATCTGATGCGGCTTTGCAATTCAATACTTAGTTTCATCATGTTTTAGGTGAACTTGTGTTTTATTTATTTTTTTGTATGAAAAAAATTAATTTAGTTTACGATTATTACAAATTTCATTCTTCAATGTTGATAGTACAAGAACTCTTTAATTTTACTTTTGATAACATATAATGTTCTGTGTTACTATGCCAAAATAAAAATTTAAGAAAGATATATATATATATATATATATATATATATTTCTTAAATATATCTCATATCCTTACATATATATATATATATACATATATATATATGAATATATATATATATATAACTAACTATGTATATATATATATATATAATATATACAGGCAAAAATAATATATACAGGGTGAACAACTTAACTGTGCCACCATTGGCATATCCTAAACTATGAGATTTAGAGAAAACTTTAAATGGGGAACATCACCTATTTTTTTAAGATGATAAAAAATGTGAATTTTATTTTCTTCTAAATGGCCGCCATTTTCCAATATGGCGGCCAACTTTAAAATTTCTTATGGAACACCCTATATTTAATGGTGGTTTTGGAAAGTACATGTAATTTTGAGACATTTTTAATCCTCGACATTTTTCTCTAAACCTAACGGTTATTGAGCTACAGGTAATTAAAGTTCATTTTTAGTTCCATAAGAATAACATGAGACAAACTTTATCTGTCCATATCTCCGAAACCATTCAGTAAAATAAAAAATACTCAAGAATAAAAATGTCTTAAACTGATGTTTTAATGCAGTTTTTTTCATAATAACACCACTTTGCTACAAATTTAATTTTTTGACCGCCATCTTGGAAATAAGTTAATAAGTTCTGCGTAAATGATAATTTTTATGTGTGAAATGTTCTTCAAACATAATTTTAAGACATTTTTATTCTAGAGTATTTTTTATTTTACCGAATGGTTTCAGAGATATGGACATATAAAGTTTGTCCCATGTTATTCTTATGGAACTAAAATGAACTTTAATTACCTGTAGCTCAATAACCGTTAGAGAAAAATGTCAAGGAATAAAAATGTCTCAAAATTACATGTACTTTCCAAAACCACCATAAAATATAGGGTGTTCCATAAGAAATTTTAAAGTTGGCCGCCATATTGGAAAATGGCGGCCATTTGGAAGAAAATGGAATTCATATTTTTTATCATCTTAAAAAAATAGGTGATGTTCCCCATTTAAAGTTTTCTCTAAATCTCATAGTTTAGGATATGCCAATGGTGGCACAGTTAAGTTGTTCACCCTGTATATAAACCAACTAAAGTATTTTATGAAAATTATTTATATTGCAAATACTGTGTACAATGAAAATAAAAAGAGGAATATATTTTTTTTATAATAAATTTTTTACTAAACTTTAGCACCAACCCAAGAGTGCACCAATGTACTGAGGAAGTCGTGAGGTTGGCTGTTGCTGAACCACCTTCACACTGCTCGCTGTGGCTGATACCATTTTATTTTATTTCCGATTCTTCAAACATTTATACCTGTTTTGACAACAAAATTTGTTAGATAAACCTGTTCTCTATTATTATTACTATGGAATTAGCTTATAAATTTGATTTATTTAAGTTAAACTTAAAAATAATGTCTGCTTTTGTTAGACTTTCTTTATAGGTTTGATTTTTCATTTAAAATAAAAGCATAAAGTGTTATTTGTAGAAGAAAAGTATCAAACAATGAATTTGTTTCGTTAGAATTAATATATCTACTATATTCTACAGTAAGTAATTGGGTTTCCCACATTAGGCCAAAAGATATCCTTCATTAGCTAACTTTTTTTACACTGTTTTACTTAACACTAATTGAACAATACGGGCATTGGTTCATTTATATTTCACAATTTTGTACCAATATTTTACGTTTTCTTGACATTTAAGTATTCACTATATCACTATTTTGAGACAGGGACCTCACATAGTGGGTATTTTAACCTGAATATGAATACGCGATCTTGTAGTCGTGTTACTGACTAAGGTACTGACCGACATTCTCCTTAGACAGTACTATTAATTAATAAAGCCCAACATATTAATAATTGCCCCAACAGCCAATGGCATCTAGGGACCTACAGTTTAACGTGGGATCCGAACCACAATTTCAACCTCATAGTTTCTTGAATGTAAAGATCTGTTTTAACTCTTTTCTTTAATAAAAAACCTTCTATATATTATAATTTTTTAACTTTAGTTATGTTTATATACTTTTCTATTTTACCTCAACATTGGCAACAATAATTCTGATAAGATAATAATATGATTTTAATAGCTTATATTTAACCCTTTGATCGGGGGCGCATAGCTGAGGTTACCTCCGCACTCACAAAAATAAGTAAAAAATGTTGAAAGATTTTGTTTTCAAGTTCCCTTTAATACCACTTTAGAAGAACCATGTAAAGAGTCACTACTTCTTTTTCTAAATTTATAAAATCTTTAATAATATTCATTCATTAAACCAAAAATATTATTTTATTGAATAGTGTAATGGATGAATCAAAACAAATTCTACATCAGAAATCTATTTTAAGGTAAATAATGCAATACTTACTTGATTGTGAAGTTTTTAGGACATAAATTTTCTTTACAACTATCCACACCTGTTGGATTTATACAACTGACCAGAAAGGCTTCAGAACCCGATTGATAAAGTGAGTGTTCAAATTCAAGTAGGAAACAAGTCTTCAGAGTGAACATCTATGACATACTGAAGTACCAGTAGCTCGGCAGTGTTGTCGGTCCAAGTACGTAAATAACATTCATGAGGACCAAACATTGAAATCTAAACCACAGGAACTGACTAGTAAATATTCTTATCTAAAATCTGATAACTTTTAGAAAACAAACTCAGTGTTGTTGAGTATCCGGTAGATAATAAATAAAGTAAATGACAGCAGTTATACAGCAGGTAATCGTGAGATATAGCTTCACTTTGTTTATATAGATAGATTACAATGACCCTTTAGCTAATATTTATCACTGTTATTCTTTAAATTTTTTAAATTCTTCTAATCACTTAAATGGATATGGGTAGTGGATCTTAACAATATGTTGGTCTCAAATTAGGTTAACAGTAAAGCTGTTGTTGCGGGTGCGCTCCCTATCTCTGCCAGCCGATGACTGCCCCTCCGGTCCCCCCTCTCCCGCACATGGTTATCAGCGAGGCACCGTGCAATAGCAAGAAGCCGGAGAGTAAAAGAAATATGCCTCCGCGAAGGAAGACCCCACAAGGGGGTTTCTCCCTTCAGTACTTTATTTGAAAATACACATGTAAGTCAAGAATTCAAAGTGGCTCACCAGCAGGGCCTAGCACCTTAAAGTACGAGCCCATGCACGGGCAAGTCAAAAGATAAGAAACAATAAAATTGTAGGGAAAGGAAGAGGGAAAGTTAAATATTTGAAATTGTTAAAAGAAAGAAAGTATAAAATTACCTAGTTTTGGTTGCGGGCCCCATGACCGCGTCGGCGTTGGTTGTGTCCAGCAGGTGGGTTTTTCTGCGCCGCTGGCTGGGGAGCAGGAGCCAGAGCAGGAGTGGGCTGCTGACGGGGGTTGTAATGACAGCCCTGGCGGGGAGGCTGGACGGGTATCTTAAATCCCGGTGGAAAGACAACGATGGAGGCAGAGGCTGCTGTGAAAGCCGCAATGGCCGTTGCCCAGCCATGGTGCGTGGCAATGAAAAGAAGATGTAATCGCTAGTAAACAATATAACGCATTTCGTCATCCTTGTCCTCGATGTCGCTGACGACGTTGAGGAGGAATTGAACCACATGATGGTCTCGTCCAGTGATATTTGGGAACTTGGCGAGGAGCGCCGCGGCGAAGCGTTGGATGGTACACTCGTATGCGGTCAGGAGGGAAGTGGAAGGCAGCGAGCGTAGGCGAGCCCAGTCGAAGGCAGGATCAGCTGGCGGACCCACTAGCCCAGGATCTTGAGGGGCGGCGGCAGGTGGCGCCTGTGCCGGAGGGACGAGAGAGGCAGCCGGGACATTTGCAGCCATCTGATTCACTGTCGCAGTGAGTTGAGTTGGCTGTTCCTGATTTTGAAGAAGAGCTTCTTGCTTCACATTCAGTCGCAGTGGAGTTGGAACGGGAAGTTGCCGGAGAAGATGGGCCCATTGAAAAGCCTACGCAAGAAATGCAAGGCCGAGAGTGTTGGGCGGCAGCGAGATCGGGGTTCCAAAGAGAGTCTGACAGTACGAACGGGGCGGCAAAGCGACGACCTGGGCAGGTGCCGACGAGTGACCGCTTATTGGACTAAGGATGACGCTAAAAACTGGACTCTGGCGGAGCTCAGAACAGAGAGGGCCAGGTGTGCCAGGAGGTGCTAGCGCGTGCAGACTACGAGATGGAGAGCAGCAACTAGAGGACGAAGAACTAGACGAACATCGGGCTCGAGAACGGGTAACTGGGGGAGAATCGTGCATGAGAGGCAACAAAACTCAAATAGGTCTTGGTGTTCACATTTGCAAAGCAGTACTTAATGCTTTATTTAAAATATCACTTTGTCAAAAGTGTTTGTAGAGGAAAATGTAGTGTTTTATACCCATCATACAACAAAGTTATGCATCTTAAAAAATTATTACCGTATGTTTATACTTATTTGCCAAAAGTATGCTTGGTATTAACAGTAACTCATAAAACTATACTGCATCACATTGCAGTATTCATATTACACTCTATTGTTATTAGCTCCCAAGTAATAAATTACACTAAGGTAACTTCTCAAAGTGCTTCTCTTATTCAAATCATTTTCACATTTTATAGTCGTTCCAACTGAACAAGTAATCGCCACCGGAACTGATTCCGTTTGTTTATCTTTTTTCTGTAGATCACAATTAAGTTACCAAATTTTTTCCAGGTTAGTCTTATATCAGTCTTTGTTTAGTTGTAGGCTATTTTAGATGTTTTTTGTTTTGTTTTTTTTTGCATTAGAAAAATAAGTTTCAGGGCGTTAATTCAATAATATGTAAATTCAATAATAATAATAATAATATGTAAATTAATAATTCTAATAATAATAATAATAATATGTAAATTAATAATATGCAATAATATGTAAATTCAATAAAGTAATTTCAATGTTACTTAATATCTTATTATTGCTTTTAGGCTATATAAACTGTTATTTAAAAGTTTTAAAGGTACGTCGGCCAATCCTTTATTCAGCTGGGCCAAAGAAGTGTACCTATGCCGGTGCCAAGTTCTTCAATGCCCTGCCACAAGAATTAAAGAGAGCAAGTATTAAGAATCTAAAACATCAACTTGCAAGATGGCTCATTGAAAGACCATTCTATACAATTGATGAATTTCTTGATTGGAAAAACTTTCAATCCTAAAATGACTTTTGAGTGTTAAATGAACTTGGACACTTTAAACACTGAGCATGTAATTTTTTGTTTGTGACACTCTTTCAAGTCTTGATGACTTTGAAATAAAGAATTTCTCTCTCTCTCTCTCTCTCTCTCTCTCTCTCTCTCCTCTCTCTCTCTCTCTCTCTCTCTCTCTCTCTCTCTCTCTCTCTCTCTCTCTCTCTCTCTCTCTTCTCTCTCTCTCTCTCTCTCTCTCTCCTCTCTCTCTCTCTCTCTCTCTCTCTCTCTCTCTCTCTTTCTCTCTCTCTCTCTCTCTCTCTCTCTCTCTTTGAGTGGAAGTTGGAGAATCAAAGTACATTAGCCATATTTGAAAGGAACACAGCATTGTTAAAACAAATGAGCTAAACTACTAACTCATGTGTTAAACACATATCACAATATCTATAGACATTTCCATATTTTAAGTAATATAACACAAAATTAAAAAAAGTTAGTAAAATGAAAAAAAATTACTCACAATAATATAGGATAAGTTAAAATAATGAGTTTTGGTTAATAGGATACCAGTAAACTAGTAATTGTGTTTTTAAAGATAATAATTATCATCGATAAAATGAATTTAGAAAGTTAAAGTAATAAAAATTGAACTGTGTTCTTGTTAATTTTATCTGCATGAATTTAAAAAGTAAAATAAATTATTAATCAATAAACTTAGTTATTCACTAGAGTCTTGCTAACCAGACTAATGTGGATCAAACACATTGTCCTTGTCAGTGAAAATTCCTTGTTATCGGGAAAGGAATATAGACATAAGAAAATGTACAAATACATTTATTCCTGTAAGAAAAATTTATTTATTACATAACATAATGTTATATACAAAAGAACTCCTCTTTTACTATTTTTACATTTATCAAAATATTGTTTATTTAAATCATATGTATTAATATATGTTATATGTATTAATATATTAATAATATGTTTTGACACCGGTTTTCAAAAGAGCTCGGCCGTTACCCTTTATTACCAAAAGTTAGTGCAGAAATTGATAGGTTGGAGAATGAAGGTATAATTACAAAGGTCAACCAAAGTTCGTGGGCAACTCCGGTTGTTCCTATAATAAAGGCTAATGGGAACATACGATTATGTGGAGATTACAAAGTCACCCTCAATCCACACTTGATCATTCCCGAACACAATATGCCTCGAATAGATGACATTCTGGCAAGGATGGGCAACTCTTCTAAATTTACTAAAATTGATATTTCTGAAGCTTACCTCCACATGCCCGTTAAAGAGGAATTCAGGGAACTACTAACTATCAATACTCACAAAGGTCTTTACAGGGTAAACCGTCTTCCTTTCGGAATAGCCAGCGCTCCAGCTATCTGGCAGTCTGCGATGGAGAACATCTTACAGGGAATCGAAGGAGTTGACGTATTTTTCGATGACGTAAAAATAACAGCCCAAATGATGAAGAGCATTTTAAACGACTGCGTGAAGTTCTTGGCCGGTTTAAAGAGAATGATTTGCATATTAATGTTAGTAAATCATAATTCCTTGTTAATGAAATTGATTTTCTTGGTTATCATGTATCACACAAGGGGATAAGTAAGAGTAAACATATTACAGAAGCAATACAAGAGCTCAAAAGACCCAGTAACTTGCAAGAAGTTAGGCAGATCCTTGGTTTGATAAGTTATTACCGAAAGTTCATTCCGGACTTGAGTGAAAAGCTACATGCAATAATAAATCTCACTAGGGCCGAAACTCCGTTCATTTGGACAGACGATTGTGAACGTGCCTTCCTACTAGTAAAACATGAAATGATGTCTGAAAAAATCTTGTGTCATTTCGATCCTCAATTACCTCTCATACTGGCCACTGACGCTAGCCAACATGGGATTTCGGCTATTCTTTCACACATTTTCCCAGATGGGAGCCCCCATGAAAATAGTTGTTCAAATTTGATCAAAAAAATATATCAGAACCTGATTAAATTTGATCAAATTGGTATGGATGATGGGACATTCCAGGATCAAATCTGATCAAATCTGATCAGGGGTTTGATCAACTTTGAACAAGTCTGATCAGTCTTGATCAAACTTAAACAAATTTGATCAGGTTCAATTTTGATCAAATTAACTCAGTTTTGGTCAGATTTGATCAGTAATAGTCAGGTTTGTTCAGTCATGATTAATTATATTCAGATATGATTAGTTTGTGCAGAAATTATCACTTTTATTCATTTTATATCAGATTTTTTAAATATAATAAGAAATGGTTAGATTTAATCAGGTATAAAACTCCAGATATTTATATTAATTATATTAAATAAAAGGGTTAGTAGTATAAAAAAAATACTATTTGATTATATGTATAGTCCTATATAAAAATAAATAATACAGGTACTGTAAGTACAAAGTTTTGCCTTATAGGCTACTGCTTTAATAATGTCTTTTACAAGTTTATATAACTTATATAATTTATATATATACATATACAATACACATTATACATGGTAGTATATTGACCGGAGTCTTTGTGCTTTCAGCACAAAATTTTAAATTAGTACAAAGATACAGGTTGCAATATGTTTGTTCTATAACTAATTCAGTTAATATTTATGCACCTCTAGCTAGCAACAGAGCCAGTCCTGTCAGGATGTCAGTATAACACAGAATAACAAAATATCTAAATTTTGTCAAGCTTTGTAAACTTTAAGAAAATTGTATAGTATTCTTTGTTTTAATGGCAACCCTAAATGTAGGGAAGTGTTGTTCTATATTGAATAAAGATATATATAACACACAAATAACACAGAACAACAGAATGACGAATGCTATACGTTACATCTCTATTTGTTCTGCGGTTGACAAGGAGGAGAAACTTGTCAAAACATATAATAGCAGATATAAACATATGTGTCAAATAGCACACTGAGTCGTTAGTTATAACTGAATTCAGTTGAAAATATTTCCATCACATTATGTCGTTCATTTGAGCTGAAAACCAAAACATAATTTGGTTTGGCCTGATGAATAATTAATTAACAAACCAAACATCTCGAGTATAGAGACCAGTAGTTAGCCGCGGGCCAGGTGTTAGTCACACACACTCACTCTTGCGCTCTTGCACACCTTCCCGTCGCGGTGTCGGCCGGTGGGCAACTGAGCCGGCGTCGTGACAGCGCAGCCTCCGCCAACCGCCCCCCCCCCCCCGGCCACAGACGGCGGGCGCCTTCATTGATCCGACGCCCTCCCATGTACAAACGGACACACTCCGCGCATACACAACATAGTGAAGCACAAAAATATACTTATGTTAAATTAGCACAAGGATTACGGTATATTAGAATAGAACATAGTTAATTCTTTATTAAAAATAATTAAGCGATTTTCAATCATATAATGCTCAAGTCTGAAAAGTGTTGACTTTTTTCCCATCTTTTTTACATTATTTTTAACATGAGTAAATTAATGACAATCTGATCTGTGTTGTATTTATTGAAGTAACTTATTTATTTTATTTACACACTGATTCTCCTTTATATATTCAAAGAAAATTGGTATATATATTTATTTAAATAATAAATTTCTGACCAAATAAATTATTTTCTTCCAATTATGAAAAAAATGTAATTTACAAATACTCAACCAATTATTAAAAATATATAAAAATTCCATGTTGTTTCGTGTATGCTGAAAAAATATAAAGTTTTAAGTTAACTATGCTTCAACACACTTGATCAACCCTGATCCAAGATATTTGATCAAATCTGACTTCATCTAATCAGGCCTGATCAATTTTGGTCAGGCCTGAACATATTTGATCAAGGCTGATCAAGGCATTTGATCAACTTTATTCAGGCCTGATTATATTTGATCAGGCCTAATGATACTTGATCAGGCCTGATCATTTCTGATCAGGTTCAAGTCCACCTGATCAAACCTGATTAACTTCTTTGATCAAAGTTGATCAGTTTTGTTCAAACTTGATCAAATCTGTTCAAGTCTGATTATCTTTGATCAAATCTGTTCAAATCGTTTTCATGGGGGAGTGAAAGACCAGTAGCATTTGCATCTAAGACATTATCTCACACACAAAGGAAGTACAGTGTCCAGTCTCTAATACATCTTAAGAAAAATATTCAAAATTACAGTGAAAATAACATATGTCATGAACACAATACACGATCAAAGAACCATTTAAAAATTAATAGATTAAAATATGCAAAGTCTCAAAAAATGTATTCATATTTAAATGTAAAATTTTTTAATGCTCTATCTAAAGAAGTTAAAGGATTATCAACAGAAAAATTCAAGAGATACATCAAACTATTATTAACAGAAAACTGTCTCTATTCAACAAATGAATATTTTAAAATAGTTGTAAATTAGCAGCCTATATATGTGCATAAGTATTTATATATATATTGTAATGCATCAATGATGCCTTATACAATAAAGATTATTATTATTATTATTATTCAGAAAGAAGCATTGGCTATATATTTTGGAGTGAAACACTTCTATTCTTACTTGTACGGGCGACATTTTACCCTACTCACGGACCACAAACCTCTCGTATCAATATTTGGACCTAAAAACGGAATACCTCTCATGGCGGCCACAAGATTGCAACATTATGCCATTTTCCTTCAAGCATTTACATTTGATATAAAATATAAGAAAACAAGTGATAATGGAAATGCTGATGCTTTATCGAGACTTCCTAAAAATGTGGAAGAAGCAACTGTTCTTGACTCGGCTGACGTACACGAAATAGAACTAATTTACACATTACCAGTGACAGCAGAAGAGATTGCTAAACACACTCAATCAGATCAGGAATTGAATCACATATACCACTCTTTAATAAGGGGGGAACCAATACAACACCCAATGTCGTCGAAGGGACAAGAATGGTCAATTCAACTCGGGTGTTTATTGAAAGGAAACCGGGTAGTAATTCCCAGGGCACTTCGCCCAAGAATTTTGAAAGAACTTCATGAGGCTCATGTGGGTATAGTTCGCATGAAGGCTCTGGCCCGTTCATATGTTTGGTGGCCCAAGATTGATAACGATATCGAAAACATGACCTTAAACTGCCCGGGGTGTCAAGAAGTGAACCATCAACCACCGAAGGCTCCGGTACACCATTGGGAGTATCCCTCAAGGCCGATGCAACGAATCCATGTGGACTTTGCAGGCCCCTTCTACGGCTACTACTTCCTCATTATCGTGGATTCCTATAGCAAATGGCCATAAGTTGTACCACTCAAAACCATTAATACTAATCAACCAATAGAAACTTTAAGGAGGTTCTTTTGTTCTTTTGGAATTCCAGATATACTTGTATCTGATAATGGAGGACAGTTTGTTTCATTCGAGTTCCAACAGTTTCTCAAGTCAAATGGAATTAGACATAAGAGATCTGCTCCGTATCATCCAGCTACGAACGGGCAAGCAGAACGGTATGTGCAAGATTTGAAGGAGTCAATAAGAGCAATGAATTATGAAGAACGATCAGTTGAGTTGAAATTGCAAAGATATCTCATGGCGTATCGAAGAGCACCTCATTGCACTACTGGACAGTCACCTGCACATTTATTCATAGGTCGCCAAATACGCTCCCGACTCGATTTGCTATACCCAAATCTATTGAACAAAATGAATCACAAGTATGACGAAGAATTTGATCATAATTACCATCGAAAGTTTGACACTAATGAACCTGTGGCATACCGGACTTACGGACACGACAAGTGGTGTTTTGGAAAAATCATAAGACAAGAAGGCCCCAGAAATTATCAAATTTGTACTAACAACGGGACAACAAGACGACATCTGGACCAAATTCGACGCTCGGGATCAGATGTGTGTGAAGGTTCATTGCTTAGAGGAACTGACATGGGATTAGCAAACCTTAGGGAGGACATAGAAAATGAAGTTCTAGTAAGAGACAGTAAAGAAGATCCTACTGGCGGAGGAAAAAGGAGTTCAATTGAAAATCCAGAGAACATAACAGAATGTCCAGCAGAACAAACGTTAAGAAGATCAACACGAGCCAGGAGGCCGGTAGACAGGTTAAATCTATGAAGGGGAGGTGTTATATACAAGAGAACTCCTCTTTTACTATTTTTACATTTATCAAAATATTGTTTATTTAAATCATATGTATTTAAAAAAATAATAATAGTTCACTGTTTACTTTTTACTTGTTAACTTACTCAACTAATAAATGGAGATGTTATAAACTTATTATTCGTGGTTATTTAAAACACAACACATAATACAAAATACCCCCGTCGCAGCAGACCTGCGTACTCAGCGAATTTCCAAAGAATTATTGTTTCAACATCAACTTTTTGGCTATCTTAAATAATTAATAATCTTTACAAACAAGGAAATATAATATATTTAATAGCATTATATTTCTGAGTAAATTATTTTTATTTAATAATTTATATATTAATATTTATATTGCAATAAATGACTTTTTAACAGTAATAAAAGTGGACATCCAAAACTTCAATGCAAAAGGAATGATTTGTTTACAAATAACAAAACATTTCAAAATTGACAAATATGCAGAAGACAGCTGATCAGCTGATTAGGAACAGATACCTTATTTATTATCTTTATCTCTCTTGCTCCCATTATACACTTATTTTCCATGAGAATACCGTGGGATTTAGCATGTAGGTTTGCTGCCATGTGGGTTTTTGATCAAATCTTAACTACTCCCCACCTAGTGAAGGTTCATACAAATTTTTTTTAAGATATGTTGATAAATAAGCGATATATAACTTTTTAAAGATTTACCCATAAGAATAACATGGGAAACTTGATTTGAATATTCTCTATAACCAGTTAAGCTATTTTAAAGATTCAAAATACTAAATTGTTTGTTTTTTTAAGCTCTTTTAAATGGTTTTCGTTAAAGTTGATGAATTTCGAGAATTTAGGTCCAAAAATTCCAAAAAACCCATTAAAAACCCCATAAAACCCCGTTTCCATAACCCGAAAATGCTGGTTCGCGAACTCATGAAAATAGACCTGGTCTTACACCTTCATACCAAATTTCATCAAAATCGGAGTTCCCCTTCAAAAGTTATCAGTACCACGGACACACACACACACATATATATATAGGGTGAATCTCGTAAGGTGTCCCAAATGGATTACAGACAAACGCTTTGCCCTACATCCTTCTAAAAAAATTATTTCCCACTAAATTGACCCCAAGAAATAATTTAAAAATATTTTTAACGTCGTATAAATACAGGGTGTACCAAAAATTGGGGGTCACAGGTTCGAATCTTGGAAATTTCAAATACAAACATATGTCATATTATACATCATTAGAAAGGTCTATTTAATTGAAACATTTTGGTGAAAACAGAATTTAGTTATCTTTATTCGTTTCAAAATGGAGTCCATTTTTTTAGCCAAAATCAAAATTTACGGAATACCCTGTAATTTTTTTATTATTAGTCATAAATGACTCCTGATTCAAAATACTTATTTGAAATAAGCTAAGCTTTACAATGATATGCCACAAGATCACATTTACTTAAAAATAAAAATTTCCAAAATTTTTTATTTTTGAAAATGTTTAGATGAACAAAACTCAAAAATTTCAAATGCAAACCAATGTAATTTTGTATATCATCTTGAAGCTCTCGTTGAACTGAGCAACTTTGTAATTTACACTAATGCCGTATCTCTTTTGGTTTAGTAGTCATAACGAAAAAATATTATTTCCCCATATAACTTGCATGTTAATTTAATGGTATCGCAACAATGGAAGAAGGACTGCCATACTATCATGTCCTGATTAATTAACATGCAAATCATATGGGAAAATGACATTTTTACGCTATTACTTGAAAACCAAAAGAGATACGGCATTAGTGTAAATTACAAAGTTGCCCAGTTCAACGAGAGCTTCAAGATGATATACAAAATGACATGGGTTTGCTTTTGAAATTTTTGAGCTTTGTTCATCTAAATATTTTCAAAAATAAAAAATTTTGGAAATTTTTATTTTTAAATAAATGTGATCTTGTGGCATATCATTGTAAAGCTTAGCTTATTTCAAATAAGTATTTTGAATCAGAAGTCATTTATGACTAATAATAAAAGAATTACAGGGTATTCCGTAAATTTAGATTTTGGCTACAAAAATGGACGCCATTTTAAAAGGAATAAAGATAACTAAATTCTGTTTTCACCAAAATGTTTCTATTAAATAGACCTTTCTAATGATGTATAATATGACATATGTTTGTATTTGAAATTTTCAAGATTCGAACCTGTGACCCCCAATTTTTGGTACACCCTGTATTTATATGATGTTAAAAATATTTTTAAATTATTCCTTGGGGTCAATTTAGTGGGAAATAATTTTGTTTGAAGGATGTAGGGCAAAGCGTTTGTCTGTAATCCATATAGGACACCTTACGAGATTCACCCTGTATATACATAAAACAAAGCCAGAAACTCAGTTTAAAACTAATTTTTATTACAAGAACAAAACCAAAACATTGTACAATTAAAAACAATAACATTCAACAAAACATATCAGCTGATCATCTGATTGACAAATGCTACACTTTTCCCCCACCATCGTCAATCACCATCTTCTAACGATAACTCCTCTTTCCTCTGTTTGAAAGGCTTTAAGGTTTCAGGGATCGTCTCTGGCCAAGCATTTTGCACATAACTTTGAACTAACTTGATTTCTTTGTCCAGTTGGCTGTTTTGTTTGAGTTCCTTATACGATAACACTGTTTCAAGCTTATCCAAATTTAAAAATTTGATTTCCCTCAGATCTTCAATTATTGGGTCTTCTTTACTTTCTATAGGAAGACGAGAAAGTGCATCAGCACAAACATTTTCTTCTCCTTTACGATATTGAATCTGAAAATTGTACTGATTTAATTCCAATGCCCAGCGAACTAATCGATTATTCATCACTTTGGGAAGGTTTCTAGTTTCACCAAACAGTCTTTGAAGTGGTTTGTGGTCTGTTACAAGTGTAAAACTTCGTCCATACAAATATTGATGAAACTTTCTCACTCCAAACAAAATCGAAAGTGCTTCTCGGTCAATATTTGAGTACCTTTTTTCTGCCTCTGACAGTGTCCTACTTGCATAAGCAATTGGTTTTTCCAGTCCATCGTCAAACTTATGCATTATAACACACCCAAGTCCATCTTCCGATGCATCACACACTAGAACTATATAGGTCGTGATTCATCATAAGGAACCACCGTGTCCTCTTCAGACAAAATCATCTTCACTTTTGTAAATATTTCATCTTCTTCCTTAGTCCAGACCCATTTGGTCCTTTTCCCAGTAAGTCTGTGTAGTTTCGAACAAAGAGCATGTAGTCTTGGGATGAATCTCTCATAGTAATTTATTGATCCTAAAAAAGACCTCAGCTGCTTAACATTTTTAGGTGCAGGTGCCTTTTGAATTGCCTCCACCTTATCCGACGTTGGGTGTATGCCACTGTCATCGATGACATGTCCTAGATATGTTACTGAACTTTGCATGAAATTACATTTTTCTCTTTTACCTCGTAACCCTGCATTTTTCATTCGTCTTAAAACCTCATTCAAATTCTTCAAATGTTCTTCTTTGTTACGTCCTGTAATTATCACATCATCTAAAAGCACTCCCACTTGTGGTATATCTTCTAGAAGTCTTTCCATATACTCTTGAAAAATACCTGGGCTGGATGTCACACCAAATGGCAGTCTCTTGTATCGGAAAAATCCAACGTGGGTTGCTATGACCAAATATTTCTGTCTTCCTCAGCTACTTCCATTTGGAGATATGCATCTCTTAAGTCGATAACAGAATACTGTTTTCCTTGCGCTATTCTGTTTTGTCAGCTCCTCAAATGTTGGCAGAAGAGTTCTACGTGAAATCATGCTTGGATTTAATGTCACCCGGAAGTCTCCACATATTCTAATAGAACCATTGTCCTTTTCAACATTCACCATCGGAGTGGCCCATTTGATTGGGGTAATGGAAGGATCTACTTTTTCCAAGACACCATCACTTACAAGTCTGTTTAATTCTTGCTCAACTCGTTTTTTTAACGGAATTGGAACTCTACGAGCAGGAAAACACTTAGGTTCAGCATCACTTCTTACATGGATTCTTGCCTGGTATCCATTAATTGTTCCTAACTCATTTTTAAAAACATCATCATACTGTATTAACCCCCGGTTAATCTCTTGCTCCGTTAAGGTTGAGGGTACTTCCTTGACTTTGTTATGTAATGTGCGAACTGTTACACTTGGGGGTAATCTCATATTAAAGGCTAATATCCAAGGCAATCCAAATAAAGGACATTCGTTACCGTTTACTACTGCAACTTTTAGTGTCCTTTCCTGTCCATTGACTTTGACATTAACCATACATTCTCCTAACACATCCCAAGCAGCATGAAAATTGTTGAAACTTGTTTTAAAATAGTTTTGAAACCATTTTAAAATAAGTTTGGTTTTTAAATTGTTTTAAAAGAAGTTTGAAACAAGTTTAAACTTGTTTCGATAGAGTTGGTAAACACTCGTATTAAAACAGTTTTAAAACAAGTTTGAAACTAGTTTAAAACAATTTCAAAATTGTTTTGATATAGTTGATAAACTCTCTTTTAAAACAATTTTAATAGAAGTTTGAAACAAGTTCAAAATTGTTATGATATAACTGGTGAAATCAGTTTGAAAAATATTATAATTTTTAATAATAATATAATTATGAGATTGAAATAAAAGCCACTAACATCACATACAGACATAGAGACATATAAAAGTTAATAGCACTCCAGATTTAACACAGTTGAGTACTCTGGTTTTTTTCAATTTTCAACAATAATTATGATTTAATTGCCTAAACCATGTAAGATAAGTCCGAATGATTTAAGACCTATCATTTCTTAAAGTATAGTATTATTCAACATCATTCTTATTACTTCCAAAGCATTTAAAATTTTATGTTGCCTAATCAAGAACAAGCTCTGAATGTTTTTCTTATCCACTTGTGCGTTGTATTTAATTAATAGAGGTGAAGGCTTTATTTTTATTTATTTATTTACTTAAATTGTGTTATCACAAAAAACACTTTACACTTAAACTTCTGTCAACTTATTAGATTTAACAAAAACAAAAAATAGTTGACAACTGTTATCATGCAAGTGTTATATCACAGTCAAAATTTTTTTTTACTATTGAACAATTTTTTTTTAATAAGTTATTTAGACACCTGGAAATAGTCAATTTTTTAAGTAACATAGTCTACTTTTTACATTCCAAAACTTTTGACTTGAAACTTTATCAAGTGCAACAGTGAACGCCAAGCTGTAAGTATAACTAGTGATAGTGAGCTCCAACTAAAATATCTCAAGTAGCTCAGTTGATAAGACATAGGTACAGTAAGTGAAAGGTCGCTGGTTCAAATCCTGGGGGAGGTAGGAAAATTTTGATAGATTTTATTTACATTTTTTTCAATCAGTTGGCTAATAGAAATACTTTCTGCTATAAATTTTGAGGATAACCCCATGATTTTCAATTCATAAAACTGTTTTTGTAATACAAAATTTTACGTAAATCTTGTTTAAAACTCACATCAAAATTATTTTGAAACAATTTTAAACTTGTTTTAAAATTGTTTTGAAACTGTTTTGAACTTGTTTTGAAACAATTTTAAAACTTCTATCAATAGTGAAAAAATTGCACGCCCAACTGCTATTAAAATAGTTTTGAAACAAGTTTAAAGTTGTTTTGAAATTGTTTTAATATAGTTAAAATGCTGCTTGGGATCTAAAGTGTTATTTCCATAAGCAACAAACTTGGTTTTGCACGTCTTCAATGAAGGCTATCTTATTCCAAAGAGGTGTGCCTATCATTGAGGCTCTTGCCCCTGAATCAAACTCCATTGTTAAAGGTAACCCGTTTAATAAAACGTTAATTTGTGCTCTAGGGATCTTCTTGCCAGGTTTAAGCTCTGAAATTTGTAATTCTTCCCCGGATTCTGATTGACTGTCCGACCCATTATTCTGGTCGATCTTCTTGACTCTGCAACGACTTGAAACATGTCCATTCTTTCCACAAGTATAACACTGCGGAAGGCTCTTGAATCTACATTGCCGAGCAAAATGACCTTGTTTTCCACATGAATAGCACTTTACATTTTTAGCTCGACAATATTCTTCATTGTGTAACATCCCGCAATCATGACATACATCTGAAGTTTTATTTTTCACTTGTTTCTTCTGAAAAACGTTTTTGTTACTGCCTTTTACCTTATTTATTGCAGGTACTACGTCTTCTATGGGCTTATTGTTCATTTCATTCTGAGCCCTTTTCATCGATTCAGCTAAAGACACTAATTCATTCAAAGTCAGACTAGACCCATCCTTATTCACGCCTTCAGGCCACCTTTGCCTTATCTCAATCTCAAACTGAGGAAAATTGACACCACCAGCAAACCTATCTCTTACCCTTTCCTCAAAATGTCTTTCATATTTACAAAAAGAAGCTAACTCTTTCAATCGTAAAACAAAATTTGAAAAACTCTCGTTATTTTCTCTGACACATTTTTCAAAATCTAGTCTTGCTGCGAAAATAGTTTTACTTGGCCTGTAAACCCTTCTAAAAGCTTCTATCAATTCTGCCCACGATATATCATTAATTTTTTTTCGGTAATATGTAGTTTTTCACCTTCTTTAGGGGTGTAGGTCCCACATACACAAGTAATAGGCTTTTCCTAGCTTCTTCTGCTTCATCACTGTCTTCCCCCAGTCCTTTCACTTTACACATTAAAAGGAAGTGAACCTCATAATCTTCCCAGTGTAACTTCTCATCATAGGGTTCTATTGAAAACTTTTCCATCTTCTTTTGAATGCTTCCATCATTAAAAACAACTTCCCCATCACTTCTTTGGGTTCTTTTTGTTTTTCTATGCATCGTCGCCAATAAAATAAAGTCAGAAACTCAGTTTAAAACTAATTTTTATTACAAGAACAAAACCAAAACATTGTACAATTAAAAACAATAACATTCAACAAAACATATCAGCTGATCAGCTGATTGACAAATGCTACAATACATATATATGAAAACGAACGAATGGTGTTTTTGGCTTCTGGGGACCTCAAAATGAAAAAGTAAAGTTAGGTCTTACCATGGCTACTATGGTCATAGCGTATTCCCTATAGGGAAATTCGCTAAAAAAAAAAAAAAAAAAAAAAAAACTTAAAACTTAGAGCTCATATGGTAAAAAAAATCTGAAAGAAAAACAAAGCACCACATCATGCTCTGGCCGAAGCCATGATGCTTTGCCCCCGAATTTCAGTGTTACTGCTCTGGCAGGCTGTCCGAGTTATAGAAGTCTTGGTTTGCAGTACTCTTCTGTATTTTTAAGGGTTTATTATTTCCAAAAAATGTTAAAAAGGTTCTGTTGCAATTTGGGTTTTCAGCAGTTGACCTCTTTGAATTTAAATACATATTATTTTTCGGACTAAAGTATAATGATAACATTCTACAGATTCAAATCAACCCTGATTATATTAGTGGTTATTTTTTTAAGTTTAGCCTATTATAATTATCGTTACAAAATGCATGTACAGTTGGAATATTTCATTATTAAATATTCCTATCAAAAGTTATGTTTAATCTAATATTTGAGAAAATAATTAATATTTTGCTAAAGATTTTTTTGAAACTTTATAAATTATTTCCTTTTCCTAAAAGAGAAATTCTTGTGCATTGAGGGAGAGGAAGGGGGGTGCAACTTAAACTGTTATGAATAAACTTAAAGTAGCATGAATCTTTTTTTAATAAACGGTATCAGTTTACTGACACATACTTTCTCCCAACAATATAAAAAAGGTGTTAAAAGCTCCAAACATTAATGTCTTGATGACTCAGTCGGATAGCTACCAGCTGAGCAACGCTCGTTTAACCCTACGCGCGTCTGTGACTTTTAACAACGTACTGCGTTTACCGCTAAACGAGAAATTGAATTTTCTCCGCAACCACTTGACGTAGAGCAATAATTTAAAATACTGGATTATTTAGTTTTTTGAGCTTGATTTAATGGTGATAAGTAAAATTTATTTTGAGACAACAGCTATTTTGAAAATTCAAAAAATTGATTTTTTAAACACTTTTTACTCCATAACTTTTGAACGCGCATTTTCTCGGAGATGCGGGTGGTGTCATTTTATTCAACATTTTAAGCTTAATAAACCACAAAATTTTAATCAAAATCGTTAGAGCCGTTTTTGAGAAATTTTGATTTTTTACGATTTTTGAGGGTTTTTGGGGGTAAACTACCCTTAAAAATCAAAAATTTAAAAAAATGAAAAAAACGCCTGGAATTATCGTGGGTTTGGACCTACGTACCAAATTTCACCAAAATCGGACCATTGGGGCATTCTCTAGCTCTGTATACATCCAGACACACACACACACACACACACACAGACATCACTCCGAAAACCACTTTTTTGGACTCAGGGGGAACCAAAATGGATAAATCCACCAACAACTCAAATTCGAAAATTTTGACGAAAACAATACTTTCTCCATATACTATGGTATAGGGGGAGAAAGTAAAAAAGGCTCCTAAGGCTTAAGTTAATACAATATTTAAAAGGATAAACAGACCTCTCCACCACTATTTCTTTCCCCCTCACACATTTTCTCCAAAAAGAATCAGGTTACCATACATAAAAAATATAAATAAATAGGATTAATATGTTTCCATGATGGCTGTTAAGAGGGGGTTAAAGGGATGGAGCTTATTTTGTCAGGTGGTCCTTGTAGGAACTACCTTTGTTGCAGAATCATTCTGAGGTCTCACGGGTCAAAAATTTCTTGTCCAATTAATAAGGTGATTCGACTTAGAACCAACCATTATAGCTTAATATGGGTTAAAAATATAAAAAAGCGAATCAAAGGGCTCAAGTCTTTACCTTTTATTTAAAACCTATCTCAGTTTTATTGGACATAAAATAAAGGCACTAAATGGGAGTAGGTGAAGCACTGTGTATGACTTTTGAGAGGAGCCCTTTCACCCCTCTTACTGGGACAGAACGTCATTAAACTGATAGTATTATATATTAAATATATTAAAAACTAAATTAATTTACATGCTTCAATACAGTAATATACCAGTAATGAAACGGTTCTTGGATAGTTTGAAAAAGTCCATTGAGGAAGTATCACTTTTTTCTTCACTTCACCATTAAAAACTACAGACTAAATAACAAGAACAAAACTTATAATAACAATAAATACTGTGTTCAAACAAATAAATATTAAATTACAACAGAAGAAAAACATGATCAATAACAAAACAACCAATAACAGAATAAATTACAACAATATATATAGACTAGCTGTTGCCCGTCTGGCTTTGCCAGTGATTGAGTTTATTTTTTAGCTAATCAAATCTCTTTACAGAGCAACTGAATCTTTTTCAAATTCCATTGAAACATTGATGTAGTGTGGGCAGATCCCTGAAGGAATTATGCAAAACCTTATCTTAATGAGCACCTTTGAGTAAAGGGGAACGTTCATGTCACATTTCAACCCCGTATAGGCTCTAGAGTAATTTTAAGTCCAGTGAGAGCCTTAAAGAACTTCAAAAACTATATTTACAAAGCTTTTTATTAGGGAGTACCTATTAGCAAAGAGGAACATCCACGATTAATTTTAATCCCATAGGGTTTATGGTAATTTTATATTCTGTGGGGCGGAACCCTAATGGAAATTTGCAAAACTGTTCCATAGTGCGCACCAGTGAGATAAAGGAACGCCGACTACAAAGTCTATATAGTCCTATAATTTCTGAGATCCGTTGTTTCCTTGATTCGAATTTGAAATTGGCCACAAGGATGAATAATCATAGTAATTTTGAAGTCCTATGGGGTGGAGCCCTAAAGGATTTCAAAAACTATATTTGTAAAATAATTTTTTAGTAAGTACCTATGATGAGCAAAGAGGAACGACCATGTAAAGTTTCAATCCAGCAGGTCATAGAATAATTTTTAGTCCAGTGGAGCGGAGCCCTAAAGCTTCAAAAAAATTATTTGAAAACACTTTTCTTATTAAAAAAAACTATCAGCAAAAAAGGAGTCCTTGCCAAATTTCAACTCCTTGAGCTTTATAGTAATTTTGAGGTTCTGTGTTGTCCATAAAAGAAACGTGCAAACAGTTTTTATTAAGCACCTATGGACAAAGAGCTTCAATTTTCAACCCCGCATTCCCTATATTTTAAGAGATGCGTCATTTCCTAAATTTGTATTTAAATTAACTACTGTATAAGAATAATATTAAATATATTGCAATTTCAAAACCCTGTGGGGCAGAGCACTGAAGAAATTGTGCATAAGTGTTTCTTGGTAAGCACCTTTAACTGTTATTTTTTAACTGGCTGGGTAGCTGAGTGGTTATAGTGCTCGCCTTTGAATCCAATGGTTGCCGGTTCGATCCTGAGGAAAGTTAGTAGCTTTTTAAAGGATCGATTCCGGACCCAGTTGCCATTTGTCATTGGGCTATTAATTAATGATGCTTTCTAACAACTGGTCGATGTTAGATAGTAACAAGACTGGGGTTTGGACCGTTCCCCGTCAAAACGTTAAAAAATGCCTCTGGCGTAGATAGACACAAAAATAGACACAAAAAAATAGACACAAAAATAGCACCTACGAACAACAAAACCGTCCATGCCAAATTTTTAACGCCATAGGCCCGAACGTATATTGAAGTCCTGTGGGGCGGAGCCCTAAATTGTTTCCAAAAACATCTTGTAGTCAGCACCTATGGGTAAAATGGATCTTCCATGCCAACTATCAATACCTTAGGTCGTCTGGTTTTTTTTCAGATTCGTTGTTGACCCTGGGTTATTTTACCTGTAAACTTGAAACTTTTTATGTTCACTGCTTGTCCATTTATTGCCAGTTAATAGTTTTATTAATATACACTTCAAATTGTCATTGTTGATTTCGGCCGTAATTTTTAACTCAAATGAAATTCAATAGATATAAGAGCTCGACGTCGTAGATAGGCCTACATATTTCCTTCTGTTTTGATAAGGCAGACACTCTCTTGTCATGAAATTATCGTGCATCAGCCTGACTCAGTTATCAATGGCATGTTTGACGATTTTGGCTCGTATACTGCGGCAATCTGCGATAGGCCCTTTCATAGCAAAGGATAATGCAGGCAAAAGACAGGAACAATCACAAGAGCACTGTAAGTTTCTAACAGCTCAAGGTTCGTCATCACCTTTTATTGTATTAACTTAACCAATAAACATTTTACACCATCTAAATTGTTTACAAAGAGATAAAAACATTGTCATATGGCTATGTCGTCTCTTAAATTTATTATTTCACTAACAGCTGATAGCTTTGAAAATCTTCAACAGTAATTACATCAAATCTTTGAAGTCGTGTGGGGCAGAGCCCTGAAGGAATTTCGCAAAACCGTTTCTTATTGAGCACCTTTAAGCAAAGAGGAACTTCCATCCCAAATTTCAACCCTGTAGGTCCTATAGTTTTGGAGATTCGTTGTTTCCTAGGTTCGTATTTTAAGTGCTCTATAAGAATTAACATTGTAACGAAATTTTGAAATGGTGTGGGGCGGAGTCCAGCAGGAATTTAATAAAACCGTTTCTTAGTGAACACCAATGGCTAAAAAAGAACGTCTATCCAAAATTTCAATCGTGCATGCTCTATAGTTTTGGAGATTCGTTTTTGCCTTGATTTATATTAAAAATCTCCCATAAGAATAACATTGTAACGAAATTTTGAAGTCCTGTGGGGCGGAGCCCTTATGAAATTTTGCAAAACCGTTTCTTAGTGAGCGTTTTAGAGCAAAGATGAACGTCCATGCCAAGTTTTAACCGTCTAGGCCTTATAGTTTTGGAGATTCTCTGATACGTGAGTGAGTGGTATTTGACAAATATATAGTAGATAATAACGAACCAAACCAAGTAAGGTAACATTTTTGTTAATCCAGGCACAATACAGCCAGACATTTTGATTTAAATACCGGATGTGAATAAGCAAAGAGGTCAATTTCAGGGTCTTTGGTAAGAACTGAATTGTAAGACTTCATCACCTGGTAGAGAAGAGAGAACGCATGCGCTGTACTACGGGAGTGTGGGAGGGCAAAAAGAAACTTGTTTCTGCTATTGAAAATGGGTACACGAAACGACAGGACCGTCAGGCTAGCGTCATCGTCAACCTCACCATGCACCAACTTATGAAGGAAAACAGGGCTCATGAGCGTTCTCCTCAGGGCCAGGCTCCGAAACCCTAACAACTCCAGCAACTCATCATATGGTAAAAAAAGTTTGAATAAATTTAAACCCCTAAATCTTTAACACTTGTGACTCTAGAAATCAAAATCCCATTCAAATAATAATCATCTTTCAAATAATCCTGAGTTCTTGTGATGTTATTAATTGGCATTTTGAGATATTAAACGTCATTTTATTTTCAACATTCCACTGGAAAACACTATCAAGATAACTTTGTAAGTTCAAAGCATTTGCATGGCCCCTTACTTGTTTATAAGTTTTTAAATCATCTGCAAACAATAATGCATTTGAAAAACGAATACCATAACAAAGATCACTTATTAAAATTGTAAAAATGCAAGGTCCAAGGTTTGATCCCTGGGGAACTCCTGATTGCAACACCACAGATTGGAACATTTGGGGAAGTCCAAATTTATAATGATTGTAACATTATAAATTTACTACACTAAAATGAACATTACATACTAAAACAAATTTTGAAACTTAAATGAATATTACAAGACCAACATAATATGGAAATAAATTAAATATGGTCATAATTTTTTTCAAACAATCTCTTTAAACTACATATCACTCAATCTTTATCATTTTGAGTATAGCCAACTAATTGTCTACTTTTATATACATGTTTGTTTAAAATTTGATTTGTTATCTCATTCTTCTAATTCCTTAATAACTTCTTCCAAAGTCTTATTTTTTGTCTCAGGAACAATGAAAAATACAAATAATGTTCCAACAATAGAAAAAGCTGTGAAGACGAAAAAAGCTCCTCCTCTTCCGACTAACGAACTGACATCATCAAAAAAGTTTGTGATTATAAAGACACAGATATAGTTGAACATGCACACTACTGCAGAAGCATATCCAGCGATCTGTCTGGGAAACACCTCACCCAAGAATACCCACGGTAAGGGGCCAAATCCGAGGGCGAATGAGACTAAATATAAACAAACAGCTGTAATAGGCACCCACGCGAACGAGTCTACACCATAGCTTTTGTCCTTTGCAAAGAAGAAGAATCCAATGAGAAATGTGCAAAAGGCCATCCCGATGACAGAGAATAGCAGCAAAGGTCTTCGGCCCAGTTTGTCAACCACGATAGACGATATGTAGGTGAATGTCAAGTTTACCAGGCCCGTTACGATGGTCTGCACATTGGAGTTGATGCTGCTCCCTGCCTCCTGCAACCATGTGTCAAATTTCATTAGTGATTGAAAATACAAAAGAAACACTACTTCATTGGTTAGGGCAATGGGATAGTGTTCTATCACATTTGTACATGTGCAAAACTATTGAAATGTTTGAAAACAAACAAAGAGCAGCAAAATGGCTTGAGAATACGATTATTGTCATAGTGGGCTGTAACAGTGAACTATTTCAACGGTTGCAAACAAAGCTTGTACTAATATAAAAAATGTAGGTCGCACTGACTGTTGGCCTGTGCACTCAGTTTCTCTCGCATCATATAGAATGCCATCCAACTTTGTTCAGACAGGTATGTCGACACTTGTGCACTTTATTGGAGAGCATGTCTCTTGTCACTAGCCTTAGCACATAGAGCAACACATTAAGGCCTTCCCCATTTGAGGCAAGAGAAGCTTTGCACAGCGTAGTGCAAGATGATCCACCAGCCTTGGATTTCTCTGCGTTTCAACAGGCACTTCTGAAAAGTTTTTCGCTTTATAGTATGAGTTGCAAGTGTGAAAAAAATTAATAACAAACAATTTTAAGTTTATTGAAGATTGCAGATCTCATATGAGTGTTTGTGGGGCAAACAACAAAAAAGAAGAAAAATATTTTTCAAACACTAAACATGCTACACTAATATTTCCTAACAGTATATATTGAAAAACTCAATTTATGTAAGGCATGAGTGTGGACAAGAGAAGTACATGCCATTATAGGCTCATGCATTAAGGCATGTTGAATTGAATGATGGATTGAAAGTTGAAACACTAGTTGAAGCGCTCAAGTAGACATGCAGTAGCAAATGTGGAGCATTCTCCAGAATAACAACAGGCAGATTTTAAGTACATTTTCACAACGCTCTTAAAAACAAAAACTTACCAACAATGATATATTTCGTATGTATAGTAAATAGAATTGTACAACATATTCATACATAAAATTGTATATGTATAGCTTAGAATGGGTAGTTTAGTAATTAACAAGTTTGCACTGGCATTGTATTGATACAATGCGCCTACCTTACACCAGGTGCTAACATTTTAAAAGTACAACGTTTTATTGATATAAAATTGAACCAGCCGTTGGGTGATGTGCTTACTGCTGTTGTCGCTCTTGGGGAAGGTATTTTATGATTTGGACAAGTGGTTTCCAGCTTCTGCCATTTAGAAAATATTTATTTTAAAATTATATTTTTTATATTTATGTTCCTAATTGTTCCCACCCTTTTAAAAACTTTTGCACATAATGGATATGTGATTTTAATTGAAGATTGCATAAATGAACAATATACATTCGGGTAGGTCGGTGTGGTTGTAAATAGTATAATTAAAATATCTATTGTAATTTTCATTAGCTTTGCGTTAAAATACTTTTGAGACATATTTCTGAGTAATTATTAGAGAGTAGTGCAAAATTGGAGGGAGTTTTGTGTGGATTTCTGAGGAAGACCGGCTCCATGAGCGGGTGTATTTACGAGTATTTTATTTGTACTTGGTATTTTATTTGTATTTGAGTATTTTATTTGTATTTGGTGTATTTGATTTGTACTCGTATATAATGCATTTTCAAAATGGCGGAAACTCCCTGTTTTTATGTTGGAGTTCACCTCTATCCGATTTCTTAAATTTAATATTAAGTGAAAATACAACAAAAAAGTTTCAGCATACAGCAACATAAATTGTGTGTATTTCAGCAGCAGACTTGTTAAACTACCCATCACTGTCAAACTAAAATAATGTTTCCAAATTTTTCAGGAGTATTTAATATTTTAGAATGCATTTTTACTTAAAATGCTATGCAAAACAAATCATGAGATATGCAGCTGTAACGAGGTTAGCTAAAAAATTAAATGAATGTAAATTTATTAAAACCATTGATCACAACTTGAGGGAGGGAGAATCTTATGAGAAAATTAGTCTGCTATGAGTGTGCTAGACATTACATTACTTAAATCACAGTTAAGTCAACTACTATCACATTTTTTTTATCATATTCTCACATTGCATAACTTAGGAGTACGTTCGTACCTCCCGTAAGCGTCTATTCGAAGAATAAATTTGAACTTTTGCATTAAGGACTGTCACATTCAAAAAATTTCATACTTGAAAAACAACTTTGATTTTGTTTACAAGACTACTTCACTCCGCTCCCGTTCTCCGTTCTGTTCTGAATCCAATAATTTGGACTGGACTGGGATTGAGCTGGTCAGTAGACCAATCAGAACTTCTCAGTCTTGATTGTTAAGACTCGCAAAGACGTTGCCAAAATGTAAACATAGAACTGACAACTAAAAATGCCTCCAATGCATTTCTTATGGGGAAAATTAAAAAGTAACATTTTAGGTTAATTTGATTAATATCCAACCAATAAATGTTTTCAACAACAAACTTAGCATTAAAAAAAATGTATAAAGAATAATCAACTGAAATTTGAGACTGATCTGTGACTTATATCGAGAGTAATCGTCGGACATTACATTGGCAATATGAGTCACTCTAGAGCCTATTCTTCGAATAGACAATTAAGAGTTTCAACCTACAGAATGTCAAATAAAAGGAGTACCGTTTCTTTTAAAATAAAACATACCAACTCCCATTATTGAATAATGACAGTTCTTGTTAGGATTTCTTGTGAAACTGCACCATTTAAGCCGCGTCCTCACTGGCCGAACATATTCGCCGAACAAAGTTCTTCCAAACTTTTGTTTGTTCGTTGCTAACCTTTTCAAATGTAAATCATATGGCCAGTAATCATATGGCGCAATTGAATCAAATCCATGTAATCAGATTTAACCCACAGAGAGCGGCTCAACGCGACATGAGAAATTATAGGTTAAATTAATTGCATTGCGTCGTTCTCTGTTTATTCGTGTGCTTAGAAGACTCACCTGAAAAATTACATTTGTGTAGAACACGATACTGTTGACTCCACAGAATTGTTGAAATAACATCAGACCCAAACATATTATGAGTGCTTTTTTAGCAGCTGTAGCAGAAAAAGCTTCAAAAAACGTTAGCTTGGAATTTTTCACCTGTAACAATTTGACAAATTATAAACAATTTTTAAGTTACTATGATATATTAAGGCAATACTTTACTTACTTTGATACTTTACTTTACTTTGATACTTTATTTGAAACACCGACGCACTCAATGCCATGCTGTCAGATTAACTTTGTCTAATAATCATATAACATGACAACATGACAGAATATAAACCTTTCTACTATCAAAATTTACTTACATCAATGAAATCTTTAGCCAGAAAATTGCAAATTTCATAACTATTAGGTGATTGACATATAAGCAGTATACAAATCTGACAATAGTATAATTTGGGTGTCTCAAGCCTGGTTCTGTATTGAATAAACGTCTCATCGACAAACACCCAAGCATTAGTTTTTAAACTGAAAAACAGATTTTAGAAATTTTTACTACTATAGTAAACTTTCTCAAATCCAACATCTTACGATCAGGCATGATTAAAAAAAATTGCACATATAGGAATAAATGTAATAAATGAGTAAGTTTGTCAAGCATCAGAAACCGCAAGGGAACAAAATTGTGCCAGACAATCACACTGGCATTAGCATGCGTGGAGGGGAGAAGAGGAGTCTTTGTAAAACATCGGGGGACATCTTATGATTCTTATTCTAGTTTCATAAACATGTATTTTCCATTACAGTATGTATGTTACATTTTCTATTCTGTAGAAACAGAAATTGAAAAAACCAACCAGACGAAACCTACGTTTTTTAAAATGTTCTTTAGAGAATAAAATGTTTTCCTTATGTCATTTTAGTGGATTTCCCTATAGGGAATACACTATTATTAAGGTAGGAGCTATGGTACGGTTAAAATTATTGGATAGTCAGCTGTTTCACGAAAATTAACATGTAAAGTAAGATTGATGTTTTTGGAAAAGTATCCCTCTCCCCCCCTTGCCCATCCCAGCTGTTTTTGGCCATTCGTCAACTTATGTGGTGAGAATTATAGAAAAACTAACTGTAGTAATATTTACATAAATTTTGAAAAATTCTGGGGTATTATTCATATTCTAAAAAAAAGCGTAAGAGTTTCCCAAAAAAAAAAATAAATAAATAAAAAGTGTAAGAGTTTCCAAGCGACTGAGACAAGCGCATTGAAAAAAAATCCTTAAAAATTAAATTTTTATACAAACAAAAGTGATAGAGAGGACAATATTTCAAATCTCCATTATAAGAAGAATCGAATGGAGACAATCAATTTTTCTTAAACAACATGATGTCAAACTCTTACTTCTTGTATATTTTGTTGCATCAACAAGAATTCATTTTCAATGTCATAGCTGCCACCCCGAAACCACTGAAGGGATTGTTTAGCTTCTTGGTGTTTGTTATTTTCCAGGAAATAAATTGGAGATTCAGGTATGAAAGCCATTGCTACACCATAAACAACTGGAACGAGAAGACAAAGGACAGATAGCCAGAAGACGCTAACCTGTAATTACAAACAAAAAATAAAATTATATTTCAATATACACGGAATAATTATTTAAATCAAGAAACACAGTTCCACAATTTCTTTGTTTGATACTCTATGTTGTCTCCATTGAGCTCTTCCTGAGCCAGGCTTAATATTCTCTCTCCTAAACAAATCTTAACCTAACGCTCCTTTCACACATCACGGTTTTGCCCGTACGATTAAAGATCGCACGGCGTACATTTCAATAGAATCTTATGAGACCCTTCACACAGGCACGTTTATGGTTTTTAACCAGCTGACAATTACTTGTACGGTGTTTTGGTCGGTTTTTAAATTGTGCGGTTTTTTCCCGCACGGCTAAAAACGTGATGTGTGAAAGAAGCGTTAGGGCTTTGTTCATACCAGCGAGCAAAAAATGGAAATAGAGATGCCATCCGAGCGCAGCGGTAAAGCCATGTGGATAGAGACTAGGCCCACAAAAAATTTAGGGGAAAGGGTGATTCACAATAAGATATTATACACAAAATAAAATAAAAATCTACTGTTTGTCTCATTTGGTGTGAGTTGTCCACAAAAGGAAGGGCTTCACCACCTGTAATGTTAGTTGGATACGATTGGCTCCTCTTTCTATTCTGTTCTCGCTGGTCAATGCACACTGACTTTTCGCAGACAGCTGTGGATGGTGTGTCGTCAAACAAAGAGTAAGAAAAATAAGCTGATCAATACTAATGGTTATAATACGAAGTTATCGTTCTTAATCCTTGATGTCGCGCTATCCATGGAACAATGAAAATTCGTAGATTGCAATGAGAGCCCTGAGGTTTTTCTAAAAAAAACTAAACTTTAATGGATATATCTGAATTAGCAACACAAAACAGACACATATCCACTATGTAATGGGTGATTGAGTCTTAAATGACTTTATAAGTTTTGTGCACTCACATAAATTCATTAAGAGAATTCATTGAGAGATCTTTGTTGAGTCAGTTTGTAGTGAAACTCATTAAATTATATATTACAGTAGTGCAGAATGACACCAAGAGTCATTCAGGTTCAAGCACAAAATATCAATCTTCTTAATTCAAGAAAAGTTTCGTCTATTCTATAGCTTTTTCTCTTGACCTACGGTACTAAAACAATTTTTAAGATTGAGGTGTCATTTTTAAACTTATGATCTAGTGTGTGAATGATAATTAAAAAGGTCATTTCATTTTGAGCTTTGCGCCCCTGGCCTTTGATTTACTTCTAGAAGGTGCTTTAAAATTTTGACCAACTTTCATTATAATATTTTAAAATTTGAATTGTAACTGAATAACTTAAGATGAATTTTTAAGCCAGATTGTAAACAAAAATGGATCTCCTGTCACTGCATAATCAACAGTTACTGGGGGGCTCGGTAAAATTTAACAATTTTTTGTAGTCATAGTAATATCCAGTCACAGAATGTCCACTTAAATGACAAGCCCAAAAGGTCTTTTTCTCTCAAGGCTTTTTCGTTCCCTACGCTCACTCGTCTTTCAGGATGTTTTAATTTAGACCAATGGGTTCTGCACTCTGATATGAGTTTGTTGAAACTGTACCACTTGTATTTTACCTCTATGGTTAACATCAGCTGGTTTCATCGAATGCTATAGTTATTTTGTTTTTAAAGTTAATTGCAATTATACAAATTGCTTAGTTTCATCTTTTTTATTTTACTTTTCTTCAATTGAATAGTCATAATCACCAGTACATATTACTATTTAAAAAACTGATACATTATTTTTATCATAGTATCACTTAATAATTTAGTAGCTGGCTACAATGTAACTAACCACATGATTATACCGAAGCTCGTGGTTCGTGCTTTGACAGTTGAGTCAGCTGTTTTAGCAACTCTTTTAGTTGTTTTGATTTAAAACTCCATAAGGCTAATATTAAAATTTTTAAAAATTCAATTTAAGTTTATAATTAAGTAAGATTTTTCCTAGCACAGAGACCTATGTAAATATTATTTTTATCCCACATATAAGTAATTTGCAGAGTTTGAAGAAAATCGCTAGAGCTGTTTTCGAGATTTATGTGTATAATATGTGGCGTCTCTCCCCAAACCTCAAACTCGGACTCAACAGCTGGTCAGGTAACAATAGACAAAGACAGTGCGATCTGCGCATGCGCGGAAGGCCAACCGGTCCCTGGAGCCATCGGGCGCCGCGACTTGACTGCGGATCGGCGACCGACGCACATCTACACCGGGTATCAGGTAACAACGCCATGTGGTAGGGTACCAATTTGAGGGGAGAAACGGGGTATGGGGAACCTAAGTTAAATATTAATCCAATTCAGTAATTATACAAATCAAATTTAGTATCATGTAATTATTTGGGGACAATTAAATTAGGTTTAGGGAAGGAGGCCTGCATTTTCAGACATTAGTTAGATAAGGTCAAGTCCGATATACAGTTGGTATTAAATTAACTGGGGGAACAATATTATTAGTAAAATTCATTATTCAATTATAATTATTAATCATCAAAGCTGGCTTCCTTTTTGATAAATGACGGGCGAAGGATAAGATCTACAGGGATTGAATTAACACGTTTGGGGAAAACGGAATATCGTATCGAGTTTCCCTCTTCAAACGGAGTAAATGGGGGAGACGCCCCAAATACATAGGATTGTTAAAACATTAATTTACAAGTTTCTCACAAACAGAAAGATATATATAACAAAATGTGCAATTTGTCCACCCTCTCCCCCAAGTATATTAATAATACATGCATTTAAACAGGATCTACACTCACGATGCTTCCAACGATGTACGTGAAGAGGATGCCTACATTGAGGAGTAGCTGAAAGCAGACACCGAGAGTGCCTCGTATTTTGGTCTCCGCGATCTCTCCGAGGAACAGTGGCACGATCACTCCAAAGCCCCCGCCACACATCCCTGTCAGCAGCCGGCCAATGTACAACATCGGCACCTGAAACAAGTTGGAGATTGTAGAGTGGTTTAAGATTTACTGTACCAATTATGTATAAACTCAAACACACAAAAAGTAAATAAAGGAACACCTCTGGTGTCATATTAGAAGAGCGCCCTGAAAAAAAAAAAAAAAAAAAAAAAAACACAATAGCTTGGTGTTTTTAGCTAGAGCTCAACACTCAACATCCTTTCAAGTTTATCTCTTGTTGGAAAAAATTATCATAAATACTTTACCTAGAAAAGTTTTATTCCTAGAAAAAAAACTTTTATAAAGTCACGATATATTATTAGGCTAATTCTAGACATTTTTGGTGGCACCCTAACACTTATCCACATAACCAATCACATAACCATCAGTTGCAGAACCCTCAATAATGCAGAATCATTAAACAAAAGAAATATATATTTAAAAATTTTTAAATCTAACAAAATTTATGGAACTTTCGTTAGGAATGTTTGATGATTTTTTTGTGCTCGCCGAACAAGTTCGCCACAAATGTTCGGCCAGTGCACACGAGGCTTAAAGCACAAACAATGCTTAGAAATGATTAAAAATCTTAATTTCCATAAACACACCAAATCGACCGTGATAATGGAAAACACAAACCAACTAACAAACTGCCATAAACAAACTGCTTGGAAACTGCAAAACTGCTTTGTCACTTAGCAGAAAATCAATCGAATATTAAACTTTCCTGTTGACACTGTGTTGCTTGATACCTTTGAAAAAATTTGTAATTTTGTTAACATCATAAAAACTTGGACAAGTAGCAACCCTGGACTGAAGGCTAGAAAGATCCTCAGATCTCTACTGTCTGGGGTAAACTGGGAAGTCTGGTATTTTAACATGTTATCTAAAAAATCTCTTTACTCTTGGACTGATTAATCTTTCCTTTGTCCTTTTTATACACAGAGGTATAAAAATGTAACATTTTAGATTTGGAATGAGTTAGTGAGACAAATTTTTTTGGCCAATAGACATTTGAAGTTTTTTAAAGAGACAGTGGTGATATCACTGGCATTATGAAAGTATAGCATACAGGAAAATTAATGAGAAGCTAATGTGTTGTTAGCTAGAATTGAACCTTGTGCCTGACCATGCAGTGGGATTGGTTTACAGGACCAAAACTTCTGTCGTACAAGTAATACCTCTAGATGATATTGAATACTTTGCTCTGCTACACTGCGCATAGTTCATTTCATTTCATTTCATTTATTCATTTCAACGGCAAAGCCACTTTAAATATATAATACTCATAGTATTATATGAGTTAGTATTGAATATGATACAATAATTAGCCTGATTGTTTTTTGAGTTTTTTGTATATCAAAACAAAATCCAATAAAGGGAATTTGCTAAATATTTGACTTAGAGTTTTTGTGGTATAAAAACTAACTGATTATAATAAACTTCAGTAAGTGTGACTATAGCACAAGTACGTCAATTTGATGTCAAATTGATGTAAAAGATGTCAATGTCATTGATATTGTTGATGTCATATTAACTTCAAATGTGATTAATGTCATTTTGATGTCAATTTGAAGTAAAAATGTCCCGATTTTTTATGTCAAATTGATGTCAGTAAATTGATGAACTATGATGTCAATTTTACATCACATTGATGTCAAACTGAAGTCATATTGACAAACTAATCTTGTCAAAATTGATTCAAAATATCCCCAATAGCAAAACAAAAGTAATAAAATGGTAATTTTTAGCCGGTTAACAACTATAGAAGCGGCAAAAAGTTTTTGCCGCTGGCAGGATATGAACCCATGACCTCTAGATTCCCAAGCCGCGACCCTACCTACTACGCCACGCTGCTCTCTGCTTCATTTAATAATTGTTACACTACTTGGCCAGTTGATACTCAAGTTTCTTTGCGTTGATCAAATCAAACGCATTTCCCGTGGCCTATATATTTTTATATCTTCCCAAATAGGTCTTAAACTAGAGTTCCCTTACATGTTTATTTCATGTATAAATGTTTAACAAATTGCAGTTATCTCAATTGATGTAAAACTTTTGACCGTGTGATCAAATACTTTACATAATTTTTACATCAAAATTATGTCAAGTTTTTGACGAGTTCAATTGATTTAAACAAATAATGATGTTCTCTTGTTGTAAAAGACCTAAAGAAATGTTTTTTCTTCATTTATTACACTAAATTTTAAATTTAAAAATTTTACATCATTTTGACGTCAGACTTGATCTAATATTTTACTTTGACATCATCTTGACGACTTTGATCACTTTTTGACGTCAAATTAACAACTTTATTCATATTTGTTAAAAAATTGATATTCATATTAAAAAAAAAAAATTAACAACGTGTGCTATGTGGGTAAAACTTAAGCCTATCCAAGGAATCTAAAATAAAAAAAATAATAAAAAATAGGGGTCAAACATGCAACGCCCTCTATGCACCAGATGTTCTTTTGCACCTATGACATCACCATTTACTAATACTGGTAATGATAATGATGATGTCATTGGTGCAAAAGAACATCTGGTGCATAGAGGGCGTTGCATGTTTTGACCCCTACCATGTCATATATATATATATATATATATATATATATATATATATATATATATATATATATATATATATATATATATATATATATATCCGTTATACTGATAACTTTTGAAGGAGACCTCCGATTTTGATCAAATTTGGAATGAAGTTGTAAGACGAGATCTATTTTCATGAGTTCGCGAACCAGCATGATCGGGTTATGGGAACGGGGTTTTATGGGGTTTCAAAGGGGTCAAAAATAGGTTTTTGGCATTTTTTGTGCCTCAATTTTCAAAATTCCACAATTTTAACTGAAACCATTTAAAAGAGCTTAAAAAAACAAAAAAAGAAGTATTTTGAATTTTTAACTTTGCTTAACAGATTACGGAGAAAAGCTAAAAATAAGTTTCCAAAGTTAATCTTATGGGAAATCAACAAAACCCCATATCTCGCTTATTTATTGACATAATTTGGTCAAATTTGGTATGTATCTTTGCTAGATAGGGGTTGAGTGATATTTGCTTAAAACACCCGTTTGGTGGCAAACCTACATACTCACCACCATGGGGTTTATGGGAAAAATTACAAAGTGCCAAATATTGATACAAAATTTGATTTTTACCGTAAAAAAACATTACATTTCCTAAAAGCTAATATTTTTAACAGCATCCCATCGCAGTAAACCTACATACTCATTCCTATGGGGCTTATGGGGAAGATAGAAAATCTCAAATTCCTTTGGAAATTCGCTGAGTACGCAGGTCTGCTGCGACGGGGGTATTTATTTTAGATTCCTTGAGCCTATCTATTATTTTCAAATCCTTATACCCACATTCTGAGCCCATGCCATTAAACCATATCCGACAGCGGAGGGGACACAGAGGATCAGCATTGAGGTCTTGCGGCCGAGGGTTGTTACGAGCCATCCGACCGCCGGGGCGGCGAACAGCGCCCCCAGTGGCATCAATGAGCTGACCCAGGAAAACTGGCTGCTGGTCACTGGGAACCCGTACTGCTGCTCCTCCTTGAGAGGAACCTCTGCAGTCGACGTCCAGCCCAGGCATGTTCCTAAGTTGAAAGCTCCTAAGTTGGCTGGAAAAATTAAAAAAAATTACTATTGCTCAAGTTTAGTTTTAAATAAATATCACTCAATACCTAGAAGAGTCGACTCTGGGGTTTGTTGCTATCTCGGCAAAAGTGTTGATAGGCACCCCTGAATCCCCCCACCCCAATTTATTTCAGCCATTATTAAGAAAACAATTAAAATATAAAAATTTTTTAACAACCACTTTATTGCTTGATAAAGCACTTACAGTTAATGTACTATTTACAATTTACTGTCAACAGAATAATAAAACAATTTTCTAACCTTTGTCAAGGTCTAAGTACAGTCACTAAGGGAAAAATCATCTTAACATCTTTAAGTTTTTGATTCTTTTCTTTTGCTTGCGCAGAAGGTTAGGGATATTGCTCCCCTGGGCCCAGGCCCACTGGGTCCATTTACAAAATCGGCCCTGATTGAATGGGGGTTTTGAGAAGACATTAATGCCTGACCATATCTTTGTTTCTTTGTGTTGGTTTGAGTATGAAAACCCAGAAATATTTGAAATATTTTTAGACTTTAAATATCCTTTTAAACTTTCTCTAAACCCATTCTGTTGATTCATTTCGGATCATAGAATTTATGATTGACTTTGAATAATTAAGTAGTCCAAGATCTTTAAGAGTTGTGGAGGAATTATCATTTTATGGAATAAAATCAATAGTTACAATATTTCAACCAACATAAAAAAATCTAACAAAATATCTTACCCACAAGAGCAGCAATGTACTGTGGAAGCTTTGAAGTTGTATGCGGGATCACATTGCCGCTACCTGCTGTTGTGATTACCATTTTGACCTTCGTTCGTTACCTTCCTCCAGTAAACCAACTCATCTTGAATGTCTTTCAAACTAATTTGTATGCAAATTTATACCTGTAAGACAAAAGTAAGAAAAGTTAACAACCTCTCCAACGAGAAAAAACTCTCAATATGTTGTCATTAGACATATTTTTCTAAAAAATATAAAATAATATAGTAGTTATGAAATAAACAAATCCTTAAAACCATACAAAAATCTATACTTATTTAATACGCTGAGGGTTTTTTTGTCCTGAGAACTCCTCCTACAATTTTCAACCGATTTTCAAGTTTTTGGTGTCGTTGGATAGGGCTTGGCCTGTAGTTGTTTCCGCCAAAAACTGATAAGAATCGGACTGAAAATAAAGGCGCTATCCACAATTGAAATCTCAAAATTTCCCATTTAAATAACATTGGGATTAAATAAAGCATTTTAAACATCTGTTAATAATCAGCTGTAAATAAGTGTAGTTTTGGTGATTAAAGAGATTCACAATATTGGATTGGTCGGATGTCATTGATTTAGAGCTAAATGTAACATTTGCATTGCATGAAAATAAATTGCTCGATTTCGAGCAACACGTATACTAGTATTATTTTAATTTCCTTATTGGCAGATGAGATGAGTCTGTTTAACTTTCTATGAGTCCAGACATAGTGGGCGAGATTAAAATCCGAAGGTTACGGTGAACTAGACACGTTTTGAGGAAAGGTGTCCAGGCCAAAGTACCGACTGGAGTACAAGTGACCACTCCAGTAAGTAAGTAAATAATTTTATTATTGATCATTTTTTGCAAATTGTTATAAAATATCTTTAATTTAAACTTTTACACACAAAGACATATAAACCTGCATAAATCACATAAGACATAAACAGTAAAGCACACTGCTTATGAAGAAAAGCAGAAGACACAGACAGTAAAACTTCCAACTACTCCATGTCTAACCATATTTATTCAATTAGCAACAATTTGTGCCTAATCCAAACTAGACCGCAGGTCACAACATGTGCATTAAAAACTGCTAAATTGTCATGTACAGAGTATCATTAGTATTTTATTTTAGATTGGGTTCATTATTTTGAGTACAAGAAACAGAAGTGTTACGTAAATAAAAACTCCCATCGCAGCAGACCTGCGTACTTAGCGAATTTCCAATGGCTGTTATAGTTTAATCAACAAAAATTTGGTTTCATAAGTGAGTAATATATTTAGTGACAGGTTGAAGTTATTTAGAAATACAATTATTAACACATAGGCCTACAAGAAAATATAAAATATTTCATTATATTATAATTGCATTAATTGTTGACATTTAACTATAAATATAATTAGTTTTAAGAACAGAAAAAAATGTGCTTAGCGGGAGCTACAACGCATAAAGAATAACTATCTTTTTCTAAATCCCCAAATGTAAATATTAATATGGAAATGTGGGAAGTCAGCTGATCAGCTATAGTAAGATGCACGAAAATAGTCCGATGGAAATTTTAACAGCTATGTCCCCCCTCACTCCCTCTCGCCCTGCAATGTTGTCATTTGTTGTTATGTTTACCATGTGTAACACAGTATAAAAATGTGTTTCAGAATAAGTTTGGCAACAATGTGTCGACTCTCATCGGACTATTTTCGTGAATCTTACTATAGTTATTCTAAGATACCTCTCTCTAACTTTCCTCCCATATATTTAACTAATGGCTGAACACTTGTTCTGTAAAGTTGAAAAATTCTTCGAAGTCATAATATCAGTAATTAACGGTGAGCTAAAATACCAAGTGAAAAAAGGATTATTTCTATTTAAGACAAGCTCTTTCTCTTCGCCTTTCACCTTTCAGATTAAAAAAAAAATTATAGTGCTGCACTCTGTTATAAATTTGTTGAACCACACATGTTGAAAACTGTTCCACAGTTTTCCAGTGTACCTTAACTTTATCTATGTTAAGGCAAGTCATGTAAATTTTGTTGGAAGAGATAGGAACTTCTTGACCTTGTACTCTCATAACCTGAGTAAACAGCTTGAGGGATTATCAAAACATGAGTTATGACTATAAAGATAAAAATTGGCTTTAATCTACCACATATACTTCAAAACCGAACAGTAAACAGTCCCTTCGTTAAGGGAGTTTGGAAATAATATACAAAAGGAAGATCCTTTATTCTTTCTGTTGAATCTCAATTTGAATTAAAATTTTGTAGGCTAAAAGACTTGAAAAATTGCAACATTAAAAAAATCAGGAGAAGCAAGAAGACTTATATTTAACTAGTGTGCGGTACTTGTTGCTCGAAACTGAGCAATTTATTTGATACAATACAAAACTTACATTCACTTCTAAATCAATGGCAACCGACTAATCCAACATTGTGAATATCAAATCACAAAAAACTACACGTATTTAGAGGTGTACATTAACAGATGTTTAAAATGTTCAACCATTGACTTTGTACACTACGTGAGTAGACTTCTCATAGCATAGGCGTGTTTGAAGCATATTGACGGTGGTGCGATCTCGTGCGGCGTACATCGAAGTACACATAACATATGCATATGATGGATAAATCAGTATTCCCACTCTTCTAAACCAAGGATGAAACATTTTATAACTGAAAGTTATGTTTATGTTTTGGTAAAATGTTTTGGCAGCACTGTAAATTCAGCTGAATAATAACAACATCGATGGCAGCGACTCTGGTGCGGCGTCCACAGAAATTCCAAATTTTTCCCTCAAACTAAATGCATTGGATGAGAGGTCTATTCATGTTAGTCAATGGTTCAACCCAAACCCAATGTTATTCTAATGGGAAAATTACAAATTTAATTTGTGTACAGCGCCTTTATTTTGTGTCCGATTTCCATCAATTTTAAGCGCAAACAACTACAGACCAAGCCCTATCCAAAGACACCAAAAACTTGAATATCATTTGAAAATTGTAGGAGGAGTTCTCAACAAAAAAAAAAAAAAAAAAAAAAAAAAAAAAAAAAAAAAAAACTCTTAGCGTATTAAATAAGTACTAGAGATCGCCCACTGGTCGAAATTCGACCAAAAATTCAGTTGATCTTGAGACAATTAGTTTTGAAATGTATTATTACTGAAGCATCTGTTCTTCCGGATTTGCTAGCATTTGTTATTACAACAGCTGTCTTATGATTCAATCTATTATCCTTCTCCCATAAGAATAACTTTGAAACTTTGGAAGCCTATAGTTCGTAGCCTTAATGGCCGATGGGAATTATAATGTGATTCTGCTCATCTACAGCACGAGCACAATACCTTTCTAAGGGTATGCGCGGATTTCCCCTATGATGCACATGAGCTAAGAAAAAAGGAGGAAACAAAACATGTTTGCCTATTAATATATAAATAATATAGAAGATAGATAATCATTAATAGAACAATATATAAAACTGAAGTTAGCTATAACATTCATGCAACTATAAAACATAAATTTCTTCAAAACCAAATTTTAAACAGATTTTCATCAGCCCCATCTATGTGGGCTTACTATCTCGCTCATTGTATCCTTATGTACCACATGTACGACTGGGTTCATGGTGCCAGGCTGCCCTTCTGGCATTGATATTAAAAATTTTTATGATTATTTTTATTTTGTAAACTTATCAATCTACTTAAGACGTTAAGTACTTTTTTGTAACCAAAGTTCCCACTTACAAATTTCAACCAATTTTTATGCATTTGGTGTTTTTTAAAAAATAAAACCGGTTGCAATGATTTCTGAAATAGTTTGAACACTTTTCCCAGATCTCCATGGTTGGTGTTAGTTTTATTGAAGGTTTTAATGTGGTCGACCACCACCACTTCCAGCCTCAAATAGTTTGAATTATGGTTTTTCTTTTACCATATGGCTCTGGTGGTATCACAACCACTGAATGAGTGTGCCAAAAGTATATAAACCATTTTAAAAAGCTAAAAAATAAACAAGTTAGAATTTAAGGTTTTCAACTTAGCACAAATGGTTACAGAGAAAATCCATAAATATACTCTATTTGTTATTTTTATTAGGAAATAAAAACCTTTAAATCTTGCTAATACGAGTAGGCCTATGTTTTATATAACTTGGATAAAAATATGTATGTATTTTCACTAGGTGAGGATTAACTATTACTTGCTTATAACACATTCATGGCATCAAACCTGAATACTCAGCCCCATTTAAAGCCCCAATTTAAAGCTATCTACAAATTCTACTGAAAATTCTCTGATTACACAGGCTTTCTGAGCCTGGGGATGTTTATAATTGTGTTTTTTTATTTTTTTATTTTTATTCTTTGTCCCAAAAAACATAGAAAACGACACCCCACTTGCTTGGATACCATAAACACAAATCTATACTTATTTAATACGCTAAGGTTTTTTTTGTCTTGAGAACTCTTCCTACAATTTTCAACCGATTTTCAAGTTTTTGGTGTCGTTGGATAGGACTTGGTCTGTAGTTGTTTCCGCCAAAAACTGATGAGAATCTGACGGAAAATAAAGGCGTTATCCACCATTAAAATCTCAGAATTTCCCATTAAGTAAATAACATTGGGATTGAATAAAGCATTTTAAACATCTGTTAATAATCAGCTGTAAATATGTGTAGTAATTGGTGATTAAATATATTCACATTATTTGATTGGTCGGATGTCATTTTCATTTAGAGATAGAAGTAACTTTTGTATTGTATTAAAATAAATTGCTCGATTTCGAGCAACACGCTTACTAGTTTTATAAAAACTCATAACTCCCTATATTCTAACTCCATAAAACTGCATTTCCACCCTCAAAATCACTAGAGACTCATTGGATACTTAAAATACATGCTACACAGATTATTTATGCAAAGTTTCATAAATGGACCAATTATTTAGTTTTTTACTCATATGGAGAATTTTTTTTTAAGTGTACTATTTGAATAAATCAAACAGGTGCTATCCAGGACAGTTTTAATAATTGTGTTAGGCAAATAATATTTTTAATATATCCTCTAATGAATACACTAAATATTTTTCCTTCTTAAATTTGCCATGTTTAAAACATAAGATAAATCTGGAGATAATTTATTGTATTCTTGCTTAGATCAGATGAAAAAAGTAAATTAATTATGAAGTACATGAAACAGCATACCTTAAATTCAAATATCAGCGGAATCAAGGTAAAATAGAACACAACGGAATCTTTTGCAATATATCTAAGACGTAGTAGACATCAGTTTAAGTGAACAACTTTTCAATGAAAGCAGTGTCAGTGTTGAAGTTCGGGAATACGTTTAACTGATGTCAATGCCAACACAGACTTGGGAGCTGATATGAATATTCTCAACAAACTATTTTGGCAACGGATAGCAGCTACACTTAAATATCATATATACTAGCTAACAAAATTGTACATAATACTTACTCTAAATATAAATAAACAAGTTAATTTTTTAAACATACCTCACAAACTATTTTCATGATATGGATGTTGACACCGTGAAATAGTACCTATGTTTGTCAAATAAGTTTTACTGCACACCATTACCATTGTTAATTTTATCAATTAGTATCACCTAATTACTGTACTTGAAAGGTTGATAAAAAGATTAATGTAAATTTGCAATTACTGATTGATGTAGTATATTGATTATGCTTTGTAAAAAAGACTGTATAGATAATTCTGTTTGTTTACGTACATTTTCTGAACATTTTCATGTAGGTAGATACTATTGATGAAAACAATAAATTTGAAAGCTTCGTCTAAATAATAAGAAAATTTACATTTATAACTTTGTATGTATGGTACTTTTCAAAATTGATAAAAAATGAGAAATGAATTGGATGCTTTTGGTATTTTCAACCAAGTCTTTTCTATATATATTGCTAGCTCACTTACCCAAGCTTTGCAATGGTAATCAAATTGAATTGCCAATCAGAGGAAATTTTGCCTTTCAGTTAAGCTTGTTCCCTATGCTCACTTGACTCAAGTCTATTATATTCTTTAGTATTTTTATCATCAACCTTCCTTTAATGTACTTCAAATGAGTACTGCGTTTATAAATTAACCTTTCCAAAATGTAATCAGGTGTGCATAACTCAAATGTTGCTTCCATAAGAATATCATGGTAGGTTATTTGAACATGTGTGGGGTGGAGCTCTATGGAGGTTGAGAGGATTGAGAGTCATCTATCGTAAATTTTCCTGGAGCGAACACGTCAAGAGCTTACAATCAAGTATATGTTGCAATTCAAAAACGTCAACCATAATATATATATATATAATATTTATATATTGATAAAAAAAATAAAGATGAATGTATTCAACTTTTAGGGAATATAAAACTAATATCTAGACATTAGAAATCCATCTTCTTATTTCTATAAGGGTTTCGTCTGTTACGTCCCTTTTTCTCTCGACCTACTAAACCGATTTCTAAGATTGAGGTGTCATTTTAAAGCTTAGTATATACCACAGTGACAAATCGTAATTGAAAAGGTCGTATTGTTTTGGGCTTTGCCCCTCTCGTCTTTGATTTATTTCTAGAGGGCGCTTTAAAATTTTGACCAACTTTTATTTAATGTTAATTGTAATTTAACAGCTGATTACCTTCAGATGAATTTTAAAAGAGAGATAGTAAACAAAAATAGATCTCTGTCACTTCATAATCAACATTCACGTACTGTAGGTGAGTTTCACTCATACAGAATCATAAAATGCGCAATTTGCGCATGGGCCACATCATTATAACTTATAAAAATACCATCGAAGTGTGTGTAATGCACCCCTTATCTCAACTTCATATATACAAGTTTCCCCACAGATATAGCTCGTTCTCCAAAATTGTATAGCTAATAAAAAGAAATTTTAATATGCAAAACAACAAATATCCATAAAAGGCAATTTTTATAATGATAAAAAAGTATCTTATTACATCTCATAAAACATCTACATAAAATGACAATTTTACCTGACAGTTTTTAATATTCTATCCACCTAAAAATACATTTCTAAAATTTGCTGGTTTCAGTCAATCACTTTAGATTAGGGGTTCACTTTGTCTCCCATATGAAACATTTAAATAAATAAAATAATAATAACTTGAGTACTTTTGAAGAATAATTTATAATTTAATTATAAATCAGCAAAGGTCTTTAATTCAGTTTTTATATATTAAAACATTAGACATACATTTTACAGAAGCTTATCAAAGAGTCACTGTAAGGGAGTGGAATCTGCACACAGTATGATATTCTGTCTTTGTGTTCCACTTTGATAACATGAATAGAGATAAGGTGTTTATTATATTGTTTATTTTGAATTTAAAAAGACCAACATTTTCCTGATAAATGTTAAATCAACTACCGTAGTATGAGTATATTCCAACGTATTTAAATGGTCAATATATGTTTTATTCTAAAAAAACACATATCCCCATTCCCTCTTGAACTGTTTTGATAGTACTCTGCGTATTCATTTCCAATGTTTTAAGCAGATAATAGTATATTTCGTCACAAGGGCCGAAAGTGGCGTTTTGCCGGCCCCGAGATCGTGATCTCGACTTCGTCTCGAACTTGAAACGATCGAGGGCTGGCAAAACGCTTTCGGCCCGAGTTACGAACGATATTTTTCATCACACTACACAATTCAATAAATTCTAAACAAGTGAAAACATTACTTTTTCGTTCATAACAAACAAAACATAACATCAACTAACCTAGCGAGATGTACTGCTTGAGTTTCGGGTTGCTAGGCAACCAATTCATTTAATTGTTGCAGTCACATGTTTTTGTGATACAACGTGTTGATGTGAGTGTTTTTATGTAAGGTCTAGGCCAGCTGATTTTGCAGGCCTAGGCCGGAAAATTTTGCCGGCCTAGGCCGGCAAAACAGGTGTTTCGACGGTAGAAACGAGGGTCGAAAACAGGTGATATCGATGTAGTGTGATGAAAAAATAAGTAGCATAATCATAGCTAGTAAGAATATGCAGGGTTGCTTCCCCTAGATGCATTTAAAAGAAACGTAGTTTAACTGAGTGCTAAACATATGGTAGACTTAAATGGTAGTTCAAACTGAGTAGGGGAAAGAGCCCCTTATTAGGGTTGCTTAGTTTTCATTTTCACTCTGGTAGCGTCGGTGTCTTAATAAGTGATTAGGAGGGGGTTTAAGGGTAGAGTGATTTTTTTGCCTGTGCAGTCAAGTGGCCTTTGCGGTAACCAGTGGCGGACTCCCGGACGCCGCCCCTCCAAATAAATAAATAAAATAATAATCTCTACATTGTTATTATTGTTATGTGCATAGTGCATGAACTGAATTACAATAGTATGTATCACAATAAGTTGCAGATAGAAACAGATCGTACCGAAATAAATCAAAAGCGTCGTCGACTGCGCTTCTAATTTGATCAAGGCCGGTGCGACGTACGCCGTCAATGGCGATCCAGAGCTGTTGACTTGTCATATGGAAAAAACTTGCACATGCGCTCGCACGCACACAGCAGTGCTATACGGGCCATGTAGGGCGCCACCTGGGCAACCAGTGCTGCCACACGGAAATACAATCTCCATGCCTGTAAACATTGTTATGTTGGTACACTGAACCGTGTCGTTGATTGTTAGTTGGTAATCATCTTAAAGTGTGATTTGAAATAGTTTTGTGTGCTTGTGTTAATTAAATAATTGTTTGTGTGTGTGAGTGGGGAACCTGTAGGTTTTGTCGACATTTAATCTGTTAACAACCAATCTAACATCAACATCGCTGTAAAAATATTTTTCAAGCGTGGTTTAGTTTAGATCTAATCATATTCCCGGCTATATAAAGCCATTTCTTTATTTGGTAATTTATTTGTGATTTAGTGTTTACTAGTATGATCACAGATTTAGTGACTATATGTGGATTATGTAATAGTTTGTTATTAAGTTATTTTTAATATTCAATTTTTTTATTATTCCCCGTATTGTAGAGCGTGTTTGAAGACAAAATAGCCGTTTAGCATAGTGGGAAACATTGGCCGGAATGAAGGGAAAAATGGAAAAGAAAAACAAAGAATTGCTTTATTGGACTCTATAATTGTCTTAAAAATCATCAGATGAAATAAAATTAGGTAAGTTTGAAATTTATATATAAAATGTTGTAGGCCTATACACAACTGTGTAATTTGTTGATTTTTTACTAATCAATCAATTTGTCTGCAAATAACATTTTCTTCATAAATAATAAAATAGTAACAAAGAGCCCTCCCACCATGCTTACCCACCAGCTGCCACTGGCGGGAACTACCTGTGAGTACGGTTTGCAATGTTATACGACCATTCAGAGAGCAAAAAAAAAATACCGTATCCATTATTCAGTGTCAAACACTGTGGCCAGAAAAACGCTGATGTACTCCAGCAAGTGTAGGAACGAAGACTCAGGTATATGATTGTGAGGAGGGGATTTTGCAGTGTAATGTAGGTTTAGATGCTGTTCATTGACTACATTCATATCCGGTGTTCCCAGCAGTTCCAACGGCTGCTGCTAGAAACTGTCGATATCAGAGGTCTCATGGGTTAAAACTTCATCAAGCAGTGCTTCACCTGCTTCCATTCAGCGCCTTTATTTAAAGTTCAATAAAAGTGAAAGACTTTTAAAATAAAAGATCTCTTTGATTCGCTTTTGGATTTTTAAATATTTTGAATTCATGTTAAGCTATAATGGTCTAAAGTTGTTAAACTTTGAAGTAACAAACCAAGCAATCAAGCCTACAATGTTTTCTGTGTGTTGTAATTTTTTCAGCTACACTGCAAACGATACACATAGTGACAAAGCACACTTAGCTTTTATGTGATATATTCCTTAAAGTGGTGACTAAATCTATTCTTAACCAAATGATAATTATTGCTGCTTTAAAGTTAATCTACCATGTGCAACTAATTGAAAATAATATCTTGTTTCACAATCAATTTTTATTTAAATAATTCAATTTTAAAGCCTTAACACATTAAAAATATATGACTATACTGTGTATGGTTTTTCAAAATATTTTTACCTGCACTTGTATTCCCAAAGAGAGGTCTTCATGGAGGGCCAGGTGATGTTCACACATCAGTGCACTTTACGGATGTGTCATAGACTTTATGTTGTAAAAATATTTAAACAGGTGTGACACTTTTCAACTTATTCACTATCGTAAAAATATTTAAACAAATGTGCAACTCTTCAATTTATTCCTTACTGAACCTCAACCAACCTTTCATCAGTCCCTATTATTACAAATTGAAGTGTGAAGTTTTCATATTCAAATCCATTTGAATTTGGGTTTCGTAAGTGATTATTATGCACCTACACGATCCACACAGGTGTGATGCCAGACTACTTCAAAATGTGTCTGCATCACTGAGTAAAATTAACTCTATATTTTTATTCTACAGTACTTTTCACCAATAGCTTACACATATATATTTTTACAATAACTTATAGCATCATATTATAGTACAAACATTTTAAAAACAGCTTACAATGGTATCATTCAACCACATTTATAATATGGATTACCTCTATGGGGGGCTTGTGCAGATTGTAAATTTTCAAGAATATTTATTCTTCAAAAGAAATCTTCACGAATCTTGGCAAAGATAGGCAGAAGAGAATAGTGCCAATCAGCTTTTCGTAGTTTAGAAATTTTAACATTAGTAAGTCTGTATAGTTATCAAACAATTAATTATTTTCTAACAAAATACAACTCAAAATTTGGCACAAATTATCATAACTATGATACAAGGAGTAAAAATTTATATAGAGCTGATTTTCACAGACTTGAAATTTTCCATAAATAACCAAGTTATGCAGGAGCTAAACTTTTTAATAATCTCCCTGATGATATTAAAACTATCAATGATAAAAGACTATTTCAGAAAAAACTTTGAGGATACTGTATAACTAACACAATTTTATAGTGTGGTAGAGTTTATAAACCATACCCATGCAAACTATCATCAGAATAATGTTGGATGCCCACAAATTAGACCATTGCAAACCTCTTTAAAAAAATTTCAATGTTTAACTGTCATAAATCTATATATTTTTCATGTACTTTTATTTACTAAGAACAACTTATCCACTCATGTATTAAGAAAATATATTCATAGTTATAGTACAAGGAATAGAAAATGTACTGAGATACCTTTCAGCAGATTGACAAAATCTCAAAATAGTTACAAAGTCTTAGGCTTGAAAATGTACAACAAACTCCTTCCTGAACTAAAAGCACTACCATTAGATTTATTCAAACATATATTGTATAGCCTTTTGGTTAACATTCCATTTTATTCCCTCCAGGAATTTTTTGAATGTAATGAACTATAATTGCTGTATGTTTTGCACTGATCCATATAATATGTCTGACCTTGTCTATTGCCATGTACATGCTTAACAAGAATAAAATTCTTATTTATTTATTTATTTTATTAAACATAAATTAATAGTCTTTTAATAAATAAAATGCACTTTCCCACAATGTATTTGGGTTTAATAAACTAGTGGATCTATCTTTTAAGGCCTATAATGCTAGTCATAGTCAACACAATATGCAATTATTGTACATGACTGAATAAATATGTTACAGAGTTCAAAACAACATAAAAATATGTTAAGATCATATTATATCAATGACTGGTCTACGATCGCTTGGATATGTATGTATGTATAAGGCTGCGGTCTACCCCAACCAAAACAACAACAATGCCGAATGCCGCGCGGCCGTAGCGCTAGGCGCTGCAGAGGTTTACGGGGATCGTGTTCCTGAATTAACCGATTAATATAGAGATTAGCTGTTAACTTTTTCTAAAAGTAGAAAAAAAGATCTAGTCGGCTATCTTTTTTAGGAATTTTTAAATAAAATTTCTAATTTCAGTAATAACTGTCTAAAATCATCTGTTTTTTAGTTTTGTAAATGCAGAGGTTTACGGGGATCGTGTTCTAAAAATAACCTCTTAAGATAGAGATTGGCTGTTAACTTTTTTTTAAAGTAGAATAAAGAATCTAGTCGGCTATCTTTTTAGAATTTTAAAATAAAATTTCTTATTTCAGCTATAACTGTCTAAAATCATCTGTTTTTTATCGATTTTTAATTGAAGTTTTCTATTATTTTTAATGAACTAATTACAAAAGTGTAGCAGAGGAAAACTAGTACCGTCATTATTCTTTAATATGACACTTTATTTATAGCTCTAGGCTTCATTTGGCAGAAAATAACACGATTCTAAAAAAAAACCTTGCATTTGGGTGCCCGCCAGGGGTAGACCGGGGTGGTCCCGGGCTCCGGTCTACCCCTGGTGCGCACCCAAATGCAAGGGTTTTTTTAGAATCGTGTTATCTTCTGCCAAATGAAGCCTAGAGCTATAAATAAAGTGTCATATTAAAGAAGAATAACGGTAATAATTTCCCTTTGTTACACTTTTGTAATTAGTTCATTAAAAATAATAGAAAACTTCAGTTAAAAATCGATAAAAAACAGATGATTTTAGACAGTTATAGCTGAAGTAGGAAATTTTATTTTAAAATTCTAAAAAGATAGCCGACTAGATTCTTTTTTCTACTTAAAAAAAAGTTAACAGCAAATCTCCATCTTAAGACGTTAGTTTTAAAACATGATCCCCGTAAACCTCTGCATTGACAAAACTAAAAAACATATGATTTTAAACAGTTATTACTGAAATTATAAATTTTATTTAAAAACTCCAAAAAAATAGCCGACTAGATCCTTTTTTTCTACTTTTAGAAAAAGTTAAGAGCTAATCTCTATCTTAATCGGTTAATTCTGAAACACGATCCCCGTAAACCTCTGCAGCGCCTAGCGCTACGGCCGCGAGGCGGCATTCGGCATTGTTGTTGTTTTGGTTGGGGTAGACCGCAGCCATAAGTTTGAATAAGCTTTTATTTTAGTAAAAAGGAAAATTGTAATTAATTGGCCAAAAGTTAACAACTAAATCTGGGTCTGGTCCACACACTAAGTAGAACACTTAAGCTGTTTGTTCTCCCATTACAGTAAACTTCCTCGGTGACATGATTCTCGGGCCCCTAGGCAACAGCAGAGCCCGGCCCCTAAATCACACTCCCCTCCCCCCTGGGCAAACCCTTGCCAGGACAACCACCAGTGGCCGGCAGGAACGATAGCTTAGCAGTAACAACATCATAGCACAAACATAAACTAATGCTTTGGAAAACTAAGTCGCACAAGGCCGAGTGCATTCTGTCCCCAGGGGAAGACACTTTGCAGAGAGTGGCGAGACCCGAAACAAGATATCAAGTTAGCCCGCCTTGCTAATTGACAATTGTCAATGTCTACAATAATCCATATACAAATTTACTATAATCAATTGTTAATTTCTTTTTATTTTCTTCAGATTTTAATTAATTAAATAGTCTCATTCCATTTTATTATTTGTTTTTATTTCATCAAATTTATAATTTGATTTTTTTTTGACTGTATGTCTAGTCCCCCAGACCTCCTGCCTGCCCGAGCCCCTGGTCAATTGACTCAGTTGCCCCCCCCCCCCCTCCCCCTGTCGCCAGCCCTGCTATTCCTACATTCTACGATACGGCAGGCTTGATAATCTGGCACAACTTTCAGGAAAATTTTTATTGGTAGGTATAAGAAAAATGATGAGTATTTAAGTTTGTTTGGGATCTGAAGTTACGTGGGGTCAAAACTTGGCCATACAAAGCACTTAGGAGTGCTTGGGGAAGACGAGTCGCATTCATCCGACATGGGTGACATCGTACAGTTTTTATTTTAATGTCATAATCATGTATGGTATTTTTCATTTCACAGCATCTTATCTATATGCAATGTTTTATATTATAGATAGTAAAGCTGTAAAAGAATAAATATATATTTTAATGTAATTTGTCTTGAATTTACATTTTTCTGACATTTATACTGTAATCTGGAATTTTTTGTAATCCGGCACGTGTCAAGTCCCAGACATGCCAAATTATATGAAGTTTACTGTATTATTAAACCTAGGATAATTAAACCCTCTCAGTGCATGGATAAGAAGAGTGGTAGAACCATTGAAAATGTACACTAACATGAATAGGCCTCTCATCCAATGCACTTAGCTTGAGGCAAAAAATTACAAGTTTCGTGTACGCCAGAGACACTGCCATCGATGTTATTATTATTCAGCTGGATTTACAGTGCTGCAAAAACACTTTACCAAAACATAAAAATAACTCTCTGTTATAAAATGTTTCATCCTTGGTTGAGGAGAGTGGTGATACTGATTTGCCTATCATATGACTGTTGCACTTCATGTACTGCAGAAGATCGCACCTCCTTCAATAGGTTTCAAACCACGCCTATGCTATGAGAAGTCTAATCACGTAAGAGTACATAGTCAAAGGCAGAACTGATTATTATAGAGGAGAGAATATAAGACTTTTTCGTTGTCAATATGTGTAAAAAATGACTGTTATAATTGATGTAGTCGAATAAAAAAATGACAAAATCCATAATTTTGTAATTTGACATAATTAGACATAACTGTGTTGGTGATACAGTATTAGTTTAAATAAAATAGTACCAGGAGAACCAAGCTTAAGGTAAAATTATTACTTTCATTCTCACACAAAGCTCGTTTGCTCCGCTCACTCGCCAAGCCGACGGGTGCTGCAAATTGTCTTAAACTACAGGTTAAAGGTGTAACACATTGGTTTATGTCTCCAGTTATCAGCTGATTTTTGTTCAATTAATAAAATCTCCATAAGGATAACATGGAAACTTTGAAGGGCTCTACCGCGAAAACCGGATTTTCCCCAGTTATGGGACCAGCTCCAATCGATTTCTGGTGGCCAAAACCCCCATATTCAATCAAAAAATCAAAAATCATTGGAGTGAAAAAATTTTTGCCCATACAAACGGAGCTTGTTTTAGAGTATAGTACCAGGGGGACCGAGCTAAGCTCGGTAAAATTATTACTTTCGTTCTCACACAACGCTCGTTCGCTCCGCTCACTCGCCGTCTTCCATTTTAAAGACGAGCTCGTTCGCTTCGCTCACTCGCAAAGCCGACGGGTGTTGGTACTTTGGTATAATTTTCTTAAACAGCAGGTTAAAGATGTAACACATTGGTTTATATCTACAGTTATCCTCTAATTTTTGTTAAATTAATAACATATCCATAAGAATAACATGGCATCTTTGAAGTGCTCTAGCGCGAAAACCGGATTTTTCCCAGCTATGGGACCAGCTCCAATCGATTTCTGGAGGCCAAAACCCCCATATTCAATCAAAAAATCAAAAATCCTCGGAGCGAAAAAAAACTTGGCCCGTACAAATGGAGCTTGTTTTAGAGTATAAGATATATATTATAGCAGGATTCACGAAAATAGTCCGATGAGAGTCGATGCATTGTTGCCAGATTTATCCTAAAACACATTATCATACTGTATTACACATGGTAAACATAACAAAAAATGACAACATTGCAGGGTGAGAGGGGGTGAGGGGGGACACAGCTGTTAAAATTTCCATCGGACTATTTTCGTGCATCTTACTATAGTAAGGTTTTGTTTAATTTTTTTGTAAGCTAGCCTCAATAAATGAGATATGAATTAAATAACAAAAATAATACATACTGTAAAAACATCTTTATTTAAATATAACAATGATCACAAGTGGTACTAAAATTGTACTCCTAAAATTTCTGATTGAAATCCAGTTCAATTATAAAACTCCAACATTTTTTAAATCAAACAACTAAAAAACGGTTTTGTTTTATCCCAATAAAATGTTTCAGTTTCTGAAGCTCTATTTTTTATCTTAGCATTTATCAGAAAAAAATTCAATCAAATGAAAATTTTTGTAGGCAATTCATTATGAAGGTTCCAGATATAACAATCTTTCAGGAAATGTAGTGGTTTTTGATGCTAAAATCTCACTAAGGGAATGCTTCATTTGTTTCTGTATGAATTTATCATCTAAACTGGTTTTCAGTATAAAACTAAACTAACACAAATCTTAACAAAACTTATACTATTGAAGTAAATATCAACACATTATACCTAGTTATAAATATATAACATTAAAGCTCTATATACATTGCAATAAGTTACTTTTAAATAATTAAACACAGGTATTGCACCGATAGAGATTGGGAATGAAGAAGTGGGCAACCAGTGACCTGTTTAAACTTAGTATGAAAAATTCAAATATATGAAACTGAAAAAAGCATGTAAATGCAACATAGGATGACGTGCAATATATACAATGATGATAAACAGTAAATAAATGCTGGCAAGTTGTATTTTGAAGGGTTGTGAGTAATTATTTTCAATCACAGCCTAAACACACTTCTTCACTAATCACAACTTAAAACTTGCATTTTATAAATGCTCTTTAGTTAAAGTGTTAAAACACTGATAATATACATAATAATATCTCTCTAAAAGGTACAATTAATTACATAACATACTATGAACAAATAACACCATGTTGCAAAGTTAAAAGTTTCTCTCTCACAACAGTTTTGACCTGAAAACTATTTCTTATTTTCGTTTATACAGATGGTCATGTCATTGTTTTAAAACCTCTGTGAAACAGCACAAAATTGAGTTATCCTTAAATAATAGGAATGTGTGTGATCTAACCGAATTAAAAAACACAGTAAATTAAACTAGATTTCAACTGTTTATGTGGAACCTCCCAGCATAATCTGAACTTCTTCCAATGTTTTCCCTTTCGTTTCAGGAACGATAAAGTAGACAAACACTGTACCAACAGCTGATATGGCTGTGAAAAGCCAGAAAGAACCGTAAGCACCAATCGCAACACTGACATCACTGAAGAACCTGGTGACAAGGAAAACGCAGATCCAGTTGAAGCAACAACACACAGACGAGGCGTAGCCAGAGATCTGGCGAGGGAGTACTTCACTGATGAACATCCATGGGATCGGACCGAAGCCGAGAGAGAAGACGACCATGAACGCACACACGGAGAGGATAGGGAGCCAGCTGATGCTGGCAGTGTCAAAGTCTGTCTTGACCTTGAGGAAGAAGTAGACTCCGAGGAAGAAGGTGCATATGGCCATGATGAAGTCGGAGAGGAGGAGGAGAGGACGACGACCCATCCTGTCGACCACCAGTGTGGAGATGTAGGTGAAGATGACAGCCACAACCCCCACGATGATGCTCTGCATGTTGGGGTCCAGCTTGCTGCCTGCGTCCTGCAACACAAGTGTTACTATTACTACACATGGCTTTGTTCTATTTTTTACTTCAAAGATTATGTTTTCATTAATTGAACTCATTGGTAATTTTAGTAAGATGCGCAGAAATAGTCCGATGAAAATTTTAACAGCTGTGTCCCCCCTCATCTCCTCTCGCCCTGCAATGTTGTCATTTGTGTATATATTTAACGTGTAATACAGTATAAAAATATGTTTCAGAATAAATTTGGCAACAATATATGGACTCTCATCAGACTATTTTCGTAAATCCTACTTTAGTTGATTTTCATCAAAACTAATAATTATAATTAGAATAAAATAAAACTTTATTGTGTGTTCAGCTCTCTTGTACTCAATCTAATCCAGGTCACATGTATCCACTGTTAATCAGGAGATGTGCATTGTAAAACAAGGTATGTTACACTACTTTTGAAGATTTTATATATTTTTTAGACCAAAAAGTCAAATTCTAACAGATAATGTAACACCAGCTTAGTGGAAATTCAATACTGTATTCTTTTGTTTACTATAATCTATTCATAACATTTTTTTCCGGTCTATTTATGCCGGTGGCATTTTTTCACATTCTGTTAGGGATGGCCAAGGAAGAAACTTGTTACTTCTTGACCATACTTGTTGACTTGAAACTTGGTCTTGTTACTACCAGAAGTCAACTTGTTAGCTTGTTGAATTGATAGCCCAATGACAAATTAATGGAAACTAGGTCAATAATCAATCCTGTTGCAATTAGAACTGGTGAAATCAGGCTTATGAGTTGAGCACTTGAGCCACTCAACTATCATCTCTGTTGTAGACCTACCCGGTCAGTGAAATTTATTGTTTTCAGAGACTTTTTACGACTTTGGGGTGTTGGTGTTGTATTACTTACCCTGAAGATGGACGTGACGTAGAAGATGACGCTGTTAACTCCGCTGAGCTGCTGGAAGGCCATGACTCCTAGGCCGATGATCAGACCTCGCTTGGCCGGCGTCGTTGAGAACGCCTCCAATATCGGAACTCTCTCACTCTCCATCTGGAATCAATTAACTGCAATGTAGTTGGTAAATCAAAAGGCTTAAAATCGAATGTAAGGATGCCAGATTTTCTCTCAACTTACTCATAAAAACTATATGAAGCAATTTTTAAAATGTCTTCAATCAATTTGTTTTAAGCTAGCAATATTATTATTGGTACCTATTTTTGGAATAATTATGCACTTTGAAGAAATCTGGTATCTAATATTCTTCATAAAAGCTTCAGGGATTTCTTAAAGCTAGGTTTACACATGAGAGTTTTTAACTCTTGGAGAGATTGGTATTCTTGAGAGTTTCTCGCAGAAAGTGTTTACACTAGGAAAATTTTCTGTTTGTATGACATGTCTTAACTCACGAGGTCCAGCTCTCAGAGAGAGCTACTTTTTGTTCTTTCTTAAGATTCTATTGAATGCACACCCTTTTTTACTTTGTCTCTAAAAATGTTTTTAATGTGTTTAAAGGTATTACAAAAACACTTATTTTAATAGTATCATTATAGCATGCACCTTGCCTAATAATTTCAATTCATATTTAAATTTTAATAAAGGGCCGGAGTACAACATTATTTTGTGAAAAGAATGACCCAAGATATTTTTAATCAGTTTACAACTCGGGTGACCAAAGCGGAGATTTTAAACCCTTGCATCAGCGCACGGCAGAAAGGTACAGTGCACTATAAAGTAATGTGCAGAATACAAAAATGTCATGAAAAGGGGGAGTTTGTATTTAAAATGAATGTCTTCCACTTTGGATTTGCGTCAGTTATAGAAAAGATCAGGTTTATCTAATCAAAGAATTTCTTATTGTAGAAAATTAACTTAACAATTTAAATTTCTTACATGATATAGGTACTGAGACACCTTGTGCAAAGGTAGAAAAAGTATTTGATGTTACCAAATAAGTCAACTTACGATCTCAATGTTCTTCTGCATGCCGGAGAGCTCGGGCTCCACATCGTAGCTACTGCCTCGGAACCACTGCAGTGCCTGTCTCGCCTCCTCCACCTTCTTGTTCTTGAGGTAGTAGATGGGGGACTCTGGCAGGAACATCACCATTCCTCCGTAGACGACAGGGACAATAGCGCACACCACAGTCAGCCAGAACACATTAACCTGAACACAGACATACATCATCTGACTGCTACAACTCATAACCACATAGCTTAGCCACAGGGAATTGTACATAGCCTAAAACCAGACCTCAAAATGTCAAATAAGTCAGAAGTTATTGCATTTCAAAGTTTTGATAGTATTGTTTTATTCTAAATTTTGAACGTCCGCCATTTTTCTCCCGACCGTTATACGGAGTTTTTGGAGTTCTGCGGTCGGGTTTACAAAATTGCATTCTACATTTTAAGACTTTTAATTTGACATAAATAAACCTTCTAGAATGTATTTGAACTTGGTATGCTTAATATTGGATTTTATTGTACTGTAACTCCATGGGCCAACCTCTCATTTTTAGGCATGATCCCCATGTGGGATTTTAGGGGACTTTATGGAGGAAGGTCAGGTGATACCATAGAATACATTTCAAAAGAAATTGGCTGTTCAAAAATTATTTCATTTTTCCCGACTAATTTTCCTACCATATTAATGCTTATAGTACTGAAGAAAAGAGATAATAACCATTTTAGTTTCACACCATAAAATTTCCAACAAACGTTTCCAACAAATGTGTGAAGATGAAATGTTTAGTAATCACTCAAACCTCAAACCTTAACGTGTTTGAGGCGCCATGATTTTCGTACATCTCACTGCTATCCTGATGAGTTATTGATACCACCATGCCTACTGTAGCAGCAGCACTGTTCAGTGTTCAGGGGATACCGACGTGATCACTAAATATAGTAAGTTAAAATATTCTTTTGAGCAGTGCTGTTCTAGGTTTCAGGTTTCTAAACATTTCATTTTCTAAGGGTTTCAGATTTCTAAGGGTTTAGATCCTGGTTTAAAATAAATCACATAGTACTGGTAAAGCAATGCAGCTTGCGAGCAATTGCACCCATCAGGATGGCATTATCATTATGTATGGGAGCAAACAATCCAATGGCACCACAAACTTGTTTACAGAATGTTTATTTCCCAGGGTGTCAAAATAAAAAAATAAGAGGGAAAAATTTTACTTTAGGAAAAAACAATATGAAAAAACTTACAAAAGTTCCTAGTATGTATACGAATAAGATGCCACAGTTGAGTTGTAACTGGAAGTAAGTTCCCAGTGTTCCTCGGATGTTAGTTTCCGCATATTCGTTGGTGTAAAGAGGAACAACAATGGTGTAGCCACCTCCTGCTAGACCTGAGACAAATCTGCCAATGCAGAACATCATCACCTGGAACAGAACATTATAAGCCTTTCAGAAATGGAACTCAATCAATTTTATCTGTCCTAAACTGATTTAACTGATGGGCCATTGATAATTAATTTTTTCATCGGTTTACCTGGTACATACCATGGGATGGTATTAGTATATGGTGACTTCTACAAACACTGAGCTTTCTAGCTAGGTCAACAACGCCAGTGATGGCTTAGTGCAAAATTAGATTAAATTACGGTAATGCTTAACTTTGAACGAGTAAAAAAATTAAAAAGTGTCAAAGCTAATCGATTGACGGTTGTAGAATGCACAAGGCAGTTTAAGTTGTGGTTGCTGCTACTTTTTCGCTAACCCTTTGCTGGAATTGTGTACTTAAAAGGACAAAACTGTTTAGACCATTAAACAAAAATAAAAATAAAATTCTTCTTATCTGGTAACGTGAAAACTTTCTAGGTAGAGTTTTGGTAAAATAAACATATAATTAACTTGCAAGCAAGTTGGTGGTATCGCTTGATTCTTTAATTCTTACATCTCGGTCAAGACTGAGTTTGCTACTTTTCACTTTTGTTTACTGTTGTTACCATACTATGCCTATAGTTATAAAATGTGGGGATAAAAATATGAATTTTAGTTAACAGTTTCTTATTATTTAACAGTTTATTTCAACATTATATAACTAGTACTGTACAAGGTTAATCGAGCCTTGCTCGTTAGTTTTAATTCACATTCGTTATAGTGTCATGGTAATAAAGCTATAAAATTTCCACCAACAACCAACTATACCTCTTCACAGTTAACAGCTGTTGAAAAAAAAAATAAACTGCTTAACATTGATGTTTCTTTATTTTTGTTTACCTTTCGTTGTTATTTCATTACCAAAATAGGAACCCTTGAAGCCGCCTCCGGACTGGGCGAACATTCATGGCGAACTTGTTCGGCGAACACAAAAATCAACAAACATTCTTAACGAACAATTGACCAGCATATGATTTACATTCTAAAAGGTTAGCAACGAACAAACAAATGTTCGGAAGAACTTTGTTCGGCGAACATGTTCGGCCAGTGCGGACGCAACTTAAGACCAATGTTAAAAATTACGATTTTTTAACTTAAATTTAGACCAAATTCAATTTTTTCAGGATTATGGCTGTTTCTAAACTTATTTTTGGGCCAAAACACTCTTAAATGTAAAGTTTTTAAAAGCAAAATCTACCCGCTAGATTTCGAGATCGTGGAACACACATCCCTTCAGACATTGCTCGTATAATACATAAAACTATAAAAACACCACAATTCTACGACACCAGAAACATGGATGTTAACATGTAACAAACACAATGTGCTTATTTTAAGGTGAGTATGACGGAAGGGTGAGTGTGATGGTTTTAGCGAATTTCCCATAGCCCATATAGCACAAGTACGGCAATTTGATGTAAAATTGATGTAAAAGATGTCAGTGTCATTGATATTGTTGATGTCATATTGACTTCAAATGTGACAAAAAAAACGTCATTTTGATGTCAATGTGAAGTAAAAATGTCCCGATTTTTTATGTCAAATTGATGTCAGTAAATTGATGAATTATGACGTCAATTTTACATCACATTGATGTCAAACTGACAAACTAATCTTGTCAAAATTGATTCAAAATATCCCCAATAGCAAAACAAAAGTAATAAAATGGTAATTTTTAACCGATAAACAACTATAGAAGCGGCAAAAAGTTTTTGTCGCCGGCAGAATTTGAACCTATGACCTCTAGATTCCCAAACCGCGACCCTACCTACTACGCCACGCTGCTCTCTGCTTCACATTCTATTTGTTACACTACTTGGCCAGTTGATACTCAAGTTTCTTTGCGTTGATCAAATCAAACGCATTTCCCGTGGCTTATATATTTTTATGTCTTCCCAAATAGGTCTTAAACTATAGTTCCCTTACATGTTTGTTGCATGTGTAAATGTTTAACAAATTGAAGTTATCTCAATTGATGTAAAACTTTTGACTGTGTGATCAAATACTTTACATAATTTTTACATCAAAATGATGTCAAGTTTTTAACGAGTTCAATTGTTTTAAACAAATAATGATGTTCTCTTGTTGTAAAAGACTTAAAGAAATGTTTTTTCTTTATTTATTGCACTAACTTTTAAATTTAAAAATGCAAAATTTTTACATCATTTTGACGTCAATACTTGATCAAATATTTTACTTTGACATCACTTTGACGACTTTGATCACTTTTTGACGTCAAATTGACAACGTGTGCTATGTGGGAGGGAATAAGCTATTACCGTAGGTCTCATGGTAAGACCTAAGCCCGGGACCATGTTACTTTTTCGTTTTGAGGTGCCCAGAGACCAAAAATAATAGTCATTAAAAATTTTATATATATATATATATATATATGTATATATATATATATATATATATATATATATATATATATATATATATATATATATATATATATATATATGTATATATGTATATATATATGTATGTGTCCCTAGACACGATAACTCTCGTAAAAATGGTCCGATCGACACCAAATTTGGTAGAGATGTGTAATCCTACGTTTATTCGGATGAGTTCGAAAACCAGACATATCGACCTACCGGAAGGGGTAGTTTTGGGGGGTTTTGTACCCCAAAAATGGGTTTTTTTGCATTTTTCATATGTAAATTTTAAAAATTTTAAATTTTAATTTTGACCATTGGATTTAGCTTAAAAAAACACACAATTTAGTATTTTGAAGCATTGCTCTATCTCCATTGGTTACCGAGATATTACAAAGTCTAAAGACAGTACATTGTCTTTTGGGGCTCCAATGTTAATCTTATGGAGAATAAGGATGTGTTAATATTTCACTTATTAACCAATATTTTTTGATGAAACTTGGTATTTAGCTTCATTTGGTTGAGATTCATCCATTTAAGATAAAAAATCTTGGTTTTAGCGAATTTCCCATAGGGAATAAGCTATTACCGTAGGTCTCATGGTAAGACCTAAGCCCGGGACCATGTTACTTTTTCGTTTTGAGGTGCCCAGAGACCAAAAATAATAGTCATTAAAATTTATATATATATATATGTATATATGTATATATGTATGTATGTGTCCCTAGACACGATAACTCTCGTAAAAATGGTCCGATCGACACCAAATTTGGTAGAGATGTGTAATCCTACATTTATTCGGATGAGTTCGTAAACCAGACATATCGACCTATCGGAAGGGGTAGTTTTGGGGGGTTTTGTACCCCAAAAATGGGTTTTTTGCATTTTTCATATGTAATTTTTAAAAATTTCTAATTTTTATTTTGACCATTGGATTTAGCTCAAAAAAACACACAATTTAGTATTTTGAAGCTTTGCTCTATCTCCATTGGTTACCGAGATATTAAAAAGTCTAAAGACAGTACATTGTATTTTGGGGCTCCAATGTTAATCTTATGGAGAATAAGAATGTGTTAATATTTCACTTATTAACTAATATTTTTTGATGAAACTTGGTAATCAGCTTCATTTGGTTGAGATTCATCCATTTATAGTAAAAAATCTTGGTTTTTGTGCTTATCATGGCAGCAAACCTGCATACTCTTTTCCCATGTTAATCATATGGAGAATAGGCAAACTTCATTATTTATGAACAGATATTGATGAAACTTAGTATATGGCTTCATATGGTCGAAATAAAAAATTTTTATGCTAAAAACCTACTTTTGGTGTTCCCCATGGCAGCATACCTGCATACTCATTCCCTATATTTATCATAAGGAGATACACATTTATTTCCCTATTTATGAGCTTGTGATGATTTTTGGTTTACATGTTTATCTGGTCATAATTAATACTACCAATTTGGAAATTCGCTGAGTACGCAGGTCTGCTGCGACGGGGTATTTGTACTTATCATGGCAGCAAACCTGCATACTCTTTTCCCATGTTAATCATATGGAGAATAGGCAAACTCTTTTATTTATGGACAGATATTGATGAAACTTACTATATGGCTTTATATGGTCGGAATAAATTTTTTCTATGCTAAAAACCTACTTTTAGTGTCCCCCATGGCAGCATACCTGCATACTCTTTCCCTATATTTATCTTAAGAGGAATAGACATTTATTTCCCTATTTATGAGCTCGTGATGAAATTTTGTTTACAAGTTTAGCTGGTCAAAATTAATATTACTAATTTGGAAATTCGCTGAGTACGCAGGTCTGCTGCGACGGGGGGTATTTATGTTTCAGATAAGGTGTAGCTTTCGTTTTTGTCAGGATCATTAATCAATAACTCAATAACCAAAGGCAGCTAACCAAATGGCTTTCTAGCCACCTCACCATAAAAACCCAAACAAGATCAGTAAACCACCTTTATCACGTTGAGTGCGGGGTACGTTAATTAACGTAGTGCCACAGTGGCGCGGCCAGCGGCCTACCTTAATTTATATAGCGCCCCTGCCCGAAACATAATATTTCAGTGTGGGTTTAGCCATTGCCTTGCCGGAAGAGGTTTATTCGCTCACCGCCTGTTGTGCCGGTCCATGTGCACAATACGGCGTAGTTTGTTAACCTGTCCGACATTTTTTAAGAGGTGGGGAGGGCAGCGGCGAGTGCAGCGGCCTGCGTAATATTACGTAGCACTCCCGGATTGTGTAACATTTGTTCATTCGTTTAATGTGGGCTTTAGCCACTGCGGGAGAGGTTATATTGCTTGCTTCTTATTGGTGCAGTCCATGTCCTCGGTTCGCTTATGATCGTTAGCCGGTTCCCCCGGGGCGCGCAGTGCACAAAGTAATAGGCCTATTGTTTCACAGTGTTTTGAGAGTTATTTTTGGTGTTATTTGTGCAATGGAGCAGGATAACTAGGACGAATTGTTGCAGAATTTGTATTCTGATGATGAAAACGGTACCGAATAGAGTTCTGAAGTTATAAGTGACGATCGCCTGCACCACCGGTGGACTACGTTAATTTACGAACCGGAAATGACGTCATGAAATCTGACAGAAAATAGATGCCTATACGAATTCTGTTGACTTTTTAGCAACATACAAGCTATTACCTAGTAATTTAACAAAAATAATCCGCAATTTTAGTACCTACGCAATTATATTAATTTTCAGCACTCAATGTGTTCATGGATTTTTTGGGATAAATATCAAGTCAATAATGTCTGTCACAACAGAAATAGTGTTCTTGGAGCATCTTTAGACTGTAGAGAACAATACTCACAGACTCTGCCCAGACCATGAGTGCCCACCCCACTACGGCGGGGAAGACGAGGATGAGGATGGTGTTCTTGCGTCCGACAGTGTCCACTAGCCAGCCGACGAGCGGGCAGGCGACCAGCGCCCCCACCGCCATCAGGGAGCCGATCCACGAGAAGTCGTCCTGGGTGATGGGGAAGCCGTACTCTTGGTCATCCATCAGGGGCTTGCCTGTCGGGGACGTCCAGGCGAGGCAGGTACCACTGATGAAGCCACCCAGCGTCGCTAGGCAAGGTCAAAGTTGAGGTTAATTCTTGAAAATAATTACATAAGTGTAATGTAAGGCCAGCTCTACCTTATGGCTGAACTAGGCAACCAAGTTTGTGGCCAAGGCCTGAGAGGCGCTCATGAGTAGTATACAAGCGCCTCCAATAAAAAAATAAATAGCGCTCCTAACTGGGAATAAGTCAAAATTCTCCATCAGCAGTAAAATGTGCCCCCAATTGCACCCTCAATAGAGCAGCCGTTCAGCAGTAAAGATCCACCCCAATTTTGTGTAAAGAATGACCCAGATCGGCAGTGCATAGCCGACACTCTACAAATCTCGCATTGCATACATCTGAAGCGAGATACATGTATGTCGGATTTACATACATCTGATTTGGGGGGATCAGTTGGAGATAGTCCCCCCATCAGTAGTATGGGGGGCCCCTTATCAGTGGTAAAAAGTGCCCCCATCAGTTTGTAGACAGTACCCCCGATCAGTAGTTAAGAGCCTCCCAATGGTTTTTTCCTTCTTTTTTGTGACTTAACCTGTATCTCAGTACATTGTTGAGGAAAATAGAAACTAAGCTATTTGGCCCTTAACCTTTTTAGTTCAATGAGTTTAAATTTAAAATTTTTAGAAGAACAACAAAAAATTATTTGTTACTTTGAATTAATGAATTGTCGCATTACCTTCATTGTTTATAATGTATGTATGAAAATTAAGTTTCCCCTATGTGTTTAATACTAAATTTTTGTATCTACAAAATTTCAATATGTGGGTCTTAAATAATAATTGGTAAAAAACCCCAGATAACAGCAAACCAGGACCATAACTACATTTTATCTATGTGCCAATAAAGGAACCACTGAATTTCTTTGGAAATTGTTGTAGTTCATAAGTCTGCTTGAGAGGTACAGTACAATGTTTTGCTGATTGGTAAAGAGTAGTTGTTGGAACGTACCTATGATGGCAGCGAGGTACTGAGGGAACTTGGAGGCCTTCCCCCCGGTGGACACGAGCGTCTGGTGACTCATCCCAATCTTGGACTCGTCCATCTTGTTTAGTAGAGGGTTGAGCTCTTCCCCGGGTGCTCTCTGCAACAACAAAATTAAACGTTATCATCTTGAGTTGTATCAATACTCCAAGAGTGGAGTTAAAAATATCATTATGTATTCGTAGTTCACAGAACAACGCCCAAGACCTAAAATTATACGTAAGTTTAACACATGAAGAGGCTTTCTATTACTGTATTATGTACTTATTATTTGTTTCTCTAATAATTTCTACAATTTATGGGCCCATGATTAATATCCTTTAACCTATAGATACACTCAAATAATATTCAAATGTTAAAGATTAAAATTAACTTATAAATAATAATTTTATAGTACCTACTGTATTTTTGCCTTTAGTTTGAGAATTACAACAAAAATTAAGGTGACTTACATAAAGGCGAGATTTTCCAGGTAAAAAGTGAAAATTCATTGATGTAATGTTGCAAGACATTTATTCCAAAGTAAAGATGCAGCACTAATAATTAAAGTCTAAGATGAACTGAGTGGCACATTCGCTAAGGCACAACCGCTACCTGAATAAGAAGTGCTTAAAAATAAGACGAAGGCTCTGCTTAGCATGAGACTTCGGGTAGAATGAATGACTCACTCATTAGCACGCCTAAACTATCGCTACTCATTAGCATAAACAACACTAAATTACATTCATAAAAATAGATTTTAAATTCATTGTTAAATTCACGTAGAAGTACGAAGTTTTACATTTTTAGAGCACAAGATTTCATCCCATGAAAAATAATTAACTAATTCTGATGATTCAATTATCTGAACAATAAAAAAATTAGTAATATTAACAAGAATTTGGAATTTTAAATTTGACTTTTCCCCCTATATTTACAATGACTACGGTACATATTATTTTTGGACCAATAATTACAGTGCCTGCCAGTTGAGGTTGACTACACATTGAACGAACTGCATAGCAAAAGGTATTACTGACATTGAAGGAGCAGGTTGTTGGCTCTATTCAAGATTATGAAATAACTGCCTTCTAATACATAACAGTTATCCTAATATCTTTATTAATAAAAGAAGACTCATTGTGATTTCCTAGATATCTTAATAACAACAAAATATGTTTATATAATTTATTCCCACTAAAGAGTAAGTTAGTACTGTAGTATTCGAAAATATATTTAAAACTCCCTCTTACCAGCATAAAAAAGAGAAGTTAATTAATTTAGGCTCATTAAGAGTCATTGTGGTTCATCAATTTCTATGGGCATTTTTATTGTTGGCTTTAGATTATATAATGGGATTTTCAGTAGTGTTTCAAAGATATAGTATGGGAGGGAATAAAAACAGAAAGACTATTAATCCAAATTAAAAGAATAAATTTTATTGCTGTGCTTTTGTGCTTAAAATGAGAGAAGTAAATCTGCATTTGGTGAGTTTTAATTTATAAACTTTGTATTGAGATTGACTGGTTTAATACAATTAATATTCAATCTCCCCTTATGAGAAACGACCGAGTCTACCACAGCACAGCTTAAAATATTAAAATAAATTAAAATTTAAGTACAGTAAAACAATTTCTGTGTGATAAGTCGAAGAAGACGACGTGACAGCTAGAGCGCTCTAGCAGTAATTGTTGTAAACAACTCGAGCAGTGTATAAATAGAGCACGTCGTCAAGGCCGGCGAGGCCCAACCGCAAACCGCGGCCTGGATGTTCACGCTATTTTACCACGCATGATAGGAAGTTCCGCCAACGACCAATGTTTTGAGGTTGATAATGATTGTCAACTTCCGTTTTGATCAATAGTTAGAAAGAAAATACTTGGGTTTTTCCTCAAGAAAATATTACATAGGTCCTAGAAACCGTACCAGTAGCCCTACGTCAGAAATAGGTAAAATACCTGGATTTTGTTTAACCTGAACACATTTGACATGCTATTTAACTGGTTTTGGGTACATATAACTATAAGTCGGTTTTATTGGTCTTTGAGACACAATAGGAGAAACAATGTATTTTAATAAAATTATTTTGACATTATGGAACACGTGGAAGGAAACAGGTTAAAATATGTTTTCTATCTTAGCGTAAATTAAAACTTCAAGCATTATTTTTAGACTTTGAATCTCTGCAGCACTAAATTCTAAGTACTCTTTTGAAAAGAAAGCACCATTATTTCACGCAAAATGCTGTTTGGCAAAATTCTATGTTTAAATGCTCCGCCCTCTTCCCTTTCTCTCTCGCCCCGATCAGGAGAATTTCTTGCCAATGATCAAGTTAACGGATCAGGCGTTGGTTCGCTCGTCTCTACTCCACCTTCCGTCAATCCACTTGCCATCCGCGGGAGAAGAGAGTCATCCGGTGACATTTAGAAACGACCGAAGAAATCGAAGAAAGTGCAAACCATTGGTGCAAACTAAACTGTTGACCTCACTGACTATCGGGCTGTCCTGCTGTTCAGCGACCCGAGCGCTTTGTCTGGGAACGTAACGGTACTTTCCATCTTATAATAGTAAAGATGCAACCCCTTCATCATGGCATTGTATAAATAAATAAAGATTTAACAACTAGTGAATATAAAGAATGGGTTACACTAGATCGAACCGAAAGTTCACTGGTGTTCGCTAAGATTTGCTGAAGGCCACAAACACCGGAGAGTTGGTGCTGTCACACCAGATAAACACATACGAATCGTCTCAATCTCAATAATACTGGTGACGACATCGTTCATATTTGCTCCATCAACACAACAATCACGACAGTTCATTGAGGAGGATATAGCGTCTATTTGTCTGGCAGGAAAATGTACCAATAATTGTAGACAGCAGTATCGGTGATAGGGCTAGATTGAAGACACCCGATGTGGTTACAATAAAGTCAGCACCAAAACCGAACTCGAGTGAACGCTAATTTCCTTTGATGATTCGCTACTAAAACGACATTGGATGGAGCAGCCGCGAATGCAAACACGCGACTACCGAGCACTGCCGAACACTGCCGATCACGCCCGATTGTAGATCGTATAATTTTTTGAAACCAGGACCATAAACAGGAAATCAAATTCTTTCTTATACAAGTTACCGTTCCTGACTCAAGCAACACGCTCAAGGCGGTGGTTACACCAAAGCGATTTTCCAATTCGATACTACTTTTGTTTGCTTGTGCCCGCTGTGATGTAATCCAAAGTTGAAGTCATATTTTTTATGTGCAGTATATCAATATTCAATAGTCACTAACGGATATAAACAATGTTTGCTGCTTAAAAATTCTATACAAAAAAAATTGTGTGTATATTAACAGTGGAACATTGTAAAAAAGTAATTGGTCAGTCATTGAATTAAGTTTTAGCCTAAATCTTTTCTATTCGACTTGAGTCTACGTCCAAGATAGACACATGTGAAAAATAAAAGTATTAAGTATTTTGGCACTATGTAATTTTTTTTCAAAAACCTTCTAAAATTAAAATGAATTAACATTAGAAAGTTTGCGCTTCTTCACACCAAAACCATTAATTTTAATGGACAGTGAAATCTCATAAAGCATTTTCTTATTTAATGGCATGATGGAAGAAGTGATGTAAAATGTTCAATGTTTCTTCATGAGTCCGTTAATGAGACATAAACCCTGAGTTTCTCATCTAATGAGAAATATAATTTAGGATTTTGAAATAAACGTTATAAATTATACAATTAAGGTTAAAACGATCTTGCGTCATATATTATAGGACTGGTTTCAGACTTATGAGCCGTTGGGTTGAGTACCTATACACGTATGAAACCTTAACCGGTTCAAAGATTGTAGCCTATTATAATTACAAATTTAGTGGAGTGTAAGATATTCAAGAGGAATGAGAATTTGTGGTTTGCGGGTTTTTTCTCGAATATCTTTTTACTACAGTGAACTACTGTTTTGGTAAAAATGTTTTGCAATTGCCTACAAATGCAAAGGGATTGTTCAAACGTTAAATTCACTCACGTAGACAATTTGTTAAGAGTAAACCAGCTCCTAACGATATTGCAATATCATGCTAGGGTTATTAAAAGAAAACATTCTTCTCGTATAAGCTATATTTTGCATATTTTTCTTCTTTTATAATATAGGTTTTTAGGCCTATTGAAAGTTATGAGAAAATACATTCTGTTGAGTTATTATTACTATTTGAATTCAGTGCTTTTTCAGACTTAAATAGAGTGGAAAATAGAGGAAAACGTTATATTCCTTTCAATTATTGCATTTTTGATATGATTAAAATATATCAAAAATACTAATTTTCTATGACATTTTTCTGGATTGCAATAGAGGGCCAGGGATGAGTCGGCGATTACGCGCTCTACTTACCTGTGTACTTGACTTGAGGAAGGCTGCAGCAGTCCTAGCGAAACGTCGCAGCGCGCGGCGCGACTCTGGAGCGGCTATGGGGCTATGGACCGCGAAGACAAACAACTTGCGAAAACCGGGGGCTCGTCCGGTCGCAAATAAACAGACACGCTACTACGCTTTACTTCCCTCGGGAACTCGGCGCCAAGACACGCCGACAAACGGTATCGGCTTGGCAGAGGTTCAGGCGGCCTTGGAGGTGGAGATTGGCACAAGACTGCTTTCAACGATAGGCTACTTTCGGCCGGTAGGCAGCGCTGCCGCTCTGTACAGCACATCATTCGGGTCTTTCTTAAAAGAGGGAATGAGGGACTCTATTATTAAAATTTGTCAAAAACGAATTAATTGTTTACAAATGGGTTCCTAGTAATTAAAGAGGGAGCCATAGAAAAAATAAAAACATCCTCACTACGCGCATATACGGAGTATCAGATTCTGTGGACAAGTCTTATCAGCCGTTATCTTATCTCACGTCACCGCGTTAACCTGTACTGGCCGGCCCCGCATTGGACTTCCCAGAAGTTGGTCAATTTGTTTAACGTAAACATTATGATGTATACCACCGAACTGTTCTAAAATCTAACATAACCTAACTGGTTTAACTATACCAGTGTTAGGAAATCGCATTTTGCGATTTGGTAACTCGACATAGCACGGTAAGTAAAGTAACTGCAGCTTGCAGCTGAGTAATCATAAAAACACGAAAAAGAAAACGAATGGCGAATGAATGAAGCAAACCGGGTGAGTCTGGTTCAAACCGTACAAGAAATACGAATTAATTAGTTCTTTAGTGAAAATAGCTTGTATAGAAGACTTTCAATAGATCCAACTTAAAGACCTTAATTGATTTTGACTCTGAAACATTGAAAGTTAATGTGTGATCCAAATACTTCTTATAATATTAACATGCAATATTTGAAAGCCAATGGAACAGAGATCTGATCACATGGTGTCCGATCTAATCTATAGAAATAAATCTAATCCTAAATCTAAGCCCGACAAAAACACAAAATGGTACGGAAGTTTTTTTAACTTTGGGAAGAATTCATGTTACAAGATCCCCCCTTTGCTTATTCACGTTTTACATTATATATATTATACATTCACGTTAGTATATAATATAGTCAATGGCCATATATATATATATATATATATATATATATATATACAGTAGTCTAGAGCCATAGGTCTTAGATGACATAGCTCAACAACGATCGATATGACAACAATTAAAAAAAATCTTCCATTTATAGGTTTTTGGCGAGGTAGGGTTCGACATTTTAATTCAAAACTATCCATTCGGATAAACTATTTTAAACTTCCCGAACATCCTGTATTTCACAGTGACCGAGGCGTCGTCGATTCCTGTTTACCATGGCGGCTGGCGCGGGATTGTGTCAAGAGAGTATTTTGAGTCGAGGCCGCCTGAGCCGTTTGTTCGCGAAGTTATTTTTGAGAGCGATTTCGCGGGCAGTGGTCGGGGGGGGGGGGGGGGGGGCAGAGACATGCGTCATTGTTATCACTCTTATCTGAGTAATCCAGTGATATCGGCTACCGACTCCAAACCTGGTCGCCCTTTGTAACCAATGTTGTGGCAACATGACGATAAAAGATTATCGCAACAACATATCAAAGCTTTTGAATCTTGTTCGTAAATAGTTTCAAAATATTTGAATCTAGGTTGGTTAAATTCTCAATCTCATAAAAAACGCCATCTATGTCATTAAAAAAATTTTGATGTACAGAGATGTAGGTCTCTTTTGAATACAGATTTTTACGCTAGCAGCAATGTTTTTCAGTAAAAACATATAACTTTTGTTGCAGTTTATTAAAACTTTTACATGATGGTTTGCAATTGTGTAATAAAAATATTACATGAAACAACTCACACAGTTTAATTTATCATCAGGAAAAGGCAAGTTACAATTAACTAACTTTTCTTTAAAATAAAACCAAGTAAAATCAACAATAACCAATGTATTTTGTTGAATATATTAGTGGGCTAATTGTAAACACAAATGGAGCTAAATTAAACTCCGTGGAACGGTCTATAGCCTAGTTGATAAGTAACAGTTTCTATACCGGTTACACAGTCTCATACTCAGACGTTGACTTGACTGGAGGATAAGGAGAGGTCACGGTCCAGGAGGAATGTAGAGCAATCGTCATCCTAATGTGGCCGTTATGAACGCGCACACGTAACGCGCAAGGACGGGGGCTTGAGAACGACAAGTGCAGTCGCTCTGAAACGTCGGTCCCGGGATGTGACCGGGGCCCCTACACAGCTCAACCCTTATCACTCAAAAACAGTACAATGTTGCACTTCTCAAGGCAACGTTACTGTACGTGACGTGGTCCGTAACAAACTACGAACTGTTTCTTTCATAACATAGTTTATCATTTGCCTGTTAGTGAAGGGAGTAGTTTGGTTGCAAAACTTCAAAGCCTTCTTCCGGGCAAAGTTTTTTTTTCTATTTTCTCGATAGTATAAAGCCTTGCCCTGATAAAGAAACCAAATATTGTGAAAACAATTGGTGGTAAGATGAAGCTTCATATTTAGTTTTAACAAGTGATTTCTATAATTTTTTACAGCTATGAACAAACTCAATACACTTCGATATGTGCACTTTGGGTTACCAGTAAATCTTCTAGGCGACATTTTTGTTTTGTTTTATTAACAACTTTTTTACTATATTTATTATTTCCTAATTAATGGACGCTACTGCATTTATTATTATATTTTTAGGGTTTCTAAATTCGGAACTGGAGAAGAATAAAAGAAAATAATCTTTGACAAACCCCATAAAGTAATCCAGTTAGTCATCAATGGTGTCATGAACAATGTGAAAATTTAGTCAGGCCATCATGATTCAGCGCACAGTAACTAAACAGCATTGTGATCAATCAGCTGAGTTTAGGTATTAACAAATTAATTAGAGAAAAACTAGATTAAATCCCCTGAATGGTGTCCATACAGCAAAGCTATGAAATCAGGGCAAGAATTTGTGGACACCCGGTACTTTTTCACCATAGCTCTTGTTTACACATTTAGACTACTGTATTATAAATAAAACTACTAAAGTCCGGTTTTGATGAGCATATAAAATAATAACAAACAAAAAAAATCAAATTGAATAACTAATTATATAGCCAATCAAACAAAATTTGAGTTATTGAGTTGTAACTAAGGGAATTGATGAGTCGGAATAGTGATATATTTGGGAAGGGGACTTACTGATTATTTGGGAAACAAACAGGGAAGCCCGAGAAATCAGACGAACTCTGCGGGCGGAGCCACTGACCTGATGACGTTGACCCGGTCTGGTTCTTGTTTAGCTAATTGAATTTGTAAACACATTTGAAAACCATGTCACATTGAAAAAGCTATTATGATTGACATACAATATCTATAAAACTAAATTTACGTAGCTGAAAATTCAATGACTTTGCCATAAGTGAATGTGAAAACCGATAAAATATTATTGCAAAGATAAAAATTCACATAAATATAAAGTCAATGATAAGTGATCAATCAAAGTTTCACGAATAAATTACTTAAGTAATGGCTGCAGTAAAACTGAAATGAACCAAGGAATAATTGGCGTAATGAATAAGCACTTACTTTCCACGCCTCCGGTCTAGCAGAACCTTTCACTGTAGCAGCAGCACTTATTGTGTGTGTAGCAGAAATAATGGTTGTTTAGGTACCGTACTAAACACCCATTATCTGTAATGAAAGGGATCGCCGGTTCACTATACACGATCTCTTCTGCATCATCCAGATTGCTATTGTGTTTTGGCTCAGTGAAAGCGGCTTGCGATGGAAATAAACACCACGAGTAATGGCTGACAATCTGTTTCGTGACTTATACGGGGGTTGAGTTTCCATAGATTGACCTCATAAGCTCATTTAATTTGTATGATCTCACTAGGAGGTAAAAGTAGTAGATGTCACATAATTTTCGAGGGAGAAAGTTGGCAATCTCAGAGAATTACTGATGTAGAGGCAGAACAAATCAGCGGTGTAATGCAAATAAAAGGATTTCAAATAGAATTTCACTGCAGATATAATTTTCTGTTATAAAGTTGAATCATTAAAGGCCAATCATATTTCTAAAACGGAAAGAAGTATAAAGTATCTTTCTTTATGTTTGTCGTGAAAAAATATACAATGGAAATTTTACTAGGTTACATACCTTTCCGTCTAAACAGTTCCTGTTTAGTCTCTTGACTATACATGCATTTCGGGATTAAAATAAAATCCCATCTTCAGGTCTATACAAAAACGTTAAAATTCATCAATTGGTAGTGAATCGTCAAAGATTAATTTTTTTTTTTAAACACATCCGTACAGTTCAACATATGACATTTCACAATTCACAAACAAACACATGTACATGCCGGCCGGCGATAGATCACTGACTAAACAGGAACTGTTTGGACGGAAAGGTATGTAACCTAGTAAAATTTCTAAAAAGAACAGTTCAGGAGGCATCACAAAAATGAATAAATATACAATACCCAATCAGAGGAATTTTAGCCCTCTACACCGAATGATATTCTTGAGCGACAGTTTTTTATTGGTACAGGTGTATAAATCGGTAAAATATTATTACCTTTTTGTTCAAATATTAAAATAACATGATTGTTGATACTGTATCAGTTCATTCAACTTGAAATACTCTCATCAGGGATAACGCTTAATTAACTAAATACCATACAGTTAAGTTAAACAACCAAAATAGTAGGAATAAATACAGTTCTCTTATTATCAACCGATAAAAATTAATAATAAGAAAAGAGCGTATCATTCAAAAAGACATTGAAAATTGCACTTGGGCTGACAAGAAAAGTGATGTTGAGTAAGGAGGAGTTGATAAGGTTTATCATCGATAAGTGGCGCCCTCCAGCGATAAGTCTTGTCGAGTATTGACGGCTCCCCCGCTCCTAATGGACAGTGACACTCAGAGTCCACAGAACTGATAACCGATAACAAAACAACCAAGTCTACTTCTACTTGCGAAACATCTCTGATCTCATGTAAAAGATATCTTCCAAGAAAACCATTAAGGGCCATGTTTTTCACATTATCTGAAATAATTTGCAACATTTAATGCTTTTGAGTCATAATTATTCTGGTAAAAGTTTGATGGGTGTTGTAACTGATTTTGAAATAGTACGAATTTATCAATTATTTTAACATTGATAAAAAGGTATTGCAAAATATGCAGAAACCACGATTGATATTTTACTTCGAAATCTATGTGTGTAAAAGGCTAAATTCTAAAAGCAAATGATTTTATTGAAACATATGCTTCGCCCTCAGAAAACCAGAAGTTTATTAGGTAACGCTGCTGTAACACTGGAAATCAGGCATGAAGTGTGAACAAACACGAGTTATTCAACGGGATATTCGTCTGACCTCTTGAAGAAGCTTTTCAAACAGAGTTCAGGACAAACTAGAAGGTAAATGTATTTTTATTTTATGGATTGGTTTTTATGTATTTGTCACTTTCAATGATAAAGTATGATGAATGATAAACCGTAAATGAATGATAAACCGAATGATGTACCGTACCCTTGACTTTAGACATATGCCATTTTACTTTCTCCCCATATACCATAGTATATGGAGAAAGTATTGTTTTCGTAAACATTTTCGAATTTGAGTTGTTGGTGGATTATCCATTTTTGTGCCCCCTGAGTCCAATAAAGTGGTTTTCAGAGTGATGTCTGTGTGTGTGTACAATGTCCCCATTAATTAAAAACACACAATTTAGTACCTTGAAGCTTTGCTCTATCTCCATTGGTTACCGAGATATTACAAAGTCTAAAGACAGTACATTGTATTTTGGGGCTCCAATGTTAATCTTATGGAGAATAAGGATGTGTTAATATTTCACTTATTAACAAATATTTTTGGATGAAACTTGGTATTTAGCATCATTTGGTTGAGATTCATCAATAAATGGTAAAAAGTCTTGGTTTTTGTGCTTATCATGGCAGCAATCCTGCATACTCTTTTCCCATGTTAATCATATGGAAAATAGGCAAACTTGTTTATTTATGGACAGATATAGATGAAACTTAGAATATAGCTTAATATGGTCTAAATCAGAGCCGTCCTTAGGAAATGCGAGGCCTGGAGCAAAATATTTTTGTGAGGCCTTATTTAACGGTGATTGCTGGGGGGTTGTGGGGTATGGAACATACGACGGCATGTGTCTAAGTAATATCTAGATGTTTTCCGGCTGTCTATATATGTAATCAATCCATTAGACCCCTATATCTTTGAAATTATTTGAGTTACAGAAATGAAACTTGGCACAACTATTAATTACAGGGTCTCCCTGAACTCTACCCTCTAGTCCTCCACCCTCTCTACCCTCTTTTTCAGGTATTATTCCTGGACCAAAGACAAGCCAAAATATCATATTTAAAATTTAGTGATTTTAATACAAATGTCACGCATATGAGCGGGTTGCGGCACCAGCACAACAATGGATTTCATACCAAAACTGCTCCTGGGGAAGCGGTCCGACCGTGACTAGCCTCAGTTGTATCGCTCTATCTTGCTTATTTATGAACCAATTTTCATGATTTTAACATCGTTGGATTTTAAATTAAATTTTACAAAAAAACATATAAGAACATAAACTTAGCTACCATATGTAGGTAGTTTTTATGTAATTTAAGGTTAAAGATTTTAACTGGCCACCATTTTAAAAACATGAATTACCAAAGTTGGTTATTTTTTCTAGCTAGGTCTTTACTTCAAAAAGCTGTGCACCGAATTTCAACTTATTACGTCAAGCCGTTCTTAAATTAAAAATTATTCTTAAAAAATACAAAATGGCGGCTGTACAAGTAACTATGGTGTTTTGGAATTTTTAAATGTGATATTTTGATTTTGGCTTGTCTTTGGTCCAGGAATAATACCTGAAAAGGAAGGTGGAGATTTCAGAGACACCCTATATTAAGTCGCAAATGCAAGTGAATTTTTACATTTCTAAAATTTACTATTTCAAGTTTCAAGATGGCGGTAATTGAAAATGTTCAAAGCTAAATATTTTTAAGAGCTCTAAATTTTACAAAATTTTGCAAACTTACAAAAAATTGCATGATTTAATTACCGGAGTAAAAATACTAAGATTGTTAAGATAAAACAATGGATAGTGGAGAAATTAAAATCTTATTTTGAGAAAACGCGGGGTTTGCTCGTAAACTTAGGCCTATGCAAATCTTTATGATTTAAAAAATGTAAAAACTTAGATTAATCCGTTGTTTTTCGTTTGATCATTACAAACCAAACATAGTTTCAATTTTTTTTTTGTAGTTTTTAAGATATTTAGCTTTAAAAATTTTAAATGGCCGCCATTTTGCAACCATAAATGTTAGAAATGTCCAAATTCATTTGCATTTGTGCCTTAACGCACTTAACAGTTGTGCCAAGTTTTAATTCCGTACCTTAAATAATTTCAAAGATAGGCTATAATGGATGAATTAAAAAATCACAAACAGACAAACAGTTGAAAAGTTCTAGAGATAGGCAAAGTCGGTCATGCATGGTTGTGGCATCTGCAAGCATGGCTCGGCGGCCGCGAGGCTTTGGTCCCGTCACCCCGCCCGCCGGCCGCCGCTATAAAACGATGTTTTGCGTTTGCATCCTTTTGGTCGCTACTATTAGTACGTACTAATAAGAATCGCGTTCGTAGGTTTTAAAATCACAATTATTGAACATATTGCACGGGTAATAAAACCGATATTTTAGGTACGTATCTGTTCATTATTATATTATTTTTTTAACCTAAACGTTTATGCAACTAACTTTTTAGCGGGCAAGGCCTCGAGGCGCGAGGCCCCTCCTCAGCGCGAGGCCTGGAGCGGCCGCTCCACTCGCTCCACCCTAAAGGCCTATTTTGCCAGACGCGTCTCGTGCGTCTGACGCTCCGCGATGATCGCTAGAGCGATGATCGCTCAGCGACGATCGCTGGGGGCTATTTTCCCAGACGCGTCTATTCGTTGCGATTATTAGATCTGTAACTTTTTGTCTATGGTGGCGTAAGGAGTGGTGTTGGGGCTGTTTGTAAAATGAGTACCGGTATTTAAAAAAATGAAGTATTTATTAGCTGAGGAGGTAGCTAATTTTAGAAGTGCTGTGTGGTCCCAGGGAAGAAGTGCATTATATGTTTTTAAAGAAATCTGAAGAAGTATATTAACATAAAATATTTATAGAAAATCACCTACGTTCTGATGAGTCCAAGTTTTCTGAGTTTTTCAGGCTTGATGTTACACAGTTCAACTCAAGCAAAGTTTAATCGAAAATTAGTTGTATACGGCATCCTTAATAATAAACCCCCATATCCCATAACAGTAGAAGAAAAGCTTGCTCTAACTTCATGGTAAGTTTTAATCATGTAGAAAAAGGATAATATATGCACAAAATTTCAGCCTTCTTCCATTTTAATAATAAAAAGAAAGCACATTTTAACCCATGGATCAAAAGGTTTTGAACCTTTTAGTTTAGTTAGGAAAAAATAATAAATAACAGCACTTTCGTAACATAGTTTTTATACAGTGTAACTATCAAACCTAATTGCAATTGGGAAAAGTAGCAAAAAACCTCAAAAACATTAATTATTAGAAAGAGTTCTCTTTTTTTTAAATGCTGTTATTAACAAATTACATCTCAAGGTATCTAGACGAAGGTTTGCATCGCTTTCCTAGTGAGAATTGTGTCCAAAATTGACGTTGGCTTCATTTACCCAATATTCCACTAATAGTCGCGAGCGACTGCGTCTCCGTCTGCTCTAGGAGCAGAGGGCCGCGTCAGACGCTAGCGGCTCAGTTACAGACGCTGGCGGCTGACGCGATAGACGCGTCTGGGAAAATAGACTAACCTGAAACAATGTAAAGCAGAGGGCAGCGATTGACGCGGAGCGATCATCGCGGAGCGTCAGACGCACGAGTCGCGTCTGGCAAAATAGGCCTTAAGGACGGCACTGCAAATTTTGCTTATGCTATAAACCTACTTTTAGTTAGTGTTCCCCATGGCAGCATACCCGCATTCTCTCTCTCTCTCTCTCTCTCTCTCTCTGTCTCTCTCTCTCTCTCTCTCTCTCTCTCTCTCTCTCTCTCTCTCTCTCTATATATATATATATATATATATATATATATATATATATATATATATATATATATATATATATATATATATATATATCATAAGGAGAATAGACATTTATTTCCCTGTTTATGAAATGAAATGCAAGTGATGAAATTTTGTTTTCAGGTTTATCTGGTAAAAATTAATATTACTAATTCGGAAATTCGCTGAGTACGCAGGTCTGCTGTGACGGGGAGTATTTAAAAATCTTATCATGAGAGTTGGTCAACATTTTAAAACGCCCTCCAGAAATAAATCAAAAGACAGGGGGGAGGGCCGAAACAAGATGATTTTTTTTAATCATTATTCACACACGCGCTAGATTGCTAGATCATAAGCTGTAAAATTACACATCAAGCTTAAAAATCGGTTAAGTATTTCGGAGGAAAAAGGGATGTAACAGTCGACAAACCGCATGGAATTAGGAAGATAGAAGATATTATTGTGCTCCGTAAGATTTTTTTATCCTACACTCCTAGACTTTGAAATTTGTTAACTAGCTCCAGACCCAGACCATAGATGAAGATTTTAAACAGCTTTTGCGACATACGGTAAATCTTACCGTAAACGATAAACTGCATTTCAAAATTGGCAAATACATTAATATTGTTATAAAGTATGGTTAAACTAAATAAATAATATGTAGCGCTTGGTATGGATCACTTTCCAATGAATTGCCGTATTTTCCATCAGTATACAAATAGCTAAATCCCTCTATAAAATTAATTATTTATTTCATTCCCGCTCAAAAAGGCTATTTAAATCAAAAAGGCTATTTAAGGTCAGCTGTTGTTGCAACCATACCATACCATCTACAATTCTCGAGCTTCAATGACATACTTTGTGCTCTTAACACACAAAGAGCTATTAGCGTTACTGTTTTCGTTGAGCTTGTCCCTGGTGGTTATTATTATTTATATTTAACTCTAAAAGAAGCAATGTTTGCACGGGTAAATTTTTTTTCGCTTCAAGTATTTTTTTATTGTTTTAGTTGAATATGGGGGTTTTGCCCACGAGAAATCGATTAGAGCTGGTCACATGTCTGGGAAAATCTGTTTTTCATACTAGAGCCCTTCAAAGACCCCATGTTATAATTATGGCGATTTTTAAATTGAACAAAAAAATCAGCTGATAATTGTAGATATAAACCAATGCGTTGCACCTTAACCTGTAGTTAGGAAGAGGGCGAGTGAGCTGAGCGAACAAGCTTTGTGTGAGAACGAAAGTAATCATTTTAACAAAGCTTAAACTCGGTCCCCCTAGTACTAGATGTTTTAACAACTGGTTTAAACTGTCAAGTTAAGCTATCATCTACTTGTGTGGTGTTTTTCTTTTAATCATCTGTTGTTATTTATACTCTAAATTGTTTTTACTGCGATTATGTAAACTTGATGAAGTGTTCATTGTTTATAACCTGTAAATAATTAAGCCCATAACTTTTATTGGTGTTACCCTTTTTTTCCAATGTATTGACACATAAACCCAAGTAAAGGAATGAGAAATAACCTTTGGCCGATCTTCATTTTAAAACGACTCAAAAGAAGGGATTTCCATTGCTGCCAGCATAATGTTCACACGTCCGGTTGCAACTCGAAACTGTATCAAGGCGCGGGAAACGATGGAGATATACAAACCGTAATGGAGATGAAGAGGCAATTCATGAAAATCAGAGGAGTCAACCCCGGGTACAACGCAGTGAAGGATGACCGATCTTACTTACTCGAGTACTTACCTAAATCACAAAAGGAACTTCCTCCTAGAAGCGTCAAAGACAGTTTCCGAAGAGCAATAATTCCTCTTTCTAATCCCGAGCTGCAGGAAAAGTACGTCACAGTAACGGGAAACGTAAGGTTCGGGCGGCTCATGGAGGACTTGGACATGTTTTCAGATTGGGTAGCGATGAACTATGTGAAAAACCCTAAACAACCCAAGGATGCGATAACCTCCTACATAATGGTGACGTTGATGGTGGATCATATCACTTTCACGGAACACATCCCTCATCCCGACCTGGACATCCGCATAGCCGGCCATGTGTCGGGCGTGGGCAAGACTACGGTAGAGACGACAGTCTGGTTGGAGCAAGACCAGCAGGGAGCCACCAAACTGATCACCAAGGCAGTGTTCTTGATGGCTGCCCGCAACGCGACACTCTCTGGAGGTGCGATCGTCAACCCTCTGGTGCCCCAGGACCAAGAGGAGAAACTCATAGTCGCCGAGGGGGAAGCTAGGAAGCGGGAGCGCGCTGCCCCTGATAAAGGTTGGAAATGAGGCTTTTGTGATGTCAATACAATCTTGTTTGCACGACCGCCTCTAGTATTATTGTCGGTCGCGAGCACTTTTCTACTCCTTTTTCATCGATAAAAAGTACAGTTTATATAATGTACAATAGTAGATGAATATTATAATAAAATGACACGTGAAAGTTGGTTTTCAACTTAGATGTCTCAAACGCCAATTAACTACTTTTTTCATCTGGTTTCTTCGTCACACACTTGATTTTTTGCCAATTAGCTTGAATATTTTATTCACATGCTTGAGTGTACCAGTTTGCCAGTTTGAAATTACTCAGATCCTTAACCAAAGAATGAGTGTACCATTAGGATTTATTGCGAGGGTTCGTTAGTTCGACAAATAAAGTAGGCAAAGTTATTCGATTACAAAGGCGGCGACACACTACCGGTTATGCACCGGCCCGTACATCGGACCGAGCGTAAAAAAAACGAATCAGACCGAGCATCGAACCGAACATTGCACCGTACAGAGAGGTAAATTTGTTCCAAACATTTCCCCGGACAAGACATCGGACCGAGCATCGTACTGGACAAATTCACCGGGCGAGGGGGAAGGAAGTTTAGAGAGAGAGGGATAGCATGAATAAGTGAGAGCGCTAGAGGATGCGGTGGAGACGGGAGGGGCGATCCATTGGTTTAAATGCTATAGCGTTCGGGGCGACGCTCTGGACGGCGTACGGGGCAAAATTGACCCTGGCACACTACCGTAGATCGGACTGTACACCGGACCGATCTTTCCTTTGATGTTTTGCCAGAAAATTGCCTTCAGAGCGCTCGGTATGATGCTCGTTCCGGTGAAAAAGTCCGGTAGTGTGTCGCCGCCTTAAGACTACACATCTCCGGCGTGTGTTCCAGGGTCTTTCCCGTCCCGGATGCCGGACGCCGAGGAGCAGCGCATCATCCACCAGCTGTTTCTCGACTCCATGGACACGACCCTCTCCCGCCGCGTGCTGCCGCCGGGTGCCGTCTGGATGTCGGAGACCACCCGCAACAACAATATCTTCTCGTACGTCGAGGACCGCAACTTCCACAACACCGTGTTCGGCGGGTTCCTGATGCGGCACGCCCTGGAGATGGCTTGGTTCACCGCCTACTTCCACGGCAACACGCTCCCGACCTTAAGGACCATCAGCAACATTCACTTCAGACACGCGGTGCCCCTGGGGGCCCTCATATCCTTCCATGGACAAGTCGTCTACACGGAGGGCAACCTCATGGAGATCTTCGTCCACGGCGATGTCCACAACCCGTACGAGACGCAAACTGTCACCTCCATAGTGTTCTACTTCACCTACGAGTCCCCAGAACCCATCAAGCGAGTGAAGCCCAACACCTACTACGAGGCGATGATGTATATCGACGGCCGGCGGCACTTTTTGGAAGTCATGAATAGAAATGGTAAAATGGGATGACATTTTCTATCAATTATTATAATTTGTACATTATACACATACACATTACAATATTACTTTATTAAACTTGATTACCACTATTTTTATAGATGAAGTTTTGAATAACGCTTCGGTCAAAATAATAGGAATAAATTTGTTACAGACAATATAGTTCAAAAATATAATTAATACATGACGAATTAAACAAAGCTATCATCCTTGTTTCTGAAAATATATTACACAAATGATTTGTTTAATATTTTCAAGTTGATTCAATGGAGAGATTGATAAATTGATAACGTCCATAAGAAGTCACTGGGTAATAAACACAGTAAATAAAACCATGAGCGCAAATTTTATAATCTTAAGTTGGCTGGTTATAGCTTCAGTAGTCTATAAACGAGGATACTTTCAAGACTTGAATATCTAAACCCACCTCCCGTTGGTTCTAAAGGAAAAATAACCCAGCCGTAGCAGACCTACGTACTCAGAGAATTTTGTATTTCCCCCATTAATACCATAGGAATTAGTGAGTATGTTCGCTGCCATGGGATGTTGTTAGAAAATGTAAGTTGTTAAGTAAATGTGATGGTTAGGGAAATATATTAAATTCGATCAATTCTTTATACATTTTGATGTTATAAACAAGTATTTTTCTGTAAGTTTACGAATTTCTTCTGTATTATCTTACCAAAACAATGCTAAATATATAAAAAAAATTGTATCACTTTCATTGATTTGATTCCGAGCAGAGAGAAAGTTTTTATACATTAGGTAAGTATCGAAACCTACCTTAAAACAATTTCTCTCTGATGTTAAGTTGATAGGAACTTCGCTACTCTCGCCTCCTCTGTTCTGCACCCCCTGCCGCCTCCGTGACCCCGTGCCCCCGGTTCCGCCTCCAGTAACGGTCCCCGGTCGCCGCTTAGAGGGCCCTCGTCACGTGATCGGTTTACAGGACCGGTTCGCCACTACGAAATGCCTTTCTTGCAGAATAATACAGGCGAAACTGAACCGGTCGTTTCTTGTGCGGGCGTTCGCTCCCATAACGTACCCCACCACCACACATAACTCCAGTCGCTGACCCGGACAACACAACACAGCTGTTCTGGCAGTCTGGGATGGTGGAAATTGATATTTACTCTGGCTTTTCTAATTTTTAACCTAACAACCTGGCATGATATTCCGTGGGGATTGATTGGTTTGGGGTCCACATCTTGTATATCAGGCCTACTAATAATTTGGAATGCAATTAAATTTAATATATATATATATATATATATATATATATATATATATATATATATATATACTATAGTCCGTTTTTTTAAACCTGATCCTTCACGAGAATATTGGGGTGGGGGAGGGATTTAAACTGTAAACAAAACCTTTAAACTCGTGACAAACATGTTCGAGTATCAGATTGGCTCAAATAACGTTTTAAATAAGTTATAATGTATTTCAGTAACTCCAAGTCAGCTGTTATATTTTTAAGCCAAACCTATTCCTTGTTAAAAAGTAACAGTTCTAAAATAAACTGGTTAAAAAACAACTGATACCAATAATATTGTAAAACTGATACAACTGATACACATGTTGTGATGTAAAATTACCAGCTGATATGCAACAGTGAAATAAAACAAAAACAACAAAAAAACCAAAGGACTCCAGCCAATGGGATGTTAGCAAGGATAAACAAATAGTCTGCTAGTTGCTCGAAATCGAGAAATTTATTTTGATACAATAATAAACTTATAGTCCGTTTTTTTAAACCTGATCCTTCTCGAGAAAATTGGGGTGGGGGAGGGATTTAAACTGTAAACAAAAGATTTAAACTGTAAACAACACATTTAAACTCGTGACAAACGTATGTCGAGTATCGGATTTCCTCAAATAACGTTTTAAATAAGTTATAATATCTTTCAGTAACTCCTAGTCAGTTGTTATATTTTTAAGCCAAACCCATTCCTTGTTAAAAAGAAACAGTTCTAAAGTAAACTGATTAAAAAAACAACTGCTACCAATAACATTGTAAAACTCAAGGAATCTAAAATAAATAAAGAGAAGGTAGGGGTCAAGACACGCAACGCCCTCTATGCACCAGGTGTTCTTTTGCACCTATGACGTCATCATTAGCATTAACAGTATTAGTAAATGGTGATGTCATAGGTGCAAAAGAACACCTGGTTCATAGAGGGCGTTGCATGTCTTGACCCCTACCTTGTCTTTATTTATTTTAGATTCCTTGGTAAAACTGATACACATTATGTTGTGATGTAAAATTACCAGCTGGTATGCAACAGTGAAATAAAACAAAAACAACAAAAAAACCAACAAAAAATCCAAAAGCCTTCAGCCAATGGGATAGTAGCAAGTATAAACAAACCCTCTCCACCATCTCCCCCTCGAAGGATCAGGCTTAAAAAAACGGACTATACATTCTAGATCTAAATCAACGATTTACAAACTCCAATCCTATATTGTTAATTGTAGTTTGTCACAAAAAAAAACTGCACGTGTTTGCAGCTGCGTACATTAACAGATGTTTAAAATGCTCAACCCAATCCCAATGTTACTAGGAATACGCTCCGATGTCCGTCCCGTACGAGAATTTTTACTCACTTTTTAAGTTATTAGGTGACGCTTTTTATGATTTTTTTTGTTATTTGTTTTTTTTTGTTATTTGTTTTTTTTTGTTTTTTGTTTTGTTTTTTTTAGGGATAGGTGAGAAAAATGCATTACGCACACAAGTGTCAAGCCTGTAGTGTGGGGCTCCCCTAAAAAACGGGTTTACCCACTAAAAAACCTCCTCTACTCTTTAGGATTCTAACCTGGAATTGTTTATCACATTACGTCAGGCTAGGCCTAAATTTGGCTAACGCCGGTGGGGCTCACTCCTTATCCAGCCACTCGATCAAGGGATCTGGGCCACTTCGCGGTCCAGATTGGGTTTCTTTTCCAGGAGGATGTCCCGGACGAACTGTGATAAACAATCCCAGTTGCCCTCATCCTCCAAGATCTTTTGGCAGACCGAGTCCACCAAAAATGCACCAAACATTTGTGTGGCCTTCAGGCGGGACCTTTCCCAACGGGGGCAGCGGAAGAATGTGTGTTCCGCATCGTCGGGAACGCCCGGGCAATAAATGCAGTCCGGTGAACCGGTCTTGCCCATCCGGTTCAGGTACGACCGAAAATAGCCGTGAATTGTCAAGGTTTGGCCGCCGTTCCACCATGGTTGGACCGTGCTTGATAAGTCGCGCAGTCCATCATCCTCGGGTGTCGTGCTCCCAGCTGCGTTGCCACTGCTGGAAGGTTCGGGAGCGCTCTTCTGTTCTTGCCGTGTTCTTGCCAATCTCGCCTTGTCTCTGATAAATTGCCTTTCTCTCTCCTGCCAAGAGCTTGACAGGGATAACTCCGGCGACCACCAGACGGCAGGTTCGGACACGGTAGGCGGAATACACCCCGAGCGCCGCTCGACGGTGAACCCGGGCGAGTCGCAACCTGTACTACTCTTTATCGAGAGCTCTGCCCACACCTCTGCTCCATAAAAAAGCACGAACTGAACCGCGGACATCAACAGACGTCTCCAAAGTGGTTTCCTCAGGCATCTCCGGCCTCAGGAGGCTGTCATAGGCAACGTTCCAGAGATCCTGGCCGAGTATTGAATCTTGCGCGGCACCAGAAGTGACTTCCATCGTCCACTTTCTGTCCCTTGTGTCGTAAATAAGGCTTTGAGAGCGGAGATAACCCTCGATGAGTCGCAACAGATATGCAGGAACGCGAAGGGTGTTGCGAAGCGCATCCAACATATCGACCCACCTCGCCGAGTTAAAGGCATTTTTGACATAAGCGTAACAAGAAGCACTACTCAGCGAGGGTAATGGTTGTGGCTCTCGGCTCTTTTTACAGCTCTCCATGGACTTCGGTGATAGCGTCAATCGTTGACCGTCCCTTTCTGAAGCCATACTGACGGGGGCATGAGTCCCCGGCCCCGGCAAGCTTCCACGGCAGAGGTCAGGGCGGGAACGGATCAGCTTCTCAAACAGCTTCCCAGCCGTGTCCAACGTGTAGAAAGGCCTGTGGGACAACGACAGCTCGGGATCACCTTTGCCCTTGCTGATCAGTACAAGTCTTTCAGTTTTCCATAAGGAGCCGGAAACACCCCTTCTACCAAACAGGCGTTGTACATGTACATTCTCAACAACAAGTCAGCATTAATTGAAAATACTTTCTTTAAAGCCTCGCTGGGAAACCCGTCCGGGTCAGGAGCCTTGTTGTTCTTTAGGGAGAGAACGGAGGTTTCCAATCTCCTCGAATGTGAAGAGTGGAACGTCATCTAACCGTCCAAAGTCAACCGGCGTACATCCTAGGCCTAGCCTACAGATAAATACATACAAAGAATGATTTTAGCTCACTGATTTTAGACCTCAAAACAAGCAAGTAACTTAATAATAATTATGCTTACAATATTAGAGGTAAATATATTGTAGAGCGAAAAAAAAACAATACAATTTAAAATCCATGATTGCAAATTAATAAAAATCAAGTAATGTACAAGTAATTGTAGAATTACGCTTATTTAACACTTAATGCATATTTTGTTACCTGAGACATAGGCTACAATGGCACAACACATTCTAATTAGTTGTTCAATTTAAATCTTTCTCCCAAATAGATATTAGTTGTATCCCATAAATTAGTTAATCACATAATTCCGTACGACAGCAATTCATTCTACATCAACATGCCTATCTTTTGGTATAATTTTATAACTTCAAGAAGTAAACATCAGAGTTGATCTATTTAATTTAACAAATAGGTCTGTCTAAATATCAATTAAATTTGATTTAAAAACGAAACATAACGGCGAGCAGATATAAACAAGAAAAGGTTATGTTATTTTCAGCATACTTAGCGTCAACTCAGCTGCGATGGGGAATAATATAAACTGATAATAGCAACTACATTAGTCAAATCATGTAGCCTAAACAACTAAAGTTCTGTCAAACATTCCGGAAAATAAGCTTTTTTAATACTTGAAAATAATTGCTCGATTATAGTTTATTACCTAGTTTAAAATACTTAAAATCTAACCTGAGAATTTCATTAAAATCAAATTAGTAATAAAAAGCATTTTGGGGGTCTAAAATTCCCCTAAGTGAAATTTAAAGTCGATCGTATAGAATTTTATACTCTATGTTCCATATAGTAAAAATTCAATTATCATGGAAAATTTTTAATTTAATTTGTGTATAGCGCCCTTATTTTAAGTCCAATTTTCATCAATTTTTGGCGGAAACAACAACAGACCAAATCCTATCCAACGGCACCAAAAACTTGAAAATTGGTTAAAAATTGTAGGAGGAGTTCTCTCCACACAAAAAACCCTTAGCGTATTAAATAATTAATTATAGAATAGATATCTCACAAAGTTGCATAGGTAAAATTCAATCTTACTAAAATTATACTAGAACCACAGTTCATTTTAATAAAACAACGGAGTTGCTTCTTGAAACATTTCCCTTAGCTTTACTTAACTTTCAACGGCTTGAAACTGATTGGGTTTAAACATCTCTAAAATATGTTTACGGTGTGTATTTTACGATAGCGTGATTAAAAACATGGTCGCCAGAGGCCGCGCCGCAACGCGCTATCGGTTGTTGTTAGGGGCTAATTGTCGAGGAAAACACTGTCAAGTGGATAGTCAAGAGCCTAACTGCGCGATTGGGAATCAACAAAGAATGTTTACACTAAACCAACACGTGTGGCCACCTCGACCCGTGGTCGCTGGTCTCGACAGTTATACGACCAACAGTTCGCCATTCGTACTTCAATTTAATTTTGAAGCCAAGGATATAAAATGGAATCTCCTTACATACTTTTATTAATTAAATTAACTAGCTTTCCCGGCATGCATTGCAATGTAAACTTGAGACATTTTTTGCCCTTCAATTGAGCTTGTTCGCTGCGCTCACTTGTCGCAAGGTTTACCTCGTTCGCTGCTACTCACTTGCCGTCAGGTGTTCGCTGCACTCACTCGCCATCAGATTTAGCTCGTTCACTGCATTCACTCCCCGTCAAATTTAGCTCGTTCGCTAAGCTCACTCGTAGCAGTTATATAGTCAGTTTTTTAAACCTGATCTTACACGAGAATATGGGGGTGGGGGAGGGAGTTAAACTGTAAACAAAAATGTCATCTGTAAACAAAGTGTTTAAACTCGTGACAAACATGTTCGAGTATCAGATTAGCTCAAATAACGTTTTAAATAAGTTATAATGTCTTTCAGTAACTCATAGTCAGCTGTTATATTTTTAAGACAAACCTATTCCTTGTTAAAAAGTAACAGTTCTAAAATAAACTGGTTAAAAACAACTGCTACCAATAATATTGTAAAACTGATACACAATATGCTGTGATGTAAAATTACCAGCTTTTATACAACCGTGAAATAAAACAAAAACAACAAAAAAACCAAAGAGCTCCAGCTAATGGGATATTAGCAAGGATAAACAAACCCCCACCACCATCTCTCCCTAGAAGGATCAGGTTTAAAAAACGGACTACATAATATCCTCTAATTTTTACTACCAATCTTTCCGTAATAAATTAAATGAGAACAGCTGTTTACAAAATCAACATTCCTCAATGTGAGCATATGTTCCAATAAAAAAAATGATACTTCCATTAGAATAACATGGTAACTTTCAAGACGTGTGGGGCTGAGCCCTATGGAGAAATATGGATAAAAAGTATGCTATATGTTATTCCTGGTTCCAACCTTCCTCCCCACCAATTTTCAGCCAAATCAGTTCAGCCGTTCTTGAGATATAGGTGGCGTAACTTACACGAATTTCTTTTGTAGATTTAAGGCTAAACCATAAATATCAATAATTCAACTTTGTTTCTTATATAAATTTATTTATTTATTGCGTACATCATATTTCATAATTTAAGCCTACGTCGACATCGCGGGAGTATGCGTCTGTGGCAAACTGACTGTTAAATAGCTGATCTCAGACTTGCTATTTCAGTTTTACTGACTTAAAGTTTTAAACGTCTTATTAAATTTAATAATTAGTAGATATTTCAGTGCGTTTCGCATGTAACACTTGTCCCAGTGGTTTTTATAACGGGGACCAAAACGATGTTTTTCTGAAGTAAGTAGGTAGTTTAGCGGTTAAAACTTTGCAATAGTTTCATCAAAGAGTTTCCGATGTAAGTAAAACCAAACAGATTATTTTCACCACAAGCGAGTTACAAAAGGTGCGGTTGAAATTGCAGGATAGACGATTCTTGGAACCATCTAATACGTCAAACAACTCTTCAAACAACAGTTGGCGTTTGAAGATTGCTTTATGACCTCGAGTTTAACTTTTGTTTATTCTGTGTTTTCGGCTCTTTATTTGGCCTTTACTTCACACAGACTTTCATTACTCTTCTCATTTTTTTCATCTCTTTTTTTATAAATGACCTCATTGGGAGGAACGTTCTTTGGGTGTTTAAAGGAAGAAGGCCTAGACTTTTACTAGTTATTAGGTTCTGTGTATAGCTTTTTTAATGGAATGTAGTTCGAGATTGTAGGTCAGTAAAACGTGATAATATATGATCCATGTTTTGTCGATACAAATCAACTATATACAGAAGATTTTTTATATAAAAAAACTGTTATTTCATCATTTTTCTAAAGTTAGTCTACAAGTTATATGTTGCCGTAAGTACATTAATTTTAGTCAACTAATAATACAAAAATACAAGAATAAAATTTCCTTTAATATGGCCTATTTTACATCAGTAAAATCCCAAATGATCACTGAAACAAATTCGTTAGAAAATTTAAAAAGAAAACAAAAGTATAAAGAAAGATTCTTGTAAAAAACTCAATGCAATAAAAATGCAGTAGCCTACAAATAGGTAACAAACTTATGTAATGTTTTTTTATTTTTTTTTATTTGCGCTATCAAAATCTAACATCTCTGAAATACAAGTTAAAAGAAGAAATTTGTCAAAGTCAAAGACATTCCTGAGTGTAAACCAAGGCAGATGTCAAATCAAATTTGGTAACGTCAACATTTATAATTGGCCGTTCTCTCTCTAAGAGTTACCGCCGTTAGAATGGCTTTCAATTACCTAATTACCCTTGTTATGGGCTAAACGCGGGTTTGCTGTCGGCCAGATTTGCAGACCGCCCATTAAAGGCGGTAACGTGTAATCCAGTGCAGCCAACCTATGATGGATGCACGTCAGGTTGTGCAGATCTCGGCGAAGCTGTGGTCGTGTCTCGTGTCCAAGGTCGGACCAGGACTTGTCCTGTTATTAGGACTAAATAACTCACTGGTTGTTGCCTCTTCCTACTCAAATCAGTGACGTCATTTCCGATTTATCACGTGTCACTTTCGTCGCGACGCATTTTCCTGGGTTATGTAAATCAGACATGCTTGAGGAAAGAGCAAAGTGCATTATGTCGATGGTTGTTTTGTTTCATGATGAAAATTACGCGTGGTAAATTTTTTACAAGTTCAAACAGTGATTTTGCTTTTTTAGATGCAAAAAAGACCTACAAAATGTAATTTCCTAAGTTCATAAACTGTAGGGTATTTTTCATGTAAAGTTGTGATTTAATTCTGAAGCCAGCTTTTCCAATGTTTTCCTTTTCAACACTAACATCAGATTAACCAAATGAATAATGACATGAAATCGATGGAATTAATTAATAGCTTGTTGAACAGCTATGGAAAAAGAAATGAAGGGATGGTTAAAAGGCTGCCTTGAGTAGGCTAAATTCCTTAATAATATTTCACGTTGCAACCAAAATAAAATATAGCCCATTAAGAAATGTTTGATCTACATGTAAAATTAAAGGACCAGAAATTAGGAAGGCAGGCGACGAAATTTCTCTCTAGTAGGCGTCACGAAATTGCGGGCGTGAATTTCCAACAGCGTTGCCAATTTGTGCCCACTCATTCAGCTGCTGGCATCTGCTTTTAATTAATTATTATAACTTAATTAAATGCTATTAATTAATTACTGCAAACGTAAGCAAAAATGAAAACAAAACAACACCGACAACATCGCAAGGTAAACACAATAAATCAGCTTCCCTCTGTTTCAATTTACAAGCTCACAATTTCGTGGCGCCTATAGTGTTTTTACCACTACGGTTGTTTGTTTTAATAAAACCAATGTAGTTCAATATGACCTACTTCAAAATGAAAAGTGTATTCTTTGTTATTTCATCCTACTCTATAATACGAGGAGTGTATGTGGCGATGTATTTGATTTCAATCTCAAAATGGAGCAAGTAGATTTTGTCTAAAATTTGGATTTAACAGTAATTTTGGTCCTAAAACGAGTTTAGAAACCGCCTCAACCCCAGGAAAACCCATTTTCAGTAAAAAAGAGTTTAAAATATTTAATTTTTACATTGGTCTCATAAGTGACCATTTTGGCAACGAAATAATACGGAAAGATAACAAAATAATAATAATATAAGATTTTTTAAAAATTTAAAGATAAAGATTAAAGATTTTTTTAAAACCTATACTTTTTAGCATAGGTTTTAAAACAGCTGTTAACTGTTTAACGGTATCCTATAGTTGACTGTTGGTATATTAGGCCTACTTAAAAACATTTTTTGCCATAATACTATAGCAATTCGTGGATTAAAACAACGAGCAAGGCTCGGTGAACCCAGTATATTGATTATGTAGACTATACTTAAACAACTGAAATGAATATCATTCTCCCCCCCCCCCCAAAAAAAAAATATATAAATAAATAAATAAAAAAAATAAGGTTCTTGTGCTCAACAAATGATTTCATTGAGCGATTATGCAACCAACTTGAGACATGATTCCAGTTTTGCCGAATGAGCGAAACAGCAAACAACCTACGTCTACCTGATTATAGTTGTCAGCACAATCGACGGCGCATGAGCAAAATGAGTAAACAATAGCGTGTAAACTACAGGTACTATAGTCTTACAACTTTTAGTGGCAAGTAATCAAGTATTCTATACGTCTTTGATATCGGTGCAAAAATGACTTAGACCTATAAATCTGGTTAATCAATTACAAATCACCCCGTACTACTTTTTTTGAAAATTGTCTTTCCGGCATTAAAACAAGCTACGGGTGAAACTACTTTTAATTTCCTCAGTTAAAAAATTAAATTAAAAAATATTGATAGAAATGCTTTGTAAGTAAAAATTATGATTTTTTAAACGTTTGAGATATATATAGTAACTTACTTTATTGGCAAAGGAGTTCATCATGACCCCTACAAGTTTACATCTTTATCATTTAATAAGTAAGATAAAACAAAAATTATAAAAACCAATTAATTGTATCCATAAATTTGTTTATTTGTAGTTTGTCAAAAACAAGCAAAAACTCTATTAATAGACTTTTGTAAAAACAATTTTATTTTGTCATATACATCATGTTATTGATTAATTATTTGTTTACTGTGATAAAAGCAAACAGTCTCATACGATGTTGTAGGCCTACTAAAATTATTATGTACAGTATTTAAACCAATAAATCATTATTGACTAATTCATTAGAATTCGGTTTTTACACATTTAAAACCAAATACAAAATTACCCCTTCCCCTTTAATTTTTGCTTTTCAACTGGCACATACATAGTATACACCTTACAATATTTTTTTACACTGAATAAATAAAAAGTTTTTAAATTTTGCATAAATATTTTATTTAACTTCCTAGCCTTTTTTGAAAAAGTAACACCTTAGTATCAACACATGGAGCAAGTACATAAGTCGTAGAAAATAAATACGGTACCAGTTTGAATTTAATAAAATATATAACGAGCACTAAACTGCTTAACAAAGTAGCCTATATTGTTCCATCAATCGTAATCGAAATAAGGTTATAGTTTGTTGCGAGGTTTACAAATAACCCACTGCATACCTGATAGCAGCAACAAACGCGCACAGCAGGACTGCTAGGGACATCCACCTACTCCGGTGTACGACGGGCACTGGACTGGCGGTGAGGCGACAGTGGAGGCAGTGGCACGCCACCACCGCCACCTGCATCGATAAGCGCCACTCGCCACTCATAATCCGCCACTCTGATAATCTACCTTCTACCCGCTCCTCTTCCATTACACTAATTTTGTTGACACACCACGTCCTAATGGCCGGCAAATGTGAAAGGTCAGGAAATTGGCCATGACAATGATGATGTAGGGGTGAAATTGTTGTCTTTGCAAATAGCTTTCAAAGGTATCATCGTAAAATAACTTTCGAGGAATTTCCTAAAGTACGTGTCGGTTATTGTGCGACCGAGTAATCTCTATAGTTTGCTATTCGAATATTGTAATGTTTTTGTTCTACAATTTATCGATTTAGTTCATCGATATACTTTTGTAACCTAAGATGGAACTGATCGTCAAAATAAAGAGTGTTCGGATAAGAGATGTTTTGTGTTTGTTTCGATACTGAGCCTTTGCTGTGGCGATAACGGGACCCCTAATTGCCTGGTTGCTTCACTATAGTCCATCTCGGAGCGAAAAATTGAGAGTGGACGACGACATGAACAAGCGAACCATCTGAATAGAAAACGTGTCTCACTATGGTATTCTTCAAAAATATACCTCCTTGCCATTTTTTAAAATAATGGGGAAACTAACTGTTCCCAATCACTTACTGGGTTGCGCGGGAATTGACCGTACCCCCAGATATTTGGGATGATTGTTTTACAGCTGTAATGGGCTCAACATTAACTATCAATAGAATTATTGTCAGATGAAAGAAATAGACCAAATTTTTGGCCCAAAAAGGAACAATTTAAAATTGGTTGTGATGGTGAATGAATTTGGTATTAAAAATGTCATTGCTACAAGTACCTAACAACCATAATAAAGAACTTTTGGATGCGCCCCAATATTAGATAGGCCATCAAGTAATTAAGATTTTCAGGCTGCAAACACTTAAAAGTGTTAATTATTGTATTGGTGATGTTAGAAAAGTTTTGTTCAACGAGCTTTTTAATGAATAATGATTAGAAATGTACATTTACCATCTGCATTAAAAATTTACAAAAAATACACCCTTTGTCTTTTGCATCATCTTTTAAAACGACACCAGTTTGGTGTAGTGTGAATATTAGGGTGCTCTGCTCTTATTGAACCATCCAACATTTCAATGAATGATATTTTCCTCCAACGTAGTTTCAGTTACGTCCACTAGGACTAACCCTTTAGCCCCCCTCCTAAGAAGAATTATGTGACAAAAACGCAAGTCTCAAATGGCTAGTAAAATTTAATTTCTCCAGCAATGTGGTCTTAAATGTATAAACTTGAAAATTCAGAGTATAAAAGAGATTAGGCCTACACAACATCGGATCCGTTGACTCCCATTGGCCATACCCGGAATCATAAAACATTTCCACAGTTTTAACATATCAGGACTTAGTCTACATTTTCAAATATTTTCAAAACTGTGTAAAATTAAAGGCTCCATAGTTTGATTTAAAGCGGAAAAAATTCGATTGCTGCATTCTGTGAACCATTTCCGCTGACTTTCAGCCTAAGTGACGTTTCTAGCGATCGTAGTGTGTCACGTGACTGTGTGACTGTGATGGCGTCCCTTTGTTGTGTGCACCGCTTTTGCGACTCGACTCCAATTGTCGCATTTGCGCCATGATTTGCAATTCCCGAACCCATTAAGTTGCCAATCACAAATTTAATTGAACTGGAAATGCTTTCACTTAATCGCTCGTCACCTGTCATTTGCTACAAGTGCGTGTTATGTTTTGTGCCTGGAACAAGACGAATTCGCTTATTCATTAGCAAAACGGAAAGTTAAATAAGGTAGTTAGTTGTATAAGGTTAATGCCACAATAAGAATTAAGACAGCAAAATTTGTATAAGCAACAAGTTTACGATATTGGTACAGTAGAAGCCCTCAAATCCGGCCACCTCGGGACAGGACCACCGGCCGGATTTCAAAATGGCCAGATTAACTGGCGGTTTATTAAACGTGTTAAATAGAGACCTGTGTTATATGTCTATTCCAACAATGAAATATTAGGATGGATTTATCAATGAAGGATAGCACACTTGCCCAATCAATGTAACGTATCAACTTTTTAACCATCATGATTTGCTCCTTCTCAGAAGTTGTACCGCCGAAATAACGATAAGAAACGGACAAGGGGTTGCTAGCGATGAACCTGCGCTTAACAGACAATAATACTGGTCTTCTGCCAACGAAGGCCCTAACAATGGGACCGTAAAAGCGACAGAAATTGTCTAGTTACCTAACCTCAACGATCGGACCGCATAACACCCAACAAAAAGATAAAAATCACAGATAGATCACTAACAAACGTTTTAGAAGATAGTCGTAGCCAAATTGTCCAGAAAATGCCAATTGAACTGATATATTTTAGTGACATATCATGGGAAAAGTTTACTCTTGTATATTTTTTCCGTGGGAACGTCTGGGGCTGAATATTTCATTTCCAGAATACCGCGGACGGATTATCCGGCAGCCGAATCATCCGAGGCCGGGCTAGAGGGCTTCTACTGTATAGCTTAGTGTTCAACTTGCAATTACTATACCAGGGATACTTCGGTTCATTTTTAAGTCCATAGATATTCTAGCTTTCCATGGTTTTAAAGCTGAAAAACAAATAAACAACAATAAATTTTTCTGCATCTATTAATAATTCAAACATATACGCCATTTAAACTTAAGAAAAAATATAGTTCTTTGTTGTGTCCATGCACGTGTACATATTTGTCAGCGTGCTGATCCAGTCTTTGGAGTTTTGTGGCCACCCAAGAAATCAAACCTCTGGGACTGAAGACCATAAACATGCCATTAGTCTATCAAGATGCCTATGTTAAATTATAATATTAATGAAAATTGACCAAATCAGAGTTCATTTCGTCGAAATAAGTTTGGATTGCGTTCCGTTCTTGAACATATGCCATTGTAACCTAATGTCACGGGCTTACGGGTTCTAATCAATAACACTTGGCGATTTCAACAACTAACTATAATTTATTACAAATTAGATTAATTAACAGAGATGCAAATTTATGCTAAATACCTAGCTAAACCTATCTAATTCCTAGCTAGCTACAGTTTTACAACTAACTATCTAACTTACAGGGTTTTTACAGAGAGTGTCCTATCAATACAAATGCGCTAGCACTATCACTATAAATGTCACTGGTTATTCTGTCACAATCACTGGCACAGTTCACAGTTCACTATTCACTAACACACGCGGGACGCAGTCGCACTGTCACGGGTCGAGAGGCGCACACACGTCGACCTCACGCGCACTGGTTATCACTGACTGACACACTGACTGACTGGGCCGCTCCGGTAGGCCTTTTATCCCAAACGGCTAGGATCATTCTCGAAGCCGGACGCCTCCAGACGTTTCGGGAACTCCACTGTATTCGCCGCGCCATTCAGGTGAGGGTTGTTTACACTGTCGCCGCGGCGGTTGACCTGCCCCGTCGGGTCTGGAATATTCTGGGCGACGGCACGAACCGATACGGGGGACTGTTTCTGGTAACTGTTCCCGACGGGCCGTAACACTACCCCCTCCTCAAGACTGTTCTGTCCCAGAACAGACTCTGACTTGCCGTTACTAGAGCTGATCCTGCATCCAGCTCTCCAGGGGTTGAACATGCAGACATCGACGGTGATGTTGGTTCCAGCGAAGATTTCTTCAATCATCTTTCTTACAATATTCCAGTCCAAACCGTCGTATCCTCTTCCCAACTTGGGAATTGCCAGTTTGGTCTTCCTCAGGCGTAGGAGCTTTTCCCGCAAATCTTCAAGACTCTTCCTGAGGGAGAGGTATGAAGCTTTAGTGTTCGGTGTTTTCTTGGTGACCAGGTAGAACAGGTGTCTGCCATGTTGATTGAGATGGAGTGACTTGCCGACGCTGGGTCCTTGGCGCTCGAGCTCTTCGGTTCCTCCAAACTTCTTCCTGAAGACGGTGGCTAAGCCACGGGACATTCTCAAATCTTCAGCCACGCAGTGAGCCAGGGCATATTCAGTAGGTAAATTGAATATGTCCCTATATTGCGTCCTCATCACTCCATACCCATGGTTGTCCAGGGGCTTCGACATTTCCTTTTCAATGTCGGATGGTGTTATGCGGAAGTTCCTGATTAGTTGCTCTTCTGGTCTGTCATGGTCTCCTTTGTACGAGGCAAGTCTGTTAAAGTGAACAATCTTCGGTTTTCCCTTTGGTAGCTTTTGGATTCGGTAGACTACATCGTTTATTCGACTTATGATCGTGTATGGCCCTTCCCAAGAACTTTGGAGTTTTGGCGAGTACCCACGTCGCCTCCGAGGATTGTGAAGCCATACCAGAGTTCCAGGTTCGAAACCTCCTTTCTCGGCTTTTATGTCGTATCTCTCCTTCATTCTGTCACTCGCTCCAAGGACGTTGAACCGGACTTTCTCGTGAATCTCGTCCATCCGCTTCCGTAGATGAGAGACATAATCTTCACCAACCACTTCTTCATCCGGTGTGAATCCAAACTGTAGATCACAGGGCAGGCGCAGTTCTCGGGCAAAAACCACACTGGCCGGTGTCTGTCCGGTGGTCTCATTAACAGAGCTGCGGTAGGCTAGCAGGAACAGGTGCAGGTATTGGTCCCAGTCTCGCTGATGTTCAGAGACAACCTTTGACAAGTATCTTCCTATAGTCCTGTTCATACGCTCCACCATGCCGTCAGACTGCGGGTGAAGAGGTGTGGTTCTAGTCTTCCGGATGCCAAGGACTTCACACATTCTGGTAAATACAGCCGACTCAAAGTTTCTTCCTTGGTCTGAATGAAGCTCCAAGGGGACTCCAAATCTGCTGACAAATTCCTTGACTAAGACGTCAGCAACCGTGATTGCTTCTTGGTTTGGGAGTGCGTAGGCCTCCACCCATTTGCTGAAGTAATCCATGGCCACCAGAATAAATCGGTTTCCTGTGTCTGAGACAGGGAATGGTCCGGATACATCAATAGCGATTCGTTCGAATGGCGCTCCTACATTGTATTTTCTCATCGGGGCCCTCCGTTTGTTTGTTGGTCCGTTTGATGCGGCACATGTAGTACATCTTCGACACCAATCCAGCACATCAGCCTTCTGATTGGCCCAATAAAACCGCTCACGCACCTTTGCCAGTGTCCGATGGACTCCAAGATGGCCTCCTGAAGCTCCGTCGTGTAGTTCCTTTAGTATCTCGGGAACCCTCTTCTTTGGAACGATGACCTGAAGTTTACTGCGATCCCCATCCAACGACTCGATCGCTCGTTTCAACACTCCATTGTCCACCAGAATCGAGTCCCATTGTGCCCAATATGTTTTCACGTTCTTGGAAAACGGAGCAACGTCCTGCCACGAACGTCTTCCATTGCTGTCCAGCTTCCACTTCAGTATGTGCGTCAAGTCTGGGTCTTCTTGCTGGTCCTTAGACAGCTCATTTCCCTGCCAAGTATCGTCAACTACAGTGACTCGGTTCACTAACGCTTCTCTCTCTTCTTTGCGTGTGCAATGCTTGCAAATGTCTCCACATGGTCTTCTAGAGAGCGCGTCAGCATTTCTGTGGTTTGTTCCGGAACGATGAATGGACTCGAAGTCGTACTCTTGAAGACGTTCAATCCATCTTGCCACTTGGCCCTCTGGTGTCTTAAACCTCAATAGCCACATGAGTGCAGCGTGGTCTGTTCTTAAAAGGAACTTTCTTCCATACAAATATTTATGAAAGTGTTCGATGGATTTGACCACTGCAAGCAGCTCACGCCTGGTGACGCAATAGTTACGCTCGGGGGCTGATAGAACCTTGCTGAAGTACCCAATTACTCTTTCTTCTCCATCTTGGAGCTGAGCAAGGACCCCTCCAATGGCTGTATTACTGGCGTCCGTGTCGAGTACAAACTTTCCGTCCGGTCTTGGGTAGGATAGGATTGGAGCGTGACAAAGCCTATCCTTAAGCTCGTCAAATGCCCTTTGACAGTCATTATCCCAGACGAAGGGTCTTTTGTCTTCCGTTAGCTTGGTAAGAGGCTTTGCAATATTTGCAAATCCTTTCACAAACCTCCGGTAGTACGTGCACAGCCCGAGAAAGCTTCTCACTTGGTGCTTATCCTTGGGCGCTGGCCATTCAGTGATCGCCTTGATCTTTTCCAAATCCACTGAGACTCCTTTGTCTGATACGACATGACCGAGGTAATTGACCTGTCGGCGGAACAGATTGCACTTCTTCGGGTTGAGTTTGAGATTGGCAGAGCGCAGGCGTGAGAAGACACTTTCCAAGTTCTTAAGATGGTCACTAAAGGATTTTCCCACGACGATTATGTCATCAAGGTACACCAGGCATATCTCCCATGAAAGGCCTCTCAAGACGTTTTCCATAAGTCTTTCAAAAGTTGCCGGAGCATTGCATAGGCCGAATGGAAGCACGGTAAATTGCCAAAGTCCGTTACCAACTGAAAATGCAGTTTTCTCCTTGTCTTCAGGGGCCAAACCAACCTGCCAATAACCACTCCGAAGGTCTAGGGTCGAAAACAACCGACACCCACCCAATGTGTCTAGCGTGTCATCAATTCTTGGCAGTGGGTAGCTGTCCTTTTTAGTGACATTGTTCAGTAGACGATAATCGACACAAAATCTTGTTGATCCGTCCTTCTTCTTAACTAGTACGACTGGTGAGCTCCAAGGGCTGTTAGATGGTTCGATGACACCGTCAGCTTCCATCTCCTTGATTATTCGGTTAGCTTCTTCTCGCTTAGCCAGAGGTAGTCTTCTAGGTGCCTGGCGTATAGGATTGGCGTCCCCGGTGTCAATCCGATGCTGAACAATGTTGGTCCTTCCTCTGGCGCCGCCTCCATACTCAAACACATCTTGCCATTTAATTAAAAAGTCCCTTACATCCTTACTCTGTGCAGGTGTCAGCTCCTGACAAGCACTGTTTGCCAATCCCTCTAGCTCCTTGGGTAGCTCCTGAGAACGTGATGGGCACGGCTGCAACTGGCGAACGACCGAGGAGATGCTTACACAGCTCCCAACCACAGCTCCTTTCTTCACAGTGACGGGAAAGCTGTTCAAGTTCATCAGTCGCACGGGGTTGCTTTGTGCAATGTTAAATAGTGATCTTGCAGCAAAGATTCCACGGCCCAGTTGGTGTTCACCATCAATCTCAGGTTCAAGCAGGACACTTTGGCCGGTAGTAAAGTCTCCCTCGACTGATGCTTGGGTCACAACTTGACTCCTCGCAGGTAATTCCGTGTCTTCCAACAACAGCACTCGTGCTGAAATGTTCTTCCCACGCCGAAGTATGACATCCTCTTCTCCAAAGGTCACAACGCTTTTCGACATGTCCAGTTTCATTCCGTACTTCGTCATTATGTCAGTCCCTAAAATGACATCTTCATCTATGTTGGCAACCAGAGCGCTATGCTTGAAAACGCAGCCACCGATGTGGAAGGAAACAACTGTCTGCCCGTAAACATTAGCTAACTGTCCTGTGGCTGTTCTTAGTGACCAGGAGGTTGGTGTGATATCCTTCTCGGGAACAATATTTGGATTAAGGACGGTCATTGTTGCACCGGTATCCAGGAGACAGCTTCGTAGTTTCCCGTTCACCCTTCCATCAATGTAAAAACTCTTAGCCTGACTTCCCAGTGAAGCAACTTTACCATTTTCTTTCGGGGCCTTGGAGAAACGGGTTGACAGTTGCCCCTTCCCATCAACCCTGCTTAGTTTTCCTGCTTCCCTTCTGGGGTGGTTGCTGTACACTTGCTTCTAGGGTGTCCTATTTGGCCACAACTCCAACAGCGAACTTGCTTCCTTCGTGTTTTCAGCGCTTCTAGTACTTGTTTCACAATCGATGCGATGTCAATGGTCGGGGATGTATCAGCCTCCATGGAGCGTACTCGAGCCTGCCCTCGGACTGATTGACGAACAGCTTCGAACTCCAGTGCCTGGGTCAGCGCCTCGCTGAGTGTCTTGGGTCGAGCGAGTTTAACAGCTTGTTGTGTCTCCGGGTCTCGCAATCCGTCCAGAAATTTGTCCACTGCAAGGCTTTCGTAGACGTCGTCGGTGACCGACGGATACGCATTCCTCACCAGGCGGGCGATATCTGCCTCGAACTCCTGCAGTGATTCGCTGGGCTTCTGGATCCTGTTCCTCAGCTGTGACCGGTAGAGCTGATCCATGTGCCGTTTCCCAAAGCGCATTTCGAGTCTGTTCACCAGCGCAGCATAGTTCTGTCGCTCCGACATTGGCATCGTCTGTAGGATAGCCAATGCATCGCCCCGAAGAGACAAGCATAAAACAGAAGCCTTGGTATGCTCGGGCCAACCATGGACCATTGCTGCCGTCTCGAAAAGTGTCATGTAGTCCTCCCATGGAGTTTTACCATCGAAGACAGGGACGGTAGTATGCGGGTTCACTGTCACTCCTGTTGTCGTCCTGTAGTCCGCCGCCTCTGGGACCACAACCTGCCGCGGCGTCGTGGCGTTGGCGCTCCCTGATGACGTTGACGCAGGGCTCAACGCAGGACTCTCCTTTGCATCCGTACTTATTCTAAGCTTATTAACTAACCTACTTTCTAAGTTTTTCTCAATAACACAAATTTTATCCTCCAAATTGTTTTCAATTACATTTATTTTGTCCTTTATTTCACTGATTTCCCCTTTAAACGTAACAATATCACTCTCCAAAATTGCAACCTTACTTGAATATTCCTCCAGTTTGTCTACAATTTCTTCTTTTAAATTTTTATTATTTTCTAACATTTTCTCTTCTAAGCCTAACATTTTCACTTCTAGACATTTGTTACTTTCTAACATTTTATCCTCTAAGCATTTGCTACTGACTAACATTTTTGCTTCTAAACATTTGTTACTTTCTAACATTTCCTCTTTCAAACATTTGTTACTTTCTAAGATTTTATCTTCTAGGCTTACAATCATTTTATTCAGATCGGAAGTATCAAAAAGAAAAGTGTCTGGATTTTCACCCGCATCAAGCAAAGCTTGGTGTAGGCGTTGTTGAAGTACTGCTTTGTACCAGAAGTATCAAGGTCACGTTCTTCTAATTCTCTTTTAAGATCTACAACTTTTAACTCTACAAGCTTTGCCTTTTTGAAAGCCATTTCTAATGAAATACAAAATAAAAAATTATGAAAAAACAATAAAATTAGTTTTAACAAATTTTTATACAATACAAAACCAATAGAAATTATCTTACTAAATCAACTCTATTACAAATAAATAACAAAATTAAGTTGACAGCCTTTTAACAGTGTAATTACTAATATAAATATAAACGTACTCAAAAATTATTATTAAATTTCTTTGAAATGAAATCGCCAAAATATCTACACTTCTGACACCAATTGTCACGGGCTTACGGGTTCTAATCAATAACACTTGGCGATTTCAACAACTAACTATAATTTATTACAAATTAGATTAATTAACAGAGATGCAAATTTATGCTAAATACCTAGCTAAACCTATCTAATTCCTAGCTAGCTACAGTTTTACAACTAACTATCTAACTTACAGGGTTTTTACAGAGAGTGTCCTATCAATACAAATGCGCTAGCACTATCACTATAAATGTCACTGGTTACTCTGTCACAATCACTGGCACAGTTCACAGTTCACTATTCACTAACACACGCGGGACGCAGTCGCACTGTCACGGGTCGAGAGGCGCACACACGTCGACCTCACGCGCACTGGTTATCACTGACTGACACACTGACTGACTGGGCCGCTCCGGTAGGCCTTTTATCCCAAACGGCTAGGATCATTCTCGAAGCCGGACGCCTCCAGACGTTTCGGGAACTCCACTGTATTCGCCGCGCCATTCAGGTGAGGGTTGTTTACACTGTCGCCGCGGCGGTTGACCTGCCCCGTCGGGTCTGGAATATTCTGGGCGACGGCACGAACCGATACGGGGGACTGTTTCTGGTAACTGTTCCCGACGGGCCGTAACACTAACATCTTTTCAGTTACATGGATGGTAATTTCAGACACGCTTGTCTACAGTCAAGTAGACGTTAGGCCAGAACCTCCTGCGACGGAAGAGGTTTTGCCACTTACGATGTGAGGCGCGTAATTAGATACGATAATTGACAAGACCCCGCTTTGTCGGCTCGTTAAAGTGGAACTGATAAAAACTGAACTGGGATTGATTTGTGGCATAACGGACGTAAAAAGGAACAGTGTTAAAACCCCTTAATTTGATTCAATATTTATTGGTTAACTATGATTTAACTTCTCTGAGATAGATAGGCTTACTTACCTCTTTAGAAGATTTCAATTACTTATTTTTTGACCACGAGTCTTTGTTGTTAAGAACTGAACTAATTTCAATGGTTGTCGGCTTTTACTCAGCTTAAATTTCAATTAAGGCAAATTATATTTCATTATGACATAAAATGTAATATAATTACATTTTATTACATGAAATTACATGAAATAATTAGGATTACATTAAATATAATTTACAATTTTTGTTACAAATACAAAATATGTTGAGATATGCCTATAATAATTTTATTCTTGATACATTTTAGTCAGTTATGGTCGTATCAAGGAGACTGTTAAACAATAAAACTATGAATTATTTGACAACTTGTTTACGCTTTAGCTATTCCCTGGAAATGCGACAGTTTAATGGCTTTACCGAGAAACATTTCATCCAATAGAAACAATCATTTGAATAGGGAAATCGCTGAGTAACATGACATAAAGACTGTAATGCTGTGCTAAAATACTTACATAATTTCAGATTGACTTTTTGCCCTTCTGATCTCAACACCTTATATAATTAATGTGTTATTACGTGGGCTAATCGACGGCGGGCAGGAGCAAGACCAAGGCAGGATGAGGAGACAACACTCAAGGTCCTTGACCACACTGCCGTCACGTGAGCTGAATACAATCACGACAATCAAGATTCTCGCAACCCGCTACGGAGGTCCATCTCTGCAACATTGTTGAAGGCTTTGCAGGATAAGACAACGCTGTAAAGTAAAAACCTGCAAATTTTAAAAGCCTTGCATATGTTCTTTCTTTAATAAAGCTTTTTCTCTGAAAAAATATTAAGACGGTAAGATTGGTGTGGATGCTTCTATATTGTTGTCCCTGAGGATTGCATGGAATACGGATAAATCAGTTAAAGTGGCATTAGGTTAGCGTATAGGCTGGAAAATCTCCCCCAGTCCGCTCAGAAGTTTTGGTTTGTAGTAAACTTTGGTAAATAGTAACTATGCAAAAATTAATTATTTTTGTTTTTAATTTATTGCTATTATTGACTTTAATAGAATATTGTACTGTGTTTCGCCCATCGCAGACGCCACGAACCACGACGTGTTAGAGTATACTTGACAAAAAAGTATATGCTATGCAACTGTGGAAAATGAGACAGACCCCGACAATGTGAAATAAATACCGCACGCAACCAAATAGAAATAAAATATTTGGAAAATAATGTTGAGAGTTTTGTGGTGTTACTTTGCCTGGACTCAAATATAAGAATTTAATAATTTGTTGATGATCGTAGCATTCCCAAAATGTTGTGGGGTTTAGTTCAATTCGTCCATCTGGTCTTACACAAATTTTCGTCAAACAACCGCTTGCGTTCCTAATAAACAGGTTTGCCCTGTCAAAGAAATATATTAGGATATTGGTGGAAATTTGTAAGGAACTAGGGGTTGCAAACTAAACTCCCATATAACTAATTTAAATGGAAGTTTTATTTTATAGTGGTCAATGCAACTGTCAAATTTGTTTCATATTTAATTATATCACCTGTAGATTATAAGATAACTGTCTAGAATGGGTCCAACTTGGACGAAATTTCGGATTTAAATAGATGAATAACACTCAGATATACTTCTTGTGTGAGAGTTAGTTTCTGACATTCACCATCTGACGGCTAGAATGATGCCTGTCGAATCCCACGGGAAGGTTAATTCCCTCCCTCGGGAGAATCTCAAGCTTGATTCAAGGTTGCATATCCTGGCAGTTTGGCGGCCTGCCCAGCAGCCTGGGCGTGTTCCAGTGAAAGGGCAGCTTTCTACGGGCATGGGAAGTGAAGCCGAGTGACTCGCCGTGAGACAATCATGTGTCTACCGCGGCTGAGAATCGGAACGTTGTTAAGGTGATGGGAGCTGAACCGATTACAAGAGATTAGCGTTAAATAGGCTGCAAAGAAAGGGAGGGCTAGCAGATTAGGCTGATTTGCGTTAAAGTCAATTAAAACACTTTTGGCAATGATATTATCAGTGGACAAACGTTCTAGAAAACGGATGTGAGAAGATAAGGGTGGGGGTAAATTAGTTAGACTACAATATGGTGACAAAAGTGATAGAACACGTTCAATCATAAAACTTCCAAGGCAAACTTTGCTATACCTTAATTCTTAAAACATTACATTTACAGAGTATAGCAAAATGTTAGCTAGATAAAGTTTTATTTTCATAAAAATATATTTAATAGAGAGTGTTCTAACAGGAGTTTTGATGAGGATTACAACAGTTTATACCTCACTCTAAAGTGGTATTAAATCAACAAGAGAATGTTACAACCTACAATATATTGTGGTTTATTACCTTGTTCGTATCAAAAACTAATACAAAGATATTAGACGGAGAATATTTCTATTGTATCTATCTATCTATATATTAATACGCAAGCATGATTCATTTCCTCCTTTTTTTCTCAGCTCGTGTACATCGTAGGGGAAACCCGAGCATACCGTATAGTCCTGTAGATGAGCAGAATCACATTCTAATTCACATCGGACCCCAGGGCTACTGGGAGTAACTCCCCACAGGCTTTCAAAGTTTCAATGTTAATCTTATGGAGAAATGAGAATTGAATTAATCATTAGACAGCTGTTGTAAAAAAAAATTGCTAGAAAATTAGGAAGAACAGATGTTTTAGTTCTATTAAAATGGTTTTAAGTTTCTTTGGTCCAGATCAACTGAAATTTTGATCGAATTTCGATCAGGAGGCGATCTCTAGTACTAATTTAATACGCTAAAGGGTTTTTTTTTGTGTTGAGAACTCCTCCCACAGTTTTCAAACCGATATTCAAGTTTTTAGTGTCGTTGGATAGGGCTTGGTCTGTAATTGTTTCCGCCAAAAATTTATGAAAATCGGATATAAAATAAGGGCTCCTTCCAACCTGTAGCAGGCAATGTCAGAAAAATGTCCTCATAATAAAACAAGAATTTTCATTTATATAAACATATTGGTGTAAAGAAACAAAATGAAACCATCTGATCCAGGCATTGGGCAATGAAACCGTGAAGGCTCAACACAATAAGTGTTATCAGTAAGTGGTTTGTTTTGATTTACTTATCAAACAGGAGCTGTCAACTCTTGTGGTAATACCTCAAGGTGATTGTTCTTGCACTTATGTTCTTATCAGAGTACTGTAATGTTATATACCTACTAAATGACTTCCAACAAATCTTGGTAAATCTCATTGCTGATAAACTATCTGTAATCGGTGGGTACCCGATAAATTTTTAAACTGGTGCAAGATATTTCACGAAGCTTCTGTGAGGGGATTGTCATCAAACGGATTACGTCACAAACTTGATTTATTTTTAAATATCTAATAAACATAATATAATAGTGGAGTTGAGGCTTCCACGGACGATATCATTAGCTGTTGAGAGACGGCGCCTTCCAGGAGCCATCTCAACAGGTAATCTAAAAAGCTTGTTGTGATCTTATTATTATACTCTAAAACAAGCAATGTTTGTACGGGCAAAATTTTTTTGCTCCAAGGATTTTCGATTTTCTTGGTTGAGTACGGGGGTTTTGGCCACCAGGAATCGATTGGAGCTGGTCCCATATCTGCGAAAAATCCGGTTTTCGTCAGAGCCTTCAAAGTTCCCATGTTATCCTTATACAGATTTTTAATTTGAACAAAAAAACCGCCGGTGACTGTAGATATAAAACAATGTGTTACATCATTAACCTGGGTTAGGAAAATAATACTAAAGTGCAGCACCTCTCAACCTGGCGAATGAGCGAAGCGAACGAGCTCGTCCTAAAAAAGGAAGGGTGCGAGTGAGCGGAGCGGAACGAGCTTTGTGAGAGAAACGGATGTAATATTTCACCGAGCATAAGTTCTGTCCCCTTGGTACTGTATTATTAAAACTTGTTTGTAACTGCAATTTATTCTCAGTATCTTTATTGCCAGACATCACACTCATACTGCATGCACTCATCCTTCATACATATTCGCCTTAATTAAAATACGCCCTGTTGGAGCATTGGCGTATTAAAAAGTGATTAAGCGGTTAAGCGAAGTGATCAGCTACTAAACCGAACTAAAAATCTGACATGCAAAAGGTAAAAAGATATGCGTAGATTTGCAGGGTTTTCTTTAAATAAATTAGAAATTTTTTCTAAGGTTAGGATTACTTTATTACATATTATTTCTTGTCTTTTTTTAGGATTAGAAACTGATTTTGGTACAAGTACCTGATAATAACAAGGACAAATCGGCTATCAACACCGTATACAAACAAAAATAACTCATTCTAAGCTCTTATAAGTACTGTACCTGTTAGAACATTTATAACATATTTAATTTATAATTCATGTACAGTAGGTACATCTATCTTAAATAAATTAACATTGATGGAAATTTTATCATCCAAATACAAGTTTGAAAAGTACAACAACAGTAAGTTACACTGTAACTTTTAGGATCAAAATAACTTTGATTTATTTCTTAAAGCATTTCATCAAATAGCCAACAAAAATGCAAATCTAAATAAAATGAAAATGAAAATATGCAAACTGTGTAGTGAGTGAAATTGACCTTGAACTTGACCTCGGCGTGGCGGGCGCGCGACCTCGTAACAGCTGACAAGTGCCGCAGCGATGGCAGCGTGGTCTGGTGGCGGCGACGGCAAACATTAACTACCGGCTAGATTTCGTCTATGATTGAACAAATTGAAACAATTGTTTTTTATAAAATATATATATTTGTATTTCTTCATTTAAAATATCCAGTAGTTTTTTATAATGACTAGAGATCGCTTATTATTCATTGTATTCTAAATAAATGAAAGGTTTGAAAATTTCGATATTTTTAATTTAAGAAAGTAAGATAACGTTAAAATAAATAAAATTTATCAATATGGAAAGGTTTAATTTTTTTGTACAAACTACGTTTAAATCGGTCTTGAGGAAGTCTCAGACGAACTGTACAAAAAATTTTAAATGTTGGTTTTTCCCATGTAAAATCCTTACAAGAAAAGTTTATTTTCCATTTTTGACCCATTTAACGTAAATATTTTCGAAGTAAAAAGAAAACTAACTTTGAGGGATTTGGAACGTTTTCTCTAAAAAAGTTTAGTATACTCTCTTACAAAATACCACTTTTAATGATAAAAAAACCCTTCTAATATAGGACCGAAAAGGTTTGTTTTGGTACAACCCGAATGTAAATCGGCCCAGTAGAAGTCTCAGACAAACGAAAGGTGTTGTTTTACCTTACACTGTTTTAAATATATAGATTTTATAACTAAAACATCTGTTCTTCCTGTTTTGCTAGAATTTGTTGTTAGAACAGCTGTAATGATTCAATCACGGTAGTTACGAGTTCCTAACGGTACCGGACATTTGCAGACGACTCACCGGAAGTGGTGCCGGTGACGTCACTTATAGGGTTTGTTGATGTACGGTACCTGGCAAAATATTCTAAATACCTTGGATTCAATCAATTACCTTTCTTCGAAGATAGTTCTTGAAGAATTTCAATGTTATTCTAATGGTTGTTTGGATGCTTCAGAGTAACATTTAAGGCGTGTAATAGCCTTAAGGGCCGATGTAAATTATAATTATAATGGGTTTCTGGTCATCTTCAGGGCCTCTATCTAACTATATGCACGAATTTATCCTACGATGAAAACAGCAGAGCACAAAGTTAATAAGCCGTAAACAAAGGAATGTAAGCAAAGTATTAAGCAACCCGATTGGGACATGTTTCGAATCATGCCCCTATTAAAACTGCTCGGACGGCCAAGATAATTTGGCAAGGAGATCTGATATTAATGAGAGATAAAAGTTCTTCCTTTCTTATTTTACACTACGGTATGTTTATACCCAGCTGCTACCAGACAGCAGTTATGAATTACCGATATTTACAGGGTTTATGTTAGAGTTGGATCCACAATTCTGTGGTGCCCCTTATGAACTAAATTGAATTTAATTCAATTACTATTTAAAACCAACGAAACAGATCTACTGTAGGCTTATAGTGTGAACAAAATTGAAATTTTATAGTTAAAGAATTAATAATGCAAACTAATTGGGACTGGGCTTGTTTCGGATGATTATTTTTTTGGAGAATCAAAAATTAAAATGATTTATCATTATAATAACTAAACAGTCCATTAACTGTTTTAAACAAACGCTTCTTCCAAATAATCTATAGACATTGATAAAGAAGAGATCCAGACAAAAACATTACATATTATGTTTGTAGACTTTTACATACGTTATGTTTCGCAATTTTTGTTACACTGAATTAATGAACCGTTTAGGGGTTAGAATAGTTGACTATTTGGATATTTCACTACATAATTTTTTATAAAATATTAAATTGAATTCTGGGAACTCACTGCAGCTATGGAGTTCTACGTTTAAGTCTTCGGTAGTATAGTGGTCAGTATCCCCGCCTGTCACGCGGGAGACCCGGGTTCGATTCCCGGCCGGAGAGGATATTTTTGGCATTTGTTTTAAATGGTGCTCCAAAACAGCATATTTCACAATTGGAAAATAAGTTCATGTTACATTCCATTAACAGGTTATACATTTTCATGATCAAATGAACTTCCAGATCTAGAAACGTCATGTAATGGAAATTATAGTCGTGTCGCATCCACCTGTCTATTCGGTATAGTGACTCATGTTTCGGCCGCCCAACCCCAAATTAACTGTTAAAATCGAGCGTTTGTTTTGTGTGATAAAATGTTTTTTTACAATTTGTTTTATGATTCTGACGACCTTCCAACGGATTTGATAATGGAATAGTATATCCCGAAACTATAGTCACCAGTGATAAACTATTAGGATCATAAGAGCGTAAAGGCCATGTAACCTAGTCATCCATAGTCATGTTGTATCATTATACAGTTCTAAGTTTTCATCTTCCTTAAGAATGCGAACCAACAAACTAAACAATTTTAAAAATAATCAATTCTTGTACATTCTCACGTTTCTGAATTGCATTATTTGGCTCCAAGTGTGAAAAATTGTAGGAGGAAGCACAATAAATTAAGCTGTCAGAGGTGTTGTAGCTCTGCTTAGAAGGAATGCCAGCGGAACTAACTATGAGAGCCAACACGACTGCGTCTGCGTTGGTCGGTGTATACCTTCCCGTCCACCGTCCACCGCCTCCGTCGACTGTGGAGGAAACGCGGCGGCGCGACGCGACGGAATGCATCAACTGGACGTGGGGAAAAGTTATGGGGAATTACATTCAGCACTGGTTATGGAGCCATGGCTGGAACCAATGCTCAATTGTTATCCACATTCCTGCATACGGAGGACAAATTACCGTTTGTATTTCCGTATCTAAATTAACTTTACCGAGGTTGAATTTACGGCCGTGAAGTATTGTAAATTCTTGACAAAGTTTCTTGGTCTCCTGGTTTCCACTCTTAAAAGAACTTAACTAATACTGCGTTATGATACAAACAAATGCCATTAATTAATGGTTATGTTATGTTTTACAAGGAACTTCTACACTTATAATTATACGTTTATATGCATATAAACAAACATAATTAAAATATTGCAGGCAATTTATATCTGTGATAATTTACACGCCTACAAAATAACGGAACTATTAAACAATACACCGTTAAAACTTTGATTATGAATGATAGTAATCATGAAGTTAGTAATTCTTGTCATGAACGAGACTTTTATCGTGTTTTAGTTTTTATCAAAGACGTCCGTTTTTAAAGACCACAGCTTCGCATCTAACATTAGCACTAAAAAAAGAAGAAAAACCAACACACCTGTGCATAATCAATACTTAAATGTAAAGACGATTCGAATAAGTCAAAATACTGCAGTATTTATTGAAATAAATTTATTGCAGCACGTGAAATAATAACACGTGTAGATGAATTCCTAGCCAATGTCATATTACCAGTGAACACAATAGAATAATAGGCTAACAGGACAGTGGATCTTATATTGACAACACCTTTTTAACAGCACACTTACATAACAGACGTAAATCAAAGTGACCTAAAGTAATACAATACAGTGTAAATGTAACTAAGATTTATTCACGGCTATTGTAATCACCTAGTTGATGACAATCAGCTGACAAGGCATTGTTGTCTTCAGCTGTTTTGAAATTTCCAAGACTCTTCTGCCACTCACAACCACATGTCAACGCTTAAATTACAAGATAAAACGGTTTTGTAAGAAAATTTCACAGAATTAAACCTATTCAACTGTATGAACAGTATTTGTATGGATTTTTAAATATATAAAAGTCTATTTATTTAAGAGAATATTGATTTAATTGAGGTGGAAACTTCGGTCAAACATGAGTTTAACCATCATAGCTGTCCAGCAGGGTCAAGCGGGTGGGTCTGAAACCGGATGTAAGGTAATCGGAAGCAGACACGCCAACCGGAAACTGTTCCAGAGACGAATTGTCCTGCGCCAATGACCGGCAAATCATACGCTCTTCCTTATTCCACACCGCCTTCTGTGAATTTTGCCTTAAATGTAAAATAAAACTAAACAGATAGCAAGAAATTTGAGGTGAAGATGTAAAGTGTATGTCTATATATTAAAACTGAACGTCAATAGCAGCATCAGACAGAAAGTGATAATTTACAAACGGCGTAATCCTATACTCTTATACGAGCAATGTTTGCTTGTTTGCTTGCTTGCACAATTATCTCAAAAACGGCTCCGACGATTTCCTTCATATTTTGGGATATGGGGGTTTTGGCCACCAGAAATCGATTGGAGCTGGTCCCATAGCTGGGAAAAATCCGGTTTTCGCGCTAGAGCCCTTCAAAGATCCCATGTTATCCTTATGGAAATTTTTTAACTGAACAAAAATCAGCTGATAACTGTAGATAAAATAAACCAATGTGTTACATCTTTAACCTGTGGTTTTAGGAAAATCATACCAATGTGCAGCAAACCTTCCGCCTGGCGAGTGAGCGGAGCGAACGAGCTTTGTGTGAGAAACGAAAATAATAATTTTACCGAGCTTAAGCTCGGTCCCCCTGGTACTACCTACTTAATTCATAAAAAAAAAAAAATATCTGCGAGGATGATTTTTTTACATGTAATTTTGATTTGAGATATGAAGATAAATTTACAATTCAAGCAGATATTGAATAACGACAAAGGACATTTAGATAGCCCACGGAGGAAAAATTTAGAAAAGATGAACCGGTACTAACTGGAATTCAAATCTGATCTAATTAATTATAGGAATGATTGATTAGAACCACAGAAGCAAACAATAGCGTTTAAGTTAATTTAAAATTCTCAACATCAGTTAAAGAGAATTAAGTTTGTGATTTAACTGTCTGTTTCAGTTCCAGTAAAAATTTTTGACACCGCGTGTCTATACGCAGCTCCTACCAGAGAGGGGTTATGCAATACAGACACAGGGTTGACGTTGCATCGACAATTCTGCGGCGCCCCCTCTATAAAATAAACGTATATATCTCTGCAAATTATCTCTCATCTCAATTAAAGTTAAATTTACTTGGGGTTTTAATCTATTACTAGAAATCGCCTCCTGATCGAAATTCGATCAAAATTTCAGTTGATCTGGACCCAAGAAGCTCACAACATTTAAGAACTAAAACATCTGTTCTTCCTACTTTTTTAGCACTTGTTTTTACAACAGCTGTCTAATGATTCATTCAATTCTGCTTTCTCCATAAGATTAACATTGGAACTTTGAAAGCCTGTGGGGCGTAGGCCTGTAGTCCGATGTGAATTAGAATGTGATTCTGCTCATCTACAGGGCTATACCTTTCTAACGGTATCCGCCGATTTCTCCTACGATGCATACGAGCTGAGAAAAAAGGAGGAAATGAAACATGCTTGCGTATTGATATATAAATGTTTAGCTTGAGCATTTTTAATGTTAACTTTGTTTTTGGAAATCAAATGTAACAATACTTTAAAAGATCAAGTCTTCGGTAGTATAGTGGTCAGTATCCCCGCCTGTCACGCGGGAGACCCGGGTTCGATTCCCGGCCGGAGAGGTAAATTTTGGATTGGTTTTAATCGACACTACATCGTTATATGGTAATTTTAAATGTGGATGTAGTAATCCTAGGTAAAAAAATTAGTTTAAAATTTTTTGGTATTTTTTATTACGAACAATAAATAATACATGAGAGCTTTACATGATATTGTTTATAGCAAAGAAAATTGTTATGTTAAAATCTGTATTTTCAGGATATAAGCCGGATATTGCCATGTATGCCATCCGCCGCCTGCCCTGTACGTGTGCTTGTCATCCATGTACCGCGTATTGTATTGTCCTTGACCGCGACGTGACCGGTGGCTGCCATTTTTCAAAAACCGTGTTTATACGTTGCGTAAATGACAAGCTCGTCCGATGGCAACTTGTAATTAAAGTGAACATGCAAACTGCATTCCTAGTTGAGCTTACAGCTTACTCACACACCAAAAAACCTGAGCAAGTTGTAGGAAAATCACCTTAATTCTGTGATCATAAGATTAAACGTTTACATTTATATTTTTCAAATGAAAGAGGTTTTTAACCGACTAGAATAACAAATAGAATAACTAAAAAAACTTCTATAAACACACCAGCACGAAAGGTAACATTTAACCGAAATCGGATGTAACCTAAATGTATTTTGTTGTGAGATGGAGGAACACTATAATAAAGTGAAAAATTTACACAAATGTAATACAGTAATATTACACACACGTGCTAAAGTAACAGTAGTGTTTGTGCCAAAATAGTGATTTAGTGACTTAGTGTGATTCCAATCGATAACTAATAATTTAATACAAAATTAATATGAATGGAAAAAAAACAATAAAGGAGAACAAATTATTGTTAAAACGTGTATTATTCTTATTCAATAAATACAAATGTTCATTATGATCCTGTGTTTATGACAAGTGCATTTTAACAATTCATGATAAGCAAAGAGGTTTTTATCCAGAAATCGTTTGTATACAGGCTACACTTTTTTAAGCAAATCCTGATAAGTGGAACCAATTCCATAACCAAAATGCCCTAAAAACTGATTTTTTCAGCTTCTCTTTGTTGACCTCCTCTCAATTCCCAATTTGAATATCTTTGTGATCGAAAGGAAGCCGGCAGTAACGGCTATAATATCCCCCCTTTGTGGCGCTCTCTATTGTGAGCTGTTTTTGCCTTCCGATAAAAAAGGTAATTGCCTCTTACATTTATTTGGCTTCATTTGCTATTTACCTTATGAATGGTATAATGCTGCGATGGGTTTGGGAAATTGTTTAAAATTTACTTTGAGGAGAGGTTACACGAACTCTGTAGCCTTATAGTGTTTGGTCCTTTACTAAATATCTTACAAAAAAGAAAAAAAAAAACACATGAATTTTAATGACTAATGTTAACTAGACGTCTACATGTTTGGTTTCTAATAATTATACAGTCCATCAGATTTGTTTTAAAAAACCAGCCTTTGTAATTATTTTTTATTAAAGATAACTAAATTATTTAAAAAATCGTAATTCCAGTAATAACAGTGAGAAACTCCAACATAGATGAGTCCCGAGTTGCATAGACGAGACTGATCAATGGGAGACCATTAAAATGAAATTGGTGTCCCATTATCCCAAAGAATTATTGCATTATTACAGAATCAGTAGAAAAGTCGATGATCTAGTTATTGTTGTTCAATATTCAGTTTTCTTATCAATACTCGTCGGTAAAATGTAAAAAAATCATTGTTTAACTGTCCATTTCCATCAAATAAAAGTTTGGTACCGTAACAAAATTTGTGTTTATAAATTAAGATTTTTAAATTTAAAAAACATTAAATAGTGTAAAACAGTTGAATATGAATTGTTAATTTACTTTGGATGTTACAATATATACGATAAACAAAACATAACGCCCACTTTTTGGTAAAACTGCCATGAAGAGTTTCCTTAAAATGTTGTGGACGAGAAAAAATTGTCAAATTTTCTATCAATGAAAAGGTAAAGCAGCTTCATTAGTTAGATGTGTCAAACATTAATATCACGATGCGAAACTTAAAAAAGTATTTTAAAAGAGTTTATAGAAAAAGATCAATTAACACCAAGCCGCATTTGAAGCAAACAAATTTTACATGGTTAATTATTTTTCCTCCTTTTGTATAAGAACACTTAAAAAGTAACTGGGTGAGCTAATAAAATGTTTATTAGTAAATTCATATTTAAACGTATCTACTTACGTCAGCATGAATAAGAAGAAAGACAGAAGTTAAAGAAGAAAGAAGAAAATTCTAGGAAATAATAAATCCGGGGTATGGAAAGGAAGCGGCGGAGATTTGTAAATCCAAAGCGGATTCCCCGAAAAACGGGAAACTCCAACCTCCTGTCTTTGAGTTGAACTAAACAAACGTTAAATCTTTTCACGTGTTCATTGTACCTAACAGAGGCAAGGATTGTGTTACAAAAGAAAAGTTAGGAATTGCTAATGTCTTGTTTTGTCGAGGAATTCCTGATTTTTTTAGTTCAAACGCATTATTTAGTATTTTAAAATTTAAATCTCAATTTATGTTGTATATAAATAACATAAAGCATCGACAAATTATTACAAAGTCTTTTGACCTCTAAACCGATCTATACACGTTTAATATTTGTTTAAAAATCAATTACCATAATTTTAAAATAGTGAGTTAAACAAAGAAAATAAATTACCTTGATAACAATGTGACATTTGACTGACTGCAGTGAAATATGGTTTGTTATGTCACCGTAGTAGGCTCAAATAAGTGTCGTATGATCTAAAACTGATTGCGAAATAATTTCAGTAAATGTAAATTCATTTGCAATATTAAAATTTTGAATTTCAACTTTAGGGGTTTTTCAAGGTGTGATATATATGAGTTACGTTTGGTTCTTCCTGTTATAACTACATCCTAATTTGACAACTTGTGTATAAAATATGCCTGAAAGATTTATCCTCAAAACTTTTCCCATTTGTAGTAAAATAATGCTTAAAAAGAGGTTTTATTGTCCCTCAGTAAAGTAAAGCAAATGTTTTCTTAATGAAATATTTTGCATATTTGTCTGACTGAGCAGATGTAACACGAAACATATCCTCAACAACGTCCTGATTTTCTTCAAAGTTGATTTTATTCCATGTTACTGTTAAAATAAAAATTCAGGAAAGCTTTAAGTTGATTTGTTCAACATTTTAGTTCAATCAATAGATTTTACGTTAAATCTCAAAAAAAAAAACGAGCAAAATCTAAGTGGTCAAGGAAAGTTTTTTAGTGTTTGGGTGAAAAAATAACTATTTTACAATGTTCTCCCTCTATAAGAAAATTGCGAGCTAAGATATGTGGGGTAAAATTTACAATTTACAATGGTAGGATTTTAAACTAGCTGTTTATTTTACTTTGGTTTTAATTTTCAAAATCCTCCTGATATCCTGAGATAGGTAGACCTATCTTGAAATAACTATTGCTTGATTATAAATAAGACAAAAATATTTTATCAAAAGTTGTAAAACCACGTTAAATTTTAGATCAATTAATGTTTGTTTCATTCTCAAAATATTACAAATTTATATTAAGCTATAATATGAAGTATATTGTGAAGGTCCCTTCCGATTATTTAATTTATTGTTCTTTTGTCTTACATTGTATTCTTTTGGCAAACAAATTTAATTTGTTTGGAAATCATGTAAAGGTCTGGTAGGTTGCAGTTTTAAATGTGTTGCAAGGGATGTAGGTATCAAAATATCAACTGCAAGACATTCTGTATTAATTATAATAAAGCTGTTTAGTTACCACATTTACTATGTAGTACCAAGTCAATTAAATTGATGAAAACATTAAGTGGCGTCTATAAAAAAAATTATTAATGAATTCATAACCTTAAAATTGTTGGATTTGCATGTACTGACCGGTGTGTGTGGAGTATCACTGCCGCTGTGGTGGCAACACTGGAACTGTCACTGTGACTGGCAACACTGCGACTGTTGACTGTTGTGTGGGTCCTCCTGGTCCTACCTCGGTACTCCCCCTCCCCCTCCCCCACCCCAGCAGGTACGTAGGTACCTGCTATCAGTGCTATCAACATGACAATGACACTGTCCTGTCATGACTGGCCACTAAACGCACGTGACGTCAATCGAGTTTTACTGACGTTTCTAGAATGTTGCCAAGAGAGCGAAAAATGTGTGCAGAAGTTATAACAGAGAATTATTGGATTTCCGTACCTATTCATGATTTTGATCCACATGATTTTGTACTTAAATCATGTGTTGGTGAACACACGAAGTACACATGACCACCTTAAAGAATTTACGTCGTAAGTTTCAATTCTAATTTTTAAGAAACAAGAGTGATAACTTTTGGATGAATCTGACAAGTAGCAGAAAAAATTAACATAAAAGTCACATAATTTGTAACTTAATTTATTCATAAACTAATTCACCAACTTATTCATCAATTGTACACTAAAATTTTATCTCATGATCAAAACCGGACGGACCCAAGTCATAATAGGAAAATATATCAGGGGAACTACAAAAACCGTGTAGAAAGATCATTATAGCCTATTGCAGAACTACTGATTGGGTTAAGAATTTAAATATCCTATGCTTAACACACCTTATTCTATTTTATTTTATTCATGCAGTTAATTTAGCTAGTTTTGGATTTACAATTCTTTAGCCTTACTTAAGATTGGATTTACGTTGTAGTGGCTCTTATTAAACCAGGTTAAGAACACCTGAAAAGGTGTTAAAATGTCAAAAAAGCTAAACTGAACTTATAAATACTACTTTAAAAAAAGCTTGCTAAAGAGTTTAATTTATTCTAAAGCTATTATAAAATATCAATAATAGCTTTAGTAAAAAAAAATAATAATAAATAAAATATCAAATAATAGCTTTAGTACTAAAGATTTTTTAGTAGCTAAAGTACTTTATAAAATAAGTATAAAAGTGTAAGAAGGTAAAATGTAAAAGATTGAGATATTTGAGAGCATAAGATCAGGTATGGATTTGCGTTTTAAGTAGTATTCTAAAACTTCAGAGCCATAAAAAAATTAATGGATTTGCGCTTGTCTGGCTCAACAATGGACAGGACTTTAGCTCTAATAAACCTTATAAAACAATAATTAAAATGTTTTACAGGACTTGGATATTATGGCTCAATGCAGATTGAAATTCTACACACTACAATGTAATAATCTTAAATAGCCTATTTTTGGACTTACGTTAGTCCTGAGATACATAAAAAAGATCTTTTGTATTGTGTAAAGTTCTGTAATATTATTTTTTAAATAGTTTTTCAAGTTGATTTTATCCTGATTTTATCATTTTTGTGGGCCAAATACATTTGTAAAATGATTGCTGGAACTTAAATTAAAATAAAAATAGTGAAAAGAGTATTTTGTTAATTATTTGCAAAAAATGACGTTTAGGTTGTGAACCTCGTTCGTTATAACACTGAAGTGTAGGCCTGTCTAGTTTCTTACCAACTAATAAACGATGATCCATTCCCTCCATCATAAGTCACCGCACGTTGTACTGTGACATTGGAATGAAATTGCAGACATGCATTAAATATCAAATGAATCTTTTGAACTCAAACCGCTGTAGTGCAATGTTATTAGATGAGGAGTTTTCCTTGGTGTCAAAAGGAAGGAAATTGCACCGGAGTCGGTTGCGTTACATGTGATTATTCCTTATTTGGTTCTCTTGCAGGAAGTTTCCCCCAAATCTGACGTTCCTTGCACGACCTTATCGAATATCTTATACTACAGCCTTTCTCTACCAATGAAAATTATATTCTTTTCTTTCTCCTTGCCAATCATTTTATTCATTCATTAAAACCTTGAACCTTAACTATTGTAATAGCACATTACATGTAGGCAAAGATATGAATTGTTAACTTGCCAATCATTTGCCATGTATGCTTTCAATATTCTTCTGTCCAAACACATTTTACCTAAAATTACAAAAAATATCAAAAAGAGGCATGCCATCTCTGTTAAAAAAAATCATTAAGTTCTGTTTAAATTCTATTTTAAAGACCTATAAATATTTTATTGTTTTAAATCAACATTTTGCTTTTTATCGTATGAACTTAAGACCCACAAAACTAGTTATATTCTATTTCAACCCAACCTCAAATAATCTAAGTCTGTCAGTACTCAATATTCCTTATATGAGAACAAAATTCATTAATACTCTTCAAAAGTCCTTAAAGAATTCACAATATGAAATATTACAATGGTTTTGTTATTCCTCCTGGTTTTTAAATATTACGATAAAATTAAACTTGTCAAATGAGTTTGAGCATAATACAAAAACCAAACTCAAATACATCCAACCAAAGATTACATGGTTGCGAAGCCGCAAAAATATAAATATCAATTAGTAATTAGTGTATATAAAGGTTTGTTCACCAGGCACAGGAATATCATTGCAAATGATTATAAATGTTTCAGTTAATAGTTTTAAAATTCTATCAATTAATACTTTTATTATAAATGCATATATTAATTAATTATTCTTCTGTGTCTAGTGAAGACATCTTTGAAGTTAAATTTTTTAAGGTGGCTAACATATTTTTTAATCACCAAAATCAAGTGCAAGCAGTATATTTGTAAATTAAGTCAATAAAACAGACCCAATTATAACTGGAGGTTAAAATTTCAATATATAGGCCTATCTTGGACACTTGCTTGATTGAAAATTCGTTGGTGGTAATTTGGGTAAAGATAAACTAAAAATTGCGATTCGGTAAGTACTGTACATAACTTGAGGGCATAGAATGTTTTAATATTACCCCAATATTGTGATGTACTTAATACAGTTTATTGATTTCTCGTAACATTTAAACTAGTTTCCTTTAGGTCTTATTTTATTTGCATAAACGACTCATCAAAACTCCAAGTGTTTCACACCCCAGTTGTTCGAGTAGCATCGCCCTTAATAAAAAAGGAATTGAATTTTGACATATCTGACAGTTCAGAGATAGTTGATTGATCGATGACATGGTTGCATACAGTGCAATGCTCCTCTTGAACTAACTGCTGTTTTGAGATAAGCAGAGCGTTAGATAATTGGAGCAGATGTCTTGGAAACAGACTTGTGATGTAACTAAACAAAACTAGAGATCGCCCACGGGTCTAACCTCGTCTAAAAATTCAGTTAATTTTAATCCCTAAGGTAAATATTAATACTTAAAAAGTCTCTAAGGCGCTCCCTGAGGGCCGCTGTGAATTATAATGGGTTTCTGCTCATATACAGGACACTAGGCCTACCTTTCTAACGGTAAAAGCTAATTTCTCATGTGATGCACACAAGATGGAGAAAATACCCCCGTCGCAGCAAACCTGCATAGCCTATACTCAGCGAATAAAAAAAGTGGTATTTTTCTACTTCATCATAAAAACTATAAGTTGAGTACGTAGGTTTTCCACCATGTGGGTTTTGTCAGTAAATATAATTTTAATCCTACCTAGTGTACTATTTATCAAGCTACGGAATTGTTTCAATGTCACATTAAATCCCACGGGGTAAGTACGTAGGTTTGCCACCATTTGGGCTTTGTAAGGAAATATAAGTTAAATGTTTTCTATTTAATGTGCATACCAATTTTATCAAGGTATGCCAACAAATAAGCAATGTGTTTATTTCCCATAAGAATATCATGGGAAACATATTTTTGAATTTTCTCGTAACCATTTAAGCTACGTTAATAATTCAAAACACAAAGATCTTAATCTTTTGAGCTCTTTTAAATGGCCTATGTTAACGTTGTTAGATAAAAAAATTAAGGATAAAAAATTTCAAAACGCTATTTTTAACCAAATGGTCAAGAAACCATAGGCGCATTCCCTACAGTTAAATTGGCTAAAAGTAGGAGATTTTCGTTCAAGCCTAATATACAGATGTTACCATAAAACAATAAAAAAAAATTAAACACATTTTCGCTACTCTGGTAGCATTAACAAAAATATAATATGAAATATTTAACAAATAAGTTTATCAAGCTACCTGCCATAAAATATATACAACATAATCATTTCCGTTCACTTACTTTCTTTTCCGGAGCAACGGAGGGTTCACCAGCACTCCTAACACTCACCAGTTCCATTGCGCGATGGCGTGGTCCTATTTCCATCTCTTATGTTGGTTCCAACAAGGCCGTTTAAAATCATTCAACCACCTCCTTCCCCAAAACACTCTCCCCACCTATCCGTTCAAGACATTTCAATCGGGGGTATACCATTAAAATATACTTATTTTCTAGGTTAATCAAAATCCACAACTTATAAATGTTTGGTGGTTTACAACCTTCTATTCAAAATTATAGTAGCAATCAATTGAAGAACGTGTCCTAGTTCTCATTAGATACGGAATTTAATGGGCCATTAAACTATAAATAAAATAGTCAACATTCGTTCTCCATTAAACTCCTTTACGTAGATGTTGATGGTCAACAGCTTGAAATAAAACAATTTATGAAAATTTCATAGTTTGTCAGTTTCTTGACTTCAATTTTTAACTAACGCACGAACCACAAAAAAGTTAAACAAAAGATATACTTCATAAAATACAGCCCTTTCTGGGCGTTGCCAATGCTTGTGATCGGACATAGGTTAGGTTTATCTAATTGTATATAGCCTACTGTCAAATTCTCCCTTCCTTTAAGTTACTCTAAGCTTTTTGACCTTTTTAATTTCTTAAGTATTTAAATAATTGAAATATATCTCAGTATTATATTTTACGTTACGAGTGTAATAAAAACATACCAGGAATAATAATATTTAAATACATCGTTGAAAAATAATTCTTGAAAAATTATTTAGATGTTCTCGGTTAACAATTAATTCCACATACAATCAACTATCCAATGTTAATCAGATATCTCTCTCTGAATACGGTCAACATTTCTACTCTTATAAAAATGTGAATATAATTCAATCTTTGAATAAGGTGGGGGTTAGCAGATTGTTCAATAGTGAAATTCTTGCAGCGTGCGGGAGAGCCAATATTATGACTCCGGGAATAAGTATTTCTGATGCCCCTTGTGGAAAATCGATTTCTTCTTATCATAACATACTGTCTTTTCCCTTAAACTAATTTTCAAACCATTTTAACTAGCTAATTTCATATTTACCTATAGCTCTTTGAATGTTCACAACACTCTTAAGTTCAAACTTATTTATTTTGTATAACAATTATGAGATATAGATAAAACTGAGTACCCTGTTTTTGTATAATACATTTCAATATTGTGTTTTTTACAGAATTTATCAAATATATAGCCTATGTTGCAGTGCATACAAAAATGTCTAAAAAAAATTGTATTGAATTAAAAGTCACGTCGAAAATGCGTAAAACTGTTTTACTTTCTATTTAATTACTATAAATAAAGTAAAAATTACATAAAATAGTATAAAACACTGCGATTTGTTATTTAAATTACTATCTACTATATATTTGTCAAATACCACTCACTCACGCATCAGAGTATCTCCAAAACTGTAAGGCCTAGAGGGTTAAAACTTGGCATGGACGTTCATCTTTGCTCAAAAACGCTCACTAAGAAACGGTTTTGCAAAATTCCGTCAGGGCTCCACCCCGCAAGACTTGAAAATTACGTTACAATGTTATTCTTATGGGGGATTTTTAATATAAACCAAAGCAACAACGAATCTCCAAAAGTAGAGAGCATGCAGGATTGAAATTTGGTATGGACGTTCCTTTTTACCCATTGGTGCTCACTAAGAAACGGTTTTGCGAAATATCTTCGGGACTCCGCCCCACACCACTTCAAAATTTCGTTACAATGTTATTCTTATGGAGAACTTAAAATACGAACCTAGGAAACAACGAATATCCAAAACTATAGGACCTACAGGGTTGAAATTTGGGATGGAAGTCCCTCTTTGCCTATAGGTGCTCACTAAGAAACGGTTTTGCGAAATTCCTTCAGGGCTCCGCCCCAAACGACTTTAAAGATTTGATGTAATTATTACCGTTGAAGATTCAAAGCTATCAGCTGTTAGTGAAATAATAAATTTAAGAGACGACATAGCCATATGACAATGTTTTTATCTCTTTGTAAACAATTTAGATGGTGTAAAATGTTTATTGGAGTTAATACACTAAAAGGTGATGACGAACCTTGAACTGTTAGAAACTTACAGTGCTCTCGTGATTGTTCCTGTCTTTTGCCTGCATTATCCTTTGCTTTGAAAGGGTCTATCGCAGATTGCCGCAGTATACGAGCCAAAATCGTCAAACATGCCACTGATAACTGGGACAGGCTGATTCACGTTAATTTCATGACAAGAGAGTGTCTGCCTTATCAAAACAGAAGGAAATATGTAGGCCTATTTACGACGTCAAGTTCTTATATATATTGAATTTCATTTGAGTTAAAAATTACGGCCGAAATCAACAATGACAATTTGAAGTGTTTATTAATAAAACTATTAACTGGCAATACATGGACAAGCAGTGAATATAAAAAGTTACAAGTTTACAGGTGAAATAAAATAACCCAGGGTCAATAACGAATCTGAAAAAAACCAGACGACCTAAGGTATTGATAGTTGGCATGGAAGATCCACTTTGCCCATAGGTGCTGACCACAAGATGTTTTTGGAAAGCTATTTATTGCTCCTCCCCACAGGACTTCAATATACGTTCGGGCCTATGGCGTTAAAAATTTGGCATGGACGGTTTCGTTGTTCGTAGGTGCTCACCAAGAAACACTTTTGCACAATTACTTCAGTGCTCTACCCCACAGGCTTTTGAAATTGTAATATATTTAATGTTATTCTTATAGCCAATTTAAATACAAATTTAGGAAATGACGCATCTCTTAAAATACAGAGTGTCACAAAAAAGTGTACCTGGCTATATACAGGACCTGATTCTACATGCAAAAATAAGTCAAAAATAAAGAATAACAATTTTTGGATTTCGGCTTAGTTTAGCCGTAATCCGCCATTTTGTTTTTATACATAATAATTTTTATTTCCGTGACTGTTCGTTGTATTAAGTTCATATTTGGCATGAACCCTTATGACAGCAATATCCATTTTCAGGAAAAAAATTGTTTTTGTCCGATGTGTTTTTTCAAAATGGCGGCCATTTTAAATTTTTAAACTCAAATATCTTAAAACCGGTAAATTTTATCAAAATTTTACAAGTAACAAAAAAGTTGACAAATAAAATTACCTAACTAATGATACCAAATTTTTTAAGGATCTGACGACAAATAATTGCGTTATTGAGATTTTTCTTAAAAAATAACCTATTAAAATAAAATAAGCATTAAAATAAGCATTCCATTAAAATAAGTATTTTAATGGAAAATCAATGATTTTATGCATACAAATGGCAATCACTCCGTTATTTGTTGTTCGATCCTTACAATCTTGGTACCACTAGTTAGGTAATTTTATTTGTCAAATTTTTTGTCTCTTGTAAAATTTTAAAAAAATTTACCGTTTTGAGATATTTGAGTTTAAAAATTTAAAATGGCCGCCATTTTGAAAATATAACATCGGACAAAAATATTTTTTTTTCTTGAAAATGGACATTGCTGTTTTTTGTTTAGACTTATTTTTGCATGTAGAATCAGGTCCTGTATAGCCAGGTACACTTTTTTGTGACACCCTGTATAGGGAATGCGGGGTTAAAAATTGAAGCTCTTTGTCCGTAGGTGCTTAATAAAAACTGTTTGCACGTTTCTTTTAGGGACAACACAGAACCTCAAAATTACTATAAACCTCAAGGAGTTAAAATTTGGCAAGACTCCTTTTTTCTAATAGTTTTTTAATAAGAAAAGTGTTTTTAAATAATTTTTTTGAAGCTTTAGGGCTCGCTCCACTGGACTAAAAATTATTCTATGACCTGCTGGATCGAAACTTTACATGGTCGTTTCTCTTTGCTCATCATAGGGTACTTACTAAGAAATGATTTTACAAATGTATTTTTTGAAATCCTTTAGGGCTCCACCCTTATAGGACTTCAAAATTAATATGATGATTCACCCTTGTGGCCAATTTCAAATGCGAATCAATGAAACAACGGATCTCAGAAACTATAGGACCATGTAGACTTTGTAGTCGGCGTTCCCTTTATCTCATTGGTGCGCACTATGGAACAGTTTGCAAATTTCCATTAGGGTTCCGCCCCAAAGAATATAAAAATTACCATAAATCCTACGAGATTGTAATTAATCGTGGATATTCCTCTTTGCTAATAGGTACTCCCTAATAAAAAGCTTTGTAAATATAGTTTTTGAAAATCTTTAAGGCTCTCACTGGACTTAAAAATTACTCTAGAGACTATACGGAGTTGAAATGTGACATGAACGTTCCCTTTACTCAAAGGTGCTCATTAAGCTAATGTTTTGCATAATTCCTTTAGGGCTCCGCCCACACTACAATCAATGTTTCGATAGAATTTGAAAGAGATTCAGTTGCTCTTTAAAGAGATTTTATTCGCTAAAAAATAAACAATCACGGGCGAAGCCGTGACGGGCAACAGCTAGTAAAACATATAGCTCCTTTCCACGTATCCCTACCACTGCGTTATCTTTGGATGCGATGAGGGGGAGGGGGTGGGGTGGGAGGGTTAAATCCACGATGATGTTTATTTCCATTTGATTTTGTCAACTTCATTTAAGCAAATACTATTAATTTTTCTAATTTCCAGGTCAGAAAGATGGTCACTTAATTACCTTCTCACCATCCCCCCTCTCTATGCAATTACTGCACTTCTATAAAAATCAAAAGCCTACTGTTGGCAGTAACTGAAGTTTGTAGTAACCTAAAATTAGTATTTTTTTGAGCTAGCCAAAAAATATATTATGTTTTCATACTTTGCCATTCTTCAACGAAAACACTGCAAAGGATGTGCCAAAACAATTGTGAAGCAGAGACACAAGGCCAAGTGTGAGAGCGGATGTTAGTTTTGCACATGTAATGAATGTGTGGAGATATAATGGAGACACAGACGCTGATGACGCAGCCAGACAGCTAGAGGTGCCCGCTACAGAGACTACCTTGTGGTCAAACGGTGGCCACACACAGGCGAGGAACTCGCGAATAAGGAAAACAATCATCACGGAGGTACTAATTACTTGAAATTACAATTGTTTACTGAAATGTGTGAGGGAAGATTACTGGCTTTACCGAAATAGGTTATTATTTAACTTTGAAATTGAAACTGACATACACAAATTTTCGTATGATCATTTTTATTAAAAAAAAAATAACATTATTAGTAGTGTGTTTTGGTTACTTCTGGACCGGAAGTCGTGCCATCTGCCCGAGCAGCTGCTCGAGCAGCTGGCGCCCAGCTGCTATGTCACATAGCTTCCGGTGGGGGTTAGAGTGTATATATGAGATGCTGTAGTTATATTTTATGCCATATAGGTCGGGGTGGAGATGGCGATAGTGTTGGCGTTTAGGGTGAAGTGAATTTGTGCATAAAATTAAAAGTTAGTTCAAAATTGAAATTCGTCGGTGTTAACGAAACTCTAACAGTTGAACAAAAATTAAGAGTTAGTTTAAAATTGAAATTCAAACTTATAATTGGAATCTGGAAAATATGTCAAGGTTACCCAGAGTAAGTTTTAAAAAATTCTATCCAACTATCACCAGAAATAGTTTTAAGTTGAAGTAGTTGGTGATAGCGGGATAATTGATTCGTGCCATGGGAGAGGTGTTTATCGTTTGAAAGTTGGCGATCGAATGAGAAGCGCCGCCTAGGGAGAGGGCTTATAAAACGGCAACCTTCCCCCACCACCCCTTTCCCCCACTCCTTTAGACCAATAACCGGTCGCCGACTCTATGTGGTGAAAACTGAACTAGACATGGCGGCCGCCATGGATAATTCTAACCTCAAATCTTAGCTCAGCTGAAGAGAATAGAGGAGCATGAAGTAGGAATTGTGGTGACAGCGCTTATATGAGGAATAGTAGGGGTAAAATAAAAAAACTTGTTGAACACAGTCGATAGGTGTAACAAGTTCAAAGTTGTTGAATTGTAACATAGAATGCAAAATGTTGTAAATAATACTATCATCAACATTAACCTGCGAAGTCTTTGAAGAGTATAATGGGTTAAAACTGTACTTCTTCCTAACTCTATTTAAATTAGTTCTACACTTTGAAATTGAGGTTTAGAAGTACTTTGTAATATGTGTTGTGTTCGCAAAAGCTTTAATTTTAAACATTGTGCAGTCCATTATAACCGATGTGTTAAGTTCAGAAGTTAAAAGAAGACTGAGATATAAAATGAAGTGTAAAAGAAATTGAAACAGAACGCCAGAGTAGTAATTTTATAGGTTAGAATTTACGAAGGCTATTCCATTGATAATTCTAACCTCAAACCTAGTAAGTGAAGTAGTCATAACATAAAAACTAACGAGAGATGATGACCGAGCGGATGCGAGGCAATGAATGTTTGTAGCGCGATAAACTACCCACCTTTATAGAGGCAATAACTCCAGCCAGATGGCGGCAGATGGCAAGCAAATGACTGGTTGACCGACTTTCACCTGAGTAGTAAGAGAAGTAGGGTTCTGTGTCTATCCCTACTCCTTGGGGTCAATGACCGACCGGAAAGGTCAATGACCCCCCCTCCCCCCCCTCCCCCCCCTCCCCCCCCCCTCCCCCCCCCTCCCCCCCTCCCCCCCTCCCCCCCTCCCCCCCCGAAAAAATGGAGCCCCCCCCCCCTTCCCCCACTCCTTCCCCTACTCCTCTGGGTCAATGGCCGGTCACCACCTTTCCCTACTCCTTCTAGGCCAATGACCGGTCACCACCGGTTGCTGACTCTATGTGGTGAAACCAGACCAAACATGGCAGCTGCCATGGATAATTCTAACCTCAAACCTGCTGCGCATACAACGAGTTCTCCGGACCGGAATCAGTCCATGCTATGCGCATGCGCCTAGTCCTGTATTACTCACTTTAGCGCTACTGCACATGGATAATTCTAACCTCAAACCTTGGTTTTGTGTTGTTGCGCATGCGCCCGCTCCCCACTCCTTTGCCTTCCTTTTACACTGCTGCGAACTGGACTGGATTGAACACTGTACTGGAGTGAAACAACTTCCCCCACTACTCGAGAATCCGAGGAGCAATACGAGCCTGATCTTAGCGTCAGTCGTCAACAAACTTTCATAGCGAAAGGTTGTTGGCGACTCAGCAAGAGGTTTCAAATATATAGTAGGCCTATATATATTTGAACTTCTTCTACTACGTTGCGTTTTTTAATGCAATGTAGTATGTGTGTGTGTGTGTGTGTGTGTGTTTAGTTTTAAGTTGTATTTAATTTAAGAAATAATTTGCGCATTGCGATGTTAGTTATAAGTTGGGTTTAGCATTAAGGTGTATTAATTTTAAGAGGTGTTTAGCATTAAGGTGTATTAATTTTAAGAATAATGATGGTATTTGGTTGTGTTGAATTATTTGGTTTTTAATAATGATGTGTTGTTAGTTTTAAGTGTTGATATTAATAATTTATGTTGTTGTTTTGCCTTTCAGCTAGATGTTAGGGGGTAGATTAACTGTAAATTCAGAAGTTCAGTTGAACTTCACTTAGAAGGGGTGGGACATCCGCAAATTGCGGACTAGGTTTTTTGCATTTTGTTTAGGGAATATGATGGGTGGGATTAGTTTGGGTGGGTGTTAGAGTTGCGTTTCTGCATTAGCTGTTCCAGTTTTCCCTGAAATTAATGGTTACGCTTTGATGCGGACGGGACGTTACGCTTTGATGCGGACGGACCAGGGCCTCCCTGCTGTTCCAGTTTCCCTGAAATTAATGGTTACGCTTTGATGCGGACGGGACGTTACGCTTTGATGCGGACGGCCCAGGACCTCCCTTGCAGAACGTAACTAGTGGGTTGGGAGTGGGAACCGCTAGGCAAACAGGGTGGTGGGAACAGTATTACTGTTCCCATCACCTTGGATCATTATAAATCTTGAATGACCTTGACCCACTTTCGGAAGGGTCAATGACCCCCCCCCCCGAAAAAATGGAGTCGATTCCCCCCCCCCCTCCCCCCCTCCCCCCCCCGAAAAAATGGAGTCGATTCCCCCCCCCCTTCCCCCACTCCTACCCCCCACTCCTTCCCCCACTACGGGTGAACGACCGGTCATGACCTGAAAAATTAAAATGGCTATAACTTGATAATGGATTGACGGATTTGGACAAGCGATACATCATTGAAAAGGTCTATGTAAGACAAACATTTTGGTAAAAGAAGAATTTGGTTATCTTATTTTAGTCAAAAGTTATGCGAATTATTTTAAAATAAATACCTTCTCTTTCCCCTTTTCCCCCACCTACCAGGTCAATAATCAGTCTCGGCCAGCTGCTACCGCTCTCATTTGCATATTGTTATAAAAGACGCACCGACTGCGGCTAACATTTCATTCTGATTACAGACGTTACGCTGCGAACTTGGAGCCACAACCATGTTATCTCTGCCAACTACAACTTCTACTTTAACTTCTACTTCGACTCTTCTATTTCTACTACGGCTGTTCCTGCACCTAAAAAAACTCTTCGCCTCAAAAACCTTCCTGATTGCTACAAGAATCGACTTGCATCTCAACCTTCAACTTCTGGAGCTATTCTTCCGCCAACCAACACTTCTAGACTTCGTAGTATTTTTTCACCGCCTTCGCCTTCAAAGGACTCCGCACCACCATCAACTACTATGCCGCCACCGCAGAAGCCAGTTCACCACCATCCTAATACCCCTTCCGTTGAAACCATTGTTCATCGTCTTAGCACACCTATTATCCCACTATCACCATTGCCTCCTACCCCACCACTTAGTACACCTGAAGATCATACCTATCACAAAACTGATTCCTCTCAACCTGCTACTAAATCATCTCCTAAATCAGCTCCTAAACCAGCTCCTAAATCAGCTCCTAAACCAGCTTCTAAACCTACTCCTAAACCCGCTCCTTCAGAGCAATTTCAATTATTACAAGAAGAGCGTCGTAGGGCATTTAGCCGTCCCACTACTTGCCCTGAAATGCTTACTAGGGGAATTAAGAAAGGATCACCTTGTGGGAGGAAATGTGTAAAAAACGAAAGTTTTTGCCGTGTACATGTCGTAAAACACATTTCTGAACCACAAGTGACAGAAACCCCCACTGTTGAATACCAATCCAAAATTATTGGTGTGAAAGGAAATAGGCTTAAGAGAGGTTGTGTCTATTTTTTTGAAAGTGTTATTGACAACAAACACATTTTGGCAACTTGTAACGGCGTAAGATATAATATTAAAGTGATTGAATCCTTGCGCAAAGAGAAATCAGTTTATGAGTTAGACTCTAAAGACTATCTCCTCAGACACAAACTGGATGGTATTACAAGGTGGGGGCGTAGCAAGTAAATTCACATAGCTTTTTCCAAATTATTGCTTAAAAAAATACTGGGGGAGAAACACAACGCGTTATAGCGTTGTGTTTCTCCCCCATTATTTTTTAACACTCTAAGTCTCGTGACCTACTAACCTACTTCCATCCAAGTAGTAAGAAAAGTACTTCCCCCATTCCTTTGGGTCGATGACTGGTCATGGTCAGCACTTATCCCTCATTTGCATACTATTATAAAAGCGGAGCGAGCGTTGGTCACCCCTTCATTTTTCTTCTACACGCCGCTCTTGTCGTTTCGTCTCTGCTGTTTACAATATTTCTTGCTTGAAAATGCCTCCTCATCTGAATGAAAATTTTAATTTTTCTGAAATTTCTGATGTTTTTGAACAATCTGAAGACACTTTAAGTAACGACAGTGAAAGTGAAGATGATGAGGACGATGATGATTATACTGTTGAACTTAGTGAAGAACGTAAAGTCATAGCAATTGATCCACAATTTCCATTTGATACAATAGAAAAGTTTATGGCTGAAGCTAATAAATGGTTGGACTCAGGATGTTATGTACGAATTGACTCTTTTATATTGTATGGTGATAGTCATTCTTTCCTTGTCACACCAAATGACAGAGACCGCATGTTGCAGTGGGCACAATCTATGATGGAGTGCTACGAACAAGGTGTGGACACTGGCGGCTATTTTCTTGCACAACTAGTGTAATAACAAATTACCCTTCCCCCACGTAGTGAAGAAGGAAAAGAAATATTAGGAATCTAATTATAATACTTCCTTCCATATATAAAGAAGAAGGGGAAAGGAGTGGTTATTATAAAGTGGTGGGGGAATGTGTATAAATGCAGGTTGTTTCAAGAGACTTTTATTATTATTGTGGCTTTAGCAGAAACAACATGGAGTTTAAATCTTCAGCAAAAATAAGGAATAATATAATAAAGAAAGAAATTCGCAAGAAAGAAAAGATTGAACTTATAAAATTACAACTTATAATACCTTCCATTGAAATTGGATGTAGCAAACTAAAGACTTTGGTGAAAACTAACGAATATTTGTTACAATTGCTAAAAAAAATCGAAGAGTTGAAGAGAAAGAATGGACATTCTACATAGTAAAATTTGAACATTTTAATATAAATAAGTAAACTGAAAAAAGTAGATGTAGAATAGAGAGCGAGGAATAGATCACTTTGTGGTAATGGACTAACATGCCACTTAGTGCTCTATTCCTCGTTTTCGCGTTAAATTGGATTACCTTGACCTATTTGTTTGACTGTTAGAATTTGGTCAACACTGTTGAATTTCAGTTTTGAATTAATGTTTATTTTTATTCAACTGTTAGAGTTTTTTAACACTGTCGAATTTTAGTTTTGAACTAACTTTTAATTTATGCGAATTTTCAGTTCAACTCTAGTTAATTTATGCGCAAATTTAGTTTAACCAAGTGCCTGTGCTCTAGCCATTTCCTCTCCAACATTTGTTCTTTTAACATCTGTCCCATAACATCTGTCCTAACAGATGTTAAAAGAAAGTTTGTTAAAGTTTGAATATAAAGAAGTATATACTAAAACTCCAATGGGAATAAAGAACACGAATGAACAATTAGTTTGTAGAAGGTTAATATTTTGTTGAAAATGTTTGATTTTCTAGGATAGTGAAGAGGATGAAATAGTGGTGGGGGAACCATTATAATAGGAGGAACGTGAGAGCCCACTTCATTTCTTGGTGAAATTTCGAAGAGTAAACATCTCAACATGTATCGTTGCGATAAATGTTCGGAATCGTTTCACGATGAAATTCTATTAGACTGTCATAAAGAACTAATTCACAACAACCCAGAAGAAAAACAAGAACAACAAGAACAAGAACAACAAGAAGAACAAGAAGAACAAGAAGAACAAGAAGAACAAGAAGAACAAGAAGAACAATATGAAATAACAGCAACATCTTCAACTACTTTACCAAATCTACAAGTATTTGCATTACCTGGTAAAGTAGTAATGCATCATAAGATTCAAAATGAAAACTTGAAGCTAGAAGAATTTATTAGAGAAGCAAAACCAATTGTAAGTAAAACTTTAAAAGAAGAATTAAAAAGATTGAACTTTCTTAAATTTGGTTTACTACTAGAAGCTATGTTTATAAATGTACAAGAAGAATTATCACCAAGAGGATTCATAACAAAAAACCGAACCATTATGGAAAGTTCAAACATTGATTCAATAGTAGAGAACTGTATAGAAGAAATATTAACAAAAATTCAGGAACACGAAGGAAGAGGATCCGGATGGAGTCTTACAAGTATTGAAGTATTAGATATAAGAGTTCACAAACATGGATATGGACTAATGGGATCAAGTTACATTCCTCTGCCAAAAAGAATTGAAGATACAAAATCTTGTATTAATGTTAAAAATGAAGACAATGAATGTTTTCGTTATGCAATGACAACTAAATTTGTACCACATAATGCGAATAGACCTGACCAAGAATATGAAAATCAAAGATTTAGATACAATTTTCAAGGAATCACTTATCCTGTATCACTGAAAGATATATCAAAATTTGAGAAGAAAAATCCCGGTACGTCTATCAATGTTTTTGCATTAGATAGTTCAAACAAAGTGTATCCTTTACGTATTGCAAAAGAAGAGCTACCAGATCATACGGATTTACTACTACTAACGCGAGGAGATGTGTCTCACTATGTGTACATAAAGCAATTTGATCGTCTTGTTAACAAGCAACTTTCAAAAAATCGAAACAAAAAAATAATTTGCAAGAGATGTTTTAATTTTCAACGAGAAGGAAGAGAAGGAAGAGAATGGTTACAAGAGCACAAAAGACTATGTAACAATAATTATGAAGCAAAGATTAATTTACCTGCGGAAAACAGAGCATTCGTTAAATTTGAAAAGGTTCATTATCAATACCGTATCCCTTTCGTTGTGTATGCGGACTTTGAATCAACACTTGTTCCTGTTGAAGATGAAAATTGTGAAGCTAGAAAAAGTGTCAAGTATCAAATGCACAAACCAAACAGTTTTTGTTTAATGGTGAAATCGACATTATCAGAAGAACATTTAAACAGATATGGATTAACTTCAGAACCTCTAGTATATCGTGGTGAAAATGTAGAAAAAATATTTCTTGATCACTTATATTCAATAGCTGGAAATGTACAAAGATTATATACAAATATTGTACCAATGAAAATGATGGAGGAAGAAGAAGAAATTCAACATGAAAATGCAACTCGATGTTTCTTGTGCAAAAATGATTTTACTATTGAGAATTATAAAGTTAAAGATCACGATCACCTCACTGGTTATTACAGGGGTGCTGCTTGTAATAAATGCAACTTGAGCTATCGTTTACCACTATTTATTCCTGTGGTTCTGCATAACCTCAGTGGGTACGATGCTCATTTCATAATACCTGAATTAGGAAGAGACGATGGTAAAATTGATGTATTAGCTGAAACTTCAGAGAAGTTCATCAGTTTTTCCAAAGAAGTTGGAAACATGAAATTAAGATTCTTAGACTCCTACAGATTTATGCCGTCGAGTTTGTCCAAACTTTCAGAAAATTTAAGGAAACAAGATTTAATCGAAACAAAGAAAATTGTAAATAACGACAAACTGGATTTGGTACTTCGGAAAGGTGTGTTTCCATATGATTACATAGACAGTTTAGAAAAATTTAATGAAACATCACTTCCGGCTAAAGAAGAATTTAAAAGTAAACTTTACGACATGGACATATCTCAAGAGGACTATGATCATGCATGTAAAGTATGGAACGAATTAGGATTTAGAACATTAGGAGAATATTCAGATTTTTATGTTAAATTAGATGTAACTTTATTATGTGATATAATGGAAGAATTTAGAAATACGTGTTTTGCAGCTTATGGATTGGACCCTCTTCATTCGTACACTTCACCTGGATTAGCATGGCAAGCCATGTTGAAAGAAACAAATTGTAAAATACAACTTCTTACTGATATAGATATGGTTTTAATGTTAGAGTCAGGAGTTCGAGGGGGATTGACGCAAAGCGTTACACGACATTTTAAGGCGAACAACAAGTATCTGCCCGATTATGATGCATCAAAACCAACAACATTCCTGGGTTATTTTGATGCAAATAACTTATACGGATGGGCAATGTCAAATCCCCTTCCATATGATAATTTTAAATGGATAGATCCAGAATCGATTGGAAACATAATGGATATACCGAAGCATGGTGAAACTGGTTACATTTTTGATGTGGATTGATCAACATTATGAAGCACTTCTTCACTCGACCACTTCTTCCGAAGACTGAAATTTCCCCTACTGGAAGATGGCCAAAATTATTGATGACTTTAACCGACAAGTCTCGATATGTTGGACACTACTGGATGATACAACAGGCTTTAGACTTAGGACTGAGAATTACAAAAATTAATCGAGTACTACAATTTTCTCAATCTTGTTGGTTAAAACCTTACATCGACAACAACACAAGAAGAAGAGCCGTCGCTACATCAAGTTTTCAAAAAGATTTTTTCAAATTAATGAACAACGCAATATTTGGCAAGACTTTGGAAAACAAAAGGAAACATAAGGATATCAAATTGGTAACTGATCCAGTAAAATTACAGAAATTAGTGCAACAACCAAACTTTGGTTCATCTGTAATTATTAATGAAAATCTAGTTGTTATTTCCATGAACAAGAAGTCAGTTGAAATGGATCGTCCTTTGTATCTTGGAATGTCAATCTTGGATATTTCAAAA
>CM061534.1:148862292-148887828 GCA_030545055.2 Neoaliturus tenellus | reverse complement strand
GGTGGATCCTAGAAGCAGTAGTACGCTTGCTATTGAGCCTGCTGGAATGGGAAATAGAGTGCTCCAAAAACCTTATTAGTCGTAGAACTTCTGGTAGAGTCTCTGGTAGAACCCGGGATACAATCTCAGGTAGGAACCTCTGGTAGAACCTCTAGAAGAGCCTCTGGTAGAGCCTCTGGTAAAGCCTCTGGTAGAGCCCTCTGGTAAAGCCTCTGGTAGAGCCTCTGGTAAAGCCTCTGGTAGAGCCTCTGGTAAAGCCTGTGATAGAACCTCTGGTAAAGCCTCTGGTAGAGCCTCTTGTAGAAACTCTGGTAGAGCCTTGGGTAGAGCCTTTGGTAGACTCTTTGGTATAACTTCCTGGCCTTTTAAAGAAACTCTGAACTCGTTGGTCGAAGCTCTAGAAGATGAGAGGTCTTAGAATTCGAGGAGGATTTGATTACTTGGTCTCTTCCTGTGTAAGAACTTTGATGAAGACCGGAGTCTAAGTGAAAACACTGCTTGTGATGTGGGAAAGCTGCCAGAAGTAAAAGTGTTTCTAGGATACAGACAAATTATTATTCATTGTTGATATAGTATTTTATTAACACTAGAATCCTTTATGGCACACCAGAGTTTAATGAAGGGTTAAATGTAATTTACCAATTGTAACAGAAAGCAGGGGTTTTAAAATATAAAAGGTTAATAAAATGCCAATTTTAAACTGTCAAACTAATGTTTGTGTGTGATCGTTGTTTCAGCCAATGTCAATGACAGTCATACCACTCATTGTATCCTGATAATAGTAATTGTTTTTACCACACTCAATTAACGATCAAATTGGTCTTGTGTATGCAAAGGTATAATTTTTACTTTCAATGCCTTAAAAATCCTCGAAGATAAAGAACAAAAGATTCTAAAATGATTCAGTTGAAGCTAAACTTTACATACTCGTGAACCAGTTATGTAGATGAGTAAATCAATGCCCATTTACCATTTAAAGGCTCAAGAGTTTTCCAATAACTCACAATTAATCTTCAATCCAGCCAATGGTTAATCAAAACCAATCAGTGCAGTTCGTAACGTAGCATGATGTGCTTGCAGCATTCTAGGACAATGAAAAGTCTGCTTACCTACCTTTCAATAATGAAACTATCAGAGAGAGGATGTTTTATGAAATGGCTTTATCCAGTGATGAGTGCTATAACCTGAATGACATGACCTGACAACTTCTACAAGTATTAAACAAAAAATCAAATTGACAGTAAAATATTTCAAAAGAAGTTTGTTAAAATACAAGTAGGTTTGAAAAAGCCTATAAAATATCATGCCTGCGGCGAAAAAGGAATAAAAAAGGTGTTGAAAGTAACTCAGTAAACTTAACGATGAAAATTTGAATTTCACTTTGTCACTTTCCAAGAACCCATACAGGATCTCAATATTTTAAATATTAAGGTAAAAAAACACCTTTGGACAGTTCGTCTGAGACTTCTACTGGGCCGATTTACATGGGAGTTGTAACAAAACAAACATTTCCGGTCCTATATTAGGAGGTTTTATTTGTATTTTAAAATATTTACATTAAATTGGTTTTACCAAATAAAAGTTTCTTATCGTCCTTATCGAGATTTGACATGGGGAAAAAGTAAAATTTTAAAATCTTATGAACAATTTGTTTGAGACTTTTACTGACCGATTTACACACATTTTGTACCAAATCAAAACTTTTCTACATTAGCAGATTTTATTTACTTTAACGTTACCTTGCTTTCTTTAATTAATAATATCATAATTTTAAGACCTTGTATACAATGAACTGATTGTATACATGCGAGATAATTAGTCTAAATACAGAGAAGAGCAAACGCCTAAGAAGGATTTGGTTTACTATGGCCAGTACCTCATACAATTATAACATAATTATCCTTTAAATAGACAGGAAAAATAGTACAGCTGTATACTATTTAAGCTAGTTAAATAGTTGGTAAATCAGAAATTAAAAAAGTGTTTATTATTAAATTTTTTATTACTAGGCCAACGCCTAAAGATACTAAATATTTATATGAATATATAGGAATTTAAATTACATTGCTTCAAAACTGCGATGTTTAACACCATCTGCCTGGAAAAAAACTCGCCACGAATTGAGATGTATCCATCGAGTATTGACGGGTAACGACTCGTCATTAATTACTAGCCGAACAACCACCAACCAACCAATGGCCAGCTGCCAATGGCTGAACCAATGGCAGCTTGGTCAGGTAAGAACAATTAAAAAACTATTAACTTTTCTCAGGATCGAACCGGCATCGCAGCTTTCAAATTCAAAGGTAAGCAATTTAATTGTATCTTACCAACCCCTTTTGCATCTATTCTTCTCCGTTGTAACAGTCAGACCTTAGAAAGTTTTTCAGATTGATTTTATTCCTCGACCAAGGCTGTGTTTGAGGTGGTTACAGGAAAAGGATAATAAATGAAAACTGGATCTGTCTAATAATTGTAACCCCTCTTTTACGCTATTAAGGATACAACATGAAATACCTCAGTCAGGTAGCACTTTAAGTATATAGCACATAAAGATAGAGAGTGTGTTACATAGCGGTATATACACAGCGGTACATACCTCTCTATTGTGCTCACGTTGAATTCAGCGTCGCAGCGGCAGCACCACATTTACAGTCGAGTAGGCCAAGGAGAGAGCTGAATTTGTGTAACTGCCGTTAAGCTGATAACCTATTGCAAGTTGCCACATTAGCACATAACACTTGATGCCATACTGTATTCGAAGCTGGTACTTGGCAGAGATACAGTCGTACTGTAATAGGTGTCTTGCGGGCTATATAGATTAAATTGTGTAATTCGGAGCAACTCTGCCTCAAAGGTCGCTAAGTTTCTGTTTTACAATGCTACTGTTTGTGGTTCTGTTTACATTCACGTACTTTTTGATGCTGTGAAATAAAAATTTTCAAATAGTAGACAAATCTCAATAGTTTCTATTTAGCTTAAATCTATATTAAGTTCACAATTTAAAGTTTGTCCAGTGTCTTCCAAAGATAAGAAGTTGTTAATATTTTTATTATATTATGTTCCAGTGATGTCTTTAGAGGTCGGGATCTAGTACAGCAAAACAACCTTCAAACAATATTTGAAAGCTTTTATTTCCACTATTATCCCATATTTATTGTGGAGTATTCTACCACTGTTGATGGTGTGAGGTATTTTATACACCTCTACACTCATTATATGGTTTCAATGGACTTTCCATCATGCAAATAAAGCAAGAGAAATAATATTCCGTTATGGTGTGTTAAGTCTGATTGACAAGCAATGTATACATTAAAGTTCATAAACACTATGAACACTTAATCAAAGTAAGAAAATTATAGTCGCTAGTCTCGTGATAAAGGGGTTTTAAATTAATTTTTTTCATATTACAGTACTTTATTAAATATAGTCCTTAAATTTAGGGTGTTCGGAAAAAACGTTTCAGGTATCCAGGAGATTATTGCCCACATCAAAATAAGCAATTGTTCCTATATAAACATAAGTCGTAAAATGCTTTGTTAACCCTCTAACGCCGTCTTGTTTTTACACTATATAATTTTTATTTCCATAAAGGATAATTGTACTATTGGTGTAAATCTTTTTCTCACTAACGTTCATTTTCAAGAAAAATATTATTCTTTTCCTATGTGCATTTCTAAATGGGAACCTACATCTCAAAACCGGTAAAATTTTATCAAAATTTTTATAGTTGTAAAATTAAATTATCTAACCAATGATTCCAAGATTTTAAGTTTCTGGCAACATGTAACGGATTTTTCTGTTAATGAATTTACAATTTATTATAATGGGAAAATCAATATATTTATACAGGAAAACCTCAATAACTCAGTTATTTGTGTCAAATCCTTACAAATTCCGATATCATTGGTCACATAATTTAATTTTCATCAACTTTTTGTCTCTTGTAAAATTTTTCTAAATTTACCGTTTTGGGATATTTTTGTTAAAACATTTTAAATGCTTGTACATTTGAAAAATACAAATAGGACAAAAAATATTATTCACCTATGAAAATAAAAATTGGCGTGAAAAAGGTTCATGTCAAATATGAACTTAATTGAATTTTACTCTATGGAACATAAAGTATAAAATTCTTACGATCGAGTTTAAATTCTCTTAGGCGAATTTTAGACCCCCATGTCCCCCAAAAGGCTTTTTTTATTACTAATTTGATTTCAATGAAATTCTCAGGTTAGATTTTAAGTATTTAAAACTAGGTAATAAACTACAATCGAGCAATTATTTTCAAGTATTAAAAAGCTTATTTTTCGGAAGTTTTGACAGATTTTTAGTGTTAGGCTACATGATTTGACTAATGTAGTTGCTATGATCAGTTTATTTTCCCCCATCGCAGCTGAGTTGTCGCTGTATGCTGAAAACAACATAATCTTTTCTTATGAATAAAATGCTTTTTTGGGCTTTTAAAAGGCTTATTTATTTTTTGTTTTCTTAACTTACAGTTTCGATGGCACTGTGGCCATCTTCATCAGAGTTATGTTTGATTCATGTTGTTTATTGTCAGAGAACATAACTCTGATGAAGATGGCCACAGTGCCATCGAAACTGTAAGTTAAGAAAACAAAAAATAAATAAGCCTTTTAAAAGCCCAAAAAAGCATTTTATTCATAATAAATATGGCTTATTTAAGTTTAAGATCAGAAATAATCTTTTCTTGTTTATATCTGCTCGCCCTTATGTTACGTTTTTAAATAAAATTTAATTGATACTTTGACAGACCTATTTGTTAAATTAAATAGATCAACACTGATGTTTACTTGTTGAAGTTATAAATTATACCAAAAGATAGGCATGTTGATGTGGAATGAATTGCTGTCGTAGGTACGGAATTATGCGATTAACTAATTTATGGGATAAAACTAATATCTATTTGGGAGAAAGATTTAAATTGAACAACTAATTAGAATGTGTTGTGCCATTGTAGCCTATGTCTCAGGTAACCAAATATGCATTAAATATGCTTTAAGTAAGCGTAATTCTACAATACTTACATTACTTGATTTTTATTATTTGCAATCATGGATTTTAAATTGTATTGTTTTTTCGCTCTACAATCTATTTACCTTTAATATTGTAAGCATAATTATTATTAAGTTACTTGCTTGTTTTGAGGTCTTAGCTAAAATCATTCTTTTGTATGTATTTATTTGTAGGCTAGGAATAGGATGTACGCCGGTTGACTTCGGACGGTTAGATGAAGTTCCACTCTTCACATTCGAGGAGATAGAAACTCCGTTCTCTCCCTAAAGAGCAACAAGGCTCCTGACCCGGACGGGATTCCCAGCGAGGCTTTAAAGAAAGTATTTTCAATTAATGCTGACTTGTTGTTGAGATGTACAACGCCTGTTTGGTAGAAGGGGTGTTTCCGGCTCCCTATGGAAAACCGCAAGACTTGTACTGATCAGGCAAGGGCAAAGGTGATCCCGAGCTGTCTTCGTCCCACAGGCCTTTCTACACGTTGGACACGGCTGGGAAACTGTTCGAGAAGCTGTTCCGTCCCCGCCTGACCTCTGCCGTGGAAGCTGCCGAGGACTCATGCCCCCGTCAGTATGGCTTCAGAAAGGGACGGTCAACGATTGACGCTATCACCGAAGTCCATAAAGAGCTGTGAAGAGAGTCGAGAGCCACAGCCATTTCTCTCGCCTGAGTAGTGCTTCTTGTTACGCTTATGTCAAGATTGCCTTTAACTCGGCGAGGTGGGTCGATATGTTGGATGCGCTTCGCAACAACTTTCGCGTTCCTACATATCTGTTGCGACTCATTGAGGATTATCTCCGCTCTCAAAGCCTTATTTACGACACAAGGGACGGAACGTGGACGATGGAAGTCACTTCTGGTGCCGCGCAAGATTCAATACTCGGCCAGGATCTCTGGAACATTAACCTATGATAGTCTTCTGAGGTCGGAGATGGAGGAAACCACTTTGGTTGGGTACGCCAATGATGTCGCAGCTCTCATTGTCGCACGCAACGTTGAGCTGGCCCAACTAAAGTTGAACCGAGTCATGCGTGTTGTCAACACATGGAAGTCCGATCACGGTCTCTCGCTTGCTCTCCGTAAGACGGAGTTTGTGATCCTTACGAACAAGAGGATAGACACCGTCGTTCTGTTTCGAGTGGGAAGGGAGGTGGTCCAATCAACTCGTGCTGCTAAGTACTTCGGGATTATGGTAGACACCAAGCTAAGCTGGAGGGATAAGATATTCCGTACGGCGGACAAGGCCGCTAAGGTAGTCACTTACCTTAGTAGGCTGATGGCCAATGTCGGGGTTCCACGATCCAGCAGAAGACGTCTGTTGATGTCCGCGGCTCAGTTCGTGCTTCTTTATGGAGCAGAGGTGTGGGCAGACGCTCTCGATAAAGAGTAGTACAGGTTGCGACTCGCCTGGGTTCAACGTCGAGCGGCGCTCGGGGTGTATTCCGCCTACCGGATAGTGTCCGAGCCTGCCGTCCTGGTGGTCGCCTGAGTTATCCCTGTCCAGCTCTTGGCAGGAGAGAGGAAGGCAATTTATCAGAGACAAGGCGAGATTGGTAAGGACACGGCAAGAACAGAAGAGCGCTCCCGAACCTTCCAGCAGTGGCAACACAGCTGGGAGCACGACACCCGAGGACGATGGACTGCGCGACTTATCAAGCACGTCCAACCATGGGTGGAACGGCGGAAAAATTCTTGACAATTCACGGCTATTTTTGGCCGTACCTGAACCGGATGGGCAAGACCGGTTCACCGGACTGCATTTATTGCCCGGGCGTTCCCGACGATGCGGAACACACATTCTTCCGCTGTCCCCGTTGGGAAGGGTCCCGCCTGAAGGCCACACAAATTTTTGGTGCATCTTCGGTGGACTCGGTCTGCCAAAAGATCTTGGAGGATGAGGGCAACTGGGATTGTTTATCACAGTTCGTCCGGGGCATCCTCCTGGAAAAGAAACAGGATCTGGACCGCGAAGTGGCCCAGATCCCTTGATCGAGTGGCTGGATAAGGAGTGAGCCCCACCGGCGTTAGCCAAATTTAGGCCTAGCCTGACGTAATGTGGGGATATCTAGATTAGAATTTTAAAGAGTAGAGGAGGTTTTTTAGTGGGTAAACCCGTTTTTTAGGGGAGCCTCACACTACAGGCTTGCCACCTGTGTGCGGAATGCATTTTTCTCACCTCTCCCTAAAAAAAAAATAAAATAAAAATAAAAATAAAAAATAAAAAAATAAAAAATCATTACCTAATAACTTGAAAAGTGAGTAAAAATTCTCGTACGGGACGGACATCGGAGCGTACTCCTAGTACAATGATCCTTTACAAAAAAATTGTAAAAGACACAATCACGGCTAGCAGCTTAAGGGTGGGTTTACACGTGAGAGTTTTTTACTCTCGGAGAGTGGTTCGTTACTCTCATAAAAATCTCAGACAGCTGTTGATAGTACTCGCAGAAAGCTATCTGGGATTAACAATCTTGGAAAATTCGCTTGTTGTGTAAACACCTCTGCGAGTACCTGCTGAGAGTACGAAACTCTCTGAGAGTGAAAAACTCTCAAGGCACCACCCACAACGAATCCTATACTATAATACGAGCAATGCCTGAAGGGATGTGTTCCACGATCTCGAAATCTAGCGGTTAGATTTTGCTTAAACATTGCATTTAAGATTGTTTTGGCCCAAAAATAAGTTTAGAAACAGCCTCAATCCCAGGAAAAATCGAATTTGGTCTAAATTCAAGTTTTAAAAATCGTAATTTTTAACATTGGTCTTATGGGTTGCTATTTGGTAACGAATAACAACTAAAAGTAAACAAAAATAAAGGAATATTAATTTTAAGCATTTTTTTAGCAGCTGTTATCTGTGAAGAGTCAGGTGTAGATTTAATAGCTTGATTACCTTGACACTATAATAAAAGTTAATTAAAACCAACGAGCAAGGCTCGGTTAACCTTGTACTCCAAGACTATAATACGAGCAATGTCTGAAGGGATGTTTGTTCCACGATCTCGAAATCTAGCGGTTATATTTTGCTTAAAGTTTGCATTTAAGAGTGTTTTGGGCCAACAATAAATTTAGAAATAGCCTCAACCCCAGGAAAAATCGAACTTAGTCTAAAATTAAGGTCTAAATCGTAATTTTTAACATTAGTCTGATGGGTTGCTATTTTGGTAATGAAATAACAAAGAAATGTAAACAAAAAGAAAGAAACATTAATGCTAAGCAGACTGCAGACCTTTTGAAACAGCTGTTGACTGTGAAGAGGTATAGTTGGTTCTTGGTAAAAATTTAATTGCTTTTTTACCATGACACTATAACAAAAATTAATTAAAACCAACGAGCGAGGCTCGGTTAACCTGGTGCTGGAGATTTATCCATTGAGTATCGACGAGCAACTACTAGTAGTAAAATGAATTATGCGGTGCAGAACACTTTAATCAATATATATAATGATCATGGCATAAATTGTCCGAAACACGTGTTAGTGTCAAATAAAATGAATTAAAGGGTACTAAGGTTAATTATTTTTATAGTAATATATATATATATAACTGAACCCTAAAAGTGAAACTGCAAATTTAACTTTCATTACTCTACATATCTCTTTTCAACCCGCATTCCCCGACCTTGCATGACAAGATCATGTCGTTGGGTCACATGTTGGCTTCATGCCACGACCGTGGACAGATTTACTGTTTTCGGACAGTTATCAATATTTTACTCGCCCGAACTCAGCAACTCTATAGTATTTGAGCCCAGACAGTTGTTGAGTAGTAAGGTAACGATGGAGTGTAGACAGACGACTCTAATCCCAATATAAATCATCCCCACATCCCCAGACATCCCCTTTTGGGAAGTTGGCAGGGGGGTTTGGTTGGAAGTCTGCTTGATTTATCAGCTTTCCTGACTATGTGATTTTTTCTGTAGGTTAAATAAAATAATTGGGAGCAACGACGCTGTTTTACTTTATTTCCATGTTATTCCTTGTTATTTGCTGTCTCATAAATGAAAAGGATAATATCGTGAAATGTGATTTTCAACTTGGTAGAACTGTGAAGAATTACACTGCAAGCGTCGCTTTCTTCAAGCCAGTTAATATTGAACTTAAGTTTAGATCTAAGTTGACCATTTGTTCAATATTGAGTTGAACTAAGTTTAAGTCAAACATGTTTGGGAAAAAGAGGTTCTAAGATTATCAAGTGAACATAGGTTAAAATTAAGTGAACACTGTTAATAATTTACCATAGCCAGTTTTACATTCACTCTACAATATAGTGATCATCTGAAACTGATGCAATGTACTGTTTCATATTTGCATCACTGTTTGCAAGATGAGCTCTTTTACAATATGCATGTGTTTATATAATGAACTTTTAAATCTTTGACGATCTCCGGATGAAGTGAACCACCAAATTTTTGTAGAAGCCAGATGATGACTCATCGAACGAATCGAAACTAGTTCCTTGTTCAATAATATGATTACCATAATTCAGGGTTAAAAAATTCTATTTTAAAACACTATTTTATTCTTAAATAATATGTCCATAGAAGACTTGACATTTTAGACATTCATCGACTTTACATTGTTATCCCCAGAGCTATGATAACTCTAAAGAGCATCCTAAAATTAAGGACCCTATTAAGGAAGAATATTAAAGCCTTTTGTCACTCACTTGTAAGGCAATGAAAAAATTGATTGTTATGCGTTGGTCCTTGTAAAGCAAGCCAAACTGACGTCTGCTTTGTTAGTGATGTTAACTCACTCTATAAAAACCATTAACTCATCAAATATTCATGGTATTTTTGATGCTCTAATATGAAAAAGCAATATTTTAAGCATATTGGTCAAAAATGAATTTTAATCGTGATTACGTTGTAGACCTTTTGAAACTAAATTCAAGAAACGCCTTTTATTGAGAGACGTGTCTATATTTATCTAAAATGCGGAGGATTCTTTTCAAATTGACAAAATATTTCAATACACACCTGACGTTTCGTAATAAAAAATTAGTAAGAAGCAATAACATTTAGATTATAAACATAAATACAATGTTGAGGAAAATCCTTCAGTGCATCATATGTTGCAGAATCCTGCTGAAACTGAAAACTACAACACGGAAATGATGCAACAACTGGGAAATATGTTTTAGTCATTACATTTGTTGTCTCCATGACACATTTCCTTTGGTGCCAAGAAGCCATCATAAATCTTCCAATATGTAATCACGGTAGTAAGATGCTCAAGTGTTTGTGCACTTAACGTTATCAAAATACTTGCCTACGTTATCAGCCCCCCTTGGAAATCACAACAAAAGTCAAGGCTTTTAACACTTTAACATATTTAAAATTTATTAAAAAGATTAAGCATACCGTACGCCTAATATCAAGGTATATGTTCTACTTCTCCATTGACCAAAATTAATGTTTCATGAAAAGTTTCAGATATACCAGTATATTTTCTGTACGTCAATGCCTTTGTGGTGTCAGGCGAACGTTTTAGCTATTAAGATTTCCTCTTTTAATGACAATATTGGGACAAAAGTATCTTAAAATGGTTCAACTCATTAGCTGAGGAAATGTGATAGTAAGGTTCTAAGTAGGGGTTTATTGCAGTTATATTCAATCGAGAAAAAAATATGATTTTCATCACACTCCATCAATATCAACATCATTTTTTGTCATCATTTCATTTCTAAGACGAAAATCGTGCTTTTGAGGTCTAGAGCAGAACATTTTGGCCCTGTGACTTCACACTATAACCCAATGGAAACCGGTAGTTGATGTGAAGTGGTTCCCTAGCAACCGGAAACACAAGCAGTGCATCCCGCTAGGTTGGTTAAGGTTATGTTTTGTTTGTTATGAGCGAATAAAAAAATGTTTCATTTGTTTAAAATTTATTATTGTTGAGTGTAGTGTGATGAAAAATATAGTTCATAACTCGGTCAGAAATATTTTGGCTACTCTCGATCTATTCAAGTTCTCGAATTCGCCTTGAACTTTGAAACGCGATCCCGAGGACGGAAAACGCCATTTTGGCCCTTGTAACGAAAGATAATATTTTAGCATTGATAAAATGTCATGATCACAACACCCAATAACCATTAACATTGATTTTATTGTCAAAGTACCAGGTGGACCGAGCTTAAGCTCGGTAAAATTATTACTTTCGTTCTCACGCAAAGCTCGTTCGCTCCGCTCACTCGCCCTCTTCCATTTTAAAGACGAGCTCGTTCGCTTCGCTCACTCGCCAAACCGACGGGTGCTGCACTTTGGTATAATTGTCTTAAACTACAGGTTAAAAATATATAACACATTGGTTTAAATCAACAGTTATCAGCTGATTTTTGTTCAATTAATAAAATCTCCATAAGAATAACATGGGAACTTTGAAGGGCTCTAGCGCGAAAACCGGATTTTTCCCAGCTATGGGACCAGCTCCAATCGATTTCTGGTGGCCAAAACCCCCATATTCAATCAAAAAATCAAAAATCCTTGGAGCGAAAAAAAACTTTTCCCGGACAAACGGAGCTTGTTTTAGAGTATAAATAAGATAAGATACTGTTTGTATAAAATATACTACAAGTGATTTTTTTAAATTATATATTTTACTTATTTTGATAGTAAAGTGAACATTACTTGTACTTTTTTAACAAATAAAAAAAAAATTAATAATAATAATAATTTTATTGCTTTGGGGAATTGACATTATGAAATCATTAAATCAGTATTTTTTATTTGAAGGAATGTATAAAAACTAGCTTACAATTACTCTAATAAGTACAAAATGAGATACCGGTATTACAAATATAGTTGAATAAAAATTTACGATTTCGTTAGTTGGACCTTGAAACGTTGTTCCATAAAATTCTGTAACCTGTAACTATAATCTAGCAAAGAATTTACAAGGATTCAATTTCTTCTTTTATCATGTAGGTTGTACTTAATATTTGTACCTTGAATTATTGACCAATCTCGCAAACAATGTTGATAAGAAAAACATTCCTTGGTATAAGTTATCTCTATTGATTTCAAAATTGTTTGGAGGTTAAATACACTACAATCAACCTTACTTCTTAGATAAGCTTAGTTATTTTTTCTCCGTTGACATTGAAAATGTGACCAAGAGGACTCAAAGAAAAGAGTTTATAAACTACATAATTCTAAATAAATTTTTAAATGAAACGAATAAAACATATATAAAATATATCATATCTTAAATCAAAATTTTGAAAATTGTTAGATGTATAATTTTTTTGATTGGGGATATTATAACGATTTTAAAAACCATCCCATGATTGAATATATTTGCTAGTTAAAATAATCAAATACAGCAATGCTTTAAAACTTCATTAAAAAGCTATACATTTATGAAAAATATTGTAATTTATTGTCATTGTAATATAATCATTGTATATGATTGTAATATAAGATAATGATAGAATGAAATACTGCGAAAGTGTACGGCTTTATGAACAAGAATCGTATTTTCTGACAGAAACATAATATTAAGCACATTATTATATACCGTTGATGATAGTTTTACTTGAGACGGGAATATGTCGGTTGAATATGGGTAATAGGTATTCGGATATGTTGACTGTGGACCTATGGTGGTATTCAGCTACTGAGAAGCTATTTGGAAGCTGAAGTGATAGACTACTGGGCTCTAGTAACAACAGGAATGGGGTGACTGGTCATCTCCAGGTTTCGGGCGATTAACTAAAGGTGACTATGGAAATGGGTGCGGATTAAGGTATATGGCGTGAAATAAGATAGCTGGGAATTACGTGACTTATTGACTGAGCTAGGAACGTATCTTAAAGGACATACTGAAGGTATTACCCAGACGGATCGTAGCCAAGCACAGTACCAAGAACCAAAGCCATTTTGATGAGCTTACTAACAATTTACATAAACTGAATTAATTGACAAGTGAAATTACTAATAGCAAACTGTATCTAGAAATCTAACCCATCCTATACCTAATGGCTACGTCCTGAACGGACATGAGCATTACGGTTCCAGACTACCCTCTACAGAACAAGTTATAGCCTTAATTGATTAGCTAAAAGAATAAATTTATGTGTGATTTATTACATGATTACCATCGTCCACACTACATCCCTGGACCTAAGGAAGCTAAGTATAATATTAAGGGGGACCTAAGGCCCCTCTTAATATTATACTTAGCTCTGCATTTTCCCTGCGATGCTGCCGAGTGCCTGAAAAGAAGATCTCTTTGAGAAGGGCGGCGAGAGAGAGAAAGGACCTCAGAATTTTACGACTTCGCGGACCGCTTCGAGAAGCTTCTAGAAAGAGGCTGTCGGATACCGGCGCTATGGCCAGTGCATGGAGAATCGCTACTATATGGTGTTGGCGTTACGAGCCGTCACATACTAGAGAACTACTCTGTTATTAAGTAATTATATAATTAGTTGCTGACATCATTCCATCGTGTAATGAACTATGGACCTATAAATGATTGCTTCCTAAAGACCACACGCTTGTTGATTTCTATTATGGTTGTGCCGACTGAGCTATAAGAAATAAATCATCATTTAATTTTGCATGTGTTATCATATCTAGAATAAATACATGATGATAAATCTTGTGAAGATATAAAGGATGCGCAACATTTGATTTATATCACCTAAAATTTCACAGTTTAGACTGTAAGTTTGTAATGTATTTAGTAAATGATCCTTACAATCCACAACCGAATAATTTTTTAGACCAATTAATTTTAAAACTTGCTCAACTTTGTTTATACCCCGGTACTCATATTTTTCGTTCTATTTAGATAGCTAATTACAGGGCCGCCACCAGGGGCAAAGGGGGCATTTTCCTTCAGGCCCCCGCCCATAGTAAAAAAGAAGACATGCATAAATATGACTGAAGGTTACTACACCTGATAGTCAAAAATGACTCTAAACATACTACTGAAATGAAATTGACACCCATAATATGTAAAATCGTGCAATAATGTTATAAAAACTTATAAATTACACGATAACATTAATTAGTAGACCTGTGCTTTAGCATAAACACTATTTTAGAGTGTTTGACAGATTGATGTTTGGTCAGCAACTAGAAATCCAGCGTATAGATCGATTTGGAAAAAAGTGTATTTTACTTGGAAAAATAGGTTAATTATGGGCTTTGACATGTAGGTAGTCCGGCAGCCACTGTCGTCGTCCATTGCTTGTGTCGAGCCGCATGTGTTCATCAGTATTAGATATAGGTACCACAGCACAGACCCCCATATAGTAGCTCCAAAAAGTTATAAAAAGCACCTGTTCACCCTACGATAAAACAACTAAAATATTAGTAAAAAAGTGAAAAATCTTATTAATTTCATGATGAATCTATAATAGAGGAATATTTTTGAGGTTAAAGTGGTAATGAAGAATTTGTGAGGTTATGGTATCAGTAGAAGCATATTGCGGATTGAAAAACCTGAGGAGATTAGGGATGGAAAAAATGGCCAAATTAACCAGTTTTTTTTTTTTTTTTTTTTTTATAAACTTACTAATTTTGCCAATAGTTGGAAAACAATATAACCTATTTTTTCAATGTTCAGTCTGGTTATCCGGAAAAATATGCAAAATTTCATAGGGACATGTTAGACCGTGTCAAGGATTTTTTAATAATATTTTATAGGGGATTTCAATAAGTTAATATCTCAATATGTTTCTATTGTTCCTCCACATTGACTGAGCTAATTTTGTATTCTCTGGATGTGGGTGCAGAATTGAAATCTTCTAGGGTGTGGGGCAGTTTAAAATTATTTTGGAAAAAACCGGACGGCACAAAACCATTGGCCTGGGGAGGTGTCGGCCTTACTTAAAGGGCGATACGACTAATTTTTTAAACTTAAAGAATAATATTGTTGGTTATTTACAGATAATCTCACGATAGGCTATTATCTAGTTCTTTAGGATTGTGAGCTTAAAAAAAGAAAATACAATCCAACCTCACTTTATTTTTGAACAGACTTTTATGTAATTTTGTTCATTCAAATTTCGTCTTTGTTAATTTCTGAGGAGTTTAAAAATCTAGTTTTATAATTATGTTTGTGTTTGTCTTGAATCTGGCTGAATATTCTATTGTGCTGCATGTACCTAATGTACCTTGCTCTAGTGGTAAAAATTATGTTATCATAAAAATCATGTTTTCCATAGCTGCATACTTTTTAAGCTGAATGCATTTTGTAACATATTTTAGCATGCGACAGGGGCCCCCATAAAAAATTTTGCCCCAGGCCCCCAACTTATTAGTGGCGGCCCTGGCTAATTAGCTATTTGTTAATTTGTTCTACCATCCACTTTGTTAATTTGTTAATCTACCAGTGTCCTTTGTAGATTGCTAATATTGCAGCCACATACATAGCTATATCAAGTGTACATAATTGTTCAAAGCCATACATCGCTATATCATCTGTGTACATTGAGCTATATCATAAACATAGCTATATCAAGTTCAAAATTCCTTAGGAGTTAATAGGATACCAGAAACCTAAAACATCAATGATTCGATTTTTACAGTATCTTTCTGTACTTCAACCCCGTCCGAGACTTTGGTTGCGTTATCAGTCACTGTGGCATTGGACAGTCAGCTGTTACTGTTGGAAAGTCCACCGGTCCACCGCTGCTGGGGAAAGTTGTTGGGTTTCCTGCTGGAGATGACGCCCTTCTAGTCAAAATGTATTCTTGACCTATATACCTGTATGATAAGGCTATTTGGACATAAAGGGAATTTCCTGTGGCTATAGATAGAAACTCAAGATTCTATCAACTGTAAAATGTAAAGTTAAGCCGGTAGTAACTTGGCCTTAAATTTATTTTTTGTTTCCTTATATAGTACTAGACCAAAAAAAAAAAATAAAATAAAATAACAAACATTGAAAATAACAATATTTACTTGGTGTACATACATCTGATTCAAGGAGAATATAAAATTTGATACCAGCACTGATAAAGCTAGTTATACAGTATAAAATGGATCAATTTATTGTCAAACTCTACCAAAGTATCCATTTGAATTGGGGTTTGCGGCGCTGCATTGTACCAATAAAGCGCAAATATATATTTTATCTTTATTTTAAAAATTAATGAATAATAAAAATATGGCACTGTATTTTATTACCAGTAGCATCTATCTATATATTAATATCCAAGCATGTTTCGTTTCCTCCTTTTTTCTCAGCTCCTGTGCATCGTAGTAGAAATCCGCGCATACCGTTAGAAAGGCCTGTAGATGAGCAGAATCATATTCTAATTCTCTTCGGACTCCAGGGCTACGCTCCGCAGGATTTCAAAGTTCCAATGTTAATCTTATGGAAAAAATTGATTAAATCATTAGACAGCTGTTGCAAAAACAAATGCTAGAAAAACAGGAAGAACACAGGACTGCGGAGAACATACATTACAGCAGTTTTCCCCAGTCCTGGGAAGAACACATGTTTGAGATATAAAATGTTTTTAAATTTCTTGGGAGCAGATCAACTGAATCCTTTTTTGGTCGAATTTCAACCAGTAGGTGATCTCTAGTACTTATTTAATACGCTAAGGTTTTTTTTTGTCTTGAGAACTCCTCCTACAATTCTCAACCGATTTTCAAGTTTTTGGTGTCGTTGGATAGGGCTTAGTCTGAAGTTGTTTCCGCCAAAAATTGATGAAAATCGGTCTTAAAATAAGGGCGCTATCCACAAATTAAATTTAAGATTTTCCCATTAGAATAACATTGAGATTAGTTTGAGCATTTTAAACGTCTGTTAACGTACAGCTGTAGTTTTTTGTGATCACCGATATTTACAATATTGGATTGGTCGGATTTCATTGATCTAGAACTAAATGTAACTTTTGTATTGTATGAAAATAAATTGCTCGATGTTGAGCAACACGTGCACTAGTTTATTTAAACTAAATTCAATTAAAATTAACTAAATTTAAAAATGGTCATATATCTATTTCAATTTAACAGTTAACAATTTTCAGAAAAGAGTGAACCGGAGCATTCAAAACTTTTTTTCTAAAGTATATCCCTTTCAATATCACGAATCCTTCGGTTGACTTTTATTACGCTGAAACCTACTAAAATAATAATATTCATGGTTATCAAATTAATTAAATTCCTCCAACTCTTAAAAAGTTAAGAATTCTTTTTTTTAACTACAGTTTTACTTTACAAACACATAATTAATAAATTTTATTGACAAACAATTAGTTTTAGTCAAGCAAAAGTTCTTCGAATAAATGTATGGACTCGTATGTGTGAACAACTTAACTGTGTTGACACTCAGTTCGGTGTTGAATGTCAAATTTAACACAAATTGTTTAGGCATTCCCAGAAGTCAAAAGCGCTACAATTATATACTTCATTAAAGCTCTTGACGACAGAACCCCAGAAAAACTGACGACACCCTCCCAACCGTTATAGGGTTATGCCCCAGAAGTTTTCAGAATTACCATGTTATTCTTATGGAAGCAACATATTAGTTATTAACACATGAATACATTTAGGAACACTAATTGCATTTTGCCATTGCTAGGCCAGCCTTATGCTACACCACGTTTAGTTTTATGAATATACATGTAATAAATTGCTGTTAAATTTTTGTTAGATTTGGACCTCGATGATACGTAGTTAACATATCAAGGCCAATGTTTTTAATGTTTTGAAGTTATAAATAAATGAAATAAATAAATCTATAAACAGCTGTTCTCATTCAAAACGTTGAGGTGAGACTTGTACGTAATAAAAAATCATAGGATATTACAAAGTTAAGGCGAGTGAGCGCAGCGAAAAAGCTTACCTGAACTGTTCTCATTTTTAGAATTATGGGAAGATTAGTAATAAAAACTAAATTATATATAGATAAAATGAACTAAATTTTCTTAAATTAAATGCAATAAATTTTAAATGTACTGCTCAGAACAAAAAAATTAAAAATGTATATAACACATAAGTAAACTAACTGTAACTTGACCATTATATATTATAAAGTTTTGCCATGTATTATACCACATAAAGTCTTAACTGGCTATTAAAAATGACAATTTAACTGATAGCTAGTGTAAGATAAACCGTTTAGTTATCTTTGGGATATCGTTGAAACTATGATGTAATATTTGTTCAGACCATTAACAACACACCGATTTTTCCATTGCCTTTTAACTCGCCGTACACATGGCACACCTTGACGGCAAACAGTGATATGAGTTAATTCAAACATACTTTTGAAACCATTAGTTGGTAATGTTCAGTTTATTAAAGACTTTTTTCATTAGTTAATTAAGCTGATAACTGTTTTTTTTTTTTCACTTTCGTAACTTTTCCTAAGACCAGTAGGCCTTTTACAGCTTGGAAGACACATGATAGAGTTGAGCTATAGGTATCAATATCATCAGAATTAAATTACTTCAGCCATTGATTGTGTACACTACGCGAATATAAATTTCATCGGTTACCTCATATTATAGCCTATTTTGAAGTATCTCGGTAAGGGAATCCCCCCTAACGTGAACTACTAGACCTAGTGACCCATGATTAGTATGTAGTATGTATTTATGTAGTAAAATACTCCTTCCATTACTTTCACCCCATATAAAGTTATGATTATAAAGGGTTCTGTCTTTTTTGCAGTATTCTAAAACAAACTAAAAGCAACCAGCTTAAACTTAACAAGTGAACAAAATGAAATAAACTCACCTAAACTTATAAATGAAAATGCATTGGAAAAAAGTCTAGTCTCTAAATCCATTTTGTCAATACCTTTGACATTTCATAGTTTCCAAACTTTATGAAATGTTAAGTGAAGTTGAAGGCCATGCGATTAAAGAACCAATTAAATTAAAGAATATTCAATATTTTTTGACACTTTCCTTATTTTATTAGAAAAGCAAGAAAACATAACGTTGTGTACAGTACTCGCCAATTTAAAATAGCTTCTTAAAACAAAAGATTAAAAAAGGAAACTATACACAGCTAACAACAATGCAATATTTGCCTTTTTCTAAAACCACTGCCGGTAAAGAAGACATTAGCATATTGCTAGCATAAAGATATGATCACGTATAATAATTCTAAATTATAATGAAACAGCTGTATTCACCAAAATAAACAATAAAAAATATATTACTTAAAACATTGTAATTTTGGAAAAACTGGATAAACTGTCAACATTGTTAATGATTAATTAAGGAATTATTAGTCTTTCAGTAATTTAATTATGGTGTAGAATTCATGATTTCAAAGGTTTGCATAGTTACAAGGTTCATAAAACATAAAATTTTAGAATATAAATTAGGTCTATAGACACATCTATGAACACAGACATTTAATTGGTGACATGGTGCCTGCAAGTCCCCGATGCTACTGTATGGCTGTTGAGTGTAGCAGGAAACAGTTCGAGAAGTGCAGGCGTTCACACCAGATAGGCCTATGTCACACCATTGTACTTTATGATTTGTTATTGTTTTAAATAGACATTTTTCTCCAACTACTTTAAATCTATTTGAGTTTAGTAAGTTTTAATTACATTAATCAGGTTGAAATAAAATACAAACACGTTTTTAACACTCAGCATTATTATTATCATATACTCCAATAAAAACAGGGTATATATGTATATTTTGTATGTATATGTATGTACGATGCACAAGGATCTCGAAAATGGCTCTAACGATTTTAGACAAACTTTGCAAATAGTTAGTTTTACAGACAAACTTAGTTTTGGCATACAAATTTACAAAAGTCTCTATGCTAGGACAAATCTCATTTCGTTTAAGTTTAGAATTTAAATTCCATAAATTTTACTATTGGATTTTTGCATTATAAAATCACACCACCTAGTTCCTGAAAACACTTGACATGACTGTCAAAACACAAACTACATAATATAGTATAAACATTGTTTTTTTGTTTTTTTGTTTTTTTTCATTGTAGTCAGTAAAGAAATTAGCGAATGTTGCAATAAGAAAACGAAATTTATACTTTTTTAAGACACTTCATACTGATGATTATTACCATTTAATTTAACAAAAGTAAAAACCACTAAGTAGGCTTAATGTTTTGAATGAAATATTAAATTTAAAAACAAAAGAACCAGCAAACATGACGAAATAAGCTGTTAACAGTAGAGGTGAATTCCACGTGTAATTCACCAAATAAGTGACAAATAATCATAGCATAATAATAATAATAAATAATAAGTGACAGTGGAACAAACTCATACCCTTAGGCATAGATTTTAAAAATCCTTGAAAGGCGAGTAAGCTGAGAGAATGTCTTGAAAATTTCCTTTTCCTACCACTGCATGGAAATAATTGCATTGCCACACCTGTAACCCCTATGCAAAGCAGTTCATTTCTGGTTTCCGTTACTTTCCCGCTCTAGAGCGGCAATGATTCTTTACCGCACGCTAGATCAAACAGCAATGTTAAATCAGCTGTTATTACAAACCATGCTTACCAGCTGTTATTCATTGTTGTCGTTTAGTAATTGCTTCTTTTTTAGTTTGAGGTTATGTTTGATAGTTAACATTATGTTCCATTAGAAACAAATCAAAAATAATCTAAATGACATTTTGTATACAATAAAACATGTAATATGTAACAATTTTGTTGGTAGGAAAAATCTTGTGTGTATTACGAGCGCAAACAGTCATTGCCGCTCTCGAATTGTTTGGCCGCACTCAGCTGACGCTTCGTGCGGCCATCTACAATTATTCTCGAGTGGCAATGACGTACTTTACGCTCTTATTACACAAATAGCTATTGGTGCCTGGCATTTTAGCGTAAGCCCATACAATCTGTGACCGATATTACTATCTCTACAAAAGAATTGTTTAAGTTTACCGAACAAATGCTTGGCCTTCAGGTACTATTTAATCATATATTATTACAAACAGAGTACAGGGAAAAAGAGGGAATGTAAAATTTTACCTGTTTTCAACAAATGTATCATTTTAAATTCTAATGCTAATACTACTGAAATTGTTATATGTTTTTATTGCAACTGTGTTATTGTATAATGGAAATTTATGCAGAGATTTCATAATAAAGTAAATTTTTTTTTATATACAAAATTAACAGTGAAATACATTTCTTTTTGTAGGGAAAGAGGGGGTTGTCAGCACTGTTTTAAGGAAAAAATAAGGGTGGTTTTTAAAAACTAGATTGCCTTGTTTCTTCACCTATGTAAGTTATATTAGTTATATTAGCCTAAATACCTTTATACCTCTACCTTAGGTACCTTATATAAATTTATACCTCCTACATAATAGATAAATCCATTTTATTCATAAAACTTCTTTAGATTTTCTTGTCTTTTTACTTTTTAATAGGTACTAATTTCACTATTCATAAAAAAACAAGTAATAACACTTTAGAACAAGCCATACTTAAAACAATTATTGGATGTATTAATTTTGGTATCTTTATCGAAAAGTATCATTGTAATTAAAAGGGCATTCGTTTGCTATTTATTTAGTAAGTATGAAATTAAATGTGAAACACTTATAAAACACCTTTTTATTGACTTAAAGGTCATGAAATTTGTTTTAACTTGTATAAAATACATTTCTACAGAAGCTGAAAAATTGTTACCGGTACTTTATAATATTATTTTATCAACTAAGGAACTAAGTAATGTTAATGTTTAATTTTAATTCAACTGTCATTTAAAATGCAATATGAAATATAACTGGAACAATTATATAGGATAAAAAGAAAATAGTTAAATTTCTTGTTCTGTAATTTGAATTAAATAATTTTTCTAAAGATCTTCGTTTGATTAAATATTTTATTTTATTTAATGTGTTTGACTCATTTTCAGATTTAGTCAAATTGAGAGATGATTCTTTTACAGATATATTGAACAAACAGACTGAGGTTATAGTTGTCATAGAAGTAACAACAAATATTTAAGGGCGTTTCGTTCAAAAAGTAGACAAATATGAAGCATTGCAGTGGCACAGCATCGACTTCTGTATCACTTGCAACGTTGTATCTAGGTACAATAAGAAGTCAAGTTAACCACCTACTTTCATATTTTACCAAGAAGAATAAGTTGTATTAATTTATCCTAAAGACTGTAGGCCTACCCCTGGATGGCGTGTCATCATTCTTTAAATACAGTTGCATAAATTTGTTTAAGTTTCTATAATAATAGGGGAAAGTTGAAGATATTGGATTGTTTCTTGAATGGACCACCTCAGTTTACAGGCCTACAGAGAATTTAGCGTTTCATGAGGGAGATAACGGAACTCGCTACGAGTGTTTAGCGCCAACCCTCAGTCACGTGCTGTCTTAGTGCGTTAAGTTAGTGATATGTGTAGTTTTCAGAACTTTTCAGTGCTATTTTTACAAATTAATTGCACCACTGAAATGTATGTATTCCCAATGTGTCTTTTATTCTTAAGATCTACATGAATCAGGCAGTAATATACCATGGGACTCAACCCATGGTCTGTTTGAATACCATGGGAGTCAACCCATGGTCTGTTTTAACACCATGGGACTTAAATGGTTATAGAGATAGATTAGGTTTTTATATTTAATGCACAGTTGCCGATATTGGACCACGGATAGTTTCCTTGGTTGGAACTGTCCAATATAGGAAACACTTTTACTTTTAGACGAATCGACACACACACACTCATCCCTCGTTTGACCTATCATGAGTTCTAAATGGCAAAATGATGCAAGTACATATTTCGAAGCATATTGTGTAATTTAAAACAATAACATGTTTAAGTACAATATTAGTATTGTCAGCGGTCCAATTTAAGATACCGGTCTAAGCTAGGAAACTCCGGTGGTCCAAACTTTGGCAACCGGGTTCCTAATAAGGACCGTTTACAAGGGTTTTGAATTTTTTCACTTCTCTATCAATCATTGTATTAATCCAGCTTTTTTAATTTGAAGATAAAACAGGATTTTTCTAACAATTGATTTGCTGGTATAATATTTAAGCTAAGAAATTCTAAAATAAAAATGTTTATTGTGAAAACGGTCCATATCGGCAGCTCTCCCCATCTTGTTTGAAATTGACTAGAAGGGATTGCAACAGATTATTAATTAAAATTATAATATTCAACTTCGAGTAGCCTATTATAAATTGTATTATTAAACATTTGCTATAATTATAGTGAGAAATAATTTGAGAGAAAACTCATACGTTTTGAACGAAAAGACATTCCATCCCATGGAGGCGACCCGTGTGTAGAATAACGGTAAGTTAGTTTTGCGGATATCAAATTGTGGTGCATAATTCGTGTAATAATTTTGTGCCACTTAACTATTAAGATTGTTTTTTAATTACAATAAATTAATAATGACTTTTCTTATGGAATAGATCTTCGGTAGTATAGTGATCAGTATCCCCGCCTGTCACGCGGGAGACCCGGGTTCGATTCCCGGCCGGAGAGGAATATTTTGATCTCACTATCAATCTGAAGTTTACCTGAAGGTCGCCTTTCACACTGTTAACCCTCAATTACTGCACTTGGACAAAGTAACACTATTAATGCAAGGGGTCTCTCAGACCGCATTTATTAATTTTATTTATTATTATTTTAATCAGTAGTAGTAATAGTTTGTAAGTTTGTAGTAATTTTAATTTCAAATATATTATACATAATAAAAATATGTAAATGCCTGCAAAAATGGAAATAATACATAAAAACAATAAATAAATAGTTTGAACGCCTTGTTAATTGTTAATTTTATCTTTAAAAATCACAAAAAACCAAAAATAATGCGGAGTATAGGGGTTAATGAAAAAAACTCCTATATCAAATCTATATTTATTTTTGTAAAATAATGACAATAAGTAGCCTAGTTTTTATAGTAATAAATCAACATAAATCAAATTAAAATACCTAAAATATGGTAGAATATATATAATAAATTGTCTTACACATTTATCGGTCTTACACATATTGGTTACAGTACTAAATAAACGGTATCAGTTAACTGACACATACTTTCTCCCAACAATATAAAAAAGGTGTTAAAAGCTCCAAACATTAATGTCTTGATGACTCAGTCGGATAGCCACCAGCTGAGCAGCGCTCGTTTGACCCCACGTGCGTCTGTGACTTTTAACAACGTACTGCGTTTACCGCTAAACGAAAAATTGAATTTTCTCCGCAACCACTTGACGTAGAGCAATAATTTAAAATACTGGATTATTTAGTTTTTTGAGCTTGATTTAATGGTGATAAGTAAAATTTATTTCGAAGCAACAGCTTTTTTGAAAATTCAAAAAACTGATTTTTGAAACACTTTTTACTCCATAACTTTTGAACGCGCATTTTCTCGGAGATGCGGGTGGTGTCATTTTATTCAACATTTTTAGCTTAATAAACCACAAAATTTTAATCAAAATCGTTAGAGCCGTTTTTGAGAAATTTTGATTTTCGACGATTTTTGAGGGTTTTTGGGGGTAAACTACCCTTAAAAATCAAAAATTCAAAAAAATGAAAAAAACGCCTGGAATTATCGTGGGTTTGGACCTACGTACCAAATTTCACCAAAATCGGACCATTGGGGCATTCTCTAGCTCTGTATACATCCTGACACACACACACACACACACACACACACAGACATCACTACGAAAACCACTTTTTTGGACTCAGGGGGAACCAAAATGGATAAATCCACCAACAACTCAAATTCGAAAATTTTGACGAAAACAATACTTTCTCCATATACTATGGTATAGGGGGAGAAAGTAAAATTACAAACTGCTGTAGAGACAACTTGTTGTATAAAGTGAATGACTTACATATAAACGTAATAATATAAATGTAAATTATATTTATAATGTAAATTTATATAAATGTATAATGTAAATTTTACATTTGTCTGACCACAAAGCATCTTACACATCTACTGCAGTAGGTCTAACAGACCGTTAAAATTAGAACACTAAGGTCTGAGAGACAACACAAGCACTGTAGCAAAAAACAACAACATTCATTTCCAAGGTAACAACCACAATTTGCAGTGAAGTGGTTGACTAGAAGGTACTTTGTTGGGGGAATGCAAAGATTACACTGCGTGAAAATTATATGAAAAAGTAATTTGCCTCTGGTTTGTCAAACCCCTGTGCAGTAATAAAGAGTTAAGAGCTTTATCAAGTTCTCCTAACTATCTAAATTTCACGAGTTGAAAAATTATGAATATCATTAGTAATATGCTTTTTGTTAAATATTCTCCTAGTAATTTTTAATTAAACGTGGTAGTTGTATTAAAATTACATTTGCTCGCTTTTTATATTTTTAGCAAATTCCCCTATAGGGAATACGCTATTACTCTAGTAGCCATAGTAAGACTTAAGCCAGGGACCAAGTTACTTTTTCATTTTGAGGTTCCCAGAAGCCAAAAACACCATTCGTTAATTTTCAGATATATGTATATATTGTTATTAAGACAAACCCTGTGTACCCTTGAACATTTCTTAGTTAATTAATTACCGACATGTTTCGGAGGATTA
>CM061534.1:148818818-148862192 GCA_030545055.2 Neoaliturus tenellus | reverse complement strand
TTGTAAAAAATACCATTTCGGCTAGCAGCTTAACTAAGGCACCACCCACAACGAATGGAGATTTATCCGTCGAATCAACGAGCAACTACTAGTAGTAAAATAAATTATGCGGTGCAGAACACCTTAATCAATAATAAAAAATAAACTAAACCCTAAAAGTGAAACTGCAAATTTAACTTTTATTACTCTACATATCTCTTTTCAAGCCGCATTCCCCGACCTTGCATGACAAGATCATGTCGTTCGGTCACATGTTGGCTTCATGCCACGACCGAGGACAGATTTACTGGTTTTGTACAGTTATCAACATTTTGCTTGTGCGAACTCAGCGAATCAGGTCTATAGTATTTGAGCACTGACGCTCATCAGTAAGGTAGCGATTAAGTGTAAACAGATGTTGGCAGGGGTAATGATGAAAGTCTGCTTGATTCCCAACTATGACTTTTCTGTCGGTCAAATAAAATAATTTGGGATCATCGATGCTGTTTTACTTTATTTCCATGTTAATCCTTGTTATTTGCTGTCTCATAAAGGAAAAGGATATGGTGAAATGTGATTTTCAACTTGGTAGAACTGTGAAGAATTACACTCTATAAGCGTCGCTTTCTCCAAGCCAGTTTAATCTCAATCGTAAGTTTAGATCTAAGTTGACCATATTTAACATTGAATTGAGCTACGGTACGTTTAAGTCTAACGTATTTAGGAAAAGAGGGTACTGTATAAGAATATCAAGTACACATGGGTTAAAATCAAGTAAATACTGTGAATAATCCAACATAGCCAGTTCTAAATTCACTCTACAATAGTGGTCTTCTGAAACTGATGCAATTTACTGTTTCATCTTTTCACCACTGTTTGCAAGATGAGCTATTTTAAAATATGAATGTGTTTAGTTATTGAACACTTTTTAATCTTTGACGATTTTCGGATGAAGTGAACCAACACATCTTTGTAGAAGCCAGATGATGACTCATCGAACGAATCTAAACTAGTTCCTTGTTCAATAATATGATTACCATAATTCAGGGTTAAAAAAATTCCATTTTAAAACACTATTTTACTCTTAAATAATATGTCCATAGAAGACTTGACATTTTAGACATTCATCGACTTTACATTGTTATCCCCAGAGCTATGATAACTCTAAAGAGCATCCTAAAATTAAGGACCCTATAAAGGAAGAATATTAAAGCCTTTTGTCACTTACTTGTGATGCAATGAAAAAATTGCTTGTTATGCGTTGGTCCTTGTAAAGCAAGCCAAACTGACGTCTGCTTTGTTAGTGATGTTAACTCACTCTATAGAAACCATTAACTCATCAAATATTCATGGTATTTTTGATGCTCTAATGTGAAAAAGCAATATTTTAAGCATATTGGTCAAAATGAATTTTAATCGTGATTACGTTGTAGACCTTTTGAAACTAAATTCAAGAAACGCCTTTTATTGAGAGACGTGTCTATATTTATCTAAAGCAAATGCGGAGTATTCTTTCCAAATTGACAAAATATTTCAATACACACCTGACGTTTCGTAATGAAAAATTAGTAAGAAGCAATAACATTTAGATTATAAACATAAAAACAATGTTGAGGAAAATCCTTCAGTGCATCATATGTTGCAGAATCCTGCTGAAACTGAAAACTACAACACGGAAATGATGCAACAACTGGGAAATATGTTTTAGTCATTACATTTGTTGTCTCCATGACACATTTCCTTTGGTGCCAAGAAGCCATCATAAATCTTCCAATATGTAATCACGGTAGTAAGATGCTTAAGTGTTTGTGCACTTAACGTTATCAAAATACTTGCCTACGTTATCAGCCCCCCTTGGAAATCACAACAAAAGTCAAGGCTTTTAACACTTTAACATGTTTAAAATTTATTAAAAAGATTAAGCATACCGTACGCCTAATATCAAGGTATATGTTCTACTTCTCCATTGACCAAAATTAATGTTTCATGAAAAGTTTCAGATATACCAGTATATTTTCTGTACGTCAATGCCTTTGTGGTGTCAGGTGAACGTTTTAGCTATTAAGATTTCCTCTTTTAATGACAATATTGGGACAAAAGTATCTTAAAATGGTTCAACTCATTGGCTGAGGAAATGTGATAGTAAGGTTCTAAGTAGGGGTTTATTGCAGTTATATTCAATCGAGAAAAAAATATGATTTTCATCACACTCCATCAATATCAACATCATTTTTTATCATCATTTCATTTCTAAGACGAAAATCGTGCTTTTGAGGTCTAGAGCAGAAGATTTTGGCGCTGTAACTTCCACTATAACTCAATGGAAACCGGTAGTTGATGTGAAGTGGTTCCCTAGGCTGTAGGACAGTGCGCCAACTTCTATAAAAACTTTGACGAGGGTAAGTTTATGGACCCTCGTGGTGCGGACACTGCGCCAGCTTTCGAGAGAGGTCGGAGAGTCGAAGGGGAAGGAGGGGCGGGAGAACGCTACCCCCAGCCTAGATCTGGTTCCAAGAATTTTCGACGCTTCGTTGCTCAGTCGAGCACAATAGCTGTATTTGGGATTCCACGTTGCCGCTTGGAGCTTGGTTTTCAATTACGAGTCTAGGCCTATTAAAAGTTCAATGGTGGATTAAAAAAACTTTGAAATAAAAATAAAATAACGCATAACTAACCTTTTGTATATGAACAATTGTTTCATGTTCAAAATTTTTATTGTGTTTTGGCAACGCACTAAATTACCCACCGTACCGTAAAATATGCAACTAGATTGGGTCGTGGGCTCTCTGAGAGATTTATGTATTGATAGGCAAGCACGTTTCTTTTCCTCTTTTTTCTCAGCTTGTGAGCATCTAACCTAACCTAACCTAACCTAACCGCATAAAAGCTGAAAAGGAAGTGATACATATCCTTGCAAATCTCTAATATTCACAAAACCTTAGCCCCGGGTTCCGTGACTCATATCCGTGTCAACTTCCCCTATATTGTTTAGTCACGGGCACGGGGTACTTCTGAGAAACGCATTACACTGGGCCATCCGGCCCCTCTCCCAGCGTCGTCCTCTCTATCCCCCAACCCCAACGCGGGTCTACCTGGCAACTGGCGCAGGCGCCGCGAGATGGATTTTGACATTTTTATGACCCCAACCGATAACGATGAGCTGGCGCAGTGTCCGTTTCCCGGTTCCCTAGCAACCGGAAACACAAGCAATGCATCCCAATAGGTTGGTTAAGGTTATGTTTTGTTTGTTATGAGCGAATAAAAATATTATTTTTCGTTTCTTTAACATTTATTGCTCAGTGTAGTGTGATGAAAAATGTCGTTCATAACTCGGCCAAAAACGTTTTGCCGTTTTGCCTACTCACTATCTATTCAAGTTCTCGACTTTGCCTCGAACTTGAAACACGATCTCGAGGTTGGCAAACGCCATTTTAGCCCTTGTAACGAAATATACTATTTTAGCGTTGATAAAATGCCATGATCACAACACCAAATAACCATTCACACTGTTTTTTTTTTAATATACTACAAGTAATTTTTTTAAATGATATATTTTATTTAAGTTGATAGTAAAGAGAACATGTTTTTTATACTTTATTTAAAATAAACGGTATCAGTTAACTGACACATACTTTCTCCCAACAATATAAAAAAAGATGTTAAAAGCTTCAAACATAAATGTCTTGATGACTCAGTTGGATAGCTACCAGCTGAGCAGCGCAAGTTTGACCCTACACCCTACGCGCGTCTTTTAACAACGTACTGCGTTTACCGTTAAACGAAAAATTGAATTTCTCCGCAACCACTTGACATAGAGCAAAAATTTTAAATACTGGATTATTTAGTTTTTTGAGCTTGATTTAATGGTGATAAGTAAAATTTATTTCAAAATAACAGCTATTTTGAAAATCCAAAAAAATTGATTTTTGAAACACTTATTACGCCATAACTTTTGAACGAGCATTTTCTCGGAGATGCGGGTGGTGTCATTTTATTCACCATTTTGAGCTTAATAAACCACAAAATTTTAATCAAAATCGTTAGAGCCGTGAGAAATTTGGATTTTTTACGATTTTTGAGGGTTTTTGGGGGTAAAATACCCTTAAAAATGAAAATTCAAAAAAATGAAAAAACTCCTGGAATTATCGTGCGTTTGGACCTACATACCAAATTTCACCAAAATCGGACCATTAGGGCATTCTCTAGCTCTGTTTACATCCTGACACACACACACACACACACACACACACACACACACACACACACACACACACACACACACACACACACACACACACACACACACACACACACACACACACACACACACACACACACACACACACACACACACACACACACACACACACACACACACACACACACACACACACACACACACACACACACACACACACACACACACACACACACACACACACACACACACACACACACACACACACACACACACACACACACACACACACACACACACACACACACACACACACACACACACACACACACACACACACACACACACACACACACACACACACACACACACACACACACACACACACACACACACACACACACACACACACACACACACACACACACACACACACACACACACACACACACAGAGACAGACATCACTCGAAAACCTCATTTTTGGACTCAGAGGGCAACAAAACGGATAAATTTACCAACAACTCAAATTTTAAAATTTTGACGAAACCAATACTTTCTCAATATATACATTTATAGGGGGAAAGGGGGCTCCAAAATGGATATATACATCATCAAACTAATGCGAAGTGTTTTACGAAAACAATACTTTCTCCATATACTATGGTAAAGGGGGAGAAAATAAAAATAAAAATAATAGTGATTAATTTTTTTTGGGGAATTACATTATAAAATCATGATATCATTATTTTTTCTGTATCAAGGAATGTATAAAAACTAAAAGTACAGAATGAGATATTACAAATATAATTGAATAAAAAATATACGATTTTGTTAGTTGGACCTTGAAACGTTGATCCACAAATTCTGCAACTATAATCTAGCAAGGATTTACAAGGATTCAATTCTTGTTTTATCATTGTAGGTTGTACTTAATACTTGTACCTTGAATTATTGACCAATCTCGCAAACAATGTTGATAAGCAAAACATTCCTTGGTATAAGTTATCTCTATTGATTTCAAAATTGTTTGGAGGTTAAATATACTACAATCAACCTCACTTCTTAGATAAGCTTAGTTATTTTTTCTCTGTTGACATTGAAAGTGTGACAAAGTGGACTTAAAGAAAATAATTATAAACTACATAATTCTAAATAAACTTTTAAATGAAACGAATAAAACATGTATAAATTATATATTATATCTTAAAATTTAAATTAAAAAAAAATTGTTAGATGTGTAAATTTTTTGATTGGTTATAATAACGATTTTGAAACCATCCCATAATCGAATATATTTGCTATTTAAAATAATCAAATACAGCAATGCTTTAAAACTTTATTAAAAAGCTATACATAAAAGAAAGTCATTGTAATTTATTGTCATTGTAATATAATCATTGTATATGATTGTAATATAAGATAATGATAGAATGACGTACTAAGAAAGTGTACGGCTTAATGAACAAGAATCATATATTCTGACAGAAACATAAGAACATTATCATATAAAGAAGGGTGTCTACAGTTGATGATAGTTTAACTAAAGAACTACTCTTTTATTAAGTATTTATATAATTAGTTGCTGACATCATTCAATCGTGTAATGAACTATGGACTTATAAATGATTGCTTCCTACAGACCACACGCTTGTTGATTTCTATTATGGTTGTACTGACCGAGCTAGAAGAAATAAATCATCATATAATTTTGCATGTGTTATCATATCTAGAATAAATACATGATGATAAATTAAGTGAGGATATAAGGGATTAGCAACATTTGATTTCTTTCACCTAAAATTTGGTAGTTTAGACTATAAGTTTGTAATGTTTTTAGTAAATGATCCTAACAATCCACAACCAAATAATTTTTTTTAACTTTAAAACATTGCCCTACTCTGTTAGTATCATTTTACAAATTATATTTTGTTCTCTTTAGATAGTTGTTTACTACCACCTACTTTGTTAATTTTTTAATCAACCAGTGTCATTGTTCTTTGTAGATTGCTAATATTGCAGTCACATACATAACTAAATTAAGAGAAAAAATTATACATAGCCATAAACATATCGATAGTATATATGTATAATATCATCTATGTACATAGAGCTATTTTATACACATAGCTATATTAAGTTTGAAATTCCTTAAGAGTAAATAGGATACAAGAAATCTTAATCATCAATTATTAGATTTTTACAGTATCTTTCTGTACTTCAACCCCCTCTGAGACTTTGGTTGCGTTATCAGTCAGTATGGCATTGGACAGTCAGCTGTTACTGTTGGAAAGTCCACCGGTCCACCGCTGCTTGGGAAAGTTGTTGGGTTTCCTGCTGGAGATGACGCCCTTCTAGTCGAAATGTATCCTTGATCCATATCCCTGGATGATAAGACTACTTATATATAAAGGGAATTTCCCGGGGCCATATGGAAAACCAATATTCTATCGACTGTAAAACGTAAAGCTAAACCGGTAGTAACTTGGCCCTAAATTTAATTTTTAGTTTCCTTGTATAGTACTAGACCAGACAAAAGCATTAACAATAACAATATTTACGTGGTGTACATAAATCCGATTAAAAGAGAATATAAAAGTTGATACCGGCACTGATAAAGCTAGTTATACAGTATAAAATGAATCAATTTATTGTCAAACCCTACCAAAAATATCCATTTGAATTGGGGTTTGTGGCGCTGCATTGTAAAAATAAAGCGCAAATATATATTTTATCTTTATGTTAAAAATTCATGAATAATAAAAAATATGGCACTGTACTTGTTACCAATAGCATTCATTTAAACTAAAATAAATTAAAATTAACTAAATTTTAAAAACTGTATCACATATCTATTTCAATTTAACAGTTAAAAATTTTCAGAAAAGAGTAAACTGGAGCATTTAAAACTTTTTTCTAAAGTATATCCCTTTCAATATCACGAATCCTTAGATTGATTTTTATTACGCTAAAACCTACTAAAATAATAATATTCATGGTTATCAAATTAATTAAAATCCTCCAACTCTTAAAAACTTTAGAATTATTTTTTTTAACTACAGTTTTACTTTACAAACACATAATTTATAAATTTTATTGACAAACAATTAGTTTTATTCAAGCAAAAGTTCTTCGAATAAAACTAAGAACTTCAGTTTTATTTTACATTTACAGGCCATAGGGCTGTAAATGTATGACTTGTATGTGTGAACAACTTAAATGTGTTGACACTCAGTTCGGTGTTAAATGTCAAATTTAACACAAATTGTTTAGGCATTCCCAGAAGTCAAAAGCGCTTCAATTATATACTTCAATAAAGCTCTTGACGAGAGAACCCCAGAAAAACTGACGACATCCTTCCAACCGTTATAGGGTTATGCCCCAGAAGTCTTCAAAATTACCATGTTTATATTCTTATGGAAGCAACATTTTAGTTATTAGCACATGAATACATTTAGGAACACTAATTGCATTTTGCCGTTTGTATAATGTAGTATTGGTAGGCCAGCCTTATGCCACACCACGTTTAGTTTTATAAGCCTAAAGAATTTATGTAATAAATTTCTGTTAAATTTTTGTTAGATTTGGACCTCGATGATACGTAGTTAACATATCAAGGCCAATGTTTTTAATGTTTTGAAGTTATAAATAAATGAAATAAATAAATCTATAAACAGCTGTTCTCATTCAAAATGTTGAGGTGAGACTTGTACGTAATAAAAAAATCATAGGATATTACAAACTTAAGGCGAGTGAGCGCAGCGAAAAAGCTTACCTGAACTTTTCTCATTTATAGAATTATGGGAAGATTGGTAGTAAAAACTAAATTATATATAGATAAAATTAACTAAATTTTCTAAAATTAAATGCAATAAATAATTTTAAATGTACTGCTCAGAACAAAAAAATTAAAAATGTATATAACACATAAGTAAACTAACTGTAACTTGAACATTGTATATTATAAAGTTTTGCCATGTATTATACCACATAAAGTCTTAACTGGCTATTAAATAATGACAATTTAACTGATAGCTAGTGTAAGATAAACCGTTTAGTTATCTTTGGGATATCGTTGAAACTATGAGGTAATATTTGTTCAGACCATTAACAACACACCGATTTTTCCATTGCCTTTTAACTCGCCGTACACATGGCACACCTTGACGGCAAACAGTGATATGAGTTAATTCAAACATACTTTTGAAACCATTAGTTGGTAATGTTCAGTTGATTAAAGACTTTTTTCATTAGTTAATTAAGCTAATAACTGTTTTTTTTTTTTTTTTTTTTTTCACTTTCGTAACTTTTCCTAAGACCAGTAGGCCTATTACAGCTTGGAAGACACGTGATATGTAGGGCTTTTACAGCTTGGAAGACACGTCATATGTAGGGCTTTTACAGCTTGGAAGACACATGATAGAGTTGAGCTATAGGTATCAATATCAGAATTAAATTACTTTAGCCATTGATTGTGTACACTACGCGAATATAAATTTCATCGGTTACCTCATATTATAGCCTATTTTGAAGTATCTCGGTAAGGGAATCCCCCCTAACGTGAACTACTAGACCTAGTGACCCATGATTAGTATGTAGTATGTATTTATGTAGTAAAATACTCCTTCCATTACTTTCACCCCATATAAAGTTATGATTATAAAGGGTTCTGTCTTTTTTTGCAGTATTCTAAAACAAACTAAAAGCAACCAGCTTAAACTTAACAAGTGAACAAAATGAAACAAACTCACCCAAACTTATAAATGAAAATGCATTGGAAAAAAGTCTAGTCACTAAATCCATTTTGTCAATACCTTTGACATTTCATAGTTTCCAAACTTTATGAAATGTTAAGTGAAGTTGAAGGCCATGCGATTAAAGAACCAATTAAATTAAAGAATATTCAATATTTTTTGACACTTTCCTTATTTTATTAGAAAAGCAAGAAAACATAACGTTGTGTACAGTACTCGCCAATTTGAAATAGCTTCTTAAAACAAAAGATTAAAAAAGGAAACTATACACAGCTAACAACAATGCAATATTTGCCTTTTTCTAAAACAACTGCCGGTAAAGAAGACATAAACATATTGCTAGCATAAAGATATGATAACGTATAATAATTCTAATTATAATGAAACAACTGTATTCACCAAAATAAAAAATAAAAAATATATTACTTAAAACATTGTAAAGACATAAAAAATATATTTTGGAAAAACTGGATAAACTGTCAACATTGTTAATGATTAATTAAGGAATTATTAGTCTTTCAGTAATTTAATTATGGTGTATAATTCATGATTTCAAAGGTTTGCATAGTTACAAGGTTCATCAATCAAATATCTATAAAAGAGGAAGTATGTATATATATTTGTATATATATAAATATATATGTATGTTGCCTATAGACTGCGAAACCGTTCAACAGATTGCAACGAAACTTTCAGGCATTATTAAGCATTATTCAAGGATGGTTTGTGTGAAGTTTAGTGCAAATCTGTCCAAAGGGCTCTGACCCAGAGGGCATACAATGGTGCAGTGTCAGGTTTTAGAAATTTAGTGTTTACAAAATTAACTGATGTAATTAAAAAATTTGAAAGCTTCATTCAAGCAGATGCTTATAATCATAGAAGTAATCAGGTGTGAGGTATAATGTTGATGTTTGTGTTGTCTTTATGACTCCACCCTACGGAGGCTCACAGTTACACTGCCTACAGGTGGTGAAATTTGACATGGACGATTCTCTTTGTCCATAGGTGCACCATAGGTCCATAGGTTTTGCAAATAAAGTTTTTTAAGCTCTTTAGGGCTCCACCCCACTGGACTTCAAAATTACTTTAGAGCCACCGGGGTTGAAATTTGATGGATGATTCTCTTTACCCATAGGTACACACTAAGAAACGATTTTGCAAATATAGTTTTTTAAGCACTGTAGGGCTCCGCCTCACTGGACATTGGAATTACTTTAGGACCTCCGGAGCTGAAATTTCAGATGGACGATTCTCTTTGCTCATAGGTACTCACTAGGAAACGGTTTTGCAAATATGGTTTTTTTAAGCTCTTTAGGGCTCCACCCCACCGGACTTCAAAATTACTTTATGGCCATCGGGGTTGAAATTTAATGGACGATTCCCTTTACCCATAGGTACACACTAAGAAACGATTTAGCAAATATAGTTTTTTAAGCACTGTAGGGCTCCGCCTCACTGGACATTGAAATTACTTTAGGACCTCCGGAGCTGTAATTTGACATGGACTATTCTCTTTGCTCATAGGTACTCACTAGGAAACGGTTTTGCAAATATAGGTTTTTTAAGCTCTTTAGGGCTCCACCCCACTGGACTTCAAAATTACTTTAGGGCCACCGGGGTTGAAATTTGATGGACGATTCCCTTTACCCATAGGTACACACTAAGAAACGATTTAGCAAATATAGTTTTTGAAGCTTTTTAGGGCTCTGCCCCATTTGACTTCAAAATTACTTCAGGGTCACTGGGGTTGAAATTTGATGGACAATGCTCTTCACCCATAGTTACCCACTAAGAAACGATTTTGCAAATATAGTTTTTGAAGCTTTTTAGGGCTCCACCCCACTGGACTTCAAAATTACTTTATGGCCACCGGGGTTGAAATTTGATGGACGATGCTCTTTACCCATAGGTACTCACTAAGAAACGATTTTGCAAATATAGTTTTTTAAGCACTTGAGGGCTCCACCCCACTGGGCTTCGAAATTACTTTAGGACCTCCGGAGCTGGAATTTGACATGGAGGATTCTCTTTGCTCATAGGTATTCACTAAGAAACAATTTTGCAAATATAGTTTTTGAAGCTTTTAGGGCTCTGCCCCATGGGACTTTAAAATTACTTTTGGGCCACCAGGGTTGAAATTTAACATGGACGTGCCTCTTCGCTCATAGGTATTCACCAAGAAACGGTTTTGCAAATATAGTTTTTTAAGTTCTGTAGGGCTCCGCCCCGCTGGGCTTCAAAATTACTTTAGGGCCACCGGGGTTGAAATTATATGGATGATTCTTTTTGTTCATAGCTACTCACTAGGAAACAGTTTTGCAAATATAATTTTTAAGGTCTTTAGGGCTCTGCCCCACTGGACTTTAAATTACTTTAGAGCCAACATGGTTGAAATTTTACTTGGACATGCCTCTTTGCTCATAGGTACTCACCAAGAATGGTTTTTGAAAATATATTTTTAGTAGGGCTGTGCTCCACTGGACTTTAAAATTAATTTACAGCCTCCGGGGTTGAAATTTGACATGGACGTGCCTCTTTGCTCATAGGTGCTCTTGCATTTGCAATTACGATCAATAAGATACAAGGCAAACTTTGACTATTCTGGGTTTAAATTTGCAAAATGTCTGTTTATCCTTTGGCCTTACCGTAATATTAATATACTTACTTTCTATGCCATTGACTTTTTTTGTTATATTAAAAAAATTAAAACTTAACTTATCCTTTATTTTGTTATATTAAAACAGCTTTATTAATGTAAACAACTTAATTGAAGCGCAGCAACGCGCGCCGGGTAACTGCTAGTAAAACATAAAATGTTAGAATATAAATTAGGTCTATAGACACATCTATGAACACAGACATTTAATTGGTGCCATGGTGCCTGCAAGTCCCGATGCTACTGTATGGCTGTTGTGTGTAGCAGGAAACAGTTCGAGAAGTGCAGGCGTTCACACCAGATAGGCCTATGTCACACCATTGTACTTTATGATTTGTTATTTTTTTTAAATAGACATTTATCTCCAACTACTTTAAATCTATTTGAGTTTAGTAAGTTTTAATTACATTAATCAGGTTGAAATAAAATACAAACACGTTTTTAACACTCAGCATTATTATTATCATATACTCCAATAAAAACAGGGTATATATGTATATTTTGTATGTATATGTATGTACGATGCACAAGGATCTCGAAAATGGCTCTAACGATTTTAGACAAACTTTGCAAATAGTTAGTTTTACAGACAAACTTAGTTTTGGCATACAAATAATATTTACAAAAGTCTCTATGCTAGGACAAATCTCATTTCGTTTAAGTTTAGAATTTAAATTCCATAAATTTTACTATTGGATTTTTTCATTATAAAATCACACCACCTAGTTCCTGAAAACATTTGACATGACTGTCAAAACACAAATTACATAATATAGTATAAACATTTTTTTTTTCATTGTAGTCAGTAAAGAAATTAGCGAATGTTGCAATAAGAAAACGAAATTTATACTTTTATAAGACACTTCATACTGATGATTATTACCATTTAGTTTAACAAAAGTAAAAACCACTAAGTAATTTTCACTTCTCTATCAATCATTGTATTAATCCAGCTTTTTTAATTTGAAGATAAAACAGGATTTTTCTAACAATTGATTTGCTGGTATAATATTTAAGCTAAGAAATTCTAAAATAAAAATGTTTATTGTGAAAACGGTCCATATCGGCAGCTCTCCCCATCTTGTTTGAAATTGACTAGAAGGGATTGCAACAGATTATTAATTGAAATTATAATATTCAACTTCGAGTAGCCTATTATAAATTGTATTATTAAACATTTGCTATAATTATAGTGAGAAATAATTTGAGAGAAAACTCATACGTTTGAATGAAAAGACATTCCATCCCATGGAGGCGACCCGTGTGTAGAATAACGCTAAGTTAGTTTTGCGGATATCAAATTGTGGTGCATAATTCGTGTAATAATTTTGTGCCACTTAACTATTACGATTGTTTTTTTAATTACAATAAATTAATAATGACTTTTCTCATGGAATAGATCTTCGGTAGTATAGTGGTCAGTATCCCCGCCTGTCACGCGGGAGACCCGGGTTCGATTCCCGGCCGGAGAGGAATATTTTGATCTCACTTTCAATCTGAAGTTTACCTGAAGGTCGCCTCTCACACTGTTAACCCTCAATTACTGCTTTGGACAAAGTAACACTATTAATGCAAGGGGTCTCTCAGACCGCATTTATTAATTTTATTTATTATTATTTTAATAAGTAGTAGTAATAGCTTGTAAGTTTGTAGTAATTTTAATTTCAAATATATTATACATAATAAAAATATGTAAATGCCTGCAAAAATGGAAATAAATACATAAAAAACAATAAATAAATAGTTTGAAGGCCTTGTTAATTGTTAATTTTATCTTTAAAAATCATATGTACAAAAAAATCAGAAATAGTGCGGAGTATAAGGGTTAAAGGAAAAAAAAAACTCCTATATCAAATCTATATTTATTATTGTAAAATAATGACAATAAGTAGCCTAGTTTTTATAGTAATAAATCAACATAAATCAAATTAAAATACCTAAAATATGGTAGATTATATACAACAAATTGTCTTACACATTTATCGGTCTTACACATATTGGTTACAGTTACTAAAAATTAATTTGTCTGACCACAAAACATCTTACACATCTACTGCAGTATATCTAACAGACCGTTCAAATTAGAACACTAACACTGCACAAGGTCTGAGAGACAACACAAGCACTGTAGCAAAAAACAACAACATTCATTTCCAAGGTAACAACCACAATTTGCAGTGAAGTGGTTGACTAGAAGGTACTTTGTTGGGGGAATGCAAAGATTACACTGCGTGAAAATTATATGAAAAATTAATTTGCCTCTGGTTTGTCAAACCCCTGTGCAGTAATAAAGAGTTAAGAGCTTTATCAAGTTCTCGTAACTATCTAAATTTCACGTGTTGAAAAATTATGAATATCATTAGTAATATGCTTTTTGTTAAATATTCTCCTAGTAATTTTTAATTAAACGTGGTAGTTGTATTAAAATTACATTTGCTCGCTTTTTATATTTTTAGCAAATTCCCCTATAGGAATACGCTATTACGCTAGTAGCCATAGTAAGACTTAAGCCAGGGACCATGTTACTTTCTCATTTTGAGGTTCCCAGAAGCCAAAAACACCATTCGTTAATTTTCAGATATATGTATATATTGTTATTAAGAGAACCCTATGTACCCTTGAACATTTCTTAGTTAATTAATTACCGACATGTTTCGGAGGATTACCCCATGATCACAGTAAGTAAACTAATATAATCTAAAACACAATACAACTTTTTTTCTTTATTTCGGCTTTAGGTTAAAATTGATTTGTTTTCTCAGCATTTAATCTCAAAAATCGCTCTATAATAGGGTTTTTATATCACAGGGCCCCACTAAAATTTCCTTTAAAAGGATATAAATATGAATCTTTTTCGAACAATATTGTAGGCGTAGCGGATGTTATAACAATACTTTAACAATAGCCTTATGGGAGTAACAACCCAAGGCTTGCCCATTCTTAATTGCAAGAAAAACACAAAACATGACGAAAATCGACAAAGAAGTTCATTTTTATTTTTATAATGTTACTAAACAAGATTTAATTAGTGTAAGACATGGTTATACAAAACATTTCCAAGCAACTATTTGTATGCAGTCCCCTATTGAAAGTAACAAATATATTACATTTCCTAAGGCTTGTAAATTTAGTCAAAATATAAAGTTGTAAAACTTCACACTTTTGAGTGTTTTTAGCCAAGGAAAAAGAAAGAACGTTGAAGGATCGCCAAGTATTTGAATTATTTCAAAATTAATTGAAATATATAAACTTTGAGCCCTTAAAACGAAAAACCGTCTCTAATTGTACGGTGGAATATCCTTAAAGGTTCCTTGTTGGGAAATTCTCCGAAATATTCATTTTAAATATGGTTTAAAATACAAATGTACAATCTTTCAGTAACCAATTTATTATTTATTTTAACGGCTAGTAAACTGTTACCTGTTCTAATAGAATTTTCTAATAGCGTAAATTAATAAACTGTTTTAAATAATTTATTGTAAGATTGGTTTTATTTTAAAGTACTGTACTGTACATATATCCTGTAGCGTTCGATGACCATCGCTGGTGTAGAGCTTGTCATTGAGTTTTATCCCACCCTTGATGGACAAATAAACTGCTTAGAAGAGGAAGTAGGTAAGGTAATGGTATGCAGATAGTAGGGAGAAATGAGCAGTTTTGAGAAGACATGGATGGGCCTAGTTTCTAATACTTGAGCACAACTCCCACTATTCATCCACATCATAAAAAGGATGGCCTAGTAAAAACTTTTATAGTTTATTTTTGTAAGTTTATGAGTTGTTTTAAGTCAACTAACAGTTTTGTAAAAAGCTTAAGGTACCCCACTTTCTTAATGAGTTAAAGCTATAGAATATTCAAATACAAGATTTTTTAAATATAAAAATTACATTTTTAGTTTGAAATAGGCCTACTAATTTTTTTTCAATATCAAGATAGAGGCTAAAAGTTGAATAAAAATCCTATTTTATGAATGTTAATTTTACTGGTATTTTCGTTTTAGACACAGCACCAAGTAGCCTACTCTTATTTAACTGATGGGGAACTACAAAAAAGGCCGAATAAATTAGAATGGTTGAGCACAACAGTAAAATCCAAGTTTTCCATTCAATTTTCGATGTAAGTTTGACTCACGAATAGGAAGCCGAGTACAAAAGGTGTGAAAAGTCAAGCAATTTATTCGCACAGTTCAATGTTCGTGCGGGTTTCCCGCGATATAGCAGCGACCGAATTACAACCGACCAATGGCAGGCCAGAACGGCGGCTCTCCGCCAATCAGAATCCGCCGCCTCTCCCGCCAGCTGATCTGGTTTGACCAGCTGATCGTCCAGCTCCGCAGTCGCTCGGCGATACTGCTCTATAGTGGCGTGTGCGCGTATCCTAAACCATCCTGTGTCACGTTAGGCGAGAACTATATTTTTAAGTGCAATTTTTATGGGGTGAGACAATACATTTATATTTTATGTTCATGTTTAAGATTTTATACAAACAACCAACATGTTAAAATAATTTTGAAAGTTGTCATAGAAAAGTATTATTAAAAAGAGAAAATATATATATATATATTTCACTGGTAGATTTTTACTAGATATTCATTCAAATATTTCATTTTTGATACATTTATCCTTATTATTTCTGTAAAAAATATAAAAATAAATAAAATTTTACAATTAGCTTTAATTTGTCAAATTTATATGCGAGGTTAGAGTAGTATTTTTGTATCTTTTATTATTAAAATAATTAAGATAATTAAAATTAATTTGTTATCATGATGGGATGATTCTGGGACATAATGTTATACGGTATAATAGTGTTGCATATTGACAAATGATTCGCAATTTAATATCATTCTGGAACTAAAATAAACTTTAGGGTATTATTTGGTTTGGTTTAAAAACACACTAAAATGGACGTTGATTATTGACAAGAAATGTTCTTTTAGTTTTATTTTAATAAGTAAAACCTTTTCGCCAATCGATAAAGTAATCTTAAAACATAAGAAAACATACCTCTTCATGACAGAATGAAACATATATTAACACAGTTTTATCAAACTTTAAGCTCAGCAATTCAAGCTCAGTAAGTCAAGTGTTAAAATAATAAAGTAAAATTGGTTTTGGTTAACAGTACACCCTCATTGGTCGATAAATAAAGATTCTTTGAATATCGTTTTAACAGTTGAACGAGTCCCAGATGTTGTAAACACACATTAGAGCTGTAAACCATTCGATTGTAGCGCTTCTCATCTTAACAACAATAAAACACGTGACTATTTTAAAACTCATTTGTGTTGGCAACAATGCATAGATCAGCTGTTTTGTTGACTGTTTCAGAGTGGCGGCCGCGGTAAACGTTTTACAGTAGCTGTTAACCAACTCCGAATAAAAATAGACTAAAGAAATGGTCACCGAACTTCAAACCCCCTGATATAAAAGTAAGTCCATCCACAAAAACATATGCTTCGGTTATTTGTATAAATTTATACCTAAACAAACATTTGTTTATCATAAATTTAAATTCATTCAACGATTTTTCATGAACAAATGAAAAATTTGCTTAGAATAAAATTGATATAAATAAATGGTATAATTCGTTTTTTTTCTTCCAACAAGTTTTGATGATTGGGTCTTAAAAATTTATAAGCTTGTATTTCAGTTGTACGCAACTGAATATACATTTTGAAGGAAAGTAAATAGATAGCTTTTAGTCGGTTCATTTAAATATTGATTTTTGTATAAATTGGTTTAATCAGAAACTCATGGAAAGTATTTGTTTGATTGTATCCTCAAATAGTTATGACTTCATGAATTCCTCGTTTCACAACACACACTGCCAAACCAAATACACTATTATTCAGTGTACGAAATCTCTTCCATATTTGCTAATTTCCTACTTGAATACTTGGTGCATATTTCGTTTATTCGATTAAAGGAATTGAAGTTTGGAATCCCCTAATACAGGAATAATATTTTAATACCGGTTATTTTCTCCCTTGTTTTTTTAAAGACGACAAAATATTTTCAGCGGATAAAACTTTTCAATACTGTCGCAAAACGCCATGCTTTTTAATTAGTTAATAATATATTGTAACCACTCGTGATTCATTTTTTAAATATACATACATTTTATACATTTTTTTATTAAAGTAAGCTAATTTTAAATAAAAACCATTGTAAGGACCTAAGATATTAAAAACATATTGTACAGTACAAATATCAGAAACGATTTAGATATAAACTTTATTGTTAAAGCAAACATATAAATGTTACGAAGATGGTTGGCCTACGTATTAATAAAACAAAAATAAAAACATTCACAATGGTTTAAAATATCCCCCGTCGCAGCAGACCTGCGTACTCAGCGAATTTCCAAATTAGTAATATTAATTTTAACCAGCTAAACTTGTAAACAAAATTTCATCACGTGCTCATAAATAGGGAAATAAATGTCTATTCTCCTTAAGATAAATATAGGGAAAGAGTATGCAGGTATGCTGCCATGGGGGACACTATAATTAGGTTTTTAGCACAGAAAAAAATTATTTCGACCATATAAAGCCAAATAGAAAGTTTCATCAATATCTGTCCATAAATAAAAGAGTTTGCCTATTCTCCATATGATTAACATGGGAAAAGAGTATACAGGTTTGCTGTCATGATAAGTACAAAAACCAAGATTGTTTACCTTAAATGGATGAATCTCAACCAAATGAAGCTAAATACCCAGTTTCATCAAAAAATATTGGTTAATAAGTGAAATATTAACACATCCTTATTCTCCATAAGATTGACATTGGAACCCCAAAAGACAATGTACTGTCTTTAGACTTTGTAATATCTCGGTAACCAATGGAGATAGAGCAAAGCTTCAAAATACTAAATTTTGTGTTTTTTTGAGCTAAATCCAATGGTCAAAATAAAAATTTTAAAATTTTAAAATTTACACATGAAAAATGCCAAAAACCCATTTTTGGGGTACAAAACCCCCCAAAACTACCCCTTCCGGTGGGTCAATATGTCTGGTTTTCGAACTCACCCGAATAAACGTAGGATTACACATCTCTACCAAATTTGGTGTCGATCGGACCATTTTTACGAGAGTTATCGTGTCAAGGGACACACAGAGGTATATATATATATATATATATATATATATATATATATATATATATATATATATATATATATATATATATATGTATATATATATATATATATATAAATTTTAATGACTATTATTTTTGGTCTCTGGGCACCTCAAAACAAAAAAGTAACATGGTCCCGGGCTTAGGTCTTACCATGAGACCTACGGTAACAGCTTATTCCCTATGGGAAATTCGCTAAAAGATCAATAATTAAACATTTATAATTTTAATATTGCATACTTTGTCTTTCAACTTGCTTTATTTTATGTCTCTCAGCATGAATGTGTATTGTAACATAGATGTATTATAATTATGACTATACGAAATCACTAAACCTATATGACGAAAATGTATTGCTAAAGGATAAGAGAATTTTTACGTGGATGTTAACTCCTTATCACGAAAACTGTCCTAGATAATGCTTATCTCTTATCGGTGACTCATTGTTGATCAAGTCTGAGAGCTGCAAAAAATAGAGCAGGATAAAAATCAAATTAGGTTTTCAATTTTGATCACTACTTGATACTTGATCAATTGATTTAAGTCCAAAAAAATGGACAACGAGAACGACTCATGTAAATGTCTATGATAGTAAATAGGTTTTTTATTTATTTATTTATTTATTTTTTTGGGGGGGGGGGACTTTATTGATAGCCTACTTTTTATCCATGAGTTTACTACAGAGTAATTTAGAAGTCATGTCGGTGCTGGTTAAAGTCATAAACCTATCAAGTTTTTTTTTCACAGTTTCTTGTTTATTCAAATTCGTTAATATTTTTTGCATATATTTTTGACAAAAGCTATAAAGTAGGTTGAATGTGATTAAAATATAGTGTTATAATGAGTGAAATTATTATGGGCTGTTTCATAAACAGTGAAGGAATAACGTTTCGTAACATTCATTTATTCAAAGAGTGCAATGTGTGTTATTGAAAATTTTAGTAATGAGATTAAATTTAAAGAGAAATAACTATTTTTAATTGTACGACTATTTATTTTAGTTTACATTATATTCCATCACGATATATTATTATCAAATTTAAATCTAGGATTAAGGGTTGGAAGGGACGTCTGTTTATAGAGTTTAAAAAAGAACAGTCTATTCATGACTTTCCTGCTTTAGTCATACAAAATAAATAGTTACTTGTATTCAATTTAATCATTTAAAGTTAGAATAAGAGTATTAATTTAATTTTAATCAGAGTTTTATCCTACATACAGTATGCCACACTTAATTAACATTGTAACAAGAATAACAGAGTTTTAAAATTCAGACTTTCCTGATAAGTATAGCGATTCAACATGATAATTAGATATGGTAATTTTGGGGTTTTATGGAATTCTTAACAAATATATTTACAATTTGAGTGTTTTTGAAGTTTAAAAGGCTACGAACCATCTTGCGTAGCACTTTCTTAGGCCCTACTTTTACTCAAATTTTATTAAAGGTTATTTTATGTGCATTAATTTTGTTCAGTTGGACTTTCTGGATGTAAATATCGAATAACTAGCAATTAAATTTATTTAGTTTTTGTCTTTACAACATTCATAAATATTTCGTTCAAGTTATATTCAGATTATTGTATACCATCAGACGAATGACTACAAATTGTTCAAAACATTATAGCACACTAAATCTTACAGTCTCAAATAATATGTAAATCAAAAAGGTAACTTACCTATATTTTTTGCCAATGTTTAATTTTAATATTTTTCTGTGTCAATATAATATTCTATAATAAGAAATCATATGAATTTAAACAATATTTCAAAGACTTACAGCAAAGAATATTTGATAAAAACACATAAATAATAAAAAATTATAATAAATTTATACTTAATTAATACGCTATGGGGTTTTTTGTGTAGAGAACTCCTCCTACAATTCTCAACAGAGTTTCAAGTTTTTTGTGTCATTGGATAGGGGTTGGTCTGTAGTTGTTTCCGCCAACAATTTATTAGAATCGGACTTAATATAAGGGCGCTATTTACAAATTAAATTTGAAAATTTCCTATTAGAATAACATTGAGTTGGTTTGAGGATTTTAAAACATATGTTAACGTACAGCTGTAGTTTTTGGTGATCACTGACATTCACAATATAGGATTGGTCGGATTCAATTGATTTAAAACTAAATGTAACTTTTGTAGTGTATCAAAATAAATTGGTCGATGTCGAGCAGGACGTGCACTAGTATAACTTGAAAAGAATAAAATATTATATTTGTAACTATTTTAATATAAAACCTCCTCTTCAGTCACATGAGTTATCTATAAAGCTTGTGAAACACTCTTGCCGAGCCCTGAGTCAACTAAGTTTACCTGATTAATCAGCAGTGAGCAGTTTTGAGCGGCTTGTTATCACTCTTTGATAGGCTATCTATTATCAGTCCTCCACAGTCAGCGCAACTGACCTTGCCGTCGCATTGTACCGTCCTCTAACTTGTTTGTGTCACTCAAATTTGCTTGGTCATGTCAACGTCACACACGTTTTCTAAATTTACAGAAAAACTTATCATTCAAATGTCAAAGAAATGATGGAATTCATTCATTTAATTGGAAGTTTTCAAACGAACGTTTTCTGAAGACGATAAAAACTGATGGATGATGAAGGTTTTAATTCAAATAATTTAATACTGCTTGATCAAATATATATATGATTATCTAATTAAGTTGATTTATTTACCACATTTAAATTGAAATTTCAGTTCAGAATAATATTAAATTCTGTTAATAATCGATGATTTTGTTTGATTTTAAAGCAATGACAGTTGAGGAAATGATTCATAGGTTTTTCATCAATACTCATTGCATAGTGTGTAGTGAGTGTATTTACCAGGAAAGAATCTTCATCATAAAACGATGACGATCTAATGTTGTATAACTTTTATTTTTTCCTTTTTTAGGGAGATGAGAAATAGATAGTCAACCTGTAGAGTGGGACTCCTACTAAAATCCAGTAAAAATTATTACCGCCCATTAAATAAACCCCCTTTCAATTTCGGACTAAACTTGGATCCATGTATCGCATTACATCAGAACTGGCCTCACTTTGGCTTTCGCCCTTTAGGGCTCACTCCGAATTCAGCCGTTTATTTTTCTAAAGATTTAGACAGCAATCCTGCCTAAATCGGTCTAAAGCTCCTAAAGATCGGTCTAAAGATCTAAAGACTCTCTGAACGAAATGCGACAAGCGATCCCACATATCCTCGCCCTCCTGCATGTCCATGCAGACCGATTCCACGATAGCGCCTCAAGATTTTAAGTATTTTAACCTGTTGAAAATACTTGAGACGTTTTAAGTCCACATTTAGTTGCCCAAAGTGAGACATCTCATCATATATTGATAGTAGGCCCGCTTTAGGGAGTGGTTTCATAAGCAGTATGTAATTAAACTTATACTGTCATTACAAAATGCTGTTTTGGTTGCTCCTTGGTATTTGAAAATACTACGTTTGACACCACGTTTTAAAAGTCTTTGTAAAAGGAGAAGAATATTGAAAGTAACAGGTCTCTGTCTGAGATAGGTTCAAAATAGTGACAGTTTATACAACTGATTGCTAGTTATTCGTAATACTGTATTATAGGCATAATCGACTCCTATTTTTAACTTGGTTGAAACAGCGACCTCAAACCTTGCTCTGTCCTATGTACGGTAGAAGTTTATAAATTGGTAATAGGACATAATATTTCATTATCCACTTCACTTAATGATGATGTTAAGTTCGTATTTTTTGTGAATTTTAAATAATTAACTCTATAAATCGAGAACTATATAAATCTTTCTTTCTATCTACCAATGTATTTGAGCGTTAATTCGATTATACTACAGGAACATGCGTTTCTAAATATAATTTTATTTCAAGATTGCGCATGGCAAGTATCAGTTTACAAAACTTGATCTTTCTGAAGTAAGGCACAAAAAGCCGGCGTTAAGTTTGTAAACACGGCCAGATGAAACAGAACACCGTCCTTGTAGGGGGACCTTCCGCGGGGTTAGGTCACTGGGGACCGTAGAGAGACCACGTGCCTGGGCAGTGTAGACTCACTATGGGCACATAGCGGCAGAGCTAGGATCAACACAACTGGCGAATAAAATGGTCCATTTAACATCTTTTATTATTTTTCTATCAATTTATACCAGATATTTACGCTTAGCATAATTTTCACGTTCTTGCATTAGGCAAAAACTTTTTTAATAATAATTAAGTAAATAATATTTTAAATAATTAATAACGTATGGCCTATATGTTTAAGTACAGTTCTTGTATTCTCATTTATTAAATTAAAAATCTATTGAAATTCAACAAATACGGTGACAATTATGAAACCAATTAAATGATAAATTAGCAAAAACTATCCATCCAAACTTATAATAAATATACATAGTTAGTTAAAATTTTTATACTATTGCCATACTTCGCATATGTATCAATGACGAAACACTCTGTACATATGTTTTGTATTATTGTAGAAGATACTGTTTCTGGAAGTAAGGTAGTATTGCATATCAATAAGTAAATCCTATGCTATAATATGAGTACTGTCTGGAGGGACGTGTGTTTCACGAACTCGAAATCTAGCGGGTAGATTTTGTTTAAACTTTGCAGTTAAGAGTTTCGGCCCAAAAATAAGTTAGGAAACCCTCTCAATTCCAGGAAAAATGGAATTTGGTCTAAATTTAAGGTTGAAAGTCATTATTTTTTACATTAGTCTTATGGGTTTCTATTTTGGTAACGAAATAACATCGAGAACGAAAGGTATAAAAATAAATTAACATTAATTAATTGAATATGCAAACTTTTAGAAAGAGCTGTTATTTTTGAAGAGGTATAGTTGGTTGATAGTGGAAATTTAATAGCTTTATGACCATGACACTATAACAAAGTGAATAAAAACCAACGAGCTAGGCTCGGTTAACCTTATACTATATGTGTTATAGTCGTTAAAGTCGTTAAAGTTAAAAAGAAACGTGCCGGGTAAAAATAAGATCTTACTTAGCAAAGTAAAATATAATTATAATAAATTATTCAACTAAATTAAAATACTAATGCGAGCTAAAGTTTAATTGAAAACAACCATCGAAGTAAAAAACAAATAATTTGTGATTATACCATGTGGCGACAGGTGTGACGGGTCGAATCGACTGGCATGTAAACATATTTCACATTTATAAAAAAAATGTTAACTTACATCAGTGTTGGAAGACACTCTTGTATTTCAATCAGGAAGCCATTTAAAGGAAGAAACATTATGTGTTTCCTCAAATATTCTGTTCACAAGTAACACTTTCTTTTCCCACCAAAGATGTGTAAAACTCACTTATCAAAATATGCAGAGATGTGTTTGTCCAACCAACGTTTTCTAGACATGTTGTAAAATAAATGTTATCTTTTAATTATGCTAATGGCGGCGGCGCAGCGGCGCGGGCGCGGGCGGCCAGTCGAGTGTGCCGAGTTCTCAACACGCTCGGCGTCGCGCCGCTAATTAGGCCAAGTGCTAATTGGCTGCCGGCAGTCGGAAATCGCCACCAACATTGTTCGCTGCCAATTTGTTTGCGATGCAACAATATATTTCAGCACCTGTTTTGAATTTATTGAAGCTACTTCATAATTTACGAGTATTTTATAATAGTACAATGAACAATCTTTACACTAGTCTTCCCTTCACTGTAAATTATAAAACAATCAATAAGATATAATTTTTTATTTCACAAAGCCTTAGGTATTAAAGTTTCCTTTAAAGCGAAATAAAGATGATTTTTTTTCGACAAAGGCATAGCGAAAGTTTGAAATTTAACATTAGTTTTATGGGAATAAAAACTTAAGACGTTCGTTACTGCAGACTCTTGACGCGTTTAAAAGTCATCTGGTAACATTTTACTCAGAAACCTGGCTTCAATACTCAATTGGTATCAGGAGTAAAGTGTTTTTCCTATAAAAAATAAAAATCCCCAAGCTAAAAATTAATTTTAAATTAATTTATATACTTTTGTTCATTTTAGTGAAACATGTTTTTCAAAAGCATTTGTTTTGTATTAATTGGAACTTCTCAGCACTTACACAGTTTTGGGTATCTTAATGTAGGGTATAGCTCTAAAAAATCTACAGCTGTCTTTCATAGACCACAGCTAATTTCAGTAATATCATTGACTACAGAACGACTCTATAGAAGCAATCAAGGGTAATATGAAAGCTGTTGATATGGAAACTGTGAAATACCATACATAGTTGGTAGATTGAGTGAGTTAATTTAATTGGATTGATCATGCACGACAGCGGCGCGGCGGTAGCGGAGGTGTAGTCAGAAGTAACGCGGACGGACACTGGACTCCCAACAAGGCGATGGAATGAGGACAACTAATTGGTCTCAAGGTGGGTCCGGTAATGAATAACCTGGATGATAACATACTACACGTTAGCTTGATAAGTTTTAAAATATTTCACTGATTCAATTTTAATCTTAGAATTTCCAACTGCAAAGTTTTGTTTTGGCAAAATTACGAGCTTTTCTTTGATAAAAATGTCAATATAATTTTTTTTTTACCTTTGACTTTTGTATAAAAACCTCTTTCAAAGAAATTGAAAGAGAGTTTATTTTGTATGTTTATGTTATTTGAATTAATTATACTTTGCTGTAAAGATTACTAAAAATGAAATATAATAGTAGTCTATGTTTACTAAAACAAGCTTATGATTAAAATTATCAAATGCGACAGTTAAATTCATTTTTACGGAACCCTATTAAACCACTTGATTTTTTTAAACAAATATGCTGTAAGTCTATAGACAAATAAATTCAGTAAACTCATTGTTTTTTTTAAATAAAAACACGTGACTATAAAATATGTTGGAATTATTATAGAATAGTGATTCAAGATACAGTTCTTCCATCATATTTCATGGATTATAGGCATATTTATTGATCGGGAGAAAATTATCGTCCATTTTGTTCAAGTTGCAAATACAATCAAAGCAATCCAAAAGCTAGTTATACTGTCCACACAATCGCCATTTAGTCCCGGTTTCACCCGACAATACGAGCGCCGCACACAACTGCAGCACATAATGGCAACGCGCACACAACACAACGCGGCACGCGGCACAATAGCACATGATGTGGGGCAAGGCCATCGGTGGTAGATAACGTCCGAGGTGTCTGATGAACAGCAGATCGTCATGGAGTAGGCTATACGTAACGCAGAGAAACTGCCACTGTGAAAAGTATCCTGTTGGATGAACTGTTATCATTTAAACCGCCCTTTCTATGAAAACATAACTGTCAATAAAAAACGTATAAACTAAGTAATGTAAGGCCTATTGCTTTAACATTCCTTCCTATTCAACAAATTCTGCCATGGAATATCATACGAAAAATAATATTTGAACTAGCAGTTAACCATTCAATCGTTAAAAATCATTTTGGAACATGATATATTATGCGAACACCTATGTGTTTCGGTTTATCAACAAGACTTAAATTGAAGAGCAATCAACAAACATTTCACCATGATCAACAATCACGTTGTTTTTACAAAAAAAAAAAAAAAAAAAAAAAAAAATCCTGTTACGAAATTTTGTTTTATTGTTTACAGAAATTGAAACAAAAGATAAAAAAATTTGGGTATAAATCAACTCAAAAACTTAAAATTGAATAAACTGCCATTTGCTACGATTACTTTTTAGCCTACAAAATTGGAAAAATCTTTAACTATAATTATAATAGTCAAAATTATTTAAAAGAAGGCTTATTCATATTTTATTCATATTTTCCACAGAAAACGTTTTAGTCCTAAGTTATAACTTATTAATGAAGTTCAGCAATACGATTGCCTTCCAAAAGTGGTAACTGATAAGCTTAACGATTTCAACCCAAAATTAATGTTAACTTATTTCTACAGAGTTATATTAAAAAATATTTGAAACATTATTGAGTTTTTAAGTTGTTACTTTTAGTTCTGTTAAAAAAATTGACATTTAGCTCATAGAAGTAAAGGAAGTATATTTACGAATTGAAATTTAAATTAATACCTTTTACGATTATCCAAATAGATCCAGGAACATGCTCTCTGTAGTTGTAGCTGGACATTCTTCTGGAAGTTGTGAGAAGGGACCTAGTTACACAGTGTATTTTGTTTAAATAATATTTAACGAAATACTATCCAGAATAGACTAGATAATAATTTAACTCGGGTAAAAACAGTTAAAATGTATTTAACTTTGAGATAGAGCTGCTGGTCACACTAATGAAATATGTTTGAATATAATTTAATTTTTATAGTTAATATTTAAGTGTATTTGTCAACTCTGACGTGTTCGTTGTAATTTCGAGGAAAATTTCATAAGTATTATTTCAATGGTTATATTTAAGTTGATTGGATTCTACGAAAGGGCTGTAGGACAGTGCGCCAACTTCTATAAAAACTTTGACGAGGGTAAGTTTATGGACCCTCGTGGTGCGGACACTGCGCCAGCTTTCGAGAGAGGTCGGAGAGTCGAAGGGGAAGGAGGGGCGGGAGAACGCTACCCCCAGCCTAGATCTGGTTCCAAGAATTTTCGACGCTTCGTTGCTCAGTCGAGCACAATAGCTGTATTTGGGATTCCACGTTGCCGCTTGGAGCTTGGTTTTCAATTACGAGTCTAGGCCTATTAAAAGTTCAATGGTGGATTTAAAAAACTTTGAAATGACAATAAAATAAAACATAACTAACCTTTTGTATATGAACAATTGTTTCATGTTCAAAATTTTTATTATGTTTTTGGCAACGCACTTAATCACCCACCGTACCGTAAAATATGCAACTAGATTGGGTCGTGGCCTCTCTGAGAGATTTATGTATTGATATGCAAGCACGTTTCTTTTCCTCTTTTTTCTCAGCTTGTGAGCATCTTACCTAACCTAACCTAACCTTACCTAACCTAACCTAACCGCATAAAAGCTGGAAAGGAAGTGATCCATATCCTTGCAAATCTCTAATATTCACAAAACCTTAGCCCCGGGTTCCGTGACTCATATCCGTGTCAACTTCCCCTATATTGTTTAGTCACGGGCACGGGGTACTTCTGAGAAACGCATTACACTGGGCCATCCGGCCCCTCTCCCAGCGTCGTCCTCTCTCTCCCCCAACCCCAACGCGGGTCTACCTGGCAACTGGCGCAGGCGCCGCGAGATGGATTTTGACATTTTTATGACCCCAACCGATAACGATGAGCTGGCGCAGTGTCCGTTTCCCCTACGAAAGGCCTTATTTCTTGAATCTATCTTTATTTCCACTTGTTGATGATATCCATTCTTGTTTCCCCTTTTGAACTCATGTCTTTAACAAAATAATATATTGTTATATAGATTTATCAAGGACATACATAAATATTATCATGATTATTTTCCTTTATAATCTCTTTATCAATTTTCTAATGATTTTGTCCGTTTATGGCCTTCTGAAAAATAAAACTTGGATTCCAATTATGTACTGATTAAATAACATTTAAAGTATAAAATAATTAACATTAAAGTAATAACTATAATGAAAGTAATCCTTATTAACCCTAATAACCACAGTAAACGTTATTGGAGTAATCATTTATAAAAAAGTTCCCAATTTCTTAAAGCTTTATTATTATTATTATTATTATATAAAAAAATCAAGTATGAATCGTTTACCATAAATGCAACTAAACAGTTTTCTTATCAAATGCTGGGTAGCCACGTGATCATCAATTAATTATAATAACAAACTAAGAGACCTATTATAAAAATGTAACTTCATTATTTTGTACTAATGTCTATTTTCAGAGTAAAATCAGATGAAAACTACAGCCGGAAGGAAGTGCTAACCACAAAACAACCAACGTGCGCGACCGCAATGTGTTCATTTCATGGTACACTGGCGTTTGTGCGGTTCTGGCAAAACAAAGCACCCGGTAGCGGGGTTCTGTTCGGGTGCTAAGAATGGTAAAATGACGAATGCATGCTCGCTTTCCGTTAGAAATTGGTAAACAATGAACCTCAATGATCTTTGTCAGATGATGAATATATTTTCGAAAATATATAGTCATCTTCACCTTTGGGCCGGTAGCCCATTGTTGCGCATTTGGCATTGTTAAACATACGGCTTTCATGCAAAATATGGTATTTGATTCCCCTGTTTCGGATCAATTTTCTTTAAACTTGGTTAGTGGTTTAGTTTAATAGTTATATTAGGTCCCTCATACCTCAAAATTTCGAAAAGTTAAAAATATTACTATCTGTGACGTCGCAAAGTAATTAGGTTTACCTTTTTTTAGATATTTTTGTACTTATACTATTAATTTCTACTCATATATCACGTATGATGGACCTAGATCTAACCTTAATCTACAATAAAACAAAAACTTTACTAATAAAAATCCAAAAACACCGTCCGAAACAGGGGAATACGAAGGCATATTTTGTGTGTTTTTACAAGGGTGAAGATGACTTTTAAAATTTTCATATTATGCGTTTAAACATCGTGAATTCACTCAACAGGCTTCATAATAAAGAGTCCCAAACCTAATGAAGCGATTTGGGTTTTGGAGCGATGCGATACCCAAACAAAGATAAGTTGTAATTAACCCTCGAGGTCTTCGACCCTGATTTGTTTCACAAAGGAGATGATCCAGCTCGTGTTTATGTGCTTTCAACACTTCAGATATAAACAGATCGATAACACAAACAGCGGACTATCGCCACTTAATGACTCGTCGCCTGGTTCTCGGCCAGATTTCAGTGTTTTGTTTATAATCATTCTTTTTGTTTTTTGGACTCTACATATCATTTTGAAAACATATTCAGTAAAATTTCTGGAGTGAGATGTTACAATTCAGAGAACTCCTTATGTCACATCTTTGCGGAAAAATGGAACACAGTCTGAGTTTTGATCATATTAAGAGCAACTGATTTCGAAACGAAATTTTTCTTTTCGGTTCAACTTATTTATTATTTGTGAAAAAAAACTATTTATTTAAACATTTTTGAACAATAAAATATTAATTTTTAATTTATGAAACATTTGTGATCCTTGAACGAAGAAACGTAAGTTAAAAGTTAATTTAAAATATGTAAAAATGTCTTTAGTACAAGTTATTATTATGGAATAAGTTAATTAATGCGATTACCGTCTTGGGTAAATACAAATACTCCCGTCGCAGCAGACCTGCGTACTCAGCGAATTTCCACCGGAATTTTATATTTCCCCCCACGTATACATCATGGGAATGAGGATGCAGGTTTGCTTCCATGGGGGTGTTGAAAGAAAATAGACGATAATTCCTTCCCATTGCAGGTACATGATAAGTCGTATGAAATTCTGGTTTTTGTTATTTACCCCATAAACCCCATGGAGGGTGAATATGTAGGTTTGCCGCCATATTGGGAGTTGTAAGCAAATATAAAACTTAATAAAAAAAAAAATTATATTAACTAATTTTATTTAAATTCCTTTTAAATAAATAAAAAAACACAAAAAAAACATTAAACATATATGAACTTAACATCCTGTTTAAAATAGGCTAAATATTGCTAATTTAGGCCTAGCCTGATGTAATTGATGGACAAACAATTCTAGGCTATAGATTCCTAAAGAGTAGATGAGGTTTTTTAGTGGGTATATACCCGTTTTTTTAGAGGAGTCCCATACTAAAGGCTCTCACCCTGTGTGCGTAATGCATTCAAACGAAAAAATCCTAAGTCGTTTGTTTAAAACTAAGGATAAGGTGAAAATAAATTTATTAGAAGATAAACGATCCCAGTTAAAATTAATTCTTCCGTTGAATTAAACAATTTAATTATCAATAATGTTCTATCGCACGTGATTCAGCGGCAACGCGACGTCATTAATATCAATACTGTACTATCCGAGAATAAACCATTTACCTAAATTTGAATAACATCTGGGTCAAGCATAAACCAGGCCACCCAGAAATTTCAAAGCAAGAAGCTAATTAATTCAATTTACATTTCAACAATTTTAATTAATGAAAATAATAATCCAGTTCAACGATAACTGAACACTAATTAATTATGTAACATAATTATTTCTAAACATTAAGGAGACCAAGCAATATATAAGTTAATAAACTAGTTTATAGTTTATACAGTGTTTAAAAAACGATATATTTTCTTAACAATTCTAAATTCCTTACTCAATTTAAGGTATAAATAAACATACCGGCATTGTTGCGGGGCAAAAGAAGTTTCTATCAAAATTGTACTTTCTTTCAAAGAAGAGGAACCTACATGCTTTTAAAATACGAATTTTGCCCTACATATAACATAGCTATAGATAGTGTCACCAGATATTTTTTAAGCCAACCCAGGACATTTTTGCCATACTGTTGACATACTCCCTGATGCTCTTAACCCTACCCCCTACCTAAACACCTGTAAAAAATCATATTTAAAAAATATGTTGTTGAGCCATACAGCACATATTATGCTATATATTGTGTGAATCAGCCAGTTTAAGTAGCTACTAGTGTACATGTTGCTAGAAATCGAGCTATTCGCTTTCTATGCTGATAAAAATTTCTTTATACTACAACTACTTTCTACTATTGGCTGGGTAGCTGAGTGGTTATAGTGTTCGCCTTTGAATCTAAAGGTTGCCGGTTCGATCCTGAGAAAATTCAGTATCTTTTTAAAGGTTCGAATCCGGATCCAGTTGCCATTTGTCATTGGGCTATTAATAAATGATGCTTTCTAACAACTGGTCGATGTTAGATAGTAACAAGACTGGGGTTTGGACCGTTCCCCGTCAAAACGTTAAAAAAATGCCACTGGCGTAGACAAACAAACAGAGAAATTTTCATTTTCAATAACAACTATTTTTTTTTTTTTTGGCCTGCATACATACACTTTGTCATTTTTACCAAAATGACCATGGTATTTTGCGTAGTTTGAAATGCCTACATACAGTCGCTTACGGGCCGAAGCCCCTAGTCAGCTACCTTTACATATTATTTGTTTCAATTTGAAACAAATAGTAAGAATTTGACTCTTGCTGAATGCCATTGTTTCACCTAATAATTCTATGTAATAATTTACTTACTTTAGAATTTTACTTTAGAAAAAACTTCAGGCTCAAAAACTTTACTTTAGAAAAAAACTCTATCCAATGACACAATAATCATTAAAATCTGTTGAAAACTGTAGGAGGAGTTCCTTGTACAAAAACCATGTAGCGTATTAAATATGTATAGATGGATACCGATATATTGAGTTGAGTACAATATGATAAATTTCAAACAAATTTACCCGAAATATGATTTATTCTATTAGTGCCCGGGGTAAGACCGGACGTCTGGTAACCCTAGCTATAAGAGGACTAAAATGTAAAGAGTTGAAGCTAAGAAAAAATTCACGTCTAGTATGTAAACACGAGTGCTCTAGTCACAAATTGTAGAACTCGGTTTATATCCTAAATCACGTTTTATCAAGCAGATATAATGTTAAGGTACTAAAACACTACTATTGGTTGTACGGTGCAATTAATAACCTTATTATTATTTTAAAGTACACATATCGTTGGCATTGGAAGGTATTGAAAGATGATGAAATATAAAAAATAATTGTTATTTGCATTACATTCTTTAAAAAAAAGAACAAATTGAAAAGAATAAATCGTGGGTTATCCGCAGTGCAATATTGGCCGTGGTGTATAAATAGCTGTCTGTATATTGACGGGGTGCGGCGCAATCAACAAGTCACGTGGTGTTGATAACAGGTTGATATCAGGGGAAGCCTCTATGATATTAGCGCCGAGCGATGGGCTGACGCATATAGCAGGCCAATGTCATTAAACACTCATGTTCGTAACACTCACTCAATCGGGTTTTTATTTGTACGGATTAATTTAATGGCATTGAATATAACAAACTAATTATTTCACACATTAAAAAAGGTTGCAATAGACTCACATAAATTCATATTATTTTTAAGCGTATGTATAGGAACTAGAAAAATTTATTTTAATTGTAAATTTAAATGGAAGTAACTTAAATTAATTTAAATTCGACTGGTACCATGAGATGAAAAACCATGAGATGAAAAACGCTTTTCATAAACCAATTTTGTATGCTATTACAGCTCCATTTACCTACAACACCGATATCACCTTGGACAAGCCACCATTTATTTGATTCGATTTGAAAGATTGGAAAGGATTTTCATATGCACAAATAACTTCAATTTGATTAAAATTATAAAATAGTACCAGGGGGGCCGAGCTTAAGCTCGGTAAAATTATCACTTTCGTTCTCACACAAAGCTCGTTCGCTCCACTCACTCGCCCTCTTCCATTTTAAAGATGAGCTCGTTCGCTTCGCTCACTCGCCAAGCCGAATGGTGATGCACTTTGGTATAATTTCCTTAAACAACAGGTTAAAGATGTAACACATTGGTTTATATCTACAGTTATCAGCTGATTTTTGTTCAATTTGAAAATCTCCATAAGAATAACGTGGAAACTTTGAAGGGTTCTAGCGCGAAAACCGGATTTTTCCCAGCTATATGACCAGCTCCAATCGATTTCTGGTGGCCAAAACCCCCATATTCAATCAAAAAATCAAAAATCCTTTTAGCGAAAAAAAAACTTTGCCCGGACAAATGGAGCTTGTTTTAGAGTATTAGATAAGATTTAATAAATACACAATTATGTACCGGTATTTTTGGAGTTTTTGTGGGTGAGACGTTTCAACTTTTACATTTCTTGTAAATTGATGTGTTTCGTTTTTCGAGCTTTCCAAGTATTAAACTGTCATATATAATATAAAATCTGAAATATTTGAACAAACGGCGTTTTTAAATAATATAATTTGCTAAGTTTATTTTTAGTTGATAAACCCTTACTTTGTTATTCCTACACATTATTTACGCCCGGAATTAATAAAAAAGTATAAAAGTATAAAGAGTTAAGTACATTATTTATCTTGTTTATTATTGTTTTGTATAGTTAAATCTCCTGACGGGTTTTATAGTTATATTCTCTAACTGTTGTAATTATTTTTAACAAACAAAACCCTTTACGTTACGAATGGTTTTTATTGCTAGGCAATCTCGAAGGGTTTGGGAGTTGTTTCTCTGTTATGTGATCGTACAGCCCGCAAGCGGAGTCTATAAATAATTGTGAATTTATCGCCTAGTCCATTACCAGCAAACATTTAACATGTATTTATGTAGACAGGTGATAAAAAACAGAGAGCAAAGCGCTTTGGTAAAGGAAACCGCTTTTGACATATAACGTCACTGCAATAGTAAATTTGTACAAATGATACAACAAATTGGAATTTGATATTTACCACACAGTAGAATATTTAGAAAGTAGATAGATATTACTGAAATAAAAGTAACAAACATCATATTTAATGAATAAAAATAAACTATTAAAAAAACTACAAAATATGAAACCATATTACTGTCTGTAAATTAATTTTGATACAAATCTCTATTTCGGAAACCAAAATTGATAAACATATTTGGATTCATTAATCATTATGAAATATTGCGGACTTTTAGACATCGGGAAATTTCAACCCCCCCCCCCCCCCCCCCCCCCGAGTGGGGTAGCTCTGTGCGGTTAGTTGTAGGTGACTTTTTTTCAAATAGCAACCCCTATCGAGTGACCCCTCATTCTGAAGGGTTTGTCAATACAATGGCGAACATCCGAGGTCGCTCTCTTATCCCTAACTAGAATGGCAGCAATTTTAAATTTTGGGACGGTAACACAAAGTAAAGTATTAATTCCACAATTTAATAGTCGAACGGGTTATATTGGGTAAGCCAGATCCTGGATACCATTATTCAGTGGATAACTGAGTTTTTATGTTTGTAATTCTGCCGAGCCCCAAAATAGGGTATTTTGGGAACAACCTCCCCAATGTTGGCTATTTTAGGGGTGTCTTGCTAGCCTATCGATTAGCGTTTTGGAATTCGTTTCAAGAGGTCACGGTTTCGATAGCCGGGACGCTCACAGACTTTGTGGGGTTTGGACCACTTTCCCTATAGCGTTTAAAATAATACTCTAAAGAAATGCCACTGGTGTAGACACAAAAGAGAGAGAAAAAAAACACCTTAAATTCGCAAAAAATGCAAAACTCTATTGAGTGACCCATTATTTTGAAGAATTTGTCAAGCCAAAGTTATTACATTATTAGTGCAAACTCGAGGTCAATATGACTTCCCTTGCCAAAATGGCAGGTATTCATTGATTACAATTTTTGAATATATGCCATTTTGGAAAGGGGTGTCATATTGACCTTGAGTTTGCACTATGAATAATTTTTCTTAACAAATAATTCAAAATGAGAGGTCACTCAATAGGTGTTTGCGTTTGAAAATTTGGTGTTGTCCCCAAAATACCCTGATGCAAAATTACGAATAATAAAATATTAACTTTTCCATTTAATAATTTTATTCAGGATTTGGTTTGCCCACTGTAATCTATTTAAAACGTAAATTGGGAAATTCAAACATTATTTCGTCTACTTTCCTCAAACATAAAGTGGATACCATTATGATTGAGGATGAGATTTCGACCTCGTATTTGCGCCATTGTATTTCTTCCTTCAAAATGAGGGGTCACTTGATAAGGGTTGCTTTTTGAGAACAATAAATTACCAATAACCCCTAATACTAGTGGGGGGTTGAAAATATTTTCGCATTAAAAAATCCGAAGCCTTTGTTAATTATTAATGCCACAAACCAAATATCTCTATCTATTTTGGGTTTTAAATACAGATTTGTTTTCATACTTAATTTACACTCTGTATAGGAAATTGATATATTCATATCAAGGTAGGTTTTATTGTTATCTTCAATACATGAACTTTTAATATGAACATATAATATGCTCCATTCGTCAAATTAACTAAAATCCGTCCTGAAATTTAGTTAACGAACGCGACATGTTAATTATTTCTCCTATTGTCAGGCATGTACAGTACCATTATACAACCATGGCTCAGAGATGATAGCAAAATACCTTTACACGTGTTAATTATTATTGCAATAATTAACTTTGGAAAGAATAGTATAACATTAATTGCTAATTAATAATAGTTGTTACATTATGCAGTGACACAAATTATATTATTTTTGTCTGAGAATTATTGAGATAACATTCCATAAACCTAAAAGAGTTGCCATAATGTAGAAAAACTGAACGAGCATTCACCATCTCATTAATGATTAAAAATCACTTTTGATGGTGTCATCATACGAGGTGTTCATTTTTCATTTCAACAGTGCCTACATATTAACGAGGATTTATTTATTTATTTATTTATTTATTTCATGCCATTACATCAACATTGTGACAGGACATAGCGTCATATATACAGTAGGATCAAAACTAAGAATAACAAAAGAGTCTTATTATTAATCCAATGTAACATCCCTACTTAAATAACATTCAACAGAATAAAAATTTTTTGTTTTTAACCAGGTCCTCAGGGTGGATCTGAACTTTGTAATAGTATCAATATTCTTTATGTATAGTGGTAACTTATTGTAAATTTTAGGGCCTATATATTGGGGAGATAAATGAAATTTCTCTAATCTATGGGTTTCAGGCTTAATATAACTCTTAAATCTAGTGTGATGGGAATGAATGGGTTGGGTCATGAATGAGGACAGATTGTTTTTAACCCAACTTGAAATGTCTAAAATATAATGATCATAAAATGTTAAAACAGAAAATTTTTGAAAAAGGTTTTTACAAGGAGTTCTAGGAGGAACTCGCCCAATAATTCTAATTGCTTTTTTTTGAATTTTGAATATCTTTTTAGAATGGGATGAGTTTCCCCAAACCAAAATGCCATATGTCATTATTGAAGAAAAATAAGCATGATACACTATAAGCTGAGTTTTTAGATTTACAGCTTGTCTGATTACGCGGAGAGAGAAAATGCAGCTATTTAATCGTTTGACCAAATTATCAACTTGTGGTTCCCAGTTTAGATTTTCATTTACAATAATACCTAAAAAGTTCACATTTTGCTGCAGTGATATCTTAGATCTTGGTATTGTAATTTTGTCTGTTTTATATCTATTATTAGAACTAAATTTTATAAGCTGTGTTTTATCCTCATTCATAACCAACCCATTCGCCTGGAACCAGTCTTTGAGAGCTTTTACCTCCCTGTCCAGTGTGTGCTGCAGGGAGTCGATACTGGGTCCTGTACACAGCACCATTGTATCGTCAGCATATTGAAAGAGTTCCATATTTGAGACTTGAGGTAGGTCATTAACATAGACTATGAACATACTAGGGCCCAGTATTGACCCCTGAGGCACACCACATATTACTTTTTCCCAAGTCGAATATACAGTTTCATTATTTTTTGTTAATTTAGTTCTCTGAAACCGATTGGAAAGATAAGATGAAAATAAATTAATTTCTTTGCCTCTAATGCCAATTTTTTTAAGTTTACCTATGAGGATGTCGTGATCAACACAATCAAAAGCCCTAGACAGATCACAGAGAACACCAGCTGCCCTCTGGGATCCATCCAGAGCCCGTGTGATGGAGTTCACTATCCTTGCCATTGATGTTTGACAACTGTACCCTTTTCGAAAACCAAATTGAGTTTTGTTTAAAATGTTATTACTTTCTAAAAATAATCTTAATTGAATGTCAATTGCTTTTTCAAATATTTTGGAGAAACATGGAAGTAATGCAATAGGACGATAATTGTCTATGTTGTTTATGTCGTTTTTCTTATATAGTGGTCTAATTTCAGAATACTTTAATTTATCAGGAAAAACTCCATGTTCAAGAGACTGGTTTATGAGTTTACACAAAGGTTCTTGGATAAGGTCTATTACATTTTTAATCACAAATAATGGAATTTCATCCCACCCTGAGGCCTTGGATGGTTTTAAAGAAAACACTATCTTCCTTATATGAGATATGCTTAATTTATTTAACGTGAATACATTGTTTTGCTCATTGACCATGAAACTCATTGCCTTTTTTTCATCTGGATCAGATTGAACCTTATTTCTTACATTCAAAAAATTCTCATTAAAACTATTAGCCAATTCTTTTTTAATTTTGTAACTATTCTGTTTGGATCCATCAATTTTATATGGAATTTCATTATCCTTTTTATTTACACCCATCTCCTTGTTTAGTACAGCCCAAGTGGCTTTAGTTATATTCGATGATTTTTTTATATAATTTTCATTCGATAGTTTTTTAGAAAGGGCAGTGACTTTTTTGAATATTTTTTTATATTTCTTGAAATAGTTTATAAAGTCTTGGTTTTTGTTCCACTTAGATTCTTGATGTAAAAGACGTTTTTTCTCTGCAGAAATTTTTATTCCGATTGTGACCCAATTTTTGTGTTCACTTTTTTTATTTGTGGATTTACATGGTTTAAGCGGGAATGCATTATTGAAATTTAACAAAAAATTGTCAAGAAAACTATTGTAATTCATGTTAACGTCAATAGAGGGATCAAAATGCCATAATGATAGTTGTAAGTTATTCCTGAAATTTTTTAAGTTATCGCCTGAAAACAATCTTCTGAAAATGAACTTTGGCTTACTAGTTATATTTTTTGTATTGATTTCACCCAGGCATAACAATAGAGCTTCATGGTCTGAGTTACCTGCATTTATAACAGCTGTATGAGCTTGGCTGGTTAAAGTTCTATTATTTGAGAAAATATTGTCAATACATGATTTGGACGATGGCGTGATTCTTGTGGGATCTACAAAATGATATTTTAAACCATGCTGTTCACAAATGTACTGTAACTGTTTTCCTCTATTATCATCCTTCAAAAAATCCATATTATGATCCATACAAATAACAATATTTTTTAACTGTAATTCGTGTGAAATCTTATCTAACAGAGAGTCATACTTGTTCAAAAAACATTTATCAATATCATGATTTGGAATCCTGTATATTGAAATAAAAAGTGTTTTCCAGAGAGATATCTCAATAAAACTAGCTTCAAAAGAATTTTCCTCATTTGCAAACTTTAAATCGTCTCTTACTTTAAAGTCAAGTTCTTTAGATACTAAAATAGCTGACCCTCCTCTTTTTTTAATCTTCCTACAAAAATAGTCTCCAATCTTAAATTTTTCTAATCTATTTACAGAAGGGAGTATATTGCTATCAGACAGCCAATGCTCATTTATTGATATTATTTTCACATTTTTATCTAAATTTTCAAGAAATAAATCTAAATCATCATAGTTATTTAAGAAGCCTTGTATATTCCAATGCAAAATCCAAGGTTGCTTATTGATATTTTTTGCACTATTAATTTGTAAAACATTTTGTTGTTGTAAGACTTTCATTGGTATAGTGGAATTTTTTTTACAATTTTTTATGGAATTATTTACACAATTGTATTTACAAACAGAAACATTCTCATTGTTTTCTTTTTTTAAACATAAATCATAAAAATTACTTATTTTTTTAGGGTTTGTTATTCTTAAATACTTATATGTACATGCAGAAATATTTTCTTTGTCATACGGACCTAGTTTAAACCTGGAACTTTGGAGCACTGGTCACTGACACTATATTGCCCATATTTTTCACTTTCACTGAACACTTGGTTTGCTGGCTCCTCGAGGTCATCAATAGTGTTGTCTCCAGATGTTTCAGGTGGGCAGATTTGAGGTTGGCAAAGGTGGAGGTCATCATTGGTGCTGGTATTGTCTGAAGGTGTAGATGGTACAGTTACAGGTGAACAGGTCTCAGGCTGGTTTGTGTGAAGGGCGTCAGGGGAAGGTTCGGCTTGCAAATATTTTGTTAGAATGTGACGTTTTAAACTGGCATTAAATTCCTCATAGGAAAGTCCATTCCACAACACTCTGGAGGCCCACCATTGGTTGTAAGATATTATTTCGACCTGGGCTCCAGTGAGACGGTGAAATTTCACAATATTGGAACCAAAATGTTCTATGGGTATTTTATCACGCACGCACCCCATGGCTGAGCAGATTAATTTACTAAATCCCTTTTTTTTAAAGTCTTCAGTTAAATCTGCGAAAGCTGAATCATAATCTTCATATTTAGGTTTGCCATTGAACTTATCTTTGGTTACAAGCGCATAGACTCCAGCTCCACCCGGGACTTGTTGGAAGGCAAGATAGTCGGTTAAGCAGTCAGTAACAAGTGGTTTGCCAAACAGTCTCTTAAAAGTTAAAGCCACGCCAGCCGACATCTGTCTGTCTGCTTCAAAGTCACCTGATATGGTGTGTGCAAAAGCATTATTTTTATTTTGTTTATGTTCCAAAATTTTATCTTTCATATCCATCTCAAAAACATTTATTGGAAGTTGATGCTTTTGGTATTGATGGTTTATTTCTTTATTGTTCCACCAAATAAGAGCTTTTAAAAATATGCGAGCAAGCTTAGTCTTGCCTTTGATGTTCAGGTGTAAACCATGTACGGTATAATGGTGTCTTTTCAGGTGATTGAGGTTAATGATTGCTACGTTGTTTAACCGAGCTGCAACTTCCTTGATGTAATTATTAACCATTTGTATTTGAATATTTTCTGTACTATCCGGAAACTTGTCGTGTCGAATTGGTATGGTACATAAGAAAACCGGTCTGGACTTTGAAATCAATTTCAGTTCACTCTCAAGGTTTTCTTGTATGTTTGTGAAATTTCCCTTCAAACTGTCATTAGATCCACCAAGAATTAATACAGGACCATTTGTTTTGTCAATTTTAATTGAATCAATTACTTGCATAAGTGTTGTGTTCGGTCTTACATAGCCAAAAGCTGATACAGTACCACCACTTAGTTCAGAAATTTTTGGAGCTAAGTCTTTACCTTGGCTGTCTGCACAGAAAGTAATTTTAGTTTTATGGATCTCATTTACACTAGTATTCTTATACATTCTTTGTTTTTTATTATTTCTGTGGGCTTGGTTGATGGTCTCCGAACTATCTTGACCATTCTTTTCACAGCTATTTTCACTAAGAATTTCAAACCTGTTGCTCAGAGGCAAGGAGTGTGGTTTAACTGTTATGGATTGTTTTATCGCCTTTTTAATTTTTTTGTCGGGTCTCCCTTCAACAGTATTCCAGCTACCGGTAAGCTTTGATTGAACCGTACCAGGTTTATCACTTCTGGTAACACTTGCATGAGGTTTCAAAGTGATTCTCTCTTCTACTGGGATGTTCTTTCCATTTCTTTCCAACATTAACGAAATAATCGTTTCATTGGAGATTTTTCCCATGTTGAAAAGCACATATGAGAGAAGGGAACGTTTTCTAATCATGTCAGATTGAGTCAGTTTAGCCTGTACAATAAAGTCAATATTCAATGAACCAGTTGCAACAATATCGTGTACCAAAGATTCTATTGTCCAGCACATAAAAACTCCACAGTCACTGGTGTTTGACTGCTGTGGTCCGCCAAGTGCAATGAAATTAGGTGTCATTGTTCCATTCAGGTAGGCGGAAAGTTTATTTGCAACCTGAAGAGCACTAGCTTCATTATAAGGTGACATGGAGTCAAAATACAAAAATTTGTTCTCAGATTTACTGAACACCAATGTGCTCCAATGAGAGCCACTATCAAATTGTGTCAGGCTTACTGAATCATTAATGGGCATAATAATAAACTCTTTTGCCCTAACATTGACTGGGTCCAACATGAAATCAAAATCGTTGGTATTCTTCATAGCATGCACAACCATGGGATTTAATATTAAACTTGATTTTTTATCCAGGAAATTATCATTCAACAACTGAAAATAAGGTTGTATTGATAGATCAGTTAACCATCTTCCATTCAAAAGCTCATCTAAAACTAGCAGCATTTTTACAGCTTCAATGTCAGTTTGAGTTTGAGATGTTGAATAGGGCTGGATATTTGGTGTTTCAGTTTGTATACCTATAGATTCATTAGAGCTCAGTGAAACGGAAGAATTTATGGAATCTTGACTACTTAATGATTCATTAATACTCAAAGTCAAAGAATTATTACTTTTGTCTTTTTTGTGAGAGAAATTAAAATCCTCTATTTTGAGTGAAAGGTTTTTTTCCTCAATATATTTTTGAAGTTCTTTTTTGGATCGAAATAATTTCCCTCCTGGTGATTTAACATAAACATCCACCTTGCCCTTACTTAAGCCAGTTTTCCTCAGTTTCTCTTCCCTTGTCCACCCACGAGGCAGGGTTGAGATTTGTCTGGAGTCTTTTTGAGTGGAATCCATTTTAAGGTATCAAAATATAAAGGAAATACGATATCATAAACTATTAGGAACAGTTATAGATAAATTTATTTATTATGATTCTAAATTGTTAAAAAAAAAGGATTCTAAAATGGTATAAAAATCCTATAATCATTTTAGGATTTAGTTCAGAATTTTACTGATAATTTTTAATTCACCATTAGTTGAATTTAAGTTACACAGTCATCCAATATTCTTTTCTCTGTATGTAAACAAAACCTGTGGCTAACCAGCTGGGTGAAGTTGTTGACAGTTCACTGATAAGCTAAAGTCCACTGAGTCCAGAGGCAGGCTAGCTGATGTGAATGTTTAAACAGGAAGTGATAGTCTGCTGGCCAAAAAATATGAACTCCTGGTTCCTGTTTGCCAAAATGTTTACAACTTATAACTTGTGTAGATGTTAACAATAAATTAGTGATATTGCAAAACTATTATTCTATTTTATGTTTTTTATAGTTTGTGGTTGATACTTTGTTGTATTTGTGAATTATTTCAAGTTTATAAAGTGAACCAAAACATGTGCTTTTTCAACTGAAAAAATGTAAGTTCTTTAATCTTGGATATATATATTTATAAGGCCATAAAAAATATGATTCTATTATTCAGTTATATTCACTTACATAGCAATAAGACTTTTGAATATAATTATCACTTTAAAAACTGCTAATTCACTCAGAATTACTAAAAAAAAACTTTGTAAACTATTACTTTATATTCACTAAGCAGCCATCTTGATATTCTCTGTTGATATTCTCTATTGATATTGATTCTGGAAAACTTATGATTGATAACTCGATCCCTTTACAGAGATAATATCTCAAGTCATATGCAGAGACATAATGCACATTACTCAATAATAAATTTCATCAATTGCCTTTTTCTGTGTACTGTAATGTGAGAACGTTACTTTCATACGTGTGGAAAACGACGACGTGTTCGCCGGGCGGTGGGTGTGGTTAATTGGCTCTCATAGACACTCCGCAATGTGACGACTGTATTGCTACTGTGAAGTAAAGTTTTAACTAAGTTTTATCTTCTGACATTCCCTGTAATTTTTTCCTACGCTTTGAGGCGTTTCGTGAACACCGTGATATTATCTGGCATCTGCGCACTAGCGTTTTTTCCGACAAAAACTAAATCGAAATACATTTTTCTTACATATGCTAACTATTTTACTAAGATACACTCGTTAATTATGTGAAAGAAAATGTAGTTTAGACAATTGTTTAGGCAATCGCCCTGGGCATAACAGTATTTTGTGTGGTCTATTAATTTATGTTCATTTTCAAGTTTGGATTAGTAGAAGGCTTGTAATTAATTGCGACCAGCCAGGAGGTCATTTAAAGCATACATAGAACCTACGTTTATTATCACACAAGTAATAATAGTATGAAAATGTATTCTTTATTGCAGTCGACT
>CM061534.1:148640744-148818718 GCA_030545055.2 Neoaliturus tenellus | reverse complement strand
TCCTTTTTTAGGGAGATGAGAAATAGATAGTCAACCTGTAGAGTGGGACTTTTACTAAAATCAAGTAAAAATTACTACTGCCCATTAAATAAAACCCCCTTTTAATTTCGGACTAGCCTTGGATCCATTTATCGCATTACATCAGAACTGGCCTCACTTTGGTTTTCGCCCTTTAGGGCTTACTCCGAATTCAGCCGTTTATTTTTCTAAAGATCTAGACAGCAATCCTGCCTAAATCGGTCTTCTCGAATCCAAGGACTCTCTGAACAAAATGCGACAAGCAATCCCACATATCCTCGCCCTCTTGCATGTCCATGCAGACCGATTCCATGATAGCACATCGAGATTTTAAGTATTTTATCCTGTTTAAAATACTTGAGAAGTTTTAAGTCCACATTTAGTTGCCCAAAGTGAGATATCTCTTCAGATATTTATAGTAGGCCCGCTTTAGGGAGTGGTTTCATAAACAGTATTTAAACTTATACTGTCATTACAAAATGCTGTTTTGGTTGCTCCTTGATATTTGAAAATACTAATCTCTTTTGAGTGACACCACATTTTAAAAGTCTTTGTAAAAGGAGAAGAATATTGAAAGTAACAGGTCTCTGTCTGAGATAGTTCAAAATAGTGACAGTTTATACAACTGATTGCTAGTTATTTGTAATACTGTATTATAGGCCAATCGACTCCTATTTTTAACTTGGTTGAAATAGCGACCTCAAACCTTGCTGTGTCCTATGTACGGTAGAAGTTTATAAAATGGTTATAGGACATAATATTTCATTATCCACTTCACTTAATGATGACGTTAAGTTCGTATTTTTTGTAAGTTCTAAATAATTAACTCTATAAATCGAGAACTATATAAATCTTTCTTTCTATCTACCAATGTATTTGAGCGTTAATTCGATTATACTACAGGAACATGTGTTTCTAAATATAATTTTATTTCAAGATTGCGCATGGCAAGTATCAGTTTACAAAACTTGATCTTTCTGAAGTAAGGCACAAAAAGCCGGCGTTAAGTTTGTAAACACGGCCAGATGAAACAGAACACCGTCCTTGTAGGGGGACCTTCCGCGGGGTTAGGTCACTGGGGACCGTAGAGAGACCACGTGCCTGGGCAGTGTAGACTCACTATGGGCACATAGCGGCAGAGCTAGGATCAACACAACTGGCGAATAAAATGGTCCATTTAACATCTTTTATTATTTTTCTATCAATTTATACCAGATATTTACGCTTAGCATAATTTTCACATTCTTGCATTAGGCAAAAACTTTTTTAATAATAATTAAGTAAATAATATTTTTAAATAATTAATAACGTATGGCCTATATGTTTAAGTATAGTTCTTGTATTCTCATTTATTAAATTAAAAATCGATTGAAATTCAACAAATACGGTGACAATTATGAAACCAATTAAATGATAAATTAGCAAAAACTATCCATCCAAACTTATAATACATATACATAGTTAGTTAAAATTTTTATACTATTGCCATACTTCGCATATGTATTAATGACGAAACACTCTGTACATATGTTTTGTATTTTACTAGAAGATACTGTTTCTGGAAGTAAGGTAGTATTGCATATCAATAAGTAAATCCTATGCTATAATATGAGTACTGTCTGGAGGGACGTGTGTTTCACGAACTCGAAATCCAGCGGGTAGATTTTGTTTAAACTTTGCAGTTAAGAGTTTCGGCCCAAAAATAAGTTAGGAAACCGTCTCAATTCCAGGAAAAATGGAATTTGGTCTAAATTTAAGGTTGAAAGTCATTATTTTTTACATTAGTCTTATGGGTTTCTATTTTGGTAACGAAATAACATCGAGAACGAAAGGTATAAAAATAAATTAACATTAATTAATTGAATAAGCAAACTTTTAGAAAGAGCTGTTATTTTTGAAGAGGTATAGTTGGTTGATGGTGGAAATTTAATAGCTTTATTAACATGAAACTATAACAAAAGTGAATAAAAACCAACGAGCTAGGCTCGGTTAGTAGTGTAAAAGTAGGGCTGCTGGGCCATGACGTCATCACGATGACGTCAGCAGTGATGACGTCATCAATGACGTCACGAATGACGCCACTAATGACGTCATATGACGTCACATGACGTCACACCTATGACGTCATGGTGACGTCATTACCGCTGACGTCATCATGATGACGTCACTGACGTTAATTAGGTCAAGGTCACGCAAGAATACAAAAAAAATTTTTTGCACTTTTGCGATTCCTCAAATTTTGTTGAGAAATTGAAATTTCTCGAGGAACCACAAAAGTGCAAAAAAATATTTTTTTTTATTCCCTAGCGATCAGACTCTCGACCTAATGTATCCGTCAGGGGTCATTGACCCGTCCCAGCAACCCCACTTGAAAAAAAAATAATTTTTTATATTTTACTTACCCACCGAGAGACTGAGAGCCGAAGAATAATTTCTTCAAACACCCGACATTGCGACAAACGACACGCGATCCGAACAGCACCGCGTCCGAAGACGTACTGACTTGGGCGCAGGCGGTTCCCCAGGTACCCGGCCAAGTGGTGGGGATAAGGAGGTGGTGGGGGTAAAGTGGTTAGAAGGAAGAAAAATTTATTTTCATACAAACAACTCGTCCCAGCCGGTCCTTTACCGGACCTCCGTAACTCGGATTGGAAATATTTCCTGAGAAATATTTATTTTTTATTCTTTCTCAGGTGATGTTGGAACTTGGTCGGGAATTGGAGTCACCAACGTAACCTTACTGGCAAAAGTTAGCTCGTCTAAAAGTTTGTGAAACATTTTATCATCCATAGTGATATTTGTGTCCCTTGAGTAAAATTTTGGATTATTTTTGAAGCAACGTTTCATTTTTGTTAAAGTGGAAGTCTTGGACACCTTAACAGAATTATTTTGCTTGGCCAGCAAAAATTTTACTCTTAATAATTTTTCTCGCAAAGTTTCAGCCATAGATGTGTCTCACAGTAAGGTTTGGATAAAACTGAAACATTTAGTTCAGTGTTGTACCTTAGCTGGAAGTAGTGGGGGAACAGGGCTATAGTGGGGGAATGAGTAGTGGAGGGGGTAATGCGGACTGTTGTTGACAAGTGTAGAAACAGTTTGCTGGGAACTGTCCAAGGAGTAACACGTACTGTGCAGAAAAATTAACCGAGAGACTTGTGTAAAATTTTTAACTCCAAGAAATATTTAATGTAAGACTAAAAGAGGTAGAGCCAAATGAAAAATAATTTTGTAGGAGACGGGTATGGATCAGTTTTGTAGTAAAGTTCAAAATCCACTTGTGTGGAATAAAATTAAATTGTGAGCGAAAAATATTTAGCCACACCTGCAAAATACAAGTGTATGAAAATATTAGGAGACCTGTATAGCTAAATAAAAATTAATTTTGTATCAAACAGTCTTCCAACATTTCAGTTTCTAAGTCTTAACAAGTAAGGAATAAAATATTAAATAATGAGTGGAAAATAATTTGTTAAGTAAACGTAATTGTAGAAGTGTAACAAAAATTAATTTTGTGCAAAACAGGCTAGGTTCTGTTTTGCTAAGTTTAATAAAAATGAAAAATAAAAATTTACTCACAGAAAAGTCCCGCGGCGGCGAGGTGTGGTGTGTTTGTTGGCTTGCAATAAACTGACTTACCTTCTGTTGAGCTACAGTTGGCAAGCTGGCCAAGAAACCAGTCTGTTATATAAGCATTACGTAACCGTCTCTGCCGGCTGTGCTGAGTTTGGCAAGCTAAAATATAATTCTATACTACAACTGTCCTGGACCAAAAATATTCTAAGTCCCAAGACCCCTCCCCCCCCTTGGCTCCGGACGAGAAGTGCCCCCCCCCCGGGGGAGGAGGAGGTGGCATAGCCCGAGGCGTTGCCATACCTTGACATGTGTTGTATAATGAGATCCGGTTAGTAATGTATTCAGGTGTGGCTCTTGGAGATTGTCCAATGCCGCAAACAAGTACGTGTCGAGGTCTGGCTGTTTACGTAACCAGATCCGGTTCCCCCACTCCTGACCGGCTCAGCTTCGGTTCTCTGAGGCTTTGCTTCCTCGCAGTTGGTTTCAAACACTTCAGCTGAGTGTTTGAAGCTCTGCCCTACAGGATTCGCAATGTAATGTTGGCGCCGCATTATATTGGGAATTCTTTTAGTCTAAGGCATGGCATGTGTAGTGTTAAGAAATATTTTATTTTGCGCTTGCTGCTTCTGCTAGGTTTTGGTGTTGGATTTATTTAGTCTAAGTGTTGTGTGTTGTAAAATATTTCTTTGTACTAATCTTCACAGGTTGTCCCTAAGTAGAAATTTTTCTAAATTCGCATCTTGGAGGTACTCCTCCGTAAATTGGCAGCTTAAGTGTTAGGCTTTTGAAACTTAACAGTCTCTGTAAAATAAAAATTTTTCGAGGTTCAGAACCTCAAGAATTATTTGTTACCAACAATAGCATGGCGCCTAACGAGCCCGGGGGTAGGCCCCTGGGGATCCACCCTTAGGCCTCTTTCGGTCAGGGGCGCTACTGGACCTCATCACTCTAGATGGGTGGTTGGCATCCTTTAGCACGAGGCGTCGGAACCTGACACTGACCGGTGTGCTAGGCAAAAGTCAGTACCTACGGGTTAAGACGGGATCCTCGGTCATGGTTAGCATGGCCTCTTCCAAATTATTGTAGCATGTTTCCCTTAAGGAAACTCAAAATTAAATAAATAATTTTTGAGTAAATCACCTCCCCCTAAATGTTGAGATCCCCCCGATGCCTCTGACCGCCGGCGGTCTTAGGCATCGGGGGGATTTCTTTTTTAACTTTTGGATGCCCTTGACCCATATTTGTGTGTGAATAAAATAATATTTTGTTCCACACGATATGTAGGTCAGCCATGACTTAGGCGGATTTTTGCCTGAGTTCTGAGGACTCCTCAGGACTTAGAGCGAGATGCGACTAAGTGTTGGCTGTCCACACTGTGGTGGAACAAAATATTATTTGATGTTGACACATGAGTAAGGGTAGCAGGTATCCAAGAGTTAAAGTCCTAGGGGTAGGTGACCCCCCCAGCCCCCGGACGGCAAGTGAGCCCCCCCCCCCGAAATTTTTTTTTGGGATTTTGACCTTGACCAAAAATTTTTTGCTCCGGACGAAAACTGCGCCCCCCCCGAATTTTTTTTTGGGATTTTGACCTTGACCAAAAATTTTTTGCTCCGGACGAAAACTGCGCCCCCCCCCGAAATTTTTTTTTTTTGGGATTTTGACCTTGACCAAAAATTTTTTGCTCCAGACGAAAACTGCGTCCCCCACCCCGAGGGAGGTGGAGGTGGAGGCCTCTGGTACTTTTCCATTGACACGTCTGGGCATGTGTTTGCATAAGTAGATCCAGGTATTACGTAACAGACTTGTTTGTCCCCACCACATAGCGCGCTGGAATATTCCAATAGGTTGCGAGCTGTTTCATTCTGCTTACAGTATCGCTACGAGTAAGTTGAACATTTTCCTGCTCCGCGCCATGCCTCGCTTCAAGAATTATCCGCCTACCACCACTGCCGTCTCGACCTCCGCTTCATTGCCACCCGCTTTGCCTGCTGTTTGTACCTCTGCCTCAATGTCTTCCGCTTCGATGCCAAGCCTGTCACCACTGCCAACCTCTATCACCTCGGCGAAAAAAATTATTGTGGACTTGAGACCTGGATCTACAATTACCGAAGACACTTTGGTGAAAACAATTTTGACTGCTGTGACTGCGCTGACGACTGCGACGACGACAACAGTGACGAGTGTGCTGAGTGGAGCTAGGCCGAGTGTAATTTCTTTGGATTCCAGTTCTGATGAAGAAATTTTTGTGAGTCCAAAGAAGCCGCCATCACCGCCAACACCCGCATCCCCCACTGAAGAAATCCTTACATATTTCAAATCTTTCTTTGACCCAACCACTCCTGTCACTCCTATCACCCCTGTAACAAGTCCTGCTAAACCCAAACAAAAATGTATTTCCCTTCCATCCACATCTAAAGACACTCCTGTAACAAGTCCTGCTAAACCCAAACAAAAATTTATTTCCCTTCCATTGACATCTAAAGACCCTCAACTTGAAGTGGGGAAACCAAAAATTAAAGTAAGTATCCCATTGAATAAAATCAAGCCGGGTTTGCGTAAAACAATAAAGTCTAAAAAGGCGGCGGCACCGAAACGCCAGTGTACATTTGTTTGGAAAACTTTAGCGAAATTTAACCAGAAATGTGCCAGGTGGGCTGTTAGCGGTGAAGAGTTATGCCGCTATCATCTTCAACGTGACTCAGCTTCCACCCGGAACATAGTAAGGCCTTTTTCGCTAAACATTGCTCCTAAAACGCAAACAGAGATTCCTATGGTTCGTTATCGAAGGCTCTATCTTGGTGATAAATACTTTTTTCGAAAACACCTTAAAGTAAAGCCTCACATCTTTTTGATGAGGCATGAGGGCAAAAATGTTCATGTGAGAGTTGCTCCCCATTTAGTAAAAGAAAAATTTATGACCATGAGAGGGTATTTGATACGAACGGTGATCATGGGTCAACGTAGGACTGTGTGGCGTTTGCAGGAGTAAATGTAAACTTTTGACTTGACAAAAGTTTTGTTTTCCAAACATTCTTTTCCAAATTACCTTTTTCAAAATTATTTTTCCAAAATTTATTTCTTCACCCTCTTGAAATAAGGGAAAGGGGTATTATATAAATGAGCTATTAAAAAAAAAAAATAGTTCATTTATATAATATCTTAACCTGGGGATAATGTTTTCTTTTTATTTATAAATAAAAAATAAAAAAAAACATTATTCAGACACGTCCCAAACCAGTGTCCTGGATGGTGAAGAAAATTTATAACAAATTAATCTTATTAATCAAACAGATGTTTAGCATTATGGTGAAGCAGTACATGATTATGTGACAACCGGTTTCCCCCACTAGTGAAAGGTCACGTGACAACCAGTTTCCCCCCACTACTACTGAATCTCACTCAGTTCCTAGTGCTACTCACTTGGCTCATTCTGCTTTATTCCTTCATCCGAGCAGCACATTATGAGCGGAAACATGACTGAAGTGTCTTTTGAAGCGCCCAACAGAAAAGTTCACCCAGACCACAAGCGGGTAGTAAAAATTTTAGGACCCAATCCGTTTGCGGGGGACTTGGAGTTGGAGCGTTTACCATCAGGTCACGTCTATGCTCCGATGCTGTTGGACTACAAAAATAATTCTTCACCTGAACCACAGTCATCACCAAAACCTGGCCCATCCACTGAAGTTGAGCAAGAAAGTATATTAAGAAGTTTGTTGGTTAAGGACATGAGACAAAAAAAATAAAGAGAAGAAGCGGCTGGCGGACCAACAGCGAAATTACCAAGAGCGTTTGGCAATTTTCCGGCTACAACTGATCGTGCCAACAGTGAATTTTCGCTCCAGTAAGCTGGACACTCTAATAGGAGCTGCAAATTATATTCAGCAGCTGGAAAGAAAAATTAAATTTTTAGAAGGGTTTGAAAATAAAAAATCATATGGTTATGGGGGCCAACATTAAGAGATGTAAGTGTTGAAAATTATTTTATTTTGTACGACTTGGACTTGGACATGGACTATTTGTTTGGTATGTGGAAAAAACAGAGCGGGGGATAGAGCACTCTGTGATACTGGAATAACATATCACTTAGTGCTTTATCCCCCGCTCACAGGGTAATTTTATTTGACCTTGACCTTCTTAAAAGAAGTGGTGGTGGTAAGTTTAACCAGGTGTAGGGTATTGAGGAGGTTGATCAGTCTCAGTTCAGCGTAGCTAGGAGACGCACACCTCGAGATGGCTCCTTCCAGTCTTCTACAATTGTGTTTAATGAAATTTTCTGATGACACCGAATTGTTCAAGTATGTGGTGCATCAGTCTGGTGCACCACCAAAAATTAAAATTTTAGTTAAGGAGTTTGACTTTGAAAGAAATGGCTACACAAATTATTTTGCTTATGTTTTCAGAAACGAAAATATTAAATTCTGTAAAGACTGTGGTTTTGCTGCATGTGAGGACATGACAGAATTTATAGAAAGCGGTGGCTACATGATGATGACTGGAATTTCTAACATAAAAAGAGATGAAATACCGCAAGAAAGGTGTGATATTTGTGCGGCTTATTTACATGATTGGCATACATACAGCAGAAACCAGGTGGAGCCTAAGAGAAGCTTATTATTTCGTTGGCCAGGGGCAGTACCTAGGTTTTAGTTTAAAAAATAAAATCTTACTTATGATGTTGAATGTATGGTCTTGAAAAGTGGTGGGGGTAAAGTGATATAGGTGGTGGACATCAGCTGAGGAACATCACTCTCGCTAAATCCAAGGAAGAAGCATCATGGTAAGTCACTGCGTGGAGTTTGTGCTTTTGGAGGAGGACTTGGTAGAAATTGTGGAGCTAATAGAAGACACGACAAGGAAAGGGACTATTGAAAATGTGAGATGCGAGCCTCAGGATGAGAGATCGCAAAAAATTGTTGAAGCCTTTCTGTCTACCATGTTGACTGATCAAACAACAAATTTTGAGTTTGTAAAATATTTATTTGACAATCGGGTGAATGCCAAAATGGCTATATTTTTCAAAAAATAATTTTAATTTCAGAATGACTTGGACATGGTTTGTGAGTTTTAGTTTACGGACAAATGGTGGTGGGGGTAAATAATTTACATATCTATATAAAACTCTAGTTTGTTTGCAAAGGTGAAACATTCCACTAAGATGCCTCCACTGGACAACACTAATGTGCATTGCAGACAAATTTTCGAAATTTTACAAGACATACCAATTGAAATAACAAATGGGGAAGAGGAAGAAGAAAATGTTACAGAAGATGAAAGTGCAATGGAAGAATTGGATGAAGAAGAAAATAATTTAACAGATATTGACTTACACGCTTATGAAACATTGGACTCGTCTTCAGAAGAAGAAGAAATGGAAGATCAGAACACCCCTCAAGTTGGAGCAATATTGGACAGAATGTCGTTGTGTAAAAGACTTGTATTTTGTAGTAGAAGATTATTTTTGGAGAGTAGTGATGACGAGGATAGCAGTGATGAAGTTTCACCTTTGTAAATAACTTTTTGTAAATAATTTTTTGTTTTGCATTTTACAAAAATCCAAAAAAAATATAAAACTGTAAAAAAGAAGAAAAAAGAATATGAGCGGGGGATAGAGCAGCAGATGCTCTATCCTCCGCTCAAAATAATAATTTCCAATGGCCTTGACCCACTTTTGAGAATTGATTGTGGTGGGGGAGAGCATTAGTGGTGGGGGAAACGTCATATATACGGGTAGTCAAGCTTCAGTCTCATTTGGTAAGAAAGAGGGAACGCTGGATCGGAGGTGATGGTAAGATTGACTCAATAGCAAATACTTTAACACTGCAATATGTTAACAGGTTGTCAATGGTTAGGAAATATTTTTATTTTTTATACTCGCTAGTTTGTTTAAGCTTAAAATTTTAAATATATTTTGTTTTGGTCAAATGCTTTTGCCAGACTTCCTACACGCTAAGACTCATATAAAGTACAGGATTAAGCTGATCTCTCGGGGAAATACTATGTAGCCACCTCACACTGGTTATCGGAGTCGCATAGTATTTGTGATTTATACAACATAAAATATTTTCAATATGTTATATATCACCAATTCTTATTCGAGTCAGATAACCAATGTTAGGTAGCACATCAGTATTTCCCCGCGAGATCAGTCTTAATTCTGTACATTTTTTGAGTTTTGGCGTGTGGTAAGTTTGCCAAAAGCATTTGCTCAAACAAATATATTTAAAAGTTTTAATTTTAAACAATTTGGTATATGAAATTAAAAAATATTTAACTTTTGCGCCTGTTGATATATTATTGAAAGTATTTGTTAGAAAGTTGATCTTACTACCATCTCTTATCCAGTGTTCCCTCTTTTTTACCAGATTTAAGGTGGCCTTGACCTATATATTTGTCCTAAATAGCAAATTTTAAATAAATATATTACATTTTGTTCTGCGCATGCGCAGAACGGGTTTTTCCCAAGACCACCCCCCACCACCCGCTATAAAAGGAGGTAGGCCAAGAGCGTCTCTCATTCTTTGGTGAACTTTTGTAGAGGTAACATCTAAAGACGCTAGTGGTAAAAAGTGTTAAAATGCTTCTTTGCCATATTTGTGGGGAATTTTTCCCAGATGAAGACATTTTAGCTATACATCAAGAATTACATATGGAAGACCCGGCGAGTGAAACGGCTAACGAAATGGACATGGACTGGATTGATGACATTTTGGCTGAATTTAACCGCAACCTGGACAATTGGCAAAGTGAACTTCAACAGATTCAACGCAGAAGACCCAGTGTTATCCAATATGGAGGTGCTGGACCGTCAGGACTTAGAAGAGGAACTGTTGCGGAACCAGAAGAAGAAGAAGAAACGGACACTGATACAGATTTAGACACGGACATGGATTTGGATATAGAAACAGAACAAGGAGGAACCAGACACTTATACACAACTGCTTTTCCCGGACGCACGGTAATACATAACAAAATAAATAATGTGCAACTAGATTTAGAAAATTTTGTAACTGAGGCAAAATCATTGATTAGTGAAACTTTAACTGAAGAATTGGCAAGATTAAATTTTATTAAATTTGGTTTAGTGTTGGACGCAAAATTTAGTAAATCTGATGGTGAAACCACACTTCGAGGTTTCATAACAAAAAACCGTACTTTGATGTTTGCCTCGGATGTTAATAAAATTGTAGACGAATGTATTGAAGAATTGTTGACAAAAATGCAGGAGCATGAAGGGAGAGGGTCAGGTTGGATGTTTACATCCGTAGAGGGTTTAGATTTAAGAGTACATAAGCACGGTTACGGTATGAGGGGTAGTAGCTATATCCCTCTACCAAAAGCCATTGAGAAAACGAAAGCATGTATAAATGTACAAAATGTAGATAATGAATGTTTTAAGTATGCTATGTTATGTAAATATATTTTGCCAGAGCAGCACCCTTGTAGAGTAAGTGGACATTATGTAAATGTAAATAATAGGTATAATTTTGTAGGACTATCTTACCCTGTAAAAATTTCTGATATTTCTAAGTTTGAGAAAAACAATCCTGGTGTTAGTGTAAATATTTTTGGTTTGGATGATGCAAATAATGTGTACCCCTTAAGGGTGACTAAAACTGAACTTAGGAACCATACTGATTTGTTATTAATAACAAAAGGTGAAATTTCACACTATGTGTACATAAAAGATTTTGAAGCTTTAGTAGGTAAACAGTTATCCAAAATGAAATGTAAAAAAACAATTTGTAAAAGGTGCTTTTGCTTTGTAAATAAGGAGTTAAGAAGAGGAGGTGCTCAGTGGCTACAAGAACACCAAAGACTCTGTAATGAAAATTTTGAATGCAAAATTAGTTTGCCTGCACCTACTCGCTCTATTGTAAAATTTGAAAAGATTAGCCATCAATATAGGGTACCATTTGTAATTTGAGCCGCCTAGGTCACCATCATCAACTTCTTCAGCCTACTCCTCCAGATCATCCATGAAGACTCAAGCCAGTCCAAACTTGGAATATTTCTCCTGACTAATATTTATATTTTGTATCCTCATTGTACTTCAATATGCATATTTTTGTATTGTAATAAAGGAATGATAAAATAAAAAAAAAACCTATCTTGCTACAGTATTGTAGCAAGATAGATTTTTTTAAAACACAAATTGGATGACCTTGAACATGTTCTAACATGTTCAGGTTTTCCCCCACCACTTTTCCTATTGGATACCTGAGAGGCAGCACCAATGTGTTTCATTACATCTTCATCTTTCAAGCTGCAATCATGGATGTTCCACCACCAATATATGAGGCCGATGAAGCGGAAAGCCTGGGGAGGAGGAGATGCCAGCATGTGGATCTAGTGGAGATGATGGAAAGAAGGATGGAAGAAAGACGGATCAGGAAGGACCATATGCTAATTCAGAAAATTTTAAAATTAGATCTCTTCATAATCTTGGCCTTATTGATTGCAATCTTCTTCTACTTGGTCTACGCAGTTGTATACTGTCTAAGATGCATCGAGTGTACAGATAAAGCAGCCAAATTGCCGGTTTTCAACACTACTCTGTAAATAAAATTTTCTTTTTTAAAACTCCAAATAGTTGACCTTGAACATGTTTCAACCTGTCTAGTTGTATCAATTACCCCCACCACCACGATTCCAAAAGACTAATCCTACATGCAAGTCTGGCTTCATTTCCAACTCAGCTACGCTAAAGGTTACACTACACACAATGAAGTGGGAATTACTTGTTGACAGTATTCAATACCTAAAAGAAATCTATGAAAAATTGCACATGCGGCTTCTTCAAAATCCAGGGATGATAATAAAAATGAACTTGGAATACGACTGTCCACTCATCGACGACAGTATCGATGAAGCAGAAGGGGTAGTCCAAAATACACAAGGAACATGTTGCTGTGAAGAAAATTCTTCGACAACATCAAGCACAAGTCCGGACAGCACATATGGGGATGAAGGAGGATTTTTGTAATTTGTAAATAAAATTAAAAAAAAAATAATTTTTTTTTTAAACTTCAAATGGTTGACCTTGAACACGTTTGAACATGTTGAGCATTGTGGATAAAAAATATTTTTTTTTCTTATGCCTATTGCTGAATAACAAACTCAGTTGTATAGTTTGCAAAAAAAAAAAATTTTCAACTGGAATGAATTTTGGAAGTTTATAATTAATATTACAAGCATTGCAAGCAGCCCCTCTGTAATAACCAGTAAGGTGATCGTGATCATGGACTTTATGGTTGTCAAGAGTAAATTCTTTTTTACACAAATAACAATTAGTGGCATTGATATATTGAATTTCCTCCTCTTCATCAAGAGGTAACATTGGAATAATATTACTGTACACTTCTTCAACCTTACCAGCTATATAATACAAGTTATCTACAAAATGTTTAGCAGCATCCTCACCTCTGTACAAAATTGGGGTTGAACTTAAACCAAAATTTTTCAAATGTTCTTCTGACAGTGTGGATTTAACAAGCAAACAAAAACTGTTAGGTTTATGCAGCTGGTATTTAGTCCTACTGGTAATTTCCCCTTCTGGATTTTCTTGGGGTACCAGTGTGGACTCAAAGTCTGCATAAATTACAAATGGTACCCTATATTGATGGCTTATCTTTTACAATAGAGCGAGTAGGTGCAGGCAAACTAATTTTACATTCAAAATTTTCATTACAGAGTCTTTGGTGTTCTTGTAGCCATTCCGCACCTCCTCTCCTTACATCTTTTGACACAAAACAAAAACATCGCTTACAAATGGTCATCCTTAATTCATTTTTAGTCAGTTGATGTTTTACAAGTCTGTTAAAATTCTTTATATATACATAATGGGATATTTCACCTTTAGTTATTAATAACACATCAGTATGGTTCCTAAGTTCAGTTTTAGTTACCCTTAAGGGGTACACATTATTTGCATCATCCAAACCAAAAATATTTACACTAACACCAGGATTCTTCTTTTCAAATTTACAAATGTCTTTAACACTTACAGGATAAGACAGTCCTTGGAAGTTATATCTATTATTTATATTTACATAGTGTCTACTTACTCTACAAGGGTGCTGCTCTGGCAAAATATATTTACAAAGCATAGCATATTTAAAACATTCTTGATCTTGGTTCTGTACATTTATACATGCTTTCGTTTTCTCAATGGCTTTTGGTAGAGGGACGTAGCTGCTTCCTCTCATACCAAATCCGTGCTTATGCACTCTTAAATCTAAACCCTCTACGGATGTAAACATCCAACCTGACCCTCTCCCTTCATGCTCCTGCATTTTTGTCAACAATTCTTCAATACATTCGTCTACAATTTTATTTACATCCGAGGCAAACATCAAAGTACGGTTTTTTGTTATGAAACCTCGAAGTGTGGTTTCACCATCAGATTTACTAAATTTTGCGTCCAACACTAAACCAAATTTAATAACATTTAATCTTGCCAATTCTTTAGTTAAAGTTTCACTAATCAATGATTTTGCCTCGGTTACAAAATTTTCTAAATCTAGTTGCACATTATTTATTTTGTTATGTATTACCGTGCGTCCGGGAAAAGCAGTTGTGCGTAAGTGTCTGATTCCTCCTTGTTCTGTTTCTATATCTGAATCTATGTCCGTGTCTAAATCTGTATCAGTGTCCGTTTCTTCTTCTTCTTCTGGTTTCGCAACAGTTCCTCTTCTAAGTCCTGACGGTCCAGCACCTCCATATTGGATAACACTGGGTCTTCTGCGTTGAATCTGTTGAAGTTCACTTTGCCAATTGTCCAGGTTGCGGTTAAATTCAGCCAAAATGTCATCAATCCAGTCCATGTCCATTTCGTTAGCCGTTTCACTCGCCGGGTCTTCCATATGTAATTCTTGATGTATAGCTAAAATGTCTTCATCTGGGAAAAATTCCCCACAAATATGGCAAAGAAGCATTTTAACACTTTTTACCACTAGCGTCTTTAGATGTTACCTCTACAAAAGTTCACCAAAGAATGAGAGACGCTCTTGGCCGACCTCCTTTTATAGCGGGTGGTGGGGGGTGATCTTGGGAAAAACCCGTTCTGCGCATGCGCAGAACAAAATGTAATATATTTATTTAAAATTTGCTATTTAGGACAAATATATAGGTCAAGGCCACCTTAAATCTGGTAAAAAAGAGGGAACACTGGATAAGAGATGGTAGTAAGATCAACTTTCTAACAAATACTTTCAATAATATATCAACAGGCGCAAAAGTTAAATATTTTTTAATTTCATATACCAAATTGTTTAAAATTAAAACTTTTAAATATATTTGTTTGAGCAAATGCTTTTGGCAAACTTACCACACGCCAAAACTCAAAAAATGTACAGAATTAAGACTGATCTCGCGGGGAAATACTGATGTGCTACCTAACATTGGTTATCTGACTCGAATAAGAATTGGTGATATATAACATATTGAAAATATTTTATGTTGTATAAATCACAAATACTATGCGACTCCGATAACCAGTGTGAGGTGGCTACATAGTATTTCCCCGAGAGATCAGCTTAATCCTGTACTTTATATGAGTCTTAGCGTGTAGGAAGTCTGGCAAAAGCATTTGACCAAAACAAAATATATTTAAAATTTTAAGCTTAAACAAACTAGCGAGTATAAAAAATAAAAATATTTCCTAACCATTGACAACCTGTTAACATATTGCAGTGTTAAAGTATTTGCTATTGAGTCAATCTTACCATCACCTCCGATCCAGCGTTCCCTCTTTCTTACCAAATGAGACTGAAGCTTGACTACCCGTATATATGACGTTTCCCCCACCACTAATGCTCTCCCCCACCACAATCAATTCTCAAAAGTGGGTCAAGGCCATTGGAAATTATTATTTTGAGCGGAGGATAGAGCATCTGCTGCTCTATCCCCCGCTCATATTCTTTTTTCTTCTTTTTTACAGTTTTATATTTTTTTTGGATTTTTGTAAAATGCAAAACAAAAAATTATTTACAAAAAGTTATTTACAAAGGTGAAACTTCATCACTGCTATCCTCGTCATCACTACTCTCCAAAAATAATCTTCTACTACAAAATACAAGTCTTTTACACAACGACATTCTGTCCAATATTGCTCCAACTTGAGGGGTGTTCTGATCTTCCATTTCTTCTTCTTCTGAAGACGAGTCCAATGTTTCATAAGCGTGTAAGTCAATATCTGTTAAATTATTTTCTTCTTCATCCAATTCTTCCATTGCACTTTCATCTTCTGTAACATTTTCTTCTTCCTCTTCCCCATTTGTTATTTCAATTGGTATGTCTTGTAAAATTTCGAAAATTTGTCTGCAATGCACATTAGTGTTGTCCAGTGGAGGCATCTTAGTGGAATGTTTCACCTTTGCAAACAAACTAGAGTTTTATATAGATATGTAAATTATTTACCCCCACCACCATTTGTCCGTAAACTAAAACTCACAAACCATGTCCAAGTCATTCTGAAATTAAAATTATTTTTTGAAAAATATAGCCATTTTGGCATTCACCCGATTGTCAAATAAATATTTTACAAACTCAAAATTTGTTGTTTGATCAGTCAACATGGTAGACAGAAAGGCTTCAACAATTTTTTGCGATCTCTCATCCTGAGGCTCGCATCTCACATTTTCAATAGTCCCTTTCCTTGTCGTGTCTTCTATTAGCTCCACAATTTCTACCAAGTCCTCCTCCAAAAGCACAAACTCCACGCAGTGACTTACCATGATGCTTCTTCCTTGGATTTAGCGAGAGTGATGTTCCTCAGCTGATGTCCACCACCTATATCACTTTACCCCCACCACTTTTCAAGACCATACATTCAACATCATAAGTAAGATTTTATTTTTTAAACTAAAACCTAGGTACTGCCCCTGGCCAACGAAATAATAAGCTTCTCTTAGGCTCCACCTGGTTTCTGCTGTATGTATGCCAATCATGTAAATAAGCCGCACAAATATCACACCTTTCTTGCGGTATTTCATCTCTTTTTATGTTAGAAATTCCAGTCATCATCATGTAGCCACCGCTTTCTATAAATTCTGTCATGTCCTCACATGCAGCAAAACCACAGTCTTTACAGAATTTAATATTTTCGTTTCTGAAAACATAAGCAAAATAATTTGTGTAGCCATTTCTTTCAAAGTCAAACTCCTTAACTAAAATTTTAATTTTTGGTGGTGCACCAGACTGATGCACCACATACTTGAACAATTCGGTGTCATCAGAAATTTTCATTAAACACAATTGTAGAAGACTGGAAGGAGCCATCTCGAGGTGTGCGTCTCCTAGCTACGCTGAACTGAGACTGATCAACCTCCTCAATACCCTACACCTGGTTAAACTTACCACCACCACTTCTTTTAAGTAGGTCAAGGTCAAATAAAATTACCCTGTGAGCGGGGGATAAAGCACTAAGTGATATGTTATTCCAGTATCACAGAGTGCTCTATCCCCCGCTCTGTTTTTTCCACATACCAAACAAATAGTCCATGTCCAAGTCCAAGTCGTACAAAATAAAATAATTTTCAACACTTACATCTCTTAATGTTGGCCCCCATAACCATCTGATTTTTTATTTTCAAACCCTTCTAAAAATTTAATTTTTCTTTCCAGCTGCTGAATATAATTTGCAGCTCCTATTAGAGTGTCCAGCTTACTGGAGCGAAAATTCACTGTTGGCACGATCAGTTGTAGCCGGAAAATTGCCAAACGCTCTTGGTAATTTCGCTGTTGGTCCGCCAGCCGCTTCTTCTCTTTATTTTTTTTGTCTCATGTCCTTAACCAACAAACTTCTTAATATACTTTCTTGCTCAACTTCAGTGGATGGGCCAGGTTTTGGTGATGACTGTGGTTCAGGTGAAGAATTATTTTTGTAGTCCAACAGCATCGGAGCATAGACGTGACCTGATGGTAAACGCTCCAACTCCAAGTCCCCCGCAAACGGATTGGGTCCTAAAATTTTTACTACCCGCTTGTGGTCTGGGTGAACTTTTCTGTTGGGCGCTTCAAAAGACACTTCAGTCATGTTTCCGCTCATAATGTGCTGCTCGGATGAAGGAATAAAGCAGAATGAGCCAAGTGAGTAGCACTAGGAACTGAGTGAGATTCAGTAGTAGTGGGGGGAAACTGGTTGTCACGTGACCTTTCACTAGTGGGGGAAACCGGTTGTCACATAATCATGTACTGCTTCACCATAATGCTAAACATCTGTTTGGTTAATAAGATTAATTTGTTATAAATTTTCTTCACCATCCAGGACACTGGTTTGGGACGTGTCTGAATAATGTTTTTTTTATTTTTTATTTATAAATAAAAAGAAAACATTATCCCCAGGTTAAGATATTATATAAATGAACTATTTTTTTTTTTTTTTTTTTTTTTTTTTAATAGCTCATTTATATAATACCCCCCTCCCTTATTTCAAGAGGGTGAAGAAATAAATTTTGGAAAAATAATTTTAAAAAAGGTAATTTGGAAAAGAATGTTTGGAAAACAAAACTTTTGTCAAGTCAAAAGTTTACATTTACTCCTGCAAACGCCACACAGTCCTACGTTGACCCATGATCACCGTTCGTATCAAATACCCTCTCATGGTCATAAATTTTTCTTTTACTAAATGGGGAGCAACTCTCACATGAACATTTTTGCCCTCATGCCTCATCAAAAAGATGTGAGGCTTTACTTTAAGGTGTTTTCGAAAAAAGTATTTATCACCAAGATAGAGCCTTCGATAACGAACCATAGGAATCTCTGTTTGCGTTTTAGGAGCAAAGTTTAGCGAAAAAGGCCTTACTATGTTCCGGGTGGAAGCTGAGTCACGTTGAAGATGATAGCGGCATAACTCTTCACCGCTAACAGCCCACCTGGCACATTTCTGGTTAAATTTCGCTAAAGTTTTCCAAACAAATGTACACTGGCGTTTCGGTGCCGCCGCCTTTTTAGACTTTATTGTTTTACGCAAACCCGGCTTGATTTTATTCAATGGGATACTTACTTTAATTTTTGGTTGCTCCACTTCAAGTTGAGGGTCTTTAGATGTCAATGGAAGGGAAATAAATTTTTGTTTGGGTTTAGCAGGACTTGTTACAGGAGTGTCTTTAGATGTGGATGGAAGGGAAATACATTTTTGTTTGGGTTTAGCAGGACTTGTTACAGGGGTGATAGGAGTGACAGGAGTGGTTGGGTCAAAGAAAGATTTGCAATATGTAAGGATTTCTTCAGTGGGGGATGCGGGTGTTGGCGGTGATGGCGGCTTCTTTGGACTCACAAAAATTTCTTCATCAGAACTGGAATCCAAAGAAATTACACTCGGCCTAGCTCCACTCAGCACACTCGTCACTGTTGTCGTCGTCGCAGTCGTCAGCGCAGTCACAGCAGTCAAAATTGTTTTCACCAAAGTGTCTTCGGTAATTGTAGATCCAGGTCTCAAGTCCACAATAATTTTTTTCGCCGAGGTGATAGAGGTTGGCAGTGGTGACAGGCTTGGCATCGAAGCGGAAGACATTGAGGCAGAGGTACAAACAGCAGGCGAAGCGGGTGGCAATGAAGCGGAGGTCGAGACGGCAGTGGTGGTAGGCGGATAATTCTTGAAGCGAGGCATGGCGCGGAGCAGGAAAATGTTCAACTTACTCGTAGCGATACTGTAAGCAGAATGAAACAGCTCGCAACCTATTGGAATATTCCAGCGCGCTATGTGGTGGGGACAAACAAGTCTGTTACGTAATACCCGGATCTACTTATGCAAACACATGCCCAGACGTGTCAATGGAAAAGTACCAGAGGCCTCCACCTCCACCTCCCTCGGGGGGGGGGGGGCGCAGTTTTCGTCTGGAGCAAAAAATTTTTGGTCAAGGTCAAAATCCAAAAAAAAAAAATTCGGGGGGGGCGCAGTTTTCGTCTGGAGCAAAAAATTTTTGGTCAAGGTCAAAATCCAAAAAAAAAAAATTTCGGGGGGGGCTCACTTGCCGTCCGGGGCCCGGGGGGGGGGTCACCTACCCCTAGGACTTTAACTCTTGGATACCTGCTACCCTTACTCATGTGTCAACATCAAATAATATTTTGTTCCACCACAGTGTGGACAGCCAACACTTAGTCGCATCTCGCTCTAAGTCCTGAGGAGTCCTCAGAACTCAGGCAAAAATCCGCCTAAGTCATGGCTGACCTACATATCGTGTGGAACAAAATATTATTTTATTCACACACAAATATGGGTCAAGGGCATCCAAAAGTTAAAAAAGAAATCCCCCCGATGCCTAAGACCGCCGGCGGTCAGAGGCATCGGGGGGATCTCAACATTTAGGGGGAGGTGATTTACTCAAAAATTATTTATTTAATTTTGAGTTTCCTTAAGGGAAACATGCTACAATAATTTGGAAGAGGCCATGCTAACCATGACCGAGGATCCCGTCTTAACCAGTAGGTACTGACTTTTGCCTAGCACACCGGTCAGTGTCAGGATCCGACGCCTCGTGCTAAAGGATGCCAACCACCCATCTAGAGTGATGAGGTCCAGTAGCGCCCCTGACCGAAAGAGGCCTAAGGGTGGATCCCCAGGGGCCTACCCCCGGGCTCGTTAGGCGCCATGCTATTGTTGGTAACAAATAATTCTTGAGGTTCTGAACCTCGAAAAATTTTTATTTTACAGAGACTGTTAAGTTTCAAAAGCCTAACACTTAAGCTGCCAATTTACGGAGGAGTACCTCCAAGATGCGAATTTAGAAAAATTTCTACTTAGGGACAACCTGTGAAGATTAGTACAAAGAAATATTTTACAACACACAACACTTAGACTAAATAAATCCAACACCAAGACCTAGCAGAAGCAGCAAGCGCAAAATAAAATATTTCTTAACACTACACATGCCATGCCTTAGACTAAAAGAATTCCCAATATAATGCGGCGCCAACACTACATTGCGAATCCTGTAGGGCAGAGCTTCAACCACTCAGCTGAAGTGTTTGAAACCAACTGCGAGGAAGCAAAGCCTCAGAGAACCGAAGCTGAGCCGGTCAGGAGTGGGGGAACCGGATCTGGTTACGTAAACAGCCAGACCTCGACACGTACTTGTTTGCGGCATTGGACAATCTCCAAGAGCCACACCTGAATACATTACTAACCGGAACTCATTATACAACACATGTCAAGGTATGGCAACGCCTCGGGCTATGCCACCTCCTCCTCCCCCGGGGGGGGGGGGGGGGGGCGCACTTCTCGTCCGGAGCCAAGGGGGGGGGTGTCTTGGGACTTAGAATATTTTTGGTCCAGGACAGTTGTAGTATAGAATTATATTTTAGCTTGCCAAACTCAGCACAGCCGGCAGAGACGGTTACGTAATGCTTATATAACAGACTGGTTTCTTGGCCAGCTTGCCAACTGTAGCTCAACAGAAGGTAAGTCAGTTTATTGCAAGCCAACAAACACACCACACCTCGCCGCCGCGGGACTTTTCTGTGAGTAAATTTTTATTTTTCATTTTTATTAAACTTAGCAAAACAGAACCTAGCCTGTTTTGCACAAAATTAATTTTTGTTACACTTCTACAATTACGTTTACTTAACAAATTATTTTCCACTCATTATTTAATATTTTATTCCTTACTTGTTAAGACTTAGAAACTGAAATGTTGGAAGACTGTTTGATACAAAATTAATTTTTATTTAGCTATACAGGTCTCCTAATATTTTCATACACTTGTATTTTGCAGGTGTGGCTAAATATTTTTCGCTCACAATTTAATTTTATTCCACACAAGTGGATTTTGAACTTTACTACAAAACTGATCCATACCCGTCTCCTACAAAATTATTTTTCATTTGGCTCTACCTCTTTTAGTCTTACATTAAATATTTCTTGGAGTTAAAAATTTCACACAAGTCTCTCGGTTAATTTTTCTGCACAGTACGTGTTACTCCTTGGACAGTTCCCAGCAAACTGTTTCTACACTTGTCAACAACAGTCCGCATTACCCCCTCCACTACTCATTCCCCCACTATAGCCCTGTTCCCCCACTACTTCCAGCTAAGGTACAACACTGGACTAAGTGTTTCAGTTTTATCCAAACCTTACTGTGAGACACATCTATGGCTGAAACTTTGCGAGAAAAATTATTAAGAGTAAAATTTTTGCTGGCCAAGCAAAATAATTCTGTTAAGGTGTCCAAGACTTCCACTTTAACAAAAATGAAACGTTGCTTCAAAAATAATCCAAAATTTTACTCAAGGGACACAAATATCACTATGGATGATAAAATGTTTCACAAACTTTCAGACGAGCTAACTTTTGCCAGTAAGGTTACGTTGGTGACTCCAATTCCCGACCAAGTTCCAACATCACCTGAGAAAGAATAAAAAATAAATATTTCTCAGGAAATATTTCCAATCCGAGTTACGAAGGTCCGGTAAAGGACCGGCTGGGACGAGTTGTTTGTAAGAAAATAAATTTTTCTTCCTTCTGACCACTTTACCCCCACCACCTCCTTATCCCCACCACTTGGCCGGGTACCTGGGGAACCGCCTGCGCCCAAGTCAGTACGTCTTCGGACGCGGTGCTGTTCGGATCGCTTGTCGTTTGTCGCAATGTCGGGTGTTTGAAGAAATTATTCTTCGGCTCTCAGTCTCTCGGTGGGTAAGTAAAATATAAAAAATTATTTTTTTTTTTCAAGTGGGGCTGCTGGGACGGGTCAATGACCCCTGACTGATATATTAGGTCAAGAGTCTGATCGCTAGGGAATAAAAAAAAATATTTTTTTTGCACTTTTGTGGTTCCTCGAGAAATTTCAATTTCTCAACAAAATTTGAGGAATCGCAAAAGTGCAAAAAAATTTTTTTTTGTATTCTTGCGTGACCTTGACCTAATTAACGTCAGTTACGTCATCATGATGACGTCAGCGGTAATGACGTCACCATGACGTCATAGGTGTGACGTCATGTGACGTCATATGACATCATTAGTGACGTCATTCGTGACGTCATTGATGACGTCATCACTGCTGACGTCATCGTGATGACGTCATGGCCCAGACCCTACAATTTTACACTACTTCGGTTAACCTGGTACTATATTTTATAGAAGTCGTTAAAGTTAAAAAGAAACGTGCCGAGTAAAAATAAGATCTTACTTAGCAAAGTAAAATATAATCTATATATATAATTCTGTAAGCGATATTTCTTGAGCAAAATTGTGAGCGTCATACAGATCGCAGAAAGATGGGAGGGGTCTCAAATTAAAGGTCTCGGTCCCATGCACGAGGGAAAACTATCGGCGTGTCCATAATGTTAACAGGAAATGAGAAATCATGTAAAACGTCCTCCATAAGAATAGCATGGGGATTTAAAAAAAACGTCTGCTCTGTATACATTAAAACATGTGTTATGGTTTAATTTCTAAATGAGACACAGATGATAACATTGAGTGAAGATAACAAAATAATTCACACCAAGAGAAGCAATCTATATATATAATTCTGTAAGCGAAATTTCTTGGACAAAATTGTGAGCATTTTACAAATTGCAGGAAGATGGTAGGAGTCTCAAATTAAAGGTTTCGGTCCAATAAAGTATCCATAATGTTACAAGGAAATGAGAAATATAGTAAAACGTATTCCTTAAGAATAGCATGGGGATTCGAAAAATGTCTTCTTTGTGTACATTGAAACATATGTTTTGGTTTTATTTTAAAACGATAGACAGATGATAAAATTGAGTAAAGAACTATTCATAGCCAAATGACAAAAATTAACCCTCGAGTGGTAATCCTATAATAAGACGTTTTGTTGCTTTGAGCGACTAAAAATTCTAATAGAAGAGTTACCTTACATACTATTACAAATTGACTGCTGATTTTACTGTTATTTAAATTGTAAAAAAAAAAAAAAAAAAAAAAAAAAAAACTGAGCGTGTATGCAAATCATAAAATGCTTTCTGATCATTGATAGAGATGCAATGGGCAATGAATTGTGGTTTGAGAAACACCTACATTATTTCCATTGTTTTGGTTTTATTTGAAGACTAAAAGTTTCAAATGAGCATATTGAATGACGGTGACACATTAATTGATACTTAAAGTGTATCAGTCAGTGAAGTTTTGGAATTCTGTTAGCTGAATTTTCCGAGAAATCTTTTACTCATTTCATAGATTGTAGGATAATAGAAGACGAGTTAAAATCTAAGACGTTTGTCCTACATACTAGAGGAAAATGCAGCAGGTAAAAACCTTTACAACAAAATGGGAAATATGTAAGAATAATTATTTTCTGAAAGGTTCTCCTTAAAGATTCTCCATGTAGTGATTTAAAAAAAAAAATCTGCTTTGTTTACACAAAATCAAGAGTTTTGATTAGGAGGGATGAATATTCACAGCAAGTGAAGATGTACTTTGAGGTGCTGTGTTTAAATTTTGTGACTAAAAAAAAAACAAAAAAAACAATAACAAAAACAATAAACTGACAGGAGCTAAAGCCGTTTTTCTATGTTATATTAAAAAGTCGTCACAGCTCAATTAAGGGACTACGATTTCTTTCAAAACTTATTTTCCATAGATCGATATGAGTTTAACGACAGACAAAATAGAGCATTTACAAACGGGTGACATAATAGTACAGGATTGATAAGAGTACTTGGGGGCGAATGGTCTGTTCAATCGGCATTCTTAAAATATTATGTAACGCAAATTAAAATTAAATTTTCTGGAAACCTACGTTGTGGAAGAAATGGTAATACGATATGGTTCATGCTATTTTAATTTTATGATTAGGGGCTTTTGCCCCTATGAGCCACTAGTTATAATAAATTACTCAACTAAATTAAAATACTAATGCGAGCTAAAGTTTAATTGCACACAACCATCGAAGTAAAAAACAAATAATTTGTGATTAGACCATGTGTCAACAGGTGTGACGGGTCGAATCGATTGGCATTTTATAAAAAAATTTCACATTTATAAAAAAAATTTAACTTACATCAATGTTGGAAGACACTCTTGTATTTAAATCAGGAAGCCATGTGAAGGAAGAAACATTATGTGTTTCCTCAAATATATTCTGTTCACAAGTAACACTTTCTTTTCCCACCAAAGACGTGTAAAACTCACTTATCAAAATATGCAGAGATGTGTTTGTCCAACCAACGTTTTCTAGACAAGTTGTAAAATAAATGTTATCCTTTAATTATGATAATGGCGGAGGCGCAGCGCCCCGGGCGGCCAGTCCAGTGTGCCGAGTTCTCAACACGCTCGGCGTCGCGCCGCTAATTAGGCCAAGTGCTAATTGGCTGCCGGCAGTCGGAAATCGCCACCAACATTGTTCGCTGCCAATTTGTTTGCGATGCATCAATATATTTCAGCACCTGTTTTGAATTTATTGAAGCTACTTCATAATTTACGAGTATTTTATAATTGTACAATGAACAATCTTTACACTGGTCTTCAATTCACTGTAAATTATAAAACAATCAATAAGATATAATTTTTAATTTCACAAAGCCTTAGGTATTACAGTTTCCTTTAAAGCGAAATAAAGATGATTCTTTTCGACAAAGGCATATCGGAAGTTTGAAATTTAACATTAGTTTTATGGGAATAAAAACTTAAGACGTTCGTTACTGCAGACTCTTGACGCGTTTAAAAGTCATCTGGTAACATTTTACTCAGAAACCTGGTTGGCTTCAATACTCAATTGGTATCAGGAGTAAAGTGTTTTTCCTATAAAAAATAAAAATCCCCAAGCTAAAAATTAATTTTAAATTAATTTATATACTTTTGTTCATTTTAGTGAAACATGTTTTTCAAAAGCATTTGTTTTGTATTAATTGGAACTTCTCAGCACTTACACAGTTTTGGGTATCTTAATGTAGGGTATAGCTCTAAAAAATCTACAGCTGTCTTTCATAGACCACAGCTAATTTCAGTAATATCATTGACTACAGAACGACTCTATAGAAGCAATCAAGGGTAATATGAAAGCTGTTGATATGGAAACTGTGAAATACCATACATAGTTGGTAGATTGAGTGAGTTAATTTAATTGGATTGATCATGCACGACAGCGGCGGTAGCGGAGGTGTAGTCAGAAGTAACGCGGACGGACACTGGACTCCCAACAAGGCGATGGAATGAGGACAACTAATTGGTCTCAAGGTGGGGTCCGGGTGAAGAATAACCTGGATGATAACATACTACACGTTAGCTTGATAAGTTTTAAAATATTTCACTGATTCAATTTTAATCTTAGAATTTCCAACTGCAAAGTTTTGTTTTGGCAAAATTACGAGCTTTTCTTTGATAAAAATGTCAATATAATTTTTTTTTTACCTTTGACTTTTGTATAAAAACCTCTTTCAAAGAAATTGAAAGAGAGTTTATTTTGTATGTTTATGTTATTTGAATTAATTATACGTTGCTGTAAAGATTACTAAAAATGAAATATAATAGTAGTCTATGTTTACTAAAACAAGCTTATGATTAAAATTATCAAATACGACAGTTAAATTCATTTTTACGGAACCCTATTAAACCACTTGATTTTTTAAAACAAATATGCTGTAAGTCTATAGACAAATAAATTCAGTAAACTCATTGTTTTTTTTTAAATAAAAACACGTGGTTATAAAATATGTTGGAATTATTATAGAATAATGATTCAACATACTTATTTACTTATTCTTGCCTATAATCATATTTCATGGATTATAGGCATATTTATTGACCGGAAGAAAATTATCGTCCATTATGTTCAAGTTACAAACACAATCAAAGCAATCCAAAAGCTAGTTATACTGTCCACACAATCGCCATTTAGTCCCGGTTTCACCCGACAATACGAGCGCCGCACACAACTGCAGCACATAATGGCAACGCGCGCACAACACAACGCGGCACGCGGCACAATAGCACATGATGTGGGGCAAGGCCATCGGTGGTGGATAACGTCCGAGGTGTCTGATGAACAGCAGATCGTCATGGAGTAGGCTATACGTAACGCAGAGAAACTGCCACTGTGAAAATATCCTGTTGGATGAACTGTTATCATTTAAACCGCCCTTTCTAGAAAACATAACTGTCAATAAAAACTTATAAATTAAGTAAAGTAGGGCCTATTGCTTTAACATTCCTTCCTATTCAACAAATTCTGCCATGGAATATCATACGACAAATAATATTTGAACTAGCAGTTAACCATTCAATCGTTAAAAATCATTTTTGAACATGATATATTTTGCGAACACCTATTATTTCACCTTGATCAACAATCACGTTGTTTTTACAAAAAAAAATCCTGTTACGAAATTTTGTTTTATTGTTTACAGAAATTGAAACAAAAGATAAAAAAATTTGGGTATAAATCAACTCAAAAACTTAAAATTGAATAAACTGCCATTTGCTACGATTACTTTTTATCCTACTAAAATGGAAAAATCTTTATTTATAATTATAATAGTCAAAATTATTTAAGAAGGCTTATTCATATTTTTTTCATATTTACCACAGAAAACGTTTTAGTCCTAAGTTATAACTTATTAATGAAGTTCAGCAATACGATTACCTTCCAAAAGTGGTAACTGATAAGCTTTACGATTAAAACCAAAATTAATGTTAACTTATTATTACAGAGGTATATTAAAAAATATTTGAAACATTATTAAGTTTTTAAGTTGTTACTTTTAGTTCTGTTAAAAAATTGACATTTAGCTCATAGAAGTAAAGGAAGTATATTTACGAATTGAAATTGAAATTAATACCTTTCACGATTATCCAAATAGATCCAGGAACATGCTCTCTGTAGTTGTAGCTGGACATTCTTCTGGAAGTTGTGAGAAAAGACCTAGTTACACAGTGTATTTTGTTTAAATAATATTTAACGAAATACTATCCAGATATTAACAGAGTCATCGGCTGGACACCGTGGAGGGAGGACCTCAACAACTGACTCTCGCTTATGCCACGTTCGCGCTCATCTCCGCCTGTCACCCGCTCTCGTGCAAGACACCTAGCGTCGCCGTCAACCCCTGGGACACCTAGACGGCTGTCTCCCCCTACCACGCCAGGACCTCTGACTGCCGAACGCCGGCGTCAGGAACTTCAAGCGGCATACCCGGGCAACCCCACCGCTAACCTGCCGTCCAGAAGATTGCTCTTCGGCCAGCCGGTATCTTCACCCCGAAGAAGCCCTCACCGCTCCCGTTCGCCCTCTCGCCTCCGCTCTCCGCAGCAGGGCCCCTCGGGTCTGCAACCACTGGTCACTCCTTCCCGACGTCGCCGCTGCCACCGACCGATGTCCAGGTCTTCTTCTAGGGCGTCGCAGCGCTCCACGGGTTCTCGCCACGAGCGTTCCCCCTCCAGGTCACCTTGCCAACGTCATCGCGCTCCCTCTCCGGAACAAGTCCAACAGCAGTTAACCCAGATGACCCAGGCTATAACACTGCTCGCGCAAGTTCAAGCTCAGCAGGCGGCAGCACACCAGGCGCCGCCCGTGGCGAACCCGCTTCAGCCCATGTTTCCGGCCGAGCCCCCAGGTCCCGTCGGCCCTCCGCCTGACCCAGCCTTTGACTGGGCCCGACTCCGGCAGCCTCCGTCAACAACCTTCCCGGCCGTAACGGAAGGACAGATCCAACTCTTGGCAGCCGGACTTCTGGCGAAGCTCCCCCTCCTCACCGGTCGAGATCACCACGACGTAGCGTTCGTGTTGAACGCTGCTTCCAACTATCCGGCTCTGGACGCCTTCTCACGAAATGTTATATACCAGCGTCTCAATCTGCTTTATATTGCAACTCATCATGGCTGGGGAAATGCAATACAAGCGTCGGCGGCCCCCTCGGCCACTGCGGCAGTCTTCCCACCAGGCTTTCAGCCTACTCCTCAGCCTGCCTACCGCCCTCGGACTTACGGCCGCCAACCCCAGCAGCAGGACCAGCCGCAGCAACAACGCCAGCAGCGTAACCGCCGCAACCGTCGCGCTCCGGCAGCCCCAGCAGCTCAGGGTAACAACAACTGATACAACCTTGCTTAGTTGTAGGTTTTAATTGTCTGACTTGTTCTTTCATTGTTTCTCTTTGTTCACATGTTCTTTTAAAGTTTGACTCTTGTTCTTAAAAAACGGGTTTTTCCCTCTGCTAGGTTAGAATTGTGCCTACCGGCCGCGCGCCACCTTGGGCGTTCTTTTATTGTATTCCTTATTTAATAAATGGTACTGACGGCTCACTCCCCTTCTGGGAGGGGTCGCCGAGGCCTCCTTTGCCTCCACTCGTCCTCGCGGTGCTGCCGCACTCGTACGACGTACTCTACCCCGTCTTCGGACCTCGTGGAGTGCGCCGTGCGGGTGCGGCAGTCATCGGCTGGACACCGTGGAGGGAGGTCCTCCCTCCACGGTGTCCAGCCGATTACTGCCGCACCCGCACGGCGCACTCCACGAGGTCCGAAGACGGGGTAGAGTACGTCGTACGAGTGCGGCAGCACCGCGAGGACGAGTGGAGGCAAAGGAGGCCTCGGCGACCCCTCCCAGAAGAGGAGTGAGCCGTCAGTAACATTTATTAAATAAGGAATACAATAAAAGAACGCCCAAGGTGGCGCGCGGCCGGTAGGCACAATTCTAACCTAGCAGAGGGAAAAACCGGTTTTTTTTAAGAACAAGAGTCAAACTTTAAAAGAACATGTGAACAAAGAGAAACAATGAAAGAACAAGTCAGACAATTAAAACCTACAACTAAGCAAGGTTGTATCAGTTGTTGTTACCCTGAGCTGCTGGGGCTGCCGGAGCGCGACGGTTGCGGCGGTTACGCTGCTGGCGTTGTTGCTGCGGCTGGTCCTGCTGCTGGGGTTGGCGGCCGTAAGTCCGAGGGCGGTAGGCAGGCTGAGGAGTAGGCTGAAAGCCTGGTGGGAAGACTGCCGCAGTGGCCGAGGGGGCCGCCGACGCTTGTATTGCATTTCCCCAGCCATGATGAGTTGCAATATAAAGCAGATTGAGACGCTGGTATATAACATTTCGTGAGAAGGCGTCCAGAGCCGGATAGTTGGAAGCAGCGTTCAACACGAACGCTACGTCGTGGTGATCTCGACCGGTGAGGAGGGGGAGCTTCGCCAGAAGTCCGGCTGCCAAGAGTTGGATCTGTCCTTCCGTTACGGCCGGGAAGGTTGTTGACGGAGGCTGCCGGAGTCGGGCCCAGTCAAAGGCTGGGTCAGGCGGAGGGCCGACGGGACCTGGGGGCTCGGCCGGAAACATGGGCTGAAGCGGGTTCGCCACGGGCGGCGCCTGGTGTGCTGCCGCCTGCTGAGCTTGAACTTGCGCGAGCAGTGTTATAGCCTGGGTCATCTGGGTTAACTGCTGTTGGAATTGTTCCGGAGAGGGAGCGCGATGACGTCGGCAAGGTGACCTGGAGGGGGAACGCTCGTGGCGAGAACCCGTGGAGCGCTGCGACGCCCTAGAAGAAGACCTGGACATCGGTCGGTGGCAGCGGCGACGTCGGGAAGGAGTGACCAGTGGTTGCAGACCCGAGGGGCCCTGCTGCGGAGAGCGGAGGCGAGAGGGCGAACGGGAGCGGTGAGGGCTTCTTCGGGGTGAAGATACCGGCTGGCCGAAGAGCAATCTTCTGGACGGCAGGTTAGCGGTGGGGTTGCCCGGGTATGCCGCTTGAAGTTCCTGACGCCGGCGTTCGGCAGTCAGAGGTCCTGGCGTGGTAGGGGGAGACAGCCGTCTAGGTGTCCCAGGGGTTGACGGCGACGCTAGGTGTCTTGCACGAGAGCGGGTGACAGGCGGAGATGAGCGCGAACGTGGCATAAGCGAGAGTCAGTTGTTGAGGTCCTCCCTCCACGGTGTCCAGCCGATGACTGCCGCACCCGCACGGCGCACTCCACGACGTCCGAAGACGGGGTAGAGTACGTCGTACGAGTGCGGCAGCACCGCGAGGACGAGTGGAGGCAAAGGAGGCCTCGGCGACCCCTCCCAGAAGGGGAGTGAGCCGTCAGTACCATTTATTAAATAAGGAATACAATAAAAGAACCCCCAAGGTGGCGCGCGGCCGGTAGGCACAATTCTAACCTAGCAGAGGGAAAAACCCGTTTTTTAAGAACAAGAGTTAAACTTTAAAAGAACATGTGAACAAAGAGAAACAATGAAAGAACAAGTCAGACAATTAAAACCTACAACTAAGCAAGGTTGTATCAGTTGTTGTTACCCTGAGCTGCTGGGGCTGCCGGAGCGCGACGGTTGCGGCGGTTACGCTGCTGGCGTTGTTGCTGCGGCTGGTCCTGCTGCTGGGGTTGGCGGCCGTAAGTCCGAGGGCGGTAGGCAGGCTGAGGAGTAGGCTGAAAGCCTGGTGGGAAGACTGCCGCAGTGGCCGAGGGGGCCGCCGACGCTTGTATTGCATTTCCCCAGCCATGATGAGTTGCAATATAAAGCAGATTGAGACGCTGGTATATAACATTTCGTGAGAAGGCGTCCAGAGCCGGATAGTTGGAAGCAGCGTTCAACACGAACGCTACGTCGTGGTGATCTCGACCGGTGAGGAGGGGGAGCTTCGCCAGAAGTCCGGCTGCCAAGAGTTGGATCTGTCCTTCCGTTACGGCCGGGAAGGTTGTTGACGGAGGCTGCCGGAGTCGGGCCCAGTCAAAGGCTGGGTCAGGCGGAGGGCCGACGGGACCTGGGGGCTCGGCCGGAAACATGGGCTGAAGCGGGTTCGCCACGGGCGGCGCCTGGTGTGCTGCCGCCTGCTGAGCTTGAACTTGCGCGAGCAGTGTTATAGCCTGGGTCATCTGGGTTAACTGCTGTTGGAATTGTTCCGGAGAGGGAGCGCGATGACGTCGGCAAGGTGACCTGGAGGGGGAACGCTCGTGGCGAGAACCCGTGGAGCGCTGCGACGCCCTAGAAGAAGACCTGGACATCGGTCGGTGGCAGCGGCGACGTCGGGAAGGAGTGACCAGTGGTTGCAGACCCAAGGGGCCCTGCTGCGGAGAGCGGAGGCGAGAGGGCGAACGGGAGCGGTGAAGGCTTCTTCGGGGTGAAGATACCGGCTGGCCGAAGAGCAATCTTCTGGACGGCAGGTTAGCGGTGGGGTTGCCCGGGTATGCCGCTTGAAGTTCCTGACGCCGGCGTTCGGCAGTCAGAGGTCCTGGCGTGGTAGGGGGAGACAGCCGTCTAGGTGTCCCAGGGGTTGACGGCGACGCTAGGTGTCTTGCACGAGAGCGGGTGACAGGCGGAGATGAGCGCGAACGTGGCATAAGCGAGAGTCAGTTAGTATAAGTCAGTTAGTCCAGAGATAGACTAGATAATAATTTAACTCGGGTAAAAACAGTTAAAATGTATTTAACTTTGAGATAGAGCTGCTGGTCACACTAATGAAATATGTTTGAATATAATTTCATTTTTTTAGTTAATATTTAAGTGTATTTGCCAACTCTGAAGTGTTCGTTGTAGTTTCGAGGAAAATTTCATAAGTATTATTTCAATGGTTATATTCTTAAGTTGATTGGATTCTACAAAAGGCCTTATTTCTTGAATCCATCTTTATTTCCACTTGATGATATCCATTCTTGTTCCCCCTTTTGAACTCATGTCTTTATCAAAATAAAATATTGTTATATAGATTTATCAAGGACATACATAAATATTATCATGATTATTTTCCTTTATAATCTCTTTATCAATTTTCTAATGATTTTGTCCGTTTATGGCCTTCTGAAAAATAAAACTTGGATTCCAATTATATAATGATTAAATAATATTTAATGTATATAATAATTAACATTAAAGTAATAACTATAATGAAAGTAATCCTTGTTAATCTTAATAACCACAGTAATCGTTATTAAAGTAATTATTTATAAAGAAGTTACCAATTTCTTAAAGCTTTATTATAGTTATTATTTACAAAAATCAAGTATGAATCATTTACCATAAGTGCAATTAAACCGATTTCTTATTAAATGCTGGGTAGCCACGTGATCATCAATTAATTATAATAACAAACTAAGAGACCTATTATAAAAATGTAACTTCATTATTTTGTAGTAATGTCTATTTTCAGAGTAAAATCAGATGAAAACTACAGCCGGAAGGAAGTGCTAACCACAAAACAACCAACGTGCGCGACCGCAATGTGTTCATTTCATGGTACACTGGCGTTTGTGCGGTTCTGGCAAAACAAAGCACCCGGTAGCGGGGTTCTGTTCGGGTTCTAAGTATGGTAAAATGGCAAATGCATGCTCGCTTTCCGTTAAAAATTGGTAAACGATGTAGCTAATTAACTTTTATCAGATGATGAATATATTTTCGTGTCTGATCATCACGCTTAAGAGTCATCTTCACCCCTGGGCCAGTAGCGCATTGTTGCGTAGTCTGCCATGTTAACCATACGACTTTCATGCAAAACATGGTACCTTATTCCCCTGTTTCGGACGCCGTTTTTCAACCGATTTTCTTTATACTTGGTAAGTATTAGTTCAATAGTTATATTTAGTCCCTCATACCTCAACATTTCGAAAAGTTAAAATTATTACTCTCTGTGACGTAGCAATAATGGACCTCGTGTAACTAGGTTTTCCTTATTTTAAAGATGTTTTTGTACTTATACCATTAATATTTACTCATATATCATGTATGAGGTACCTAGCTCTAACCTTAATCTACAATTAAACATAAATTTTATCAATAAATATCCAAAAACACCGTCCGACACAGGGGAGTACGAAGGCATGTTTTTGGTGTTTTACAAGGGTGAATATTACTCTTAAAATATGCACATTATTCGATTAAACATCGAAAGTGTAAATTTACTCAACAGACTTCAGAATAAAGAGTCCCAAAGCTAATGAAGCGATTTGGGTTTTGGAGCGATGCGATACCCAAACAAAGATAAGTTGTAATTAACCCTGGAGGTCTTCGACCCTGATTTGTTTCACAAAGGCGATGATCCAGCTCGTGTTTATGTGCTTTCAACACTTCAGATATAAACAGATCGATAACACAAACAGCGGACTATCGCCACTTAATGACTCGTCGCCTGGTTCTCGGCCAGATTTCAGTGTTTTGTTTATAATCATTCTTTTGTTTTTTTGTACTCTATATATCATTCTGAAAACATATTCAGTAAAATTTCTGGAGTGAGATGTTACAATTCAGAGAACTCCTTATGTCACATCTTTGCGGAAAAATGGAACACAGTTTGAGTTTTGATCATATTAAGAGCAACTGATTTCGAAACGAAATTTTTCTTTTCGGTTCAACTTATTTATTATTTGTGAAAAAAAAACTATTTATTTAAACATTTTTGAACAATAAAAGATTAATTTTTAATTTTTTATGAAACATTTATGATCCTTGAACGAAGAAACGTACGTTAAAAGTTAGTTTAAAAGATGTAAAAATGTCTTTAGTACAAGTTATTATTATGGAATAAGTGAGTTAATGCGATTACCGTCTTGGGTAAATACAAATACTCCCGTCGCAGCAGACCTGCGTACTCAGCGAATTTCCACCGGAATTTTATATTTCCCCCCACGTATACATCATGGGAATGAGGATGAAGGTTTGCTTCCATGGGGGTGTTGAAAGAAAATAGACGATAATTCCTTCCCATTGCAGGTACATGATAAGTCGTATGAAATTCTGGTTTTTGTTATTTACCCCATAAACCCCATGGAGGGTGAATATGTAGGTTTGCCGCCATATGGGAGCTGTAAGCAAATATAAAACTTAATAAAAAAAAATTATATTAACTAATTTTATTTAAATTCCTTTTAAATAAATTTAAAAAACACAAAAAAACATTAAACATATATGAACTTAACATACTGTTTAAAATAGGCTAAATATTGCTAATTTAGGCCTAGCCTGATGTAATTGATGGACAAACAATTCTAAGCTATAGATTCCTAAAGAGTAGATGAGGTTTTTTAGTGGGTATATACCCGTTTTTTTTAGAGGAGTCCCATACTAAAGGCTCTCACCCTGTGTGCGTAATGCATTCAAACGAAAAAATCCTAAGTCGTTTGTTTAAAACTAAGGATAAGGTGAAAATAAATTTATTAGAAGATAAACGATCCCAGTTAAAATTAATTCTTCCGTTGAATTAAACAATTTAATTATCAATAATGTTCTATTGCACGTGATTCAGCGGCAACGCGACGTCATTAATATCAATACTGTACTATCCGAGAATAAACCATTTACCTAAATTTAAATAACATCTGGGTCAAGCATAAACCAGGCCACCCAGAAATTTCAAAGCAAGAAGCTAATTAATTCAATTTACATTTCAACAATTTTAATTAATGAAAATAATAATCCAGTTCAACGATAACTGAACACTAATTAATTATGTAACATAATTATTTCTAAACATTAAGGAGACCAAGCAATATATAAGTTAATAAAATAGTTTATAGTTTATACAATGTTTAAAAAACGATATATTTTCTTAACAATTCTAAATTCCTTACTCAATTTAAGGTATAAATAAACATACCGGCATTGTTGCGGGGCAAAAGAAGTTTCTATCAAAATTGTACTTTCTTTCAAAGAAGAGGAACCTACATGCTTTTAAAATACGAATTTTGCCCTACATATAACGTAGCTATAGATAGTGTCACCCGATATTTTTTAAGCCAACCCAGGACATTTTTGCCATACTGTTGACATATTCCCTGATGCTCTTAACCCTACCCCTACCTAAACACCTGTAAAAAATCATATTTAAAAAATATGTTGTTGAGCCATACAGCACATATTATGCTATATATTGTGTGAATCAGCCAGTTTAAGTAGCTACTAGTGTACATGTTGCTAGAAATCGAGCTATTCGCTTTCTATGCTGATAAAAAATTTCTTTATACTACAACTACTTTCTACTATTGGCTGGGTAGCTGAGTGGTTATAGTGTTCGCCTTTGAATCTAAAGGTTGCCGGTTCGATCCTGAGAAAAGTCAGTATCTTTTTAAAGGTTCGAATCCGGATCCAGTTGCCATTTGTCATTGGGCTATTAATAAATGATGCTTTCTAACAACTGGTCGATGTTAGATAGTAACAAGACTGGGGTTTGGACCGTTCCCCGTCAAAACGTTAAAAAAATGCCACTGGCGTAGACAAACAAACAGAGAAATTTTCATTTTCAATAACAACTATTTTTTTTTTTTTTGCCTGCATACATACACTTTGTCATTTTTACCAAAATGACCATGGTATTTTGCGTAGTTTGAAATGCCTACATACAGTCGCTTACGGGCCGAAGCCCCTAGTCAGCTACCTTTACATATTATTTGTTTCAATTTGAAACAAATAGTAAGAATTTGACTCTTGCTGAATGCCATTGTTTCACCTAATAATTCTATGTAATAATTTACTTACTTTAGAATTTTACTTTAGAAAAAACTTCAGGCTCAAAAACTTTACTTTAGAAAAAACCCTATCCAATGACACAATAATCATTAAAATCTGTTGAAAACTGTTGGAGGAGTTCCTTGTACAAAAAACCTTGTCGCGTATTAAATATGTATAGATGGATACCGATATATTGAGTTGAGTACAATATGATAGATTCAAACAAATTTACCCGAAAAATGATTTATTCTATTAGTGCCCGGGGTAAGACCGGACGTCTGGTAACCCTAGCTATAAGAGGACTAAAATGTAAAGAGTTGAAGCTAAGAAAAAATTCACGTCTAGTATGTAAACACGAGTGCTCTAGTCACAAATTGTAGAACTCGGTTTATATCCTAAACCACGTTTTATCAAGCAGATATAATGTTAAGGTACTAAAACACTACTATTGGTTGTACGGTGCAATTAATAACCTTATTATTATTTAAAAGTACACATATCGTTGGCATTGGAAGGTATTGAAAGATGATGAAATATAAAAAATAATTGTTATTTGCATTACATTCTTTAAAAAAAGAACAAATTGAAAAGAATAAATCGTGGGTTATCCGCAGTGCAATATTGGCCGTGGTGTATAAATAGCTGAGTATTGACGGGGTGCGGCGCAATCAACAAGTCACGTGGTGTTGATAACAGGTTGATATCAGGGGAAGCCTCGACGATATTAGCGCCGAGCGATGGGCTGACGCATATAGCAGGCCAATGTCATTAAACACTCATGTTCGTAACACTCACTCAATCGGGTTTTTATTTGTACGGATTAATTTAATGGCATTGAATATAACAAACTAATTATTTCACACATTAAAAAAAGGTTGCAATAGACTCACATAAATTCATATTATTTTTAAGCGTTACAGCCTATGTATAGGAACTAGAAAAAATTATTTTAATTGTAAATTTAAATGGAAGTAACTTAAATTAATTTAAATTCGACTGGTACCATGAGATGAAAAATTGAACGCTTGGCATAAACCAATTTTGTATGCTATTACAGCTCCATTTACCTACAACACAACGGTTAGTTGTAGGTGACTTCAAATAGCAACCCCTATCGAGTGACTCCACATTCTGAAGGGTTTGTCAATACAATGGCGAACATCCGAGGTCGCTCTCTTATCCCTAACTAGAATGGCAGCAATTTTAAATTTTGGGACGGGAACACAAAGTAAAGTATTAATTCCTCAATTTAATAGTCGAACGGGTTATATTGGGTAAGCCAAATCCTGGATACCATTATTCAGTGGATAACTGAGTTTTTATGTTTGTAATTCTGCCCGAGCCCCAAAATAGGGTATTTTGGGAACAACCTCCCAAATGTTGGCTATTTTAGGGGTGTCTTGCCAGCCTAACGATTAGCGTTTTGGAATTCGTTTCAAGAGGTCACGGTTTCGATCGCCGGGACGCTCACAGACTTTGTGGGGTTTGGACCACTTTCCCTATAGCGTTTAAAATAATACTCTAAAGAAATGCCACTGGTGTAGACACAAAAGAGAGAGAGAGAGAAAAAAAAACACCTTAAATTCTCAAAAAATGCAAAACTCTATTGAGTGACCCATTATTTTGAAGAATTTGTCAAGCCAAAGTTATTACATTATTAGTGCAAACTCGAGGTCAATATGACCTTGTATTCATTGATTACAATTTTTGAATATATGCCATTTTGGAAAGGGGTGTCATATTGACCTTGAGTTTGCACTATTAATAATTTTTCTTAACAAATAATTCAAAATGAGAGGTCACTCAATAGGTGTTTGCGTTTGAAAATTTGGTGTTGTCCCCAAAATACCCTGATGCAAAATTACAAATAATAAAATATTAACTTTTCCATTTAATAATTTTATCCAGGATTTGGTTTGCCCACTGTAATCTATTTAAAACGTAAATTGGGAAATTCAAACTTTATTTCGTCTACTTGCCTCAAACATAAAGTGGATACCATTATGATTGAGGATGAGATTTCGACCTCGTATTTGCTCCATTGTATTTCTTCCTTCAAAATGAGGGGTCACTTGATAAGGGTTGCTTTTTGAAAACAATAAATTACCAATAACCCCTAATACTAGTGGGGGGTTGAAAATATTTTCGCATTAAAAAATCCGAAGCCTTTGTTAATTATTAATGCCACAAACCAAATATTTCTATCTATTTTGGGTTTTAAATACAGATTTGTTTTCATACTTAATTTAAACTCTGTATAGGAAATTGATATATTCATATCAAGGTAGGTTTTATTGTTATCTTCAATACATGAACTTTTAATATGAACATATAATATGCTCCATTCGTCAAATTAACTAAAATCCGTCAACGCGACATGTTAATTATTTCTCCTATTGTCAGGCATGTACAGTACCATTATACAACCATGGCTCAGAGATGATAGCAAAACACCTTTATACGCGTTAATTATTATTGCAATAATTAACTTTGGAAATAATCGTATAACATTAATTGCTAATTAATAATAGTTGTTATATTATGCAGTGACATAAATCATATTATTTTTGTATTAAAATTATTGAGTTAAAATTTTATAAATATAATGAGTTGCCACAATGTAGATAAACTGAGCGAGCATTCACCGTCTCTATAATGATTAAAAATCACTTTTAATGGTGTCATCATACGAGGTGTTCATTTTTCATTTCAACAGTGCCTACATGTTAACGAGGTTTCCGGAAAACTTATGATTGATTAACTTGCTGCCTTTACAGAGATATTATCTCACGTCATCTGTAGAGACAAAATGTACATTACTTAATAATAAATTTCATCCATTGCCTTTTTCTGTATACTGTAATGCGAGAACATTACTTTCATACGTGTGGTAAACGACGACGTGTTCGACGTGTTGCGGTGGGTGTGGTTAATTGGCTCTCATAGACACTCCGCAATGTGACAACTGTATTGCTACTGTGAAGTAAAATTGTAACTAAGTTTTATCTTCTGACATTCCCTGTAATTTGTTTCTACGCTGCGACGCGTTTCGTAAACACTGAGATATCTGGCATCTGCGCACTAGCGTTTTTTCCGACAAAAACTACATCGAAATACATTTTTCTTACATAGGCTTACTATTTTACTAAGATACGCTCGTTATTTACTTTGAAGAAAATGTATTTTAGATAATTCTTTAGGCGATCGCCCTGGGCACAACAGTATTTCGTGTGGTCTATTGATTCATGTTCATTTTCAAGTTTGGGCTAGAAGAAGGCTTGTAATTAATTGCGACCAGCCAGGAGGTCATTTAAAGCATACAAAGAACCTACGTTTATTATCACACAAGTAATAATAGTATGAAAATGTATTCTTTATTGCAGTCGACAATTTACATTGTATTGCAAAGGTCAAATGTATAAAAAATACAAAAAGTTAATTTTTCATCAAACTTGAAATTAATTATTTTTTTTCTTAAACTCCTAGAATTTAAGAATCTCAGCTGCTCATCATGATATCACCAATAGAGTACAGAACTTTAGACTCCAAGAGGCGTTTCGGTCGAGATCGCTTGACACATCAGAAACCTTATTTAGAAACCTGACTCCAGCCTGTGACATAAATTCACAACCGCCACAGTTCTGTGATAACTGAGTCGATAGGTGTCCCTGCCCTGTATCGTACAGGTGCAACCGACTACCCTGTACAAGGGAGCGTTTATACCTGCGGTACAGTGTTATTTCAAGGACATAGAGTCGGATCAATGTAACCAATGCAAGCTCCCTGAGGGCATCCCGGCCAGATTCTCTTGGTTGAAATTCACTTATTATTATAATTGCCTTTTTTGCAGTCTGAAAACTATATCTGGCCTCTTTAGCACATACCCCAGATCCTTATTCCATAGGAAAAATGGAGGTTGATCAGGACAAAATATGCCATTAAAAGCACACCTTTGGAACAAAACTTTGCAAGGTTGTGTAAGTAAAATATCACTCGAGAACGTACTTAGTAAAATTGACACTGATCACGATTAAAAAAGACCAAAACTAAAATCTTTTATCCACATACTTTCATGTAGGAATGTCGCAGATTATTCCGAACAATTGTTTTCTTTTGTAGTAAAATTTAACAACTTTTAGCTTTAATTTAACAACACTTTAACATTAGTGGAGCTAAAACACCTCCACTAATGTTAAAGTGTAATCACCATCCACCAGCACCAGGCAGGGCCAGGGAGTGGTCGGGGGCGGGGGTGAGTCAGAGTCGGAGAGGTCGGAGGCCAATCTTCCACTTGGGTTCGTGACCCTGACCCGCTTACTCGCTGCATCTGGTGGTCTTCCGTGCCAGAAATGTAACCTCAAGTGGGGCTCTAGCTCTCCCTGTGTGAACCATTTGCGGTAGTGGATACATTTTACATTATTATATCAATTGAAAATGTACTATAATAGTAGTTTATGCAAACAATGGCTGCATACACTACTTTGTCCTTGGGCAGCTTAAATTTAGAAAATCACTAAAAACGTTTCAAAAAGTTTTAGATTAAAGGCGGTCACCCGTAAAAAATGTAGTCACGCAGAATGGCTTGACCTGATCGTTGTTCTCATTCTCATATCATCACACTCGCTTATAAGAAACTAAAACATAAACCGTAATGGAAAAATTGGCTGAGTTGCCAATTGCGTAATCTATATATTAATAGGCAAGCATGTTTCCTTTCCTCCTTTTTTCTCAGCTCGCGTGTGCATCATAGGAGAAATCCAAGCTAACAGTAGTTCCCTAAACTTGGCCTGTAGATGAGCAGAATTCCATTGTAATTCACATCGGCTACAGGACTCCGCCCTACAAGCTTTCAAAGTTTCAATGTCAACCTTATGGATAAAAGGTAATTGATTAATCATCATTATATCAGACAGCTGTCATAATAAAAAAATAGCAAATCAGAAAGAAACGATAAAATAATTTAATAAAATAATAATTTAATTTATAAAAAAATTAATGAAAATGGTTTAAGTTATAAAATAATTTCTAACTAATTGAGTCAAGTTAATTGAGTGGATTAATTTTCAGCCTAACTAATCAAATGAATTTATGGTCGAACCACGACCAGTGGGCAATACTAGTTTAAATTAAACGCTACTTTTGTCAAAGGCCAAGATCTCATTGGTCTAAACTTATAACCTATGTTTAAATTTGAATCATGTGCGTTTAAGATTTCATAATGCAAACGTGTTTGAATTTGATTTGATAATTTATGTTTTATGGCGGTAGTTGTAGTATCATTATTGGGGATTTTTGACACGATCAACGCAGATAAAACCTATTATTTAGTTTTACAAAAATTTTTAAATAAAATATTTAAACGAGTTAAAGTGACAGACGATCATATCAAATTCTAAATTGAGTGAATAATACGATCACGAAAACAATTAAAAAACACACACCGTTGTACATGCAATGGACGGGTATTTGAAAACCGATTATAATGACCACAGGGGATTGTTACTAATGCAGTGCATGTAGTTTTCTTTCAAACGTTACAATTTAAGAGTCATCTTCACCCCTGAAAAAAAAACATGCTTCTACATATGTAAATGTACAAAGAACCTTTGAAGTCGTAGAAGTCCTTTTAATATTTTTACTTATACAAATTCAAATATACTTGAAACTTTCTTATCTTCTGGAGTTATTTATCAGGTACTTTTAAACTTACTTATCGATCTTAATATAAAATCGCATTTAAAAATTTAAATATCTTTAACATTTTGATATCTCTGTTCAAGGAAATAGTTTTATTAAACAAACTTTCAAAATTTGTTCTAATTAATATATATGTAATAGCAAATTATACCAAGTGAATGAAGTGTCAATAATTGACACTTCATTCACTAAAATATTCACCAATAAAATTGAAATATTCACTAAACAATATTCTTAAGTTATAGTTTGGTTTTGATATAACAATTTTTAAATGTAATTTTTTGTTATATTTAACCAATCTACTGTATTGTAAAATACAAATACAAAGTGCATCAATTCACTAGAAGACACAACAAATATTAATTATATTTTGAGATATCTGTTGACTTCAAAGAGCCATTTTGTTACTGGTGCCTGCCACTCAGTGGACGTCATCGTTATACACATATGTGCTGCAAGATGCATCAACCAAACTGAAGGGGGCTTTATTGAAGAGCATGCCAATTTAGTGTTAGTTGGTTAATTTAATTTAGTTTCATTTTATTTTGATTATTTATCTGCGGTTATTATATATTGCTCTTTAACAATATTTTCATATTTTAAAAATAATAACATCAAACCTACCAATATCTATAAAAAATAAATCATTCACTCATCACTAATTCTACAATTTCGCATAGTACTATAGTGTTTACATTGGTACTCTGATTCTTTTAGTTCAAAATAGGTAAAGGTATCTTTTTATCGATCTGCCCTCAGGGCTCCGCTCCTCTGTCTTCTAAACTTCTAGTGTTATCTCTCAAGTTAAACAAGACAACAATAAAGACAGCTTATTGATTCAAATAATTTATCATTGACATAGTTCACCAAGTATTCCCAATTCAGCGAAATATAACTTTCATATTGTAGCGAAATATAAGTGCCACTGGGAGGCAAGTGAGCGAAGCAAACGATCTTATTCCGTGGGTGAAGTACAGAAGCAAAGAACGATCTAGCACTGACATTACTAAAAGAAATTGTAATGTATCGTTATTTAAACTTTCAACGCAGAACACAGATTTTAGCTCTACATAAATATTAAAAATTAAAAATCAATTATTTCCTTAAAATTTAATTTGATAACCCATTGAGGAACAGATTTAACTGCATTGCTGTGCCAGATACAATTTTTATTATAATTGATAAAGGTATTTTCTTAGCCTGTAGGCTTTGTTTCAGTTACTTAGAACCAATTGTAGAATGCAAGAATGACATTGTTGATATTTTATTTAAAACCCACTGTTAAATTAGGCCTACTTAAATGATTTGGCTTACGTAAATATTTAGTATTCCCTTCGGTCTGTTTTTATTTTATTTTCCGACAAAGAAATTACACAGTTTTCTGTTTATGTTTAAGTTGCCTATAGAAAACCACAAGACCAAGTTTATTTAGCCTGCTGTTTTTCTCGAGTAAAGAGTAATCCGTGTACGGTTTCAGATTGGACTTTTTAATTTTCATTAAAGCGACGCGCAACCGCGGCAATGCCACTGGCTCTGGGATATTGCCCCGGCCAGACTTGTTAAAACGTTCTAAAATACTGAACATAAATAGGTATTATTGTTTGTGAAAAAATTCACTAATACTATAAACAAATGCTGTAAATTATTAGGTAAATTTTGTTACGTAGATATGGAACAGTTTCAAGAATTTAGAAACTATCATTTTTAATTGTAGTTTTTGCATTCTATATCAATAGATTTCAAAACTGTTTTTTTTTTTTTTTTTTTTTTTTTTTTTTAATATAATTTATATTTTAACCAACCTGTTAGACAAAGCCAAAATGCATGACAAATCATGCGAAACAATGTATCAAAACTACTAATGGTATACTATTAATGGTAACGAAATCGGCATTTCCTTTCATCGTTAAAAATGGGAAAATATCCTCCACAAATTCGTGAACATTTTAAAAATTATTACCCAAGATCGATATTTTGTAAGAGGAAAGAAATCATTATTTATGTGGCAAGAATTATTATGTGGCAATTTTTCATTATTGCATTATAGAATTATTGCAATTGGCAAATAGAATGATTGAATTGAAATATACACTAATGTGGGTTCAATACAGATCCAAGTCACAAAACTGTTATATCATATGTTTCTCTTATATCTTTAGTATGTGTGTTCATGTCACACATATATTCTCCACACAAATTTCCGCCCTTGATTTCATAATAATTCCAATACACAAGTCGGATTGGTTCTAATATCTTGAAAGTGTTGGATAGAACTGAGTTAAATGTTGTGAGTATATAAATAACTATCTTCACTGCCTGATATATTGTGTCATACAAAGTACAGTACACCAATATTGCTGTAAAATAATATTTAACATTTTAAATAATATTAACATGTTAACTAGTATTGTTTGTTTAAAAACTATTTGGGGGACAGTTAGAAAAAAAACTTTGTAGTTAAAACAGTTTTCGAAATTTCAAGAGAGCTTTATGGAACTATTATTCTTCCCCGCAGACTAAACACATTTTACGAACCAAAATAATTAAAATATATGCTTATAATGGTCGAATTCGGTCACAGATATCTTATGGGTTACCTCTATGGGGAGCTTGTGCTGAATGTAAGTTTTCAAGAGTAGAAGATTAATTTTTCAAAGATAGGTATAGTGAAAGAGAATCGTGCCCCGACCAGCTTTTCACGACATGGACATTTTAACACTAGCTGGTTTATATATTTATCAAACGATTAGGTTTTTCTGACAAAATGCAGTTCAAAATAAGGCACAGATTTAAATGACTATGACATGAGGAATAAAAACTTATTTCGAGCAGAATTCCACCGACTTAAAATTTACCATAAATGTTATGCAGGGGCTAAACTTTTTAACTATCTACCTGATAACATTAAAAAGATTAATGATACTAAATTATTTAGAAAACAACTTAGACATTATTTGATAAATAATGCTTTTTCTAATATAGAAGAATTTATAAATCATAACCATTTATACAAGTTAAATTTTATTTATTGCTTTTAATAGACTAGCACTTTACAACAATGGGATCAATTTAAACTTATGGTTATGTCTGTTTCAGGCAAAACATAGTCAACACAATATTCATATTATTGTAGATGACTTAAATAAATAAAATAAATAAATAAACTGGCGCTACAATGTTGCCCACGGTACTAAATTAAGAAATTTAATCGAGCCAAGAACAAATTAAATTGATTATTATGCCTAAGCCCAGACGGAAAGAGGGTGGTTAACAGTGTCACGTTTTGAAAAGAAAGTCAATAAATGACCCTTGACTCCCTAGAAGGCTCCTTCCGTCGTGTCCATTCATTGGGGGAAATGACAGTGTTACCGAGAAAGGCCATGAAACTGTTTGTTCGTATAACATGAGTAGCTCCGTTCCTAGCAGACCGTTAGGTTTTTTGAAGCTATGACACGTGTTGATGAGGATCACCCCGATAGGTGAGTTTATATAGTTCCAGTGGCAAAAACTAAAGCAATCTCTACTAATATTATAAATGTGAAAGCGTAAATGTTTGTTACACTTTCGAGCAAAAACTACTCGGTCAATCATCATGAAACTTTGTACAAATATTCTAGGAGGTATCAGAAGTAACACAGTATACTTTTTATTAAAAAAATTACGAAAGATTAAAAAATGTTGTGTAAAATATCTGAAAATGGATATTATCTTTTTTGTTGCTTGCTAAGAAACAAATTCAATGAAATTTTTTAATTTAAGGCATTCAAGTGATTTATTATTACATAGGGTGGGCGTGACTTAGAGTGAGCGTAGCGATCGAGTTAAACATGAATGTGGGCGAGCGTGACGGAGAGTGAGCATGGCGAACGAGCTAAACCTGACGGTGAGTAGCGCGAGTGAAGCCGCGAGAAAAAGCTAGTATAATAATATAACATTCAAAATACCTCAATTTCACTTCAATTTTATCTTAATAATTTTGAATTTGTTACAATACAATGGGCCGTTCCAATTATATACTCTTGGTCATATTGTTAAAAAATATACTCAACAACTGCATACATATGGAGAAGGGAGATGATCAGATTACAAGTAATACCCTACATATTAATTAATTACAAAGTTCTCAAACCATATGTGTTAAAAATTTACTACTAAAATTGAACAATTTTATAGTTTGAAAGAAAATTTATTGTTTATAAGCTAATTTTTCATTCATAATTAGTAGATAAATTCTCATTATTCATAAAAATAATCACTAGTAATTATTTAATTTAAATTGAGAAGCTTAGGAAACAGGTTTTAAAAAATGGAAATAAACTATAAGCTTAGTTGTAATTTCTTCAATGTAATAAATAAAAAGTGTGCTCTGTTGCAAGGAAAGAAGTAAGTACATACATGATTTAATCCCAAATCCGTTTCATAGTATATCCACTACTTGTAAAACTATATGCAAACAACACAGTAAAAATATTTAAATGCAATCCACTATTTATGCTATATATGTTGTAGTTAAATTCAGAATAATTTGTACTCTTAAAATTCTGAGCTCAGTTGAAAATGCTCCTAATACCTCACTAGAACACAAATTTGCTCCAAAGAATTTGTTTTAACTTACGTGTAAGTTTTATGAATAAATAGCACGTCTTATTTTCAACCTTTTGTATTCATCCTTTAGATAATGAAAGTAAAAGATGTTATTTTCAAAAGGTTTTAATACCTTAGCAGAACCAGTTCATTTAAATATGAATGGTTTTAAAATATTAAATTGTGTTATTGATTTACCTAATGATGTTTCTTATGATTTTTGCTTTCAATACAAAAATTAAAACTACATCAACACCCAACTCTCATTATAAAGTGTGTCAAAATTAAGGATGGGTTGCAAGGTACTTTAATTATTAGGTACTTAACAACAAAATCTATAGCAATCTGCGTTGCATATAATTTTGAACCTATTTATTTTTAGTTATGAAATACAGTACATAACAATTAAATTTTGAATATGCTCGAAATTAGATATTGTTAGTTTCTTTAGAGGGAATTTTTCACCCAGCAATCAAACTAGGTATACAATGCAGTTGTCTGCTTGCAATATTGAGCGGAGCGACTATTTTTTAAATGAATAATAGCAAATATTTTATAGGTAATTCAAGTGAGCTCGTTCGCAACGCTCACTCACCTTTTGGGTCAGCTCATTCGCTGCACGCACTCATCGCCAGATTTAGGTTGTTCGCTGCGCTTACTCACCACAAGTCTGTAATACTCTAATAATTTTTGAGTACGCAGGTTTGCTGCGACGGGGTATTATATGTTTACAAGATATTAAATGGTGCGTCGTCCAAAATTTGCATCTTCTCTCCGTAAATGTGGCATTTCATTCACGTACAAAGGTAAACAAAACACTAAAGTAAACAAAACAACAATTTTTACTGTAATCACAAACAGCTGATAGTAACAGTCTGAAGTTAAATTTGATCCTTATAACAGCTGTATAAGCAACACACAGTAAACAAACCAAATAAAATATTTCTCTTATTAAAATAACACTAGAGATCGCCTCCTGATCGAATTTCGATCAAAATTTCAGTTGATCTGGACCCAAGAAGCTTAAAAACATTTTAGAACTAAAACATCTGTTTTTCCTAATTTTCTAGCATTTTTTTTTTACAACAGCTGTCTTATGATTCATCCAATTTTCCTTTCCCCATAAGATTAACATTGGAACTTTGAAAGAGTGTGGGGCGTAGCCCTGGAGTCCGATGTGAATTAGAATGGGATTCTGCTCATCTACAGGACTATACCTTTCTAACGGTATGCTCGGATTTCTCCTACCATGTACACGAGAGGAGAAAAAAGGAGGAAATGAAACATGCTTGCGTATTAATATATAGATGGTAACTTTAAAGGGTCGTTGGGCAGATCCCTTATGTCCGATTTGGACCATTTCAGATTTATACCTTCCCATAGATGGTTACTATGAGAAAGCAAAATTTCGTGAGGATCCCTTCAGCCGTTCAGGAGGAGTACTTGTAAATAAAAAGCCAGAGTGTAGTATAGGAGCTCAGCTCAATAAATTTTAACTTTTGAGATTCCATGGTAGTTATTTTCCTTAAAAATCTACTTATAATAAGAAATTATTAAACAATGTCGTAGTTTTTGTTTATGTAGCCAAAAAACTCCGTCGCAGTGATAAGACCCCTTCTGAGAAATTTAAATCCAAACTTTCCTTGAGTAATTTTTACATAAATAAATAAACAATTAGTAATATTTTTTTAAATTAAAATTTGGATTTTGCACCATTAGGCTGAAAGCACACTATCTTGAAATGCTATTATTTTTTTAGGTCACGTGGAATGAAATTGAGTAACCTACACTAGAAAAGGGATTATTATTATACCAGGATAATGCATTGAAATATGAGGATGAAAAATTCTAAGAATACTTAAGATATTCGCCAGAGAATATTCTTTTGCCGGGAAGAGACGAAATCTTATTCATCTTCGTTCTTTGAGGCGAGACAATACTACATATATTGAGTTTCAAAGACCAATCCTTCAAAGACGATCAGTTGCGTGGGTCTAAATTTTGCCTCTACATTCTATCTTTAATTGTATTGTTATAATAAATACAAATAAATTAATATGAGTTATATGAAATAAAATACTAAACGTGAGGATATGAAATAAAATAATAAATCTAAAATAGTCACTTAGCCCAACATATTTATCCATTAAACAACATTATATATATATATATAAAACACACCTTATTTTTTCTCCTGTCCATAAACGATCACCAATTGAGAGTAAATTTGGCACGATATTCAATTAATATATTAAACTAGTATACGTGTTGCTCGAAATCGAGCAATTTATTTTAATACAATACAAATGTTACTTTTAGATTTAAATCAATGACATCCGACCAATCCAGTATTGTGAATATCTTTAATCACCAAAACTACACGTATTTACAGCTGATTATTAACAGATGTTTAAAATGCTATATTCAATCCCAATGTTATTTTAACTGGGAATTTTTATATTTTAATGGTGGATAGTGAATTTATTTTCAGTCCGATTCTCATCAGTTTTTGGCGGAAACAACTACAGACCAAGCCCTATCCAACGACACGAAAAAATTTAAAAATCGGTTGAAAATTGTAGGAGGAGTTCTCAAGACAAAAAAAACCCTTAGCGTATTAAATAAGTACTAGTGGCTTGTAGGGGCAATGGCCCCTAAAAATCGAAACGGTGATGTCTCCAAAAATAAGATTCAATTTATCACCTCCTTACAGAACTGCTGTATTTTCCCCAAGCTGTAGAATGAATTTACACGTTTGGGTTTTCTAAGAAAATATTTCCTAACCTTGACAAAACTTTTTTGCGGTATCTAATCAGTAATTTACAAAATACATTTCCCCTGTATTAAAGTACAGCAGTCTATTTTGTGGAAAAAATTATTTCAATATTATATTGCCGAACGCGGCAAAAATAGTTTTAACCTTAAACATGTTCATGATAAGTTGTTACTCAAGTAAATAAAATAGTTCAATACAACGTAAGCCCATTAATACTGTGCTTTCCTTCACCCTGGATCTCTGTGCCCCTCATTCCTTCATGCGCCGTGACCCCATGCCTCCCCGTGCCTCCGTTCACCTCTCCTGACCGGTGTTTCCTGAAACCCCTGTGCCCTCTGGGACCGAGTACTCCCCATGCCCCCATATTCCCTTGCCCCCTCATGCCCCTGTGCCCCCAATTCTCCCATCCTCACATGCCCGTAGTTCTTCCTCTATGTTCATCATTCCTCCCAAATTCCCCCCATGCCCAATCACCGACATCTCTAGTACCCCATGTGCCCCCATACCCATGCCCCCATACCCCCGTGCCCCCATGCCCACTATTCCTCCATATGCCCTCTATATACCCGTGCCCCATAACTCCAGTGCCCCCGACAATCCTCTTGACCCCATGCCTCCGTACCCACGGTACTCCCGTGCCCATGTGCCTACCCTTCTTCCCCATGTCCCCATGTCCTCTATGATCCCAAGCCTCCTCCGTGCTCCAATGCCCATCTGCCCCCCGTTGCTCGTGCCACCGACGTCCCTAGTGCCCATTGTGCCTTCCCACCGCCGCGCCGCCACGTGCCCCTGAGCCCCCTATTTTCCCTTGCCCCCATGCCCGACGTTGATCCCCCACGTGGCGCCCGTGACCCCCATGCCACCTATGCTCCCATATTCCCGCACCCCTGTGCTCCCCCACGGTCCCATGCTGCCATCCCCGCCATCACTCTAAGCACCTCTGTGCCCTCCTGTGCCGCCAGCCGTGCTCCCTATTTCCCCCATGTCTCCCCCGTACCCTCATTCCCCCTTACCCTTCATACCACCGACGTCCCTCGTCCTTTGATTTTAGTCGATTTTGTCTTTTCGTCAATGTAGTAGGACACTTAATGATATTGTTAGTTTTCACACACTATCATTTACATGAAAAGCTCCCCGTCTTTATGGATAAACAGGGGTTTGTTGTTTCCCTACGACCTACGTAAAGAAAGAATCCAAATGGATAAAACCAAAACAAAATATTCCTCATAGGGAGGTTATCCAATTTTAGTAGTTTACATAAAATAATTCAGTCGAAAATAAACAAACACTCAACAAAACGATTCAACTCTTCAACTCAAACAACTCAATAGCCAATATATGAATCAGTAATGTAATAACTAAACGACATTCAGTGAGTAAAGACAAACATTATATCAACCATGCCACATTCAATCCAATTTTAACTTTGGTATATTCAGCTTAAAAAATCATTCCACTCCTGTTTCCTTAGGCTCCTTTTATTCACCCGCGACATGTCGCAGCGGGCTGTCGCAGCGATTTTGTAAGTGCATTGATTTAAATAGGGACGTTTATTCAGAAATGAGCGGTCTCAGAAGTAGCGATGTGTCGCGGCGTTTTGTAAATTCTGTCGCGTGCACTTAGAAATCGCTGGCGACGAGCGGTTTCTATATGCATTGGTTTGTATTGGGCCGTTTATTCAAAGCGGCAGCCCGCGTTCACTCTCGCAGTGCTGCCAACCCAAGCGGCCTCGAACATCACAACACGTGCTTGCCTTTGTGTCTGGGCGACTACCAAATGTAGTTGGCAGCACTGTTACCCCTTCCACACGACAGCGGTCAACAGCAGCGACTTGTCGCGTGAAAATTTGGCACAGCGATCTGCCGCAGCGACAGCCCGCTGCGACATGCCGCGGTGAATAAAAGGAGCCTTAATGACATAGATGTGGCCACGAAAATGAAATCTCCTGTGGATCCGTAATCCGTTCATGACTATAAGTGTTCTCCTTTTTTTATAGTGCATTGCCAATTTTTTAAAGTTATAAGCATACGGTTATCTTAACTCAAAATATCTGCTCAATAATCAGCTGAGTTTATGATAAAACACTTGAACATCTGCTTAATCACACGTGTAGATCTAAAGATCATCTTCACATTAGATTAACATTGGAACTTCAAGGTCCAATGGGGCAAAGCCCAGGTAACTTTTCATAATTCTGGTATTTTTCCTTGCGTCCTTTTTCCTCAAGCTTTAAAATGAGCCATCATACGTCACCCTATCTTTCTTCTAACTCGAGATATTTCGTGGGGACCGATTCGCTTACGGAATTATATATACTAGGGATCGCCCACTGGTCGAAATTCGACCAAAGATTAAGTTGATCTTGTGCCAATTAGTTTTAAAATGTTTTATAACTGAAACATCTGTTCTTCCTGACTTGCTAGCATTTGTTATTACATCAGCTGTCTAATGATTCAATCATCAATTATTCTTATCCCATAAGATTTACATTGAAACTTTGAAAGCCTGTAGGGCATAGCCCTGGGGGCCGATGCGAATTAAAGTGTTATTCTGCTCATCTACAGGACGATATCTTTCTAACGGTATGAGCGGATTTCTCCTACGATGCACACGAGCTGAGAAAAAAGGAGGAAACGAAACATGCTTGCGTATTAATATATAGATAGATAGATTGATTTACAGTGTAGTTACATTCAAATTAATCACAAATTAAATTTCTTTACTGATTTTCACCGAATATAAAAGTTAAATAACTTACATAGAATTTAACATGTATTATTAGTCAGAAATTAATAAAGGACGTCAAATATAAATAATAACAAAACATAATTACATTAGATAACAAATAAATTCCTTAACTATGGTTGGTAGAATTTTTTTGAACTAAGTTTTCAACAAAACATGCAAACAAAATACAGTGTATTATATAGGCATATATAACGATAGAAAATAATAAAATTAATATACAATATAAAACTCAGATGAAAATAAACTATTTATTAAACACGCATGTCCATCTTGCAAGAAACGTAGTTTCGAAGCGTCTATTTAGACCTAAATAATGAAACTGTCATTAATATACTTTAACATTACACGCACGAAAAAATCTTCTTGGACTAGGCAAATGGTTATTATTCGAAGAACAAGATCATGTGGTTAAAAAGTTTATTTTTAGATCACGTGAAGGTCGGTTGATTTTCACATTGGCTCCCCGTTATCCATCACTCTCTGACTGTTAAGGCTGTCTCAAAACTTGACAAAAGCTTAAGAGAACCTAAACTTCGCCTTTTGTCACAACTTCGACCCTCTTTCATCGAAATTCATTCTTGATATAGCTCGTTAGAGCAATCCTTAAATTTTACTTGACATGGTTCTCTAACGCTTGAAATGGTTTTACTTGATAACATAGGTTAACGCGTGTAAAAATTTAATCTAAGATAAAAACAGGAATCAACTAAAAACACTAGCGTGTGCATTAAAGTAATAAATAAACGAATAAAAATGGCTTTTATGTTAAAGAGTTTCTCAGTACATCTCTCAGCATTTCAGAACAACTCTCTTCATACAGTGTGTTAGTACTAGTACAGTGTTAGTACAGTGTTATTAGTGTGTTTTATTTTTTCAGGGATACAAAAAAATAAAACACACTAACAATAAAAATAATTGAAGTATAATAGTTTGATAAAAAATAAAGTAGAAATTGGTTTTAGATAAAAATATTAAATTTATGAATTGTGGAGTTATAATACTTTTATATTTTTTCTAATCTTTAGATGAAGAACTAAAAAATTTCTAGTTAAATACGTTAAATACAAATTAATTATTGAAATTAAGTTAACTAACGGACTGTATTATTAAAATTACAATTTGTATCCAGAATTTGATGATTATTATGTTATTACTATCACGTGGTTAAATAAGGTATGAAGTCAACGAAGATGGTAGAAGAACCACGTGGAAAAAAGTTAAATTTTATTTTTATAAGAATGTTGGAAGATGCAGCTCATTCTTTATGAAATACCAAAGTGGACTAAATAATATTTTTCTGAAATGGGGTGATATTTGTATGAACAGCTAAACAAACAATATCCTCTTATACTACGGGTATAAAACAAGTATAGGCCTACTGTTTGCATGGGAAAATTTGTTTTCTATTCAAGGTTTTTTTTCTGAATGAGGGATTTTGGCCAGGGGGAATCGATTGGAGTTAGTCCCAAAAGTGGGTGAAATCCGTTTATCCATCCTAGAGTCCTCCAAAGTCCCTTTGTTATCCTTATGGAGATTTTTGCAACAACTTAATTGAACCAGAATCACCTGATAATTGTATATATAAACAATGTGTTGCATCTTTGTGGCTCAACAGATCCTATACACCAATACGAGTAAGGTATATTTGTATGGTGGCCTATGTATGTACTCGTATGTATGTTTGCACACGGAACCTAAAATCGGCTCGAACAATTTTCTCCAAACCTTGCAAATAACTTAGTTCTGGAATACAAATAATATAAATACAGATTTCTACAGGTTTCTAGCTGACTCAACTGTCAAAGTCCAGATCACGTGGTCCAGTATAAACATGTGGTTTTGCATTACAGCCAGTTAATAAATTATTAAATGGTACTACTGTATGATAAAAATAATTTAACATTTTTAAAATCTTACTTCATACTGCTGATTATGAATTTTTATAGATAAATATAAGTAATGTAAAAGTATAAAACAACTAATAAATTTGCAGAAATGCATTTTAAAACAAAGCATTAGCAAGAATGATGAAAACAGCTGTGGGCTAAATAATTAGAATCCACGTGTTACTGATTTAAATGTGTTTCAAAAAAATATACACCAGAGTGCAGCACCAGTAAGCCTATATCGAAACAGTCTGAAAGGCGAGTAATGAGCGAAGCGAACGAGCTCCTCGTGAAGGCGAGTGAAGCGAGCTCATCTTTTTTGCACTGGGCATTTTAGCGCACTGTCAGTAACTGATATTACTATAAAGAATATTACTGCTTGAGTTTACCAAGCAAATGATCAGCACCCAGGTATTTATATTAAAACTGTATCGCCCCTTGGCCTGGCGAGTGAGCCAAACGAACGAGCTCATCTTTAAAAAGGAAGAGGGCGAGTGAGCGGATCGAACGAGCTTTGTTTGAGAATGGAAAGTGAAGCTTTACAATTTTACTGAGCATAAACTCGGTCCCCCTGGTAGGCTACTTTATCCTACGTAATTGAAATAAAAAAAATAATGGTCTTATGGAATCAAAAGTCAAAACAAAGAAAACACTGACACACATTGACACATCGAACACAAACTGAAACAAACTGAAAAACATATTGACTCAACTGTCAATGTGCAGGCCTCATGTTCCAGTATAAACATGGTTTTGCATTGCCAGTTTCTAAATTATCAAATGGTAATATACTAAAAATATATTTTTTTAAATCGTGCTTTTATTGCTGATTAGAAATGTTTAGATAAATAAAAGTTATGTCAAAGTATAAAACAACTAATCAATTTGTAGAATTTTAATTAAATGAAAAAATTACATAAAAATAGTATCAGTAATGAAATCAGCTGTTAAACTTATAATAAGAATCTGTCCGTTAGAAATTCAATATGTGGATCAACAAACATACATCAGAGTGCAGCGCGCGTAGTAGGCCTACATTAAAAAATCCTGAAATGCGAGTAAGCGAAGCGAACGAGCTAGTCTTGAACAAGATACAAGCCTTTTAGCACTATCATTTTAGTCTGTATCTGATATTACTATAAGGAATTTTACAAGTTTACGGAACAAAAGCTTGTTTTCCAGCTTTAACCAATGTATACAGAACCGAATAAGAAGGGACATAACATGTAAAAAATGTTACTTTTGCCCCCGAAAACCAGAGTAAAATAAAGCGCTGTTGCTAGGATTACTTCTCCTTATTGTCACCGGAAGCGCTCTTTCTACCTCTTAAATGTCAAAATGAGCGTATTTGTTTACAAAAAATCAAAACCCTAACAACCGTCTGCAAAATTATTCTAGCCATCTGTTTCCATGCAACCAATCAGCACGATCCTTAAATAAAAATTATGTCTTGGTGGTGGTATCTGTGTTTCGGGGGCGGCGTTCTCACTTCTCCATAAGGATGTCCCTACTTATTCGGTTCTGTATACATTGCTTTAACCTAATGTAAAGAAATCCATTTAAAATACAATTACCAGACTTATTAACATAATTTTGAGGATCGTCAGTTGTGATAGACAAAAGTATATCCGTTATATGACTTCCGTGCGCTGTAAAAAAACCTAAGTGTCGGGTTAAAGTGTTACACATTAAAGAGACAAACATTAAATGTTTCTTAGTAAAACTTCAAAATGCTAAACTTAGGCTAATAGCTTCATGATCTTGAAAGGACATTGGTCAACGAAACGATTAGTCAACAACATAGCCTAATACTCAAAACTCAACATAGATATATCGTTTTATTCTTTTGCAGATATTCTTTGTAAAGTATGGGATGTATTGATTGCAACAATTAATATTGCCTAGTTGTATAAAAATTCTAATATAATTGTTGAGACAATCTGCTTACCTGCTGGAAATATTCTTACAATATAGTTTATCTTTTTTTCAGATAATCTGCTTGACCATGGCTGACATGGCAGTAGAAGAAGTACCAACATCCATTAATTCAGAGGTGAAATTTTCTACTAAAAATTCAACTGTAAAAAATACCGTTTCACCTGAGATTGAAAACAATTTAGAAGTAATCGTTTCTGAAAATAATGCACAAGATCAAAACAATTTAATAAATAACGAAGTAAGAAAACTAAGTACTGACAAGAGGGTGAGATTTTCAGAAAAGGTTGAAAATGGGGATGAATTAGAAGACGAAACAAACGACTTGAGTTTGCAGTCTGCTGTGACCAGAGAGACTAAAGTTGTTTGGGAGATGATCGCCGAGGGGCAGAAGGAAGCGGTAAAGTGGCCTCATAAAGATTCCACAGCGTCAACGGATTCCGTCTTCATTCACGACCATGAGGAAGAAGTCCTAAAGAGTAAAATGGTGACGGATTTGGACGATGAGGATCAAAACCCCGTTATGAAAGGAGGACACGTGTTCAGGAGTTTGCTTGAGGAGAGGAAACTCGAGAAGGTGTCGATTCCCGAGCTCCTCGGGGACGGCGGGTACGGGTCCCTGGAGGCCGGGGGCGGCGCGGGGGTGGTGGCGGGGGCGGCCCACCCCCCTCACAGCTGCGGCTCGCTGTTCGGCCAGTGTGGCGCGCGCCGCGGCCCCGACCACAGCCTGGTGACCACGTTCAGCCACGGGCGGCTCCGTCACGTGGACGTGGACGAGGGCGCGGAGGACACGTACAGCGGACCGGTCAGTCTGACGGAGATCCTGCAGGAGAGGGACCCGGGACGCATGTGCCGCATGGGGAACGGAGTGTCCAACCTGGGGAAGGGCGGCGACCGGGCGCCGGAGGGGGCGAGTGCTGGGGCAGCTGCGGGGGTGAGCATGGTGGCCGTGCTGAGGAAGGAGGTGAAGCAGTGGGAGGACCGCTCCGTGGAGCTGGGCGAGGAAGTGGCGGAACTGCGGAAGGAAGTGAAGAGGAAGGACCACGAGATACTGAGGCTACAGAGGGAGGTCCACAAGCTCAAGGTAGGCTTAGGCTTAAAGAAGAAATAAATCGCTAATGTTTAACCTATTTAATGTTACATAAAATAACTCTTCATTAAAATAGCGTAGGAGTAAAACCGATAAAAATTAACGAGCATTGACGGAAATCGATATTATTTCTGAACAAATCTACGAGAATAAATAAATTTCATACTCGTTATGTTTCCGTTCTGTTTTCAGTGATATTTGTTCATCAAATAAAAATAAAGTTTCATGTGAAAAAGAAGATCTATAAATATCTTAATATGGTTATTTCAATTTTGAGATTTTTTTAACAAAGCAAATAATACGCTTATTTGGCCAATATTTCCCGGAGCTGCTGTAGTGGATCGGAATGGGTTCGGGCATTGCGGTGGTTTTGATTTGGATGAAGCGCTTTATGTTGACTTTTATGTTTTGATAAAACTAACCACAAACACAAATACAATAGAGACTTTCCTCGTACGTCCTCGGTTATGTTTATTTTGCCTAAATTGTAACTATAATATGTTTAAAATGTATGGGAAGGATCTCTAGAAAGTTTCATGCGTCTTAACAAAGAGAACGTGGAAATTTTATAATTTTAAATTATCCTATCTGAAGGGATGCCAAAAACGGTCATGCAGTATTTAACACCCGTATGTATAAAATGCTGTCAGGTTAAATTTTATTTAAATTATTAAATTATTATTTTTAATTTACGCACTGTAATTTATAATTTTGATAGTTTTAATGAGTCTACCTGAGTTGTTTATAAAATAAATTGTTATTGTAATCAACTCCCAAATGAAGACGATGTTTGTTTATTTATTTATACTTATTAAAGACAGAGTAAACTACTGATATTCTTTCACGGAGATTCAAAGAATATCTAGTTTCTTTTTACATGAAGCTATTCGGAACTGTTTTGTCGAAGACAACAAACAGAATTTGCATCGTAAAGCGGATCTGTTGCCAGCATTTTAATTTTATGTATGTGACAAATTTAGATTGTTACACTCAGTTTGGAATAATATATTAGGCTGTTTAAACATGTTCATAAAACAGTTCATTTGAAAGAAAAAAGTTCATATTTATATTTAATCTTAAGCTGGTTGGTTTGTTTTACTCTATAGGAAAAATTCTTCCTGTAATGAACTAATGTCAGTGAATAGAAAATCCTACCAACACATGCAGGAAATATAAAAATAATTTACGAGTAATGATTATTATAGCTTATAAAAATAAATAAATAAATTCTTTATTTCCATAATGTACAATTATACATACAAGCTACAAAGAACATGAGATAAATAAGTACAAAAATACAAATCCTTCGCTAGAGTATCTGTACAGTGTACACTATGGATAGCCACCCCCTGAGCAATGCTGTCTAGGGGTGGTAACAAAAAAATAAAAATGTGCATGTGTGTCGGTAACTCCCATTTTTAGATACACATACAAATTACATATATATTTTCTCAAAGTTTCTTTACATGCTATGCCTTGCAATAGAAGAGAAAAATGCAACAATATACAAAGCAAAACTAACGAATATTTATAGTGGTCAAGATGCAGCAGTATATTACAACACAAGTAACCAAAAATAGCAGTAATAAAATACACAAAAAATGCTGATGAATTCAGGTGAAAAAATTTCAACATTGTTCATTGTAAAAAGCCATGTTTTTAGATTTTTGATAAACAAGATGGTTATTAATGAAGAAGACACTGAAGCAGGGAGAATGTTAAACAATTTTGGAGCGGAAAAAGAATAAAATAGTTTATAAGCTTCGATTCTAGGGAATGGAAGTGACACACGTTTTAAATTTTGCAGCCTTGCAGAAAAAACGTTTAAATTCCCCCTTAAGTGCCATCCTCTTTGAAAAAATATCCTAAGAACTCGGAATATGTATAAATACCTAAGAGGAAATATCCTCAGATTAACGTACAGAGGAAAAGGCGAATCTCGCCTTCGTGCTCCACTCATTATCTTAATTATTTTATTTTGACACATTAATACCGGATGGATGTTCGTATAATACGTTCCCCCCCAACAAGATAAGCCATATTGTAATTTTGAGTTAACAAGGGAAAAATACACCGTTCTCAAGACTGACAAAGGGCATAAAAACTTTAAAAGGTAAAATTTTCTGAGAACTGCATACAAATAGCATTTAATTTTTGAAACATGTTCTTTCCAATTGAGCTTTTCATCTAAGAGAATACCCAAATATTTTATGGATTTTACCTGTTCAATTTTTATACAGTTCAAACATGTGTTTTGAGAAGATAGACAAGCTTTACATTTAAAGAAAATATTTTTGGTTTCAGTGAGTCTATCCCTTAATGAAAAAGATAAAAATTTCGTCTTTGTACTTAGGACCATTTTATTTTTAACAAACCAAAGCTTTAAAGCATCAAGGTCTTTTTGCATGTTTGAGTAAAGGACATCTGGATTTTTTTCACCGTAACAAATTGCCGTATCATCTGCAAAGCAAGATACATTCCCACGAAACCGCCCGTTGCAAAGACTATTGATGTAAATTAAGAACAAGATGTAAATTAAGAACAAGATTCCAAACAGAACCCTGCGGAACCCCATGGGTAACCTTAAGGGTGCCACTGACACTATCGCGAAACTTAACACATTGGCAACGGTTATTCAGATAACTTTTGAACCATTCTAGAGGAACGCCCCTAACCCCGGAGATATTCAAAGTTTCACACAGCAAATTGTGATCGACTGAATCAAAGGCTTTAGTAATGTCAATAAAGATCCCACTTACATATTCATTTTTATTTAACCCCCCAAAAACTAAAGAACAGAGGTGTAAAAGTGCATCTTCAGTTGATTTGCCTTCCATAAATCCAAACTGATTAGTACTGAAAAAATTGTTTGGTTTAAAAATTTTAAAAGCCTAGTTTTTATTATTTTTTCAAAATTTTTTGAGAAGACAGACAAGAGGGATATTGGACGATAGTTATTTAAATCAGACACATAATCTTTTTTATGTAGTGGAATGACTAGAGCAACCTTTAGAGGTTCAGGAAATTTACCAGATTCAAAACACAAATTTATTAAATGTGATAATACAGGTGATATTAAAGTTCCTATTCTCTTAACGATGTTTGCTGATATACCGTCTATTCCAGGAGATTTATTGCTTGATAACTTATTTATGGTATTTTGCACCTCATCAGAACACGTTGGATAACAGAAAAAAGTCTTGTTTGATACCGAAGAAGGGAAAAAATTACTATAATCTACTAAATCAGTCCCATCGAATGATTCTGAATCCTTCATCAGATCATTGATAACATTAACAAAAAAATTATTAAATTCAAAGCAATGTCACATTCTTCAGTAATTAAAACGCCCCTATTAGATCTAGAATATACTCCTGGTACTTCAGGTTTTTTCCTATGAGTACCAAGAACATTATTAATAGTTTTCCACTGCTTTTTGACATCTGTTTTATTTTGTTCGAATAAACTTTGGTAGTAATTTTCCTTTTGCAACTGCATATCTCTTTTCAATTTATCAGAGAAGCTACGGGAAAAACGCTGTAGATGTTTGTCATTCGGCCTTCTTTTTGACCTTGAGTATAGAAAATTTCGAAATTTTTGTCGTTTACACAGTTGAATCCACGGTTTCAATATTTTAACTTGACCAGCTCGTGATTTTATAAATTTTGAAGAGTCTAATGATTGCCTCAAAATGTTAATAAATAAATTAAAAACAACGATTAACATCTACTTCATTATACACCAAGGACCATTCAGTGTCTTGCAAAAGGATGGAAAGTTTATTGAAATCTTTTTTTGGAAGAGATTTTCCAACAGTACTACGATTATTGATGTGTGGCGACACAGGAATGGACAATTCACAGATAACTGCATCGTGATCACTTTTACAAGACTCACAAACCTTAGCTAAATACTCAAAATTATCTCTGGATCCAAAAAATACATGGTCTAAACAACTATTGCCTCTAGTAGGCGAATTGATCAACTGTTCAAGTCCGTTACTGGCCATTATTGTTAAATAACTATCTACATGGTGTGATTGCTTGAGAATACAAACATTCATGTCACCTACAACAATTAAATTCCTATCTGGTAGCCCTGATAATATATCATTCAAATCATCTAAAAAGGATGTAACAGTTTGAGAGTGTAATCTGTATATCCCTGCAATTGTTAACGAAAACCCTTGGCCTGGCGCTAGACTAACAGTGACCTTGAGCGCATCAGCTGACTGTATGTCAACAATCGACTGCCCCACCGCGTACCTCTCACTAACATAAACAATCACTCCGCCTGATCTCCTAGTTGTCATTACAGTGTGCATATTGGTTGTAGACTAAAATTTTATACATATCTAACTCACAACAGTAGTGGGAAAAAGCCACTCCTGGCACAGATCAGCTGCCCGCCGAGCAGCTGCCGGGGCAGCTGGTGCCAGCTGCCATGTCATATAGCTTCCGGTGGGGGGCAGAGGGTATATATCAGATGCTGTCGCCATATGCCATGCCATATAGTTTCCGGCTGGGCAGATGGTGAAATAATCAATGGGGGGTGGAGATGGCGAGAGCACAGGCCCTCGCTAATTGGCCCATAAATTAACCAGGTGCAGCTGGCGAGGGTAAGGTGACGGGGAAGGTTGGAGGGGTTAGAAATTAAGAATAAAATTTATCATAGGCGAGGGTAGGATTCGAACCCGGCCCGCTGGCGTGTGAGGCCAGCGCTCTACCATTTAGCTACCGAGGTACTTGGTGAAAGGTAGTGTAAATGTGTCTGATAATATTGTTCCTGTGGTTCGCTTCTTGTCCACCAGAGAGCAGCACGTACTACGACTGCGGCAAGTTTTAAATTCCGCCACCAGAGTTCAGCATGTACTAGGGCTGCAGCTAGTTCACTATTTCTCCAACGGATAGCAGCACGTGTTATGGCTGCACCCAGTTTACCCCAAAATATCCCCACAAATTACCCAAATTACCCTGGAATTCCCCAAAATACCCTGCAATTTCCCAAATTTCCTCGCAGTCTTACCAACTTATGTCATTCACTATAAAACCAAATGGACATATGGACCAAATGGAACATATGAAATGCTGGGGTATATACTATAAAAAGTGGATAAATCCCAAAACTGTTGGCAATACAGTATATAAAATCAACCAACTTACGTCATTCACTATAAAACAAGATCACCTGGATCGCCCGGAACAAGGACATATGAAATGCTGGGGGCTATACTATAAAAAGTGAATAAAACCCAAAGATGGCTGCAATACAGTATATAAAATCAACCAACTTATGTCATTCGCTAATCAACAGTTATACTATATGAAATGTACCTGTAGCTAGTTCTCAGCGTTATAGCCATTGAGGCTATAACGTCAAATGTACATAATCAACGGTTATACTATATAAAATGAAAAATCTACTATATTATTTAATATACACCAATGACTATAATGTTAAATCTAGTTATACTATATTATGAAATGTGCCCAAGGCTATACTATATATTATGCATTGATGACTTTACGTTAAATATACGCGATCAATGCTTATACTATATGAAATGCATTCGCCGCTATACTATACAAAATATTAATGAATATAATGTTAAATAAACATGATCAACGCTTATACTATATGAAATGTACCTGTGACTAGTTCTCTGCATCAATGGCTATAATGTAAAATGTATATAATCAATGGTTACACTGTATAAAATGAAAATGCTACTTTACTATATAATATACATTAATGACTATAATGTTAAATATTTCTAATCTAGTTATACTATATGAAATGTGTCCAAGGCTATACTATAAAAAGTGAATAAAACCCAAAAATGTTGGCTATACAGTACATAAAATCAATGGCTAGAAGCTGTTAAGCAACCAACAACGTTATCATACTATATACGACGCATACAGTACTATATAAAGTGAATAACATGCAAACTTCAGCTTAAAAAACATAAATATCGCTAATATCTCGAAAACGGTGCGTCCTAGAGGTCCGGGGACCCAAAAAAACTACCTACTACGTAATAGAGGTACCCCCCCAGGGGGTGGATACCCATAATTAAAAAATTAACCAAAATGTTGCTGATTGCATCTAAAAAATGAAGGGGCAATGAAGGGGCAAAACTTTGATATTCCATATCTTAGGAACGGCTCTATGTATTAACTTCATAGTTGGTATGTGTGTACACTTACTTGCTGTCTACAAATGCATGGCAAAAGGTATCCAAAAAATGAAGGCGCAAAAAAGTTTTATTTTATATCTTTTGAATGGCAATATGTATTTATTTCAAACTTGGTATGTGGATACATGTAATGTTAACACGTAATAAAATGCTAAAAATAACTTTCCAGATCTAAGGTCAAACAGTCAAAAATAAAAAAATCCTAAAATTAACATTATTATTGTCCTTCGCTAGCGTAGAGCTTTACCTTTGAGTCACTAGGCATTTGAAATTATTAGTATGTGTGTACACTTATTTGGTGTCTACAAATGCATGGCACGAGGTATCCAAAAAATGAAGGCGCAAAACAGTTTTATTTTATATCTTTTAAATGGCATTATGGATTAACTTCTTACTTGGTATATAGGTTGGTATAAGTAAACATTAATTGTTTACCATTGTGTGGTGGGGTGCATCCAAAAAAAAAATGAAGGGACAAAACTTAAATATTGTATATCTCAGGATTGGCTGGACCAATTAACTTCTTACTTGGTACTAAGGTTGGTATAAGTAAACATTAAATGTTTACCATTGCGTGGCGAAGTGCATCCAAAAAATGAAGGGGCAAAACTTAAATATTGTATATCTCAGGATTGGGTGGACCGATTAACTTCTTACTTGGTATGTAGGTTGGTATAAGTAAACATTAAATGTTAACCATTGCGTGGTGGGGTGCAATTAAAAAATGAAGGTGCAAAACTTAAATACTGTATATCTCAGGATTGGCTGGACCAATTAACTTCTTACTTGGTATGTAGGTTGGTATGAGTAAACATTAAATGTTTACCATTGCGTGGCAAAGTGCATCAAAAAATGAAGGGGCAAAACTTAAATATTGTATATCTCAGGATTGGCTGGACCGATTAACTTCTTACTTGGTATGTAGGTTGGTATGAGTAAACATTTAATGTTTACCATTGCGTGGCGGGGTGCATCCAAAAAAATGAAGGGGCAAAACTTAAATATTGTATATCTCAGGAGTGGCTGGACCGATTAACTTCTTACTTCGTATATAGGTAGGTATGGGTAAACATTAAATGTTTACCATTGCGTGGCGGGGTGCATAAAAAAAATGAAGGGGCAAAACTTAAATATTGTATATCTTAGGAGTGGCTGGTCCGATTAAATTCTTACTTGGTATGTAGGTTGGTATGAGTAAACATTAAATGTTTATAATTGCGTGGCGGGGTGCATCCAAAAAATGAAGGGGCTAAACTTAAATACTGTATATCTCAGGATTGGCTGGACCGATAAACTTCTTACTTGGAATGTAGGTTGGTATGAGTAAACATTTAATGTTTACCATTGCGTGGCGGGGTGCATCCAAAAAAATGAAGGGGCAAAACTTAAATATTGTATATCTCAGGAGTGGCTGGACCGATTAACTCCTTACTTCGTATATAGGTTGCTATGAGTAAACATTAATTGTTTACCATTGCGTGGCAGGGTGCATCCAAAAAATGAAGGGGCAATACCGAAATATTGTATATCTCCGGAGTGGCAAGACCGATTAACTTCTTACTTGGTATGTAGGTTGGTATGAATAAATATTAAATGTTTATAATTGCGTGGCGGGTAGCATCCAAAAAATGAAGGGGCAAAACTTAAAATTGTATATTTTAGGAGTGGCTGGTCCGATTAAATTCTTACTTGGTATGTAGGTGTATATGAGTAAACATTAATTGTTTACCATTGCGTGGCAGGGTGCATCCAAAAAATGAAGGGGTAAAACTGTAATATTTTATATCTCAGGATTGGCTGGACCGATAAATTTGTTAATTGGTATGTAGGTGTGTATAAATAAACATTAATGGTTTAGAATTGCATGGCGGGGTGCATCCAAAAAATGAAGGGGAAAAATTTAAATATTGTATATCTCAGGAGTAGCTGGACCAATTAACTTCTTACTTAGTATGTAGGTGTATATGAGTAAACATTAAATGTTTACCATTGCGTGGCGGGATGCATCCAAAAAATTAAGGGGCAAAACAGAAATATTGTATATCTTAGGAGTGGCTGGTCCGATTAAATTCTTACTTGGTATGTTATTTGGTATGAGTAAACATTAAATGTTTATAATTGCGTGGCGGGGTGCATCCAAAAAATGAAGGGGCAAAACTTAAATACTGTATATCTCAGGATTGGCTGGACCGATAAACTTCTTACTTGGAATGTAGGTTGGTATGAGTAAACATTAATATTTGACATTGCATGGCGGGGTGCATCCAAAAAATGAAGGGGCAAAACTGAAATATTGTATATCTCAGGAGTGGCTGGACCGATTAACTTCTTACTTGGTATATAGGTTGCTATGAGTAAACATTAATTGTTTACCATTGCGTGGCAGGGTGCATCCAAAAAATGAAGGGGCAAAACCGAAATATTGTATATCTCCGGAGTGGCAAGACCGATTAACTTCTTACTTGGTATGTAGGTTGGTATGAATAAATATTAAATGTTTACCATTGCGTGGCGGGTCGCATCCAACAAATGAAGGGGCAAAACTTAAATATTGTATATCTCAGGAGTGGCTGGTCCGATTAAATTCCTACTTGGTATGTAGGTGTATATGAGTAAACATTAATTGTTTACCATTGCGTGGCAGGGTGCATAAAAAAAATGAAGGGGTAAAACTGTAATATTTTATATCTCAGGAGTGGCTGGACCGATAAACTTGTTAATTGGTATGTAGGTGTGTATAAATAAACATTAATGGTTTAGAATTGCATGGCGGGGTGCATCCAAAAAATGAAGGGGCAAAATTTAAATATTGTATATCTCAGGAGTAGCTGGACCGATTAACTTCTTACTTGGTATGTAGGTGTATATGAGTAAACATTAAATGTTTACCATTGCGTGGCGGGATGCATCCAAAAAATGAAGGGGCAAAACCGAAATATTCTATATCTCAGGAGTGGCTGGACCGATTAACTCCTTACTTATTATGTAGGTTGGTATGAGTAAACATTAAAAGTTTATAATTGCGTGACGGGGTGCATCCAAAAAATGAAGGGACAAAACTTAAATACTGTATATCTCAGGATTGGCTGGACCGATAAACTTCTTACTTGGAATGTAGGTTGGTATGAGTAAACATTAATTTTTGACATTGCATGGCGGGGTGCATCCAAAAAATGAAGGGGCAAAATTGAAATATTGTATATCTCAGGAGTGGCTGGACCGATTAACTTCTTACTTGGTATATAGGTTGCTTTGAGTAAACATTAATTGTTTACCATTGCGTGGCAGGGTGCATCCAAAAAATGAAGGTGCAAAACCGAAATATTGTATATCTCAAAAGTGGCTGGACCGATTAACTTCTTACTTGGTATGTAGGTTGGTATGAGTAAACATTAAACGTTTATAATTGCGTGGCGGGGTGCATCCAAAAAATGAAGGGGCAAAACTTAAATACTGTATATCTCAGGATTGGCTGGACCGATAAACTTAATACTTGGAATGTAGGTTGGTACGAGTAAACATTAATTTTTGACATTGCATGGCGGGGTGCATCCAAAAAATGAAGGGGCAAAACTGAAATATTGTATATCTCAGGAGTGGCTGGACCGATTAACTTCTTACTTGGTATATAGGTTGCTATGAGTAAACATTAATTGTTTACCATTGCTTGGCAGGGTGCATCAAAAAAATGAAGGGGCAAAACCGAAATATTGTATATCTCCCGAGTGGCAAGACCGATTAACTTCTTACTTGGTATGTAGGTTGGTATGAATAAATATTAAATGTTTATAATTGTGTGGCGGGTTGCATCCAAAAAAAGAAGGGGCAAAACTTAAATATTGTATATCTCAGGAGTGGCTGGTCCGATTAAATTCTTACTTGGTATGTAGGTGTATTTGAGTAAACATTAATTGTTTACCATTGCGTGGCAGGATGCATCCAAAAATGAAGGGGTTAAACTGTAATATTTTATATCTCAGGATTGGCTGGACCGATAAACTTGTTAGTTGGTATGTAGGTGTGTATAAATAAACATTAATTGTTTACAATTGCATGGCGGGGTGCATCCAAAAAATGAAGGGGCAAAATTTAAATATTGTATATCTCAGGAGTAGCTGGACCGATTAACTTCTTACTTGGTATGTAGGCTGGTATGAGTAAACATTAATTGTTTACCATTGCGTGGCGTGGTGCATCCAAAAAAATTAAGGGGCAAAACTTAAATATCGTACATCTCAGAAGTGGTTGATCCAATTATCGTCAGACATGGTATGTGTGTACATGTAGCTATAATTAAAGGTAGCACCGTTTTGGTGCTACCTTCGATTTACTATTTTTATAGAATGGTGTATGGAAAAATTCTTTAGGTTTTCAAGGAACACTATTAATTATTGGTTTAAGGACAGACTACTATAGATGTGTGTGTATATATGTAAATTCCTAGCAAAACCTTAGTTTTAACGATTAAGGTAATTTGGAGACTTCTAACTGGATTAAACCCATAGTTAAAGGTAGCATCGTTTTTGTGGTTCCTTTGATGTATTATTTTTTATTGAATTTTATATGATAAACTTTCTTTAGGTTTTTAAGCAACACTTTTAAGTTTTTGTTTAATGTGAAACTACTAGATATGTTTATGTATGTATAAATTCTTAACAAAACTTTAGTTTCACCATTAAAGTTGATTTGGAAAACTTCTAATTGAGCTTAACCCATTTATTAAATGTTGCTACTTAAAGGTAACACTGTTTTAGTGCTATCTTTGATGTAGTATTTTTATATGCAAAATTTTGCTTCAGGTTTTTAAAACAACACGTTTAAGTATTGCTTTAAAGTCAAACGATCAAATATGTTTTTTATCTACGTGAATTTCTAACAAATCGTTAGTTTTAACCTTAAACGTGATTTGTAAACTTCTAATTGAGCTCAACCCATTTAAATGTTGCTACTTAAAGATATCACCATTTTGGTGCTACTTTTTATGTACTAAATTCATTTGTAAAATTTTGCAATAGGTTTTTAAACAACAATTTTTAGTTTTAACCTTAAACTTTATTTTGAAACTTTTAATTGAGCTTAACCCATTTAAATGTTACTACTTAAAGATAGCACCATTTTGGTGCTACCTTTGATGTTCTATTTCTATATGTAAAATTTTGCTATAGGTTTTCAAACAACAGTTTTAAGTAATGTTTTAAGGCCAAACCAATAAATATATTTTTTATCTATGTGAATTCTTAACAAAACTTTTGTTACTAATTGAATGGTGATATAGGAATTTCTATATTTAGCCAGATATTGGACCACCGTTTTGTTGCTACCTTTAATGTAGTATTTTAATAGTGTCTTTTATGTGTAAATTTTAACCTAATTAGTTCTGTATTTAATTTTATTATTGTTTTGAACATTAATCTTTTAGTCAAGCAAACGTCGTTTTGATGTTTAAAAAAATCATTTGTAGCACATATATGTAAAACTAATATTTTTAAATTCAATCCATTAAATGAATATAAATGTGACATTAATGTAAGATGTGTTAATAATCAGTTTAGATACATTATTCAGAAAATTGTCAAAAAATTCAAATTTATCATATTACTGTGTATGTGCAGCACTTTCCCTTATTTTTGCACGCGCAGTTGCACTTCAGCATTTATAAAAGTGGTTTGTTGAGCGTGCCCCTTATTATTGATGAATCTTCACAAGAAATGTTTAAAATAAAACATAGAATTGTGTACGCGCAGGTTTTCCACTACTCTTCATCGGGTATATAAGCAGCTCGGTTAACCACGTACTTCATTGTTTGGTGAACTTTTGCCGAGTGAACAGCTTATTCACAATTTCGGTTTTTCCGGATATTTAAATCTGTATGCTATTTTGTAATATTCAATTAATATTGAAAGTAAATAGAAAAATAAACGACTTCACTATGTCTGCACTGCAGTGTTACATGTTTGATAATAAGCCCGTAGCTGTATTATTTGATCGTGAAAACAATCCATGGTTTAAGGCTAATGATATATCAGAGATTCTAGAATACAAAAGACCGCGAAAAGCAATAAATGATCTAGTTAAGGAAAAATATAAAAAGTTGCGTAAGGATATAAATGAAACTAGTTCGGTTTTACCCTATAATTTTCAAGAAAGAACCGTATTCATAAATGAACCAGGTTTATATTCCTTAATTATATCATCTAAGATGAAAATAGCTAAACGCTTTCAAGATTGGGTGTTTGAAGAAATCCTACCATCAATTCGCAAGTATGGAGAGTATAAAATTAAAAGAGAAAACCTTAAGTTGACTCACTCCTTACATAAAGTGTTGGCAAATAATCAAAAACTAATTGAAACGTTAGTTGATCAAATGCCTAAGGTTGCTGTTATGCCTGATGATATGGACTTAAAACATATCTTTTGTGTACTGGAAAAAAACACATACTATGAAAAGTATGGAGTAATTGAGTACAAGTGTATTCGTACAGAAAGAAGACGATTTAAAAGAGCATTGAAGAAAGCTAAGAAAGATGGTTTTGTACCAAATTTTACAAGATATTCTGTACCAAACAGTATAAATATACTGAATAAAGCTAAGGAGGTTATGCATGATTATGGTATGCATTATGAATCTTCTTTAAATAACATATTGACACCCCATAATTTTGTAAATATTGTTAAAATTGTTCTTAATGTGAATGTGAGACTTATCAGATTGAGAAGTTAAGGTATTTACTTTGGCTACTCCTTCGAAAAGTCTGGTTTGAGTGAAGGTCACTGGCGCGGTTGACTAAAAGACCCGTAAACCATATGTATGTGTGTGCAAGTGTGGAAAACGACGTACACCCACCTCCTCGTGGTGTTTTCTGGGTAACGCTAAGAGGTGTACAACTAATATCTTGTAAACCACATGGATTTGTTATTTATTTATTTCTTAATGTATTCATAGCTATTTATAGAAATAAATTTTATTTAAAAGAAATTTGTAACAGTTTAAACTAAACAAATTTAAAGCATTTTAAATACATACAATTTATAAATGTTGTAGCAAAACATTTCATGCTTTACTAATAATAATTATAGATGAAATCGATAGAATGTATATATAATTAATATATAAAAATATAAGTCTTGTAATTAATGAAGCTAGAAAAAGAAATAAAGATAGCATCAAATAAGTGTTACTTTACAAAATAGTAAAACCAAAAATGCAATAAACTCTTAGATTATGCACAATTTGAAGGTAGCATCCAATCAGTGTAAATAGATATAAAGGGAAAAGGCTTTCAACTAAAAATACAATAAACACTGGTTTTAAGACCTATATTTAGGTAGCACCTAATTAGCTTCATATATGTCAAAGTGAAAAGGATTTTTATCTGTATACTACAATTAACCTGTTTATACTTTATAGTTATAAGTTAATATAGAAAATGTCAAACCTATTTGTTTTTGTTTACAAATAATGAAGAAAAAATCCAATAAACACTTGTGTTTAAGATACAAATGCTGGTGTCACCGAATCAGTGCTACCTTTAAATAGAGTAAAAGCCTTATATATGCAAAAAAATGGAAAAATTATTTGCCTAAATATTATATTTAACATGTTTTTTTTTACTTCAAACTGAGGTGTTAATAAACCGAATTTGAACCAAAAAAATATAATAATGAAGTTAAAACATACAATATATACTGGGTTTTAAGACCTTTATTTATATAGTATTAAATCAGAGCTACCATTAAGTTAATAAAATCGCTACTTACATTTAACTATAAAATTGGTTTTATTTATTCTATATTAACTTATAACTATAAAGTATAAACAGGTTAATTGTAGTATACAGATAAAAATCCTTTTCACTTTGACATATATGAAGCTAATTAGGTGCTACCTAAATATAGGTCTTAAAACCAGTGTTTATTGTATTTTTAGTTGAAAGCCTTTTCCCTTTATATCTATTTACACTGATTGGATGCTACCTTCAAATTGTGCATAATCTAAGAGTTTATTGCATTTTTGGTTTTACTATTTTGTAAAGTAACACTTATTTGATGCTATCTTTATTTCTTTTTCTAGCTTCATTAATTACAAGACTTATATTTTTATATATTAATTATATATACATTCTATCGATTTCATCTATAATTATTATTAGTAAAGCATGAAATGTTTTGCTACAACATTTATAAATTGTATGTATTTAAAATGCTTTAAATTTGTTTAGTTTAAACTGTTACAAATTGCTTTTAAATAAAATTTATTTCTATAAATAGCTATGAATACATTAAGAAATAAATAAATAACAAATCCATGTGGTTTACAAGATATTAGTTGTACACCTCTTAGCGTTACCCAGAAAACACCACGAGGAGGTGGGTGTACGTCGTTTTCCACACTTGCACACACATACATATGGTTTACGGGTCTTTTAGTCAACCGCGCCAGTGACCTTCACTCAAACCAGACTTTTCGAAGGAGTAGCCAAAGTAAATACCTTAACTTCTCAATCTGATAAGTCTCACATTCACACATACATTCATACAGTTTATTCATTAAGAACAATTTTAACAATATTTACAAAATTATGGGGTGTCAATATGTTATTTAAAGAAGATTCATAATGCATACCAAAATCATGCATAACCTCCTTAGCTTTATTCAGTATATTTATACTGTTTGGTACAGAATATCTTGTAAAACTTGGTACAAAACCATCTTTCTTAGCTTTCTTCAATGCTCTTTTAAATCGTCTTCTTTCTGTACGAATACACTTGTACTCAATTACTCCATACTTTTCATAGTATGTGTTTTTTTCCAGTACACAAAAGATATGTTTTAAGTCCATATCATCAGGCATAACAGCAACCTTAGGCATTTGATCAACTAACGTTTCAATTAGTTTTTGATTATTTGCCAACACTTTATGTAAGGAGTGAGTCAACTTAAGGTTTTCTCTTTTAATTTTATACTCTCCATACTTGCGAATTGATGGTAGGATTTCTTCAAACACCCAATCTTGAAAGCGTTTAGCTATTTTCATCTTAGATGATATAATTAAGGAATATAAACCTGGTCTGGTTCATTTATGAATACGGTTCTTTCTTGAAAATTATAGGGTAAAACCGAACTAGTTTCATTTATATCCTTACGCAACTTTTTATATTTTTCCTTAACTAGATCATTTATTGCTTTTCGCGGTCTTTTGTATTCTAGAATCTCTGATATATCATTAGCCTTAAACCATGGATTGTTTTCACGATCAAATAATACAGCTACGGGCTTATTATCAAACATGTAACACTGCAGTGCAGACATAGTGAAGTCGTTTATTTTTCTATTTACTTTCAATATTAATTGAATATTACAAAATAGCATACAGATTTAAATATCCGGAAAAACCGAAATTGTGAATAAGCTGTTCACTCGGCAAAAGTTCACCAAACAATGAAGTACGTGGTTAACCGAGCTGCTTATATACCCGATGAAGAGTAGTGGAAAACCTGCGCGTACACAATTCTATGTTTTATTTTAAACATTTCTTGTGAAGATTCATCAATAATAAGGGGCACGCTCAACAAACCACTTTTATAAATGCTGAAGTGCAACTGCGCGTGCAAAAATAAGGGAAAGTGCTGCACATACACAGTAATATGATAAATTTGAATTTTTTGACAATTTTCTGAATAATGTATCTAAACTGATTATTAACACATCTTACATTAATGTCACATTTATATTCATTTAATGGATTGAATTTAAAATTATTAGTTTTACATATATGTGCTACAAATGATTTTTTTAAACATCAAAACGACGTTTGCTTGACTAAAAGATTAATGTTCAAAACAATAATAAAATTAAATACAGAACTAATTAGGTTAAAATTTACACATAAAAGACACTATTAAAATACTACATTAAAGGTAGCAACAAAACGGTGGTCCAATATCTGGCTAAAAATAGAAATTCCTATATCACCATTCAATTAGTAACAAAAGTTTTGTTAAGAATTCACATAGATAAAAATATATTTATTGGTTTGGCCTTAAAACATTACTTAAAAGTGTTGTTTGAAAACCTATAGCAAAATTTTACATATAGAAATAGAACATCAAAGGTAGCACCAAAATGGTGCTATCTTTAAGTAGTAACATTTAAATGGGTTAAGCTCAATTAAAAGTTTCAAAATAAAGTTTAAGGTTAAAACTAAAAATTGTTGTTTAAAAACCTATTGCAAAATTTTACAAATGAATTTAGTACATAAAAAGTAGCACCAAAATGGTGATATCTTTAAGTAGCAACATTTAAATGGGTTGAGCTCAATTAGAAGTTTACAAATCACGTTTAAGGTTAAAACTAACGATTTGTTAGAAATTCACGTAGATAAAAAACATATTTGATCGTTTGACTTTAAAGCAATACTTAAACGTGTTGTTTTAAAAACCTGAAGCAAAATTTTGCATATAAAAATACTACATCTAAGATAGCACTAAAACAGTGTTACCTTTAAGTAGCAACATTTAATAAATGGGTTAAGCTCAATTAGAAGTTTTCCAAATCAACTTTAATGGTGAAACTAAAGTTTTGTTAAGAATTTATACATACTTAAACATATCTAGTAGTTTCACATTAAACAAAAACTTAAAAGTGTTGCTTAAAAACCTAAAGAAAGTTTATCATATAAAATTCAATAAAAAATAATACATCAAAGGAACCACAAAAACGATGCTACCTTTAACTATGGGTTTAATCCAGTTAGAAGTCTCCAAATTACCTTAATCGTTAAAACTAAGGTTTTGCTAGGAATTTACATATATACACACACATCTATAGTAGTCTGTCCTTAAACCAATAATTAATAGTGTTCCTTGAAAACCTAAAGAATTTTTCCATACACCATTCTATAAAAATAGTAAATCGAAGGTAGCACCAAAACGGTGCTACCTTTAATTATAGCTACATGTACACACATACCATGTCTGACGATAATTGGATCAACCACTTCTGAGATGTACGATATTTAAGTTTTGCCCCTTAATTTTTTTGGATGCACCACGCCACGCAATGGTAAACAATTAATGTTTGCTCATACCAGCCTACATACCAAGTAAGAAGTTAATCGGTCCAGCTACTCCTGAGATATACAATATTTAAATTTTGCCCCTTCATTTTTTGGTTGCACCCCGCCATGCAATTGTAAACAATTAATGTTTATTTATACACACCTACATACCAACTAACAAGTTTATCGGTCCAGCCAATCCTGAGATATAAAATATTACAGTTTAACCCCTTCATTTTTGGATGCATCCTGCCACGCAATGGTAAACAATTAATGTTTACTCAAATACACCTACATACCAAGTAAGAATTTAATCGGACCAGCCACTCCTGAGATATACAATATTTAAGTTTTGCCCCTTCATTTTTTGGATGCAACCCGCCACACAATTATAAACATTTAATATTTATTCATACCAACCTACATACCAAGTAAGAAGTTAATCGGTCTTGCCACTCGGGAGATATACAATATTTCGGTTTTGCCCCTTCATTTTTTTGATGCACCCTGCCACGCAATGGTAAACAATTAATGTTTACTCATAGCAACCTATATACCAAGTAAGAAGTTAATCGATCCAGCCACTCCTGAGATATACAATATTTCAGTTTTGCCCCTTCATTTTTTGGATGCACCCCGCCATGCAATGTCAAAAATTAATGTTTACTCGTACCAACCTACATTTCAAGTAATAAGTTTATCGGTCCAGCCAATCCTGAGATATACAGTATTTAAGTTTTGCCCCTTCATTTTTTGGATGCACCCCGCCACGCAATTATAAACGTTTAATGTTTACTCATACCAACCTACATACCAAGTAAGAAGTTAATCGGTCCAGCCACTTTTGAGATATACAATATTTCGGTTTTGCACCTTCATTTTTTAAATGCACCCTGCCACGCAATGGTAAACAATTAATGTTTACTCAAAGCAACCTATATACCAAGTAAGAAGTTAATCGGTCCAGCCACTCCTGAGACATACAATATTTCAGTTTTGCCCCTTCATTTTTTGGATGCACCCCGCCATGCAATGTCAAAAATTAATGTTTACTCATACCAACCTACATTCCAAGTAAGAAGTTTATCGGTCCAGCCAATCCTGAGATATACAGTATTTAAGTTTTGTCCCTTCATTTTTTGGATGCACCCCGTCACGCAATTATAAACTTTTAATGTTTACTCATACCAACCTACATAATAAGTAAGAAGTTAATCGGTCCAGCCACTCCTGAGATATACAATATTTCGGTTTTGCCCCTTCATTTTTTGGATGCATCCCGCCACGCAATGGTAAACATTTAATGTTTACTCATATACACCTACATACCAAGTAAGAAGTTAATTGGTCCAGCTACTCCTGAAATATACAATATTTAAATTTTGCCCCTTCATTTTTTGGATGCACCCCGCCATGCAATTCTAAACCATTAATGTTTATTTATACACACCTACATACCAATTAACAAGTTTATCGGTCCAGCCACTCCTGAGATATAATATATTACAGTTTTACCCCTTCATTTTTTGGATGCACCCTGCCACGCAATGGTAAACAATTAATGTTTACTCATATACACCTACATACTAAGTAGGAATTTAATCGGACCAGCCACTCCTGAGATATACAATATTTAAGTTTTGCCCCTTCATTTGTTGGATTCGACCTGCCACGCAATGGTAAACATTTAATATTTATTCATACCAACCTACATACCAAGTAAGAAGTTAATCGGTCTTGCCACTCCGGAGATATACAATATTTCGGTTTTGCCCCTTCATTTTTTGGATGCACCCTGCCACGCAATGGTAAACAATTAATGTTTACTCATAGCAACCTATATACCAAGTAAGAAGTTAATCGGTCCAGCCACTCCTGAGATATACAATATTTCAGTTTTGCCCCTTCATTTTTTGGATGCACCCCGCCATGCAATGTCAAATATTAATGTTTACTCATACCAACCTACATTCCAAGTAAGAAGTTTATCGGTCCAACCAATCCTGAGATATACAGTATTTAGGTTTTGCCCCTTCATTTTTTGGATGCACCCCGCCACGCAATTATAAACATTTAATGTTTACTCATACCAAATAACATACCAAGTAAGAATTTAATCGGACCAGCCACTCCTAAGATATACAATATTTCTGTTTTGCCCCTTCATTTTTTGGATGCATCCCGCCACGCAATGGTAAACATTTAATGTTTACTCATATACACCTACATACTAAGTAAGAAGTTAATTGGTCCAGCTACTCCTGAGATATATATTATTTAAATTTTTCCCCTTCATTTTTTGGATGCACCCCGCCATGGAATTCTAAACCATTAATGTTTATTTATACACACCTACTTACCAATTAACAAGTTTCTCGGTCCAGCCAATCCTGAGATATAAAATATTACAGTTTTACCCCTTCATTTTTTGGATGCACCCTGCCACGCAATGGTAAACAATTAATGTTTACTCATATACACCTACATACCAAGTAAGAATTTAATCGGACCAGCCACTCCTGAGATATACAATTTTAAGTTTTGCCCCTTCATTTTTTGGATGCTACCCGCCACGCAATTATAAACATTTAATATTTATTCATACCAACCTACATATCAAGTAAGAAGTTAATCGGTCTTGCCACTCCGGAGATATACAATATTTCGGTATTGCCCCTTCATTTTTTGGATGCACCCTGCCACGCAATGGTAAACAATTAATGTTTACTCATAGCAACCTATATACCAAGTAAGAAGTTAATCGGTCCACCCACTCCTAAGATATGCAATATTTAAGTTTTGCCCCTTCATTTTTTGGATGCACCCCGCCACGCAATGGTAAACATTTAATGTTTACCCATACCTACCTATATACGAAGTAAGAAGTTAATCGGTCCAGCCACTCCTGAGATATACAATATTTAAGTTTTGCCCTTAATTTTTTTGGATGCACCCCGCCACGCAATGGTAAACATTAAATGTTTACTCATACCAACCTACATTCCAAGTAAGAAGTTTATCGGTCCAGCCAATCCTGAGATATACAGTATTTAAGTTTTGCCCCTTCATTTTTTGGATGCACCCCGCCACGCAATTATAAACATTTAATGTTTACTCATACCAACCTACATACCAAGTAAGAATTTAATCGGACCAGCCACTCCTAAGATATACAATATTTAAGTTTTGCCCCTTCATTTTTTTTATGCACCCCGCCACGCAATGGTAAACATTTAATGTTTACCCATACCTACCTATATACGAAGTAAGAAGTTAATCGGTCCAGCCACTCCTGAGATATACAATATTTAAGTTTTGCCCCTTCATTTTTTTGGATGCACCCCGCCACGCAATGGTAAACATTAAATGTTTACTCATACCAACCTACATACCAAGTAAGAAGTTAATCGGTCCAGCCAATCCTGAGATATACAATATTTAAGTTTTGCCCCTTCATTTTTGATGCACTTTGCCACGCAATGGTAAACATTTAATGTTTACTCATACCAACCTACATACCAAGTAAGAAGTTAATTGGTCCAGCCAATCCTGAGATATACAGTATTTAATTTTGCACCTTCATTTTTTAATTGCACCCCACCACGCAATGGTTAACATTTAATGTTTACTTATACCAACCTACATACCAAGTAAGAAGTTAATCGGTCCACCCAATCCTGAGATATACAATATTTAAGTTTTGCCCCTTCATTTTTTGGATGCACTTCGCCACGCAATGGTAAACATTTAATGTTTACTTATACCAACCTTAGTACCAAGTAAGAAGTTAATTGGTCCAGCCAATCCTGAGATATACAATATTTAAGTTTTGTCCCTTCATTTTTTTTTTGGATGCACCCCACCACGCAATGGTAAACAATTAATGTTTACTTATACCAACCTATATACCAAGTAAGAAGTTAATCCATAATGCCATTTAAAAGATATAAAATAAAACTGTTTTGCGCCTTCATTTTTTGGATACCTCGTGCCATGCATTTGTAGACACCAAATAAGTGTACACACATACTAATAATTTCAAATGCCTAGTGACTCAAAGGTAAAGCTCTACGCTAGCGAAGGACAATAATAATGTTAATTTTAGGATTTTTTTATTTTTGACTGTTTGACCTTAGATCTGGAAAGTTATTTTTAGCATTTTATTACGTGTTAACATTACATGTATCCACATACCAAGTTTGAAATAAATACATATTGCCATTCAAAAGATATAAAATAAAACTTTTTTGCGCCTTCATTTTTTGGATACCTTTTGCCATGCATTTGTAGACAGCAAGTAAGTGTACACACATACCAACTATGAAGTTAATACATAGAGCCGTTCCTAAGATATGGAATATCAAAGTTTTGCCCCTTCATTGCCCCTTCATTTTTTAGATGCAATCAGCAACATTTTGGTTAATTTTTTAATTATGGGTATCCACCCCCTGGGGGGGTACCTCTATTACGTAGTAGGTAGTTTTTTTGGGTCCCCGGACCTCTAGGACGCACCGTTTTCGAGATATTAGCGATATTTATGTTTTTTAAGCTGAAGTTTGCATGTTATTCACTTTATATAGTACTGTATGCGTCGTATATAGTATGATAACGTTGTTAGTTGCTTAACAGCTTCTAGCCATTGATTTTATGTACAGTATAGCCAACATTTTTGGGTTTTATTCACTTTTTATAGTATAGCCTTGGACACATTTCATATAGTATAACTAGATTAGAAATATTTAACATTATAGTCATTGATGTATATTATATAGTAAAGTAGCATTTTCATTTTATACAGTGTAACCATTGATTATATACATTTTACATTATAGCCATTGATGCAGAGAACTAGTCACAGGTACATTTCATATAGTATAAGCGTTGATCATGTTTATTTAACATTATATTCATTAATATTTTGTATATCATAGCGGCGAATGCATTTCATATAGTATAAGCATTGATCGCGTATATTTAACGTAAAGTCATCAATGCATAATATATAGTATAGCCTTGGGCACATTTCATAATATAGTATAACTAGATTTAACATTATAGTCATTGGTGTATATTAAATAATATAGTAGAGTTTTCATTTTATATAGTATAACCGTTGATTATGTACATTTGACGTTATAGCCTCAATGGCTATAACGCTGAGAACTAGCCACAGGTACATTTCATATAGTATAACTGTTGATTAGCGAATGACATAAGTTGGTTGATTTTATATACTGTATTGCAGCCATCTTTGGGTTTTATTCACTTTTTATAGTATAGCCCCCAGCATTTCATATGTTCTTGTTCCGGGCGATCCAGGTGATCTTGTTTTATAGTGAATGACGTAAGTTGGTTGATTTTATATACTGTATTGCCAACAGTTTTGGGTTTTATCCACTTTTTATAGTATATACCCCAGCATTTCATATGTTCTTGTTTTATAGTGAATGACATAAGTTGGTAAGACTGCGAGGAAATTTGGGAAATTGCAGGGTATTTTGGGGAATTCCAGGGTAATTTGGGTAATTTGTGGGGATATTTTGGGGTAAACTGGGTGCAGCCATAACACGTGCTGCTATCTGTTGGAGAAATAGTGAACTAGCTGCAGCCCTAGTACATGCTGAACTCTGGTGGCGGAATTTAAAACTTGCCGCAGTCGTAGTACGTGCTGCTCTCTGGTGGACAAGAAGCGAACCACAGGAACAATATTATCAGACACATTTACACTACCTTTCACCAAGTACCTCGGTAGCTAAATGGTAGAGCGCTGGCCTCACACGCCAGCGGGCCGGGTTCGAATCCTACCCTCGCCTATGATAAATTTTATTCTTAATTTCTAACCCCTCCAACCTTCCCCGTCACCTTACCCTCGCCAGCTGCACCTGGTTAATTTATGGGCCAATTAGCGAGGGCCTGTGCTCTCGCCATCTCCACCCCCCCATTGATTATTTCACCATCTGCCCAGCCGGAAACTATATGGCATGGCATATGGCGACAGCATCTGATATATACCCTCTGCCCCCCACCGGAAGCTATATGACATGGCAGCTGGCACCAGCTGCCCCGGCAGCTGCTCGGCGGGCAGCTGATCTGTGCCAGGAGTGGCTTTTTCCCACTACTGTGTATCCATATCTCAGTTAAAATTATAACATCAGGTAAGTCGGCCTTTTCATTAAGATCAATTATAAACAGATCGTTTTCTCGTAAACTGGAGATATTTTGGTGAAACACTATAAACTTACTGCTTAAATTAAAATCACTTCTATTAAATTCATTCATTTAAAATAAATAAATTAATTAATTAATTAAAAATAACAATCGAATTAGTATTAAAAAACGTAATGATTTGGAAGAGTGACAAAATATAAATAACTATTACTTTTACGAGTTTCCCCAGAAAATACATATCTTGGAAAATACATTACCATACAAAAAGAATTACAGTTCATATAATTTACTAAAAAGTCATTATTGGTTGAGATATACATTTTTATACTAAATGAATGAAAATAAATTAAAAAAACACCTAATAACATTGTACTAAAAAATCCAAGTTACAATCTTGTGCAGTACTACAAAAATTCCAAGTTACAATCTTGTGTGGTAGGGTACTTACAACTTTTCAATCTGTTCCAGAGAAGTTATCACAATTACAGCATCACCCTGGTTTTTCCTCATAAAAATCTTCCCATTCCGCACCCACAGATACGTGTAATTCCTCTCTTTCTTCAGTGTTCGGGCTGCAGCAAAGAGTTTTCTTTTTGTAGGACTTGGATTTTCATTCACATACACGGGTTCAGCAGGAGTATCCGAAAAACCAATGTCTTTAGTATTGAGGTTCCTTTTAACCCTCCTCTTTTCCAGCATGGTTTGTTTTACTTCCCGTCGAACAAATTTAGCAATTATTGTAGCTGGACGGTTAGAGTCGGGTCTTTTCCCCAGCCGGTGACAGACGTCTATGGCATCTCTAGTGAACTTCACATCGAGAGCCTCACCGACCTGCCTCACGACCTCGTAGACATCCTCGTTTTTAGTTTCAGGAGCCCCCTGTGTTTCCAAAGTATTGCTTCAGGTGTATTGGTCATTATCTTCAATACGAAACTCAAGTTCCGCTACATTTTTTTTGAGTTTTTCATTTTTAAGTCTGAGATTATCAATCAATGCCAAGTATTCAGATAGTTTGTTATTCTGTTCTTTGAGGGCATTTTTTTGTTCTTTCACTTCATCATGAATGAATTCAAAAGATTTATTTATCTCAGTTTCAATCCTCTTTCGGTCCTCAGCAGCTTCATTCAGTTTATCTATGACCTCCGACAGTTTACTCATAGGGTCTGATGACTCACTGTTCTCGCCTGTCATACTTTTCCTCCTCACTTGAGTGCAGGTGGGACATCTCCAAGCTTGTTTTTCAGTCTCTATGTAGTCAGCATCCGTCTGACTTATTGAGTCTAGTCTTTTTCTAAAACCAAAGATCATTCTCTTTGTTCAAATAAAATATTACCTAAATAAATGTTTGTGAATTTGTGAAAGTAAATATTTACATACAGATGGTCAGTAATTTATTATGAACAGGTTGATAGTATTTTCGCCGATGTCCGGTGTTTATACTTTATAGCTGTAAACTTGAAAATCCATCAATTCCCTTAGTTAATCAAATGAGAAAATTACAAACTTTAACTGCTTGTAGAGCCCCTAATTATGAATGGATATTTATTAATTTACTTAAGAAATAACTTCACGCTGAGCTCCATCCAATGACACCACAACCATTAAAATCTGTTGAAAACTGTGGAAGGAGTTCCTTGTAAAAAAAACAAACATGTTGCGTATTATACATACATACATACATATACATATATGTATATATATATATATATATATACATATATATATATATATTCACAGTTTAATAAAGTGTGTTAGCAATACAGTGTGATAAATTGATCTGGGATGAATTTTACAATCATGATTTAAATACGGTATCTAAAAGGGAAAGGTCAATAAAATGGTTTTCACTCAAACTTGATGGATTGTCTAAGTTCATTTGGATTGTTAAAAAAAATTCTAATTAAATCCAAATTTCATTTTATTTAGGTATTTTCTTTCTTTTAAATTAATACTGATGTTTCTTTATTTTTTATTTGAATATTTCATTTATACACAAGACATAAGTACCGGTAATACATTTCCTCAAAAGATATTCTGTCAAAGATCGAATGGTCAAAATGACCAACCAAAACATTTGTGAGGACATTATTTCATGGATACTATTGCATTTGTAAAAGATGGAAAAAAAACTTTTTCTCATCATAGAAGTTGAAATGAATAGACTATATCCTTTTCCATGATCTTTAAAATTGTAATAGCAGTAAATTAGTCTCAAACACTGAACCATTGTACTCTGGAATGACGCCTGCAAGATACCAGAAAACTCACTTGGATTACAAACTTTCGTTGTGATTTTAATGTAGTCTTAAGTAGTGAATTTTATATTATATGAGATCTTTCGCCCTAGGATATAAAGTATGATCAATAATAGTTAAAGGATGAAAAATGATTTTGTGTGAACTTGAACACAGACTTTAGTGGGTTATCATTTGGAAGTTAATATCCCCTCTAAACGTTGTGTTTAAATGTGGAAATGGCGTGACCGTTTGTGGGCCAAGGAGGTCGTTACAGGCATGACCACTGGAGACTCTAGTGGCCACTGCCGCTGTCTTATCTCCATACACGTATTTTCCAAACTTGCATATTTTAAAGATTGTCTTCCATTCACTTTTTCTAGCTAATTATAGTCCGTTTTTTAAACCTGATCCTTCACGAGAATATTTGGGAGGGGGAGAGATTTCAATTGTAAACAAAAAATTTAAACTGTAAACAAAACATTTAAACTCGTGACAAACATGTTCGAGTATCAGATTTCCTGAAATAACGTTTGAAATAAGTTATAATTTCTTTCTGTAACTCATAGTCAGCTGTTATATTTTTAAGCCAAACCTATTCCTTGCTAAAAAGTAACAGTTCTAAAGTAAACTGATTAAAAGCAACTGCTACCAATAATATTCTAAAACTGATACACAATATGTTGTGATGTTTAATTACCAGCTGTTATGCAACAGTGAAATAAAACAAAAACAACAAAAAAACCAACGGGCTCCAGCGAATGGGATATTAGCAAGGATAAACAAACCCCCACCACCATCTTTCCCTAGAAGGATCAGGTTTAAAAAAACGGACTATAGCAGTACTAGAGATTGAACCGGTTGAAATTAAACCAACATTTTTTCAGATGATCTGGACAGACATGATCCAATTATATTGTCACTGAATCATCTGTTCTTTTTGATTTGCTAGCATTTGTTATTATTACAACAGCTGTCTAATGATTAATTCAATCTTTGTCTCTTTAGATTAACATTTAAACCTTGAAATCCCGTAGGGCGTAGCCCCTTGGGCCGATGTAAACTAGGAATACGCTCCGATGTCCGTCCTGTACAAGAATTTTTTACTCACTTTTTGAGTTATTAGGTGACGCTTTTTATGGTTTTTTTTTAGGGAGAGGTAAGAAAAATGCATTACGCACACAGGTGGCAAGCCTGTAGTGTGGGACTCCCCTAAAAACGGGTTTAACCACTAAAAAAACCTCCCATCTACTCTTTAGGATTCTAACCTGGAGTTGTTTATCACATTACGTAGGGCTAGGCCTAAATTTGGCTTATGCCCGTGGGGCTCACTCCTTATCCAGCCACTCGATCAAGGGATCTGGGCCACTTCGCGGTCCAGATCATGTTTCTTTTCCAGGAGGATGCCCCGCACGAACTGTGATAAACAATCCCAGTTGCCCTCATCCTCCAAGATCTTTTGGCAGACCGAGTCCACCGAAAATGCACCAAAAATTTGTGTGGCCTTCAGGCGGGACCCTTCCCAACGGGGGCAGCGTAAGAATGTGTGTTCCGCATCGTCGGGAACGACCGAGCAATAAATAAAGAATTGGCCGCCGTTCCACCCATGGTTGGACGTGCTTGATAAGTCGCGCAGTCCATCGTCCTCGGGTGTCGTGCTCCCAGCTGTGTTGCTACTGCTGGAAGGTTCGGGAGCGCTCTGCTGTTCTTGCCGTGTCCTTGCCAATCTCGCCTTGTCTCTGATAAATTGCCTTCCTCTCTCCTGCCAAGAGCTTGACAGGGTTAACTCCGGCGACCACCAGGACGGCAGGCTCGGACACTGTCCGGTAGGCGGAACACACAACCCCGCTCAACGTTGAACCCGGGCGAGTCGTAACCTGTACTACTCTTTATTGAGAGCGTCTGCCCACACCTCTGCTCCATAAAGAAGCACGAACTGAACCGCGGACATCAACAGACGTCTTCTAGTATTCATTGTGACCCAGGATTGGAATATATTATAATTAAATAAAATTACCTTATCCAATGGTAACTCTAGTTTTATCTAGTTTGTGATAAGAGTGAGGTGCTGGCCAGCCCAAGTACAGTTTTAATCAGTTTTATTCTGTTTTACTAATTTTATCACTATGACTTTACTAATTTTATCACTATGACAAAATTTAGTTTTAGTGACTGGGACAACCTTTTATTGAATCATTTGAAAAACCACAATGTAATTTTTTTTTTTTTTTTTTTTTTTTTTTTTTTGAGGGAGAGGCGGAAAAATGCATTACGCACACAGGTGGCCAGCCTGTAGTGTGGGGCTCCCCTAAAAAACGGGTTTACCCACTAAAAAACCTCCTCTACTCTTTAGGAATCTAACCTGGAATTGTTTATCACATTACGTCAGGCTAGGCCTAAATTTGGCTTACGCCCGTCGGGCTCGCTCCTTATCCAGCCGCTCGATCAAGGGATCTGGGCCACTTCGCGGTCCAGATCGGTTTTCTTTTCCAGGAGGATGCCCCGGACGAACTGTGACAAACAATCCCAGTTGCCCTCATCCTCCAAAATCTTTTGGCAGACCGAGTCCACCGAAAATGCACCAAATATTTGTGTGGCCTCCAGGCGGGACCCTTCCCAACGGGGACAGCGGAAGAATGTGTGTTCCGCATCGTCGGGAACACCCGGGCAATAAATGCAGTCCGGTGAACCGGTCTTTCCCATCCGGTTCAGGTACGATCGAAAATAGCCGTGACCTGTCAAAAATTGGGTCAGGTAGTAGTCCACCTCCCCATGCCGCCGTTCCACCCATGGTTGGACCTGCTTGATAAGTCGCGCAGTCCATCGTCCTCGGGTGTCGTGCTCCCAGCTGTGTTGCCATTGCTGGAAGGTTCGGGAGCGCTCTTCTGTTCTTGCCGTGTCCTTGCCGATCTCGCCACGTCTCTGATGAATCGCTTTCCTCTCCCCTGCCAAGAGCTTGACAGGGATGACTCCGGCGACCACCAGGACGGCAGGCTCGGACACTGTCCGGTAGGCGGAACACACCCGGAGCGCAGCTTGACGCTGAACCCGGGCGAGTCGCAACCTGTAGCACTCCTTATCTAGAGCGCCTGCCCACACCTCTGCCCCGTAAAGGAGCACGGACTGGACCGCGGACATCAACAGACGTCTTCTGCTGGATTGGGGACCCCCGACATTGGCCATCAGCCTACTAAGGTGAGTAACTACCTTAGCGGCCTTGTCCGCCGTACGGAAGATCTGATCCCTCCAGCTTAACTTGGTGTCCACCATAACCCCAAGGTATTTGGCGGCACGAGTTGATGTGACCACCTCCCTTCCCACTCGAAACGGGACGACGGTGTCGATCCTCTTCTTCGTGAGAATCACGATCTCCGTCTTACTAAGAGCAAGCGAGAGACCGTGATCGGACATCCAGTTGTTGACAACCCGCATAACTCGGTTCAACTTTAGTTGGGCCAGCTCAACGTTGCGTACAGCAATGAGAGCTGCGACGTCATCAGCGTACCCAACCAAAGTGGTTTCCTCAGGCATCTCGGACCTCAGGAGGCTGTCATAGGCAACGTTCCAGAGATCCGGGCCGAGTATTGAACCTTGTGCGGCACCAGAAGTGACTTCCATCGTCCGCGTTCCGTCCCTCGTGTCATAGATCAGGCTTCGAGAGCGTAGATAATCCTCGATGAGCCGCAACAGATATGCAGGAATACGAAAGGTGTTACTAAGCGCATCCAACATATCGACCCACCTCGCCGAGTTGAAGGCATTCTTGACATCAAGCGTAACAAGAAGCACTACTCGGCGGGAGAAATGGTTGTGGCTCTCGGCTCTCTCCACAGCTCTCTGAACTTCGGTGACAGCGTCGATCGTTGACCGTCCCTTTCTGAAGCCGTACTGACGGGGGCATAAGTCCCCGGCAGCTTCCACGGCAGAAGTCAGGCGGGAACGGATCAGCTTCTCGAACAGCTTCCCAGCCGTGTCCAACATGCAGAGAGGCCTGTGGGACGACGGCAGTTCGGGATCACCTTTGCCCTTGCTGATCAGTACAAGCCTGGCTGTTTTCCAGGGAGCCGGAAACACCCCTTCTACCAAACAGGCATTGTACATTCTCAACAACAAGTCAGCGTTGATTGAAAATACTTTCTTTAAAGCCTCACTGGGAATCCCGTCCGGGCCAGGAGCCTTGTTGCTCTTCAGGGAGAGAACGGAGGTTTCCAGCTCCTCGAAGGTGAAGAGTGGAACGTCCTCTACCCGTCCGAAGTCAACCGGCGGTCGCTGTGGATGTTCAGGAAACAACGCAGCGACGATCCTCCCCATGGTGGCGCCCTCCATGATGGAAGGTGGAGAGCGGGCGCCGAGTTTCTGTGTTACAAGTTTGTAACCCAGGCCCCACGGGTCAGAGTCAACGTCGTCACGAAGTCTCCTCCAGCTATTCGCCTTGCTCCTGTTTATCGCCTGGCGGAGAGATTTTCTCGCAGCTTTATAGGCCTCCGACTTACGAACTCTGTCTGCGGGAATTCTCGCTCTTGTGGCGGCTCGTCTAGTTCTTAAACATGTTCTTCTGAGTTCCGCAATCTCTTCAGTCCACCAGTAAACGGGTTGTTTGTCGCGTCGGGGTTTCCTTCGCGGCATAGACTGGTCGCAGGCCGAGACGATCAGTTCCATCGTGGATGTTACTAGTGCCTCGGCCCCAGCCTCACCAGGATTCCCCTGCGCTCCCCGAGAGATGACTTCGGTGAACTTGACCACGTCCAGTTTGTTGGTGTTCCACCGGCGTGGCCCTTCCCGAGATGCGGAAACTCGACGATTTGCCTGATCATGCAGGTCAAAAACGATGTATTGGTGGTCGCTACCCGTGTAGTCCTCCACAACCCTCCAGCCAGAGATTCTCGGAAGGAGCGACTCAGACGCAAAGGTGACGTCGGGGATCGTGCCTCTCTGCCCGGGGCGCCGAAAAGTAGGTGTGTCGCCCTGGTTGAGGACGACAAGACCGGCCCTGGCGATGAAATCCAGGATGTATTTCCCCCGGGAGCTGGTAGAGGGCATTCCCCACTCGACGGCCCTGGCGTTGAAATCGCCACCAACGACGACATGCCCGGTGGTGCCGAGAACGCACTCCTCTAGGCTATCTATCTTGTCGCGGAAGTCCTGGACGGCCTCGTTGGGTGTGAGGTAGCAACTGAAGATAGTCACGTCCCTACACCGAACCCAGACGAATCCTCGGCCGCGCCCGTGACTCCGCACCAAAACATCTCGTGTATTACGTGCCCAAAATGCAGCAGTACCGAGGCTGTCCGAGATCCAAGTGTTTGGGTCTCTGTCCCGATACTGTTCACTGATAAGGAGCGCGTCAGCACCAAGTTCTCGGGCGAGCTGATCTAGAAGGTTATCAGCTCCCCAGGATCTATGAAGGTTGGCCTGGAGGATGCGAATTACCGGCCGCTGCCTTTTGCCTGTTCAAGTGCGGCTCTGAAGGCACGCACTGACCAGACCCGGGTAAGTGACCGAGGGCACTGGAGCCTGAATCCTTGCAGAGGAAGCAGGAGGGGCTCGAGGAACATTCCTTACGTTTGTGGCCCTGGCTTCCACACTGGAAGCAGTTGGCACTCCTGTCGGGCCCTTTACAGTTTCGGGAGGAGTGGCCGAAACCGAGACAGCGGAAGCATCTCGAAACTACCACCCTCCGTTTGAGCCTGCAACTGACCCAACCGACTCTGAGGTGCTGAAAGCTAAGCAGCTTATTGGCGTGCTTTTCGCTCATCTCAGCAACAGCCATCCGGAGTTGACTTCGGTTAGGCTTTGTCAGCCATACCCTCACTCCATCGGCCGGTATCTCCGGGAGTGCCACCTGGATCGCACGGGTCACCTCATCTTCGGTGGAGAGGACATCAAGGTCCCGAATCTGGACCGAACACTTCGGTTCCAGGGCCTTGATGGAGCCTTTGTCCCCAAGTGCAGTCTTGAGGGAAGCGGCAAAACCGATCTTGTCACTCGACTTCCCCAGTTCGAGGAGGACATCCCCGTTCTGGGTTCGCCGAATAGACTTGATAACGGTGTCGGTCTCTTCCGGTTTGGCCTGCGATCTAATCTGACCCAGAACATCGGCAAAAGATCGCCCCCCTAAGGGCTTGATCAAGATTGCCTCCGTCCTGGGCTTCTTAGGCCTGGGTTGTTTAGGCTTTCTGACAGACTTGCCAGAGGCCTCCCCAACCGGGTTTGAGACTTGCGTCCGCTCCACCCTCGACGCACTTTTCGAAGCTGCCTCCGCTTGCTTCTGCCTCCTCCTTTCTTTCTTAGACAGGCGCGTCTTCCAGCCCCCCAAAAGTGTTGAGGCAGAGTTTGCTGCCAAGGCAGGATTAGCCGCCGGAGCAGGAACCTCTGCAGGAGTAGCCGCTGGAACAACGACAGCGCCCGGGATGGAATGAGCAGCCGGGACAGGAGATGTCTGCGATGATGCAGTGACAAAAACCGGCCTCGGCGCCAAGTCCAACTCCCCGAGCTCAGGGCTTCCCGACGATGAACCGCTCTGCCTCTTCTTTCGCTTTCTTGCTTGAGTCTGGGACTCAGCCAGATGAGCTTGAGGCGAAGCAGAGATGACTCGGTTCGTGACATCGCGCTCCTGTTTCACTGCCTTTAGCCTGATATTTCGGCATTCCTCGATTTCTTCTAGAGAATCTTCGAGTTTCGGAATCCCCTCTTTTATGGCCTTGTTTACGTTCTTTTGAATTAAGAGGGCCTTGGCCATCTCCTTCAAAAGAGCTTTCATCTTCTTCAGACATGAGTCTTCCTCCTCGTGGGCGTCGTCCTGCTGCTGTCGCAGCATTTGCAGCTCGAATGCCGCACGAAGAGGGCTCTTCCTGGGAGGTATTCCATCGAGCCTCGCTTTTGAGGTTTCTGCCTCGGTCACCTTCATCGCTAGATTGACCTCCACTTTCTTCTTTCCAGGATCGGACGACGATCCGGCGTCACTTAACGTCTTGAACGGTGCCGGTGGGGGGGAGGTTTTAATTCCCACTGTCGGCGTCCCAGTCTTCGAGGTCGGAGACCTCTGCACAATAGAGCTTCGCCTAAAAGCGGCTTGCTCATTCTCCTTTACGTTCTTCGTGTTTCGGTTGATAAAATCCATGCTTTCATGTCACCAGCGCATCGTGCGGCAAGGGGCGGCCCTTCATCGGCCGAGAGCGGGTACACCCTCGGAGGTCTACCCCCGTAGGAGATAAGACACCCCTACCCCGGAACTCCGGGGCCCGAACCTCCGTTTGCCCAGCACCGATACACAAAATGTGCCGGACGTGCTGGGGGTCGCACCGTGGCAATGCAGAGTCCGATCCCTGCATCCATGCCGCACTCCCTGACTAAGGTCCGAAGCGGCTGGCTTCTGACGACACACTGGAGGAGACCATCGGCAGTGCGAGGCACACATCAGTCCCTGCAACACAACAGGGACACTCCCAGGACCCCCCAGCATGCGCCGGTCGAAAGAAGGTGGAAAGACACCCTTGATTCGGGGTCGAAAACAAGAAGGTGAGCAAGGTTAGCTCAGGAAAGAATAAAGACGGTGAGCTAAGACCTGAAAGATGAGAAGAAAGGCCCTAGCTCGGGAAGAACTGTGAGGAGGGTCTCACAGCTTGGCTCAGGTACCCCGGGGTCGCCAAGAAACACCCGTACAGTGGAAAGCCCACTGCCCCTGAGGGCAAACCACAATGTAATAATACATTGGATTATGTGGTAGTTGCATACTATAGACCTGAAGAAGTTCTAAGAAACAAAACATGTTGTCTTTTGATAACCAGTGATTGGATAAGGTAATTTTATTTCATTATAGACGTCTTCTGCTGGATCGTGGAACCCCGACATTGGCCATCAGCCTACTAAGGTAAGTGACCTTAGCGGCCTTGTCCGCCGTATGGAATATCTCATCCCTCCAGCTTAACTTGGTGTCCACCATAATCCCGAAGTACTTAGTAGCACGAATTGATTGGACCACCTCCCTTCCCACTCGGAACAGAATGACGGTGTCTATCCTCTTCTTCGTAAGGATCACAATCTCCGTCTTACGGAGAGCAAGCGAGAGACCGTGATCGGACATCCATGTGTTGACCACACGCATGACTCGGTTCAACTTTAGTTGGGACAGTTCAACGTTGCGTGCAACAATGAGAGCTGCGACATCATTGGCGTACCCAACCAAAGTGGTTTCCTCAGGCATCTCCGACCTCAGGAGGCTGTCATAGGCAACATTCCAGAGATCCTGGCCGAGTATTGAATCTTGCGTGGCACCAGAAGTGACTTTCATCGTCCACGTTCCGTCCCTTGTGTCGTAAATAAGGCTTTGAGAGCGGAGATAATCCTCAATGAGTTGCAACAGATATGCAGGAACGCGAAAGGTGTTGCGAAGCGCATCCAACATATCGACCCACCTCGCCGAGCTAAAGGCATTCTTGACATAAGCGTAACAAGAAGCACTACTCAGCGAGAGAAATGGTTGAGGCTCTCGACTCTCTTCACAGCTCTCCATGGACTTCGGTGATAACGTCAATCGTTGACCGTCCCTTTCTGAAGCCATACTGACGAAGGCATGAGTCCCCGGCAGCTTCCACGGCAGAGGTCAGGCGGGAACGGATCAGCTTCTCGAACAGCTTCCCAGCCGTGTCCAACGTGTAGAAAGGCCTGTGGGACGACGAAAGCTCGGGATCACCTTTGCCTTTGCTGATCAGTACAAGTCTTGCGGTTTTCCATAGGGAGCCGGAAACACCCCTTCTACCAAAAAGGCGTTGTACATTCTCAACAACAAGTCAGCATTAATTGAAAATAATTTCTTGAAAGCCTTGCTGGGAATCCCGTCCGGGTTAGGAGCCTTGTTGCTCTTTAGGGAGAGAATGGAGGTTTCCATCTCCTCGAATGTGAAGAGTGGAACGTCATCTAACCGTCCGAAGTCAACCGGCGTACATCCTAGGCCTAGCCTACAAATAAATACATACAAAGAATGATTTTAGCTAAGACCTCAAAACAAGCAAGTAACTTAATAATAATTATGCTTACAATATTAAAGGTAAATAGATTGTAGAGCGAAAAAAAACAATACAATTTAAAATGCATGATTAATTAATCAAAATTAATAAAAATCAAGTAATGTAAGTATTGTAGAATTACGCTTACTTAACACTTAATGCATATTTTGTTACCTGAGACATAGGCTACAATGGCACAACACATTCTAATTAGTTGTTCAATTTAAATCTTTCTCCCAAATAGATATTAGTTGTATCCCATAAATTAGTTAATCGCATAATTCCGTACGACACCAATTCATTCCACATCAACATGCCTATCTTTTGGTAGACTATAATTTATAACTTCAACAAGTAAACATCAGTGTTGATCTATTTAATTTAACAAATAGGTTTGTCAAAATATCAATCAAATTTGATTTAAAAAGTAACATAACGGCGAAAAAATATAAACAAGAAAAGGTTATGTTATGTTGTTTTAAGCATACAGCGATAACTCAGCTGCGATGGGGGAAAATAAACTGATCATAGCAACTACAATACATTAGTCAAACCATGTAGCCTAAACAAATAAAGTTCTGTCAAAAATTCCGGAAAATAAACTTATTTAATACTTGAAAATAATTGCTCGATTATAGTTATTACCTAGTTTAAAATACTTAAAATCTAACCTGAAAATTTCATTGAAATCAAATTAGTAATAAAAAAGCCTTTTGGGGGTCAAAAATTCGCCTAAGAGAAATTTAAAGTCGATCGTAAAGAATTTTATCCTCTATGTTCCACATAGTAAAAAATTCAATTAAAACGTGATTCTGCTTATCTACATTATAATAGTATATAAATTATTTTAAAATTAAACAACGACAAATTACAGTAGAATCACTACTGTAGTAAATCAATGACGAGTTAAAAAGAAAAAAGCATGACGAATCTATATAGACTTAAGAGTGAAGTAATCCTTTACCTGCACCTAAATTGAAGGTTGTGGAGCCCGAAAGTGATTGGTTGTTGTAACATTTTCTTGGGAATAATTCAGCGCAACTTTTCATAAAATGTAATCCGGATGGATAGGTATTTCAAATACTTGGAAATATATTAGAAAATAAACCCGATACCATTTCGTAGTGAGATTAATTTCTCTTGTTTTAAGCGTTAAGATTTGAAGTTAAAGTTAATACCGTAAAAATGTGTTGACTGTGAAAATATTGTTCAATTGAGTGAAAAAAAGAAGAATATGCATTAAAATGTTCACTTTGAATGTAGGGTGTTTTGAAACTCTATTCACCAACTACATGTGGTGATTCCTTGCATCGAAGTGAACAAAAAAGTTCACGTAAATACATGTCATATAAAATGCCATATAAGCGGCCATTTGGTTTTTTACTCTTAATAATTAATTTTGTGACGGATAGTTGTATTAAGTGAATATTGTATAGTTGTATATACCTACTTGAGCCTAATCACACAAAAATTTATATTTTCAGGAAAAAAACTTTTTATGAGTATTTTTAAAGTGGCGGTAATTTAAAAAATCTAAACAAAAATTTTTAACTGGAAAATATAATTGTACAAACAGCAAGAAAGCTGAAAAATTTAATTATTTAACCAACGATACCAATTTTTTATGAATCTGACAACAAAAACCGGGGTTATTGTGATTTTTCTATTAAAATTGCGTAAATTTGCATGAATTATAATGAAAAATACATGTTTTTCTGCAGAAAAGGGCAAAAGCTTAATTATTTTATGTCAAATTCTAACAAACTGGGTATCATTGGTTAAGCCGCGTCCGCACTGGCCGAACAAGTTCGCCGAACAAAGTTCTTCCGAACTTATTTTTGTTCGTTGCTAACCGTTTAGTATGTAAATCATATGTCCAGTTAATTGTTCGTTAAGAATGTTTGTTGATTTTTGTGTTCGCCGAACAAGTTCGCCACGAATGTTCGGCCAATGCGGACGCGGCTTTAGATGATTAGATTTGTCAACTTCTTTGCTGCTTATATTTTGATAACATTTACCGGTTTTGAGATATTTGAGTTGAAAAATTAAAATATCCACCATTTAATAAATAGTATCAGAAAGAATAATGTTTTCTGTAAATTTAAGTTTGTGTGATGAAGGTTCTTACCGATTGTAAACGTATTACAACCATCCGTTATGGAAATTATTGATTGGAAAACACAAAACATTGGCTAGGCTTAAAGACGTAACGGCGAGAACAGATTTTTATAAAATAATAATCCCTTAAGTAATCATATGTCAGAATAAAAATAAAAAAATTTTCTTCCATAAGAATAACATCGTAACCTTGAAGACGTCTAGGGCGTTAGCCCTCTGTGAATATTAATGTCAAAATAGTCAGATTTTCCTATTTTAAGCCTTAACAATGAGTATACCCAATTTCAGCACTATACAGTTAGTCGGGGAGTTGGAGAATGAGTGATGAATGAGTGAGTCTGTGAGTGAGGGCTTTCCCTTTTATATGTTAAGAGTTTATTTTAAACCTCAAACAAATTGAATTTAAAGAAAATTATATTTTTTAAATACTAGAAAACTATATTATATCCTAATATCAATCCAAATCAATTGGAATTAAATAATTACAAAATACTAGAGCAAGTTAAAGTTCAACTGACGATGTTACGTGTATGTTTTTATATCCGTTGCGTTGAAACACAAAGGTCTGCCAAGCGTGCTCGAGGGTGTGTCCTGGCGAGGATGAGAAGTGGCCAAAGTAGCCCAACTTGCTGTTTTGTCCTGATAGGCAGCAGCCAGTCTTAAGCCAAACCAGCTAGGAAAGTAACATAATTATTTTACTTTTTAGGGAAAGCTCATAAAACAACGTTTTTTAAATGTGTTTTATAGTAAAAACTACTTCTTTGTATCGGCAGTTTTTCGTTCGTTTTCGCAATAAAACTCAATATAAGAAGGTAAAAATATATTTTTCAAAACAGTTTATAGCTCTACCAATTGTCTAATCACATTAAAGTAGCGTTATCAAAGAACACTACACCGCAACATTTTTGAAGCGAAATATTGCATTATATTTGTAATCAGCGTAAAATATTTCTTAAAGTCTCAGTAGATTACAACGCCGCAAACCCAAATTCTAACGGATAACCTAGCCGGAATATGGCAGGCGATCACACTACGCGTGGAATTATATTGCTGACATTTTGAAATGCATTAACTTCTGAAACTTTTTACTTCTTGATGTTGGATTTGTAGCTTATTATTCACAAAATAATGACCTTAAAATTATAGTATGACATTTGAACACGAATTTTCCTTCGACTATTGTGGGGAAGTCCCTTCAAAGAGAGTCATGAAAATAAGATCTGCGAGGGGTTGAGAAACTTAGATAGTCATGTAGTATGTTATATGACTTACCCGGCATACTTCGCAATGCCAACTTGAGAAATTTTGTGCCCCTCAGGATTAGCTCATCCGCTACGCTCACTATAATATCGTCTATAATATCGTCTAGTTTTTTTTTTTTTTTTTTTTTTTTTTTTTTTTTTTTTTTTTTTACCAATCTCCCCTTAATAATTTAAATGAGAACAGCTGTTTATAAAATTAATGATTCTTTTAATGATATGATTACAATCATATGTTGGAATACAAAAATGTTGCTTCCATAAGAATAACATGGTAACTTTGAGGTCATCTAGCCCTTTGTGAATATTAATGTGAAAATAGTCAGACCTTCCTATTTTAAGCCTAAAGAATGAGTATACCAAATTTCAGCACTCTAGCTAGTCGGGAAGTTGGAGAATTAGTGACGAATGAGTGAGTCAATGAGTGAGAGCTTTCCCTTTTATATGTTTAGATTCAGTCCTATATATGATTTTAAATGTAAGTTAGGCTAATTTTTTTTATACTTGACAACCTGTTGTGATTTTTAAAGTTGGTGTTATTTTTACTTTCTCCCTCAATACCATAATATATGGAGATAGTATTGTTTTCGTCAAAATTTTCGAATTTGAGTTGTTGGTGGATTTATCCATTTTGGTTCCCCCTGAGTCCCTGTCTGTGTGTGTGTGTGTGTGTGTGTGTGTGTGTGTGTGTGTGTGTGTGTGTGTGTGTGTGTGTGTGTGTGTGTGTGTGTGTGTGTGTGTGTGTGTGTGTGTGTGTGTGTGTGTGTGTGTGTGTGTGTGTGTGTGTGTGTGTGTGTGTGTGTGTGTGTCAGGATGTAAACAGAACTAGAGAATGCCCTAATGGTCCGATTTTAATGAAATTTGGTACATAGGTCCAAATCCACAATAATTCCAGGCGTTTTTTTCATTTTTTTTGAATTTTTGATTTTTAAGGGTATTTTACCCCCAAAACCCCTCAAAAATCGTCAAAAATCAAAATTTCTCAAAAACGGCTCTAACGATTTTGATTAAAATTGTGTGGTTTATTAAGCTTAAAATAGCGAATAAAATGACACCACCCGCATCTCCGAGAAAATTCGCGTTCAAAAGTTAGGCCTATAGAGTAAAAAGTGTTTCAAAAATAAATTTTTTGGATTTTCAAAATAGCTGTTGTCTTGAAATAAATTTTACTTATCACCATTAAATCGAGCTCAAAAAACTAAATAATCTAGTATTTTAAATTATTGCTCTACGTCAAGTGGTTGCGGAGAAAATTCAATTTTTCGTTTAGCGGTAAACGCAGTACTTTGGTAAAAGTCACAGACGCGCGTAGGGTCAAACGAGCGCTGCTCAGCCAGTAGCTATCCGACTCAGTCATCAAGACATTAATGTTTGAAGCTTTTAACATCTTTTTTTTATATTGTTGGGAGAAAGTATGTGTCAGTTAACTGATACCGTTTATTAAACTTGTGCTGAGTGAAACTATGACTGATGTAGAGGACTTAAATGTACCATTTTAAACATCATGTTGCATATTGAAATGGTGCCTGCCGATGCTTATACTTTTTTTAATGTTTTCGGCAGTAAAAAGTTCTGACTTCTGAATAAGTAAGTAAGTAGTAACAATTCTTTATTAATCAAAAATACATGAAATACAATACAATTGACCAACCACAAGTACAAGGTTTCAACACTGGTAAATACAAGGACAAATAGTTGACAAAAATACATTAATTATCGACCATATATATGTAATAAATAGCATTTCTTTTTACCGTAATAAATAAATAACTGTAATAAAAACGCAACAACTGTTAACTGCAAGCACTTCACATACTACTAAAGAAATAATAAAAATATGTTTAAGACTAATAGGCCTTCTCTCTCAAGATTTCCTGGAAACTCTGTAACCGAGTAACACTTTTAATATATTACCTTTAAAAAAATAATACATAATAAAGGTTAAAGGTTATCTGTCATTTTTTTTACGTTTTATCAGATAGTTCAAAATAAATCACTTTAAACTATGAATTTTGTAATGTTTCATTCGCCACATCCGTTATTTTAGTATAAGTTATGTGTTATTTGTTTAATATCGTTATTAGATTTAATTCAATGAGTAGCTAATGGAGACCAGATGGTAATTCAGTATTAAACCAAGATGATTTTATGCGTTATCACTTTGTTTGCTAATATTAGTATATAAGAATATCTCACCTTATCACCCCTTAGGACATAATTATCATAATATCAATAATTTATTATTTTATCCGAAATACATTTAAAATATAATCAAATAATTTTAAATTAAAGAAATATCCCAATAAAATGCCCACTAGCCTAAGTAGTTATTTATTGTGTAAAAGAGTTGCAATACAAATTAAAACATTTTATATAATATACATATATATTCAAAACCAAATTTACCAATTAATCAAAATCACATTACCCAGTGTTGTGCTAAGTGTTTGTGCTTCAAGATGCGTGAACCCCTAACAGTCAACAATGAAGAACATGTGTGAACCCCAGAGAGACACCACTGACCCTTCTTCTTGATCCAGCTTCCCTAGTGTTAGCATCTAAATTTTATAAGGACACAGTTCCTCCATTTTAATAAATTCCCCAGTCTGGACTAGAGCTTTTATTCTAGTTCCAAATAATAGGGACATTGCCCAAACAGTACCAATTTAAATTCAATCCCATTTTAAATTTATTTATTCCCAAATATATAGTACTGGGCGAAGAATCATTGAAGCAGATTTGGTAAGATCCACCCATACATCCATCAATACCCAAGATAGTGACAAGAAGACAATAGACTTGAACTGTATTTTATCCCTAACATTTGTGAACAATTAACATTCTTTTAAAGATTCAAAATTTATCCATGATATTAATTTCTATTTCCAAATTGAATATAAAAATTGAGTTTGCTTGTCAGCACGAGTTCCCCTCCCTGAGAAAGAGTCTGAATGTATTCCATTGTTAAACCCAGCTGATAGACATTTAACTATAATTGTGAAGCAAGAGATATAAGGACTGAAATTACCCACATCATTTTGTATCCATTATAATCTATAAATAATTAAGCATAAATTCAAATTTAAATTAGAATTGTATTTCAGATAGGTAATAAATTTAAATTGTTGTAACAAAATAGTCTTATTATTTCATAGGCCTAGATAGTATAACTTATTAGCCTAGATTAGCTTACCCATCAAGTTGACCTGGAAATAGCACGATACAGATAAAAACAGATAGATATATATAAACACCACTACTAATCAAGAGACAGAATAATATTTATCAAATCTTTTATTAAGTATATCCATTATTCTAAGATATTTTTCGTTATAAACAAACACTTTTCTAACGTTAAGAGCAGCCAACATGGCGATCCCCTTCAGAAGAACAATACGAACTATCGCATCGCAATAACATAGACCGACAGTATGTGTACAATTGCAAAATGGCGCCCAACGTACTGGCAAGCAACCTCAATTAAAATAGATATTGCAACTCTTAAATAAGTAGGTTAGCTTAAGTAATCTAAGTAAGAATATTAGTCATTAAGAAATCCACATCCCACTACAATTTTTATTCCCCAAATTCCGTAAATAATTAATGCAAAACTCTTATAATTTACGTAAGCCTAAACGTTATCCGATTACGATGAGTTCGATAGATCGACCGGATGATCACCGTTGCATAGCGACAGAAACTAGCCGTGACGTCACTCCTACCAGCCAATCAACGACGACCGTTCCTTCAGACTCCTGTGTCGACAATCAGCTGTCTACCGATACGCTGCAAGTGTGCCAACCCAACAAAAATGGATTTCCCGCGGACGCAAATCAGTCAGAGAAACCGAGCGGACCCGACGAGAACGTCGAATTCAACATGACGCCGGCACGCACAGCGAACACACACGCCACATCGAGCGACACAAGTGACCATAATATTTCATCTCCCTCACAAAACAGTAAAACACAGACAGAACAAATAAATCATGACACTAATACACAACCTGATTTCAACACCATCCTCACCTACCTACAACAATTGAATTTAAAAATGGACGAAACTAAATCAGAATTAAATAATAAAATGGAAGAAACTAAATCCAAAATGGACGAAACTAGATTTGAACTAAATGCAAAGTTCGAAGAGACTAATGCAAAATTGGATGAGACGGATGCCAAACTAAGTAACGAAATTAAAACTTGCTACAACATGCTCCAAAACCAAATCCAAGATATTAGAACCACTCAAGATGAATTTCGCTACGAATTAGACGAATTAAAATCGACTCAATTGGAACAAACCAACAGCATTGTACAATTTCAAACAAATGTCATTGACCAGATCGATAATTCACGACGGGAAATCGAAAATTTTGTGGACACCAACCTAACCAAACATAAAATGTCAGTTGAAAGCGAGGTCGCCAAACAACAAAAGAATATTTTGGATAATGTAAATAAAAAATTAGAACAGCATGAGTTTACGGTAGGACAAGATATAAAATCACTATCCGACACCATCAACAAATGTGAGAGCGATGTAAAGAACCTTAAATCAGCCACACAGAATCAGACCAACTTGAGCGGACCTATTCACATAGTGTGTAACGGGAGCGAATGGACAGAACGCCATATACCAAAATTTAGTGGACGAGCAGGAAACCCTAACGAGTTTCTCAAGAGATTAAAAAGGTATTATGAGAAGAGTTTACAAAGACAACCGAACAATGACCCGATCGAGCATCTAAAGGACACTTTGGAGATTAGTTTTGAGGGACCAGCATCACGATGGCTACAATTAATCAAAGATAACATCAAAAGTTGGGGACAATTTGCAGAAGAATTTACTAATAAATACTGGAGTCGTGAGGTACAGCGAGGCATTCGGACAAAGATCGAAGCAGAAAAATACCGAAGCAACGGGACACTAAGTAGAGCAGAATACTTTACCGAGCGTGTATTATTATTGCAATCAATCACACCGCCATTAACAGAAGAAGAAATCGTCACTATATTAGCCGAAAATTTTGACCAAATAACCCAAGACAGTCGTGTTGTACAGAATATCACCTCAATCAAGGCTTTTGAACAACTATTACAACGAGAAGACATAAGAGATGGACCAAAGTGGTCAAGACAAAATAACCACCAGATACAAAATTCCAACACTCGACCCAACAGTCCCAACAACCACAATCATCGTCAAAATTCACATGCTCCAAACATAAACCATCATGCGTACCAACCAAAGGCCCCATACACAAACCAACCATATCAAAACATTCGATATCAAGGGACGCATAACCAGAATCAACCTAATCAACCACCATACAAGTACAACAACAATAGGCCACGCCATGAATACAAACCATACGATCGAGACACATACCAATCCAGGCAGAATAATCACCACAGAAACGACCGATCGTATCCAACGAAAGAACAATCCCAAGTATGCACTATGATAAGGCAGACTGATGGTAATACACACTACCCTACTCAAAACCAACACCCTACAAACAATAGCGGCCTATCCCAAGACAACCAGGGAAACGGCACCCCGCTGTAATTGCCCACCGAGGAGCGACCGCAACCAAAGATAACATTGCAACTACAGCGCTAGATCCTCATATCCTCGGAATAAATTCAACAGACCTTATTTATAATTTTCATGTAAATAATATCATGTGTGATAAAGAATTCTTGTTAGATGAATCATCAGATAATAATGAAACAAATTTAACACCAACTCAAATAAATTGTCCAGAAATAAATATAACCATCAATAACATTAAAACTAACGCATTAATTGACTCCGGTTCTTCTATCACCTGCTTATCAGAAAATTGGTTCAAAGAAAACCAACAATTACTTAAACCTTATGAAGAATTTCCCCTTACCAACACAGTAATAAAGACTGCTACAGGAGACAAATCAAAACGTGTTTCAAGATTAATTTATATTCCCGTAACTATTGAAGGACACACTATACAAATACAGTTCCTTATTGTGCCTAACCTCATCAAACCCGTAATTTTCGGAATAGATACACTAGTTGCTACGAAGATGGAGATAAATTTTAATGATAGTGAATTAAATATGATGATAAATAATAATAAAATAACATTGAAGTTCAGCATGAGTATTAACGAAGGACAATTATGTCAGATTACAATTGATGATTGCCAAAGGCTAAATAATAATTATAATGATCTGATGTCGAGTGACAGTAATGATTATGCAACTTGTGATGAATATTACGACATAGGCAGCTTTGATGAGACTAAACACGATACAACGGGAGAAGAGACACTTTTGACGAAAGAAGAAATTAATAACGCATTAACCTCTAACACATACATCAGCAGTAATGAGAAGGAGTTATTAAGTAATTTGTTGCTAAAATACAACCATATATTTTCGGAAAAGCCAGGCTTATGTAATAAATACACACACGAATTAAAAGTAGAAAACCCACAAAGTTTTAAATCAACTACATATCCCGTACCACAAAATTATCAGATGCCATATAACAAGATATTTATGAAGAGGAATCAACACCCGACGAGGACATTGACAACGCTCCAATACCTGCATAAGTGACGAAAGATTTGTGTAATAAACAATATGCTATAAACAATTATATCTAATTCATGAGAAGATCGAGGGGATCAAGAAACAAATAAATGCCACAAACTATAAAAAAAACCTTTACAGTGAGTGCGAATTAGAATGAATCTACGAGTTTAATATAGACAATGGTAGTTTAGTACATTCAATTAGTAACAATTTGTTTTCATGTGTTAACGTAGAATTTAAGTATCATATCACCAGATTTTCACACATTTAATGTATATCATACTAGCTTTAAGAATCATTCATACTAAATATTTCATGTGTCTCATTCAACATTAATCGAAATTTGTCTGTCATTTCATTCCATACAAATTTCTGAGGGGATAATTGTAATGTTTCATTCGCCACATCCGTTATTTTAGTATAAGTTATGTGTTATTTGTTTAATATCGTTATTAGATTTAATTCAATGAGTAGCTAATGGAGACCAGATGGTAATTCAGTATTAAACCAAGATGATTTTATGCGTTATCACTTTGTTTGCTAATATTAGTATATAAGAATATCTCACCTTATCACCCCTTAGGACATAATTATCATAATATCAATAATTTATTATTTTATCCGAAATACATTTAAAATATAATCAAATAATTTTAAATTAAAGAAATATCCCAATAAAATGCCCACTAGCCTAAGTAGTTATTTATTGTGTAAAAGAGTTGCAATACAAATTAAAACATTTTATATAATATACATATATATTCAAAACCAAATTTACCAATTAATCAAAATCACATTACCCAGTGTTGTGCTAAGTGTTTGTGCTTCAAGATGCGTGAACCCCTAACAGTCAACAATGAAGAACATGTGTGAACCCCAGAGAGACACCACTGACCCTTCTTCTTGATCCAGCTTCCCTAGTGTTAGCATCTAAATTTTATAAGGACACAGTTCCTCCATTTTAATAAATTCCCCAGTCTGGACTAGAGCTTTTATTCTAGTTCCAAATAATAGGGACATTGCCCAAACAGTACCAATTTAAATTCAATCCCATTTTAAATTTATTTATTCCCAAATATATAGTACTGGGCGAAGAATCATTGAAGCAGATTTGGTAAGATCCACCCATACATCCATCAATACCCAAGATAGTGACAAGAAGACAATAGACTTGAACTGTATTTTATCCCTAACATTTGTGAACAATTAACATTCTTTTAAAGATTCAAAATTTATCCATGATATTAATTTCTATTTCCAAATTGAATATAAAAATTGAGTTTGCTTGTCAGCACGAGTTCCCCTCCCTGAGAAAGAGTCTGAATGTATTCCATTGTTAAACCCAGCTGATAGACATTTAACTATAATTGTGAAGCAAGAGATATAAGGACTGAAATTACCCACATCATTTTGTATCCATTATAATCTATAAATAATTAAGCATAAATTCAAATTTAAATTAGAATTGTATTTCAGATAGGTAATAAATTTAAATTGTTGTAACAAAATAGTCTTATTATTTCATAGGCCTAGATAGTATAACTTATTAGCCTAGATTAGCTTACCCATCAAGTTGACCTGGAAATAGCACGATACAGATAAAAACAGATAGATATATATAAACACCACTACTAATCAAGAGACAGAATAATATTTATCAAATCTTTTATTAAGTATATCCATTATTCTAAGATATTTTTCGTTATAAACAAACACTTTTCTAACGTTAAGAGCAGCCAACATGGCGATCCCCTTCAGAAGAACAATACGAACTATCGCATCGCAATAACATAGACCGACAGTATGTGTACAATTGCAATTTTTTAGTTTTCCTTCATTTGTTGAAGCACAATAAACGAATAAATAAATAAAAATAGTAAAACGAAATAACTATAGTTTGTATAAAATAGTATAATAAGTTAGTTAAATTTATATTAATGTAAAAACAATAAACGTTCTTGTTAAGAAATGCCAGTTGTGTAGTGTGTACATGAACTTGAAGTGTGCTTTTTACTACAGGTGTAGGTAACTTTATAACGTATAATAGATAGATACAAAACTTAGCGTCAACGAAATTGTGACATCTTTTGTTATTTCATATTGTTTTGACACAGCGATGTATTTGAATTTTAAATGTATCAAATTATTCCGTTAAAGCAGCTTTTGGAGAGGGTCTTCATGAATATTCAATCGAAACTAAACTTGTATACTGATGTTGGCTTTAATATGGGCTTGATAGTGAACAATATATGTATAGATAGATTTTGGATAACCTATCATAATGTGTTGATAGGAACAGAAAAAAATTTATTTCTGTACCATAAATAAGGACGATAGAGGGAAGAAATAGAAAAGAAAATCGAGTGAGATAAATTGACAACTCAACCTGAGCTCTTGCCGAGAGATAAATTTGCAAAGCTGACTTGTACTTATGAAACTGCACAGGGACGTATTTCACTTGTAGCACTATTCTATGGTTTGATTGATTCCATTAAGTGGTTTCCTGAGTTAAAGTACTATTTGATCTATATTGAAATACTTCAGGCTATTGAAAGGCCTGGACCAAGCATGTGGTGATTTGATGTTTGTATTCGTATTATTAGTTATTGTGAATCCGAAAATTATTCAAGTAGTATTTTTATAATTTCAGGGTATAATAATATTAAGATATTACTTCTTTCAAACAGTTTAATTGGTCCGGCAATAAAGCGTATGATTGTGGTTATTCCTGTCCGAGTTATCAAGCCCTCAATACTACCTAGTATATTAAACCGTCTTAACACATCGGTTTAGTTATATTTACATGAAATAAACTTAAAATTTAAAATGTAAAGTGGTTGATCACCAAAGATTCTTACAAATATTCAATCTAGTCATGACTTAGGCACGCGGAAAATATGGTATAGTATTAACATCCAGTATTTTTCACACTTTATAACAGTGATTGAAACACAAATAGTATATGACCTATAGAGAATACTATTATAAATACTAGAATGACTACTATAGTAGTCACAACTTGTTACAAATTAGTTGTATCTATAACCCCCAACCCTTCACAGTTGTTATTCCCTCTAGGATTCATGTTCTGCATGTGTGGGCTGAGGCGTCCTCCTTGGCCGCTATCGGCGGAAGTCGCCGACTAGCTACGACACTTGATTTGAATGACCGCTTTATTTTATCAACGACATTCTATGTAAATGGGTCACTCCTTGGAGCTGATAAGACAATCATCAAGTATAGAATTTAAATTAATTTGTTTTCGCCGTATTTTTATAATCTAACATTCTCTCCAGTCGCTATTCAATTAACTGCAAACCATTGGAAGCTAAAATTACTATTTAATAGATCTATGATTTGTTAAATAATAAATTCATTGATATTTAAAACATTTAAATTTTTACATCACAGCCCCCATGTGTCTTCAGTATAGGTAATTTAAACTATATTCGCTGCTCCACACAAGTGGAGAAATCAAACTTGTAATCTGGAAACGGCAGATTGTTAAGCCGGGTACTCCGCAGTGCAGGTAGAGATGAAAACGGAGAAACAATTGGCTTTCTCTAATTAGAGTACAGTGGATCTTCGGAGTGGATCTGTTGGCTGGGAAAAAATTACAATTCAAGCAGCCTAGAATATATATATAGTTAAAGAATATAAGTATTTATCATTAAGGATGCTAAAGAGGATAAAAAGATTACATTAATGCCATCAAGCGTTTTTAACTTCATACGATTCGTACTCCTTATAAAAATTCTTTTTCAGATTATTTTTCTTAAGCTGTGCTAAATGTATTACGTGAAATAATGATTTGATTTAGGTTTTGCATTTCTTTAATATTGTTTGTCTTCGTAATAATGTACTTTCTGTAATTTATCTTTTAAATGACGATTTTTCAAATATGGCTAATTGTTTTACTTTCAGAAATAAAGAATTGGAACTTTAATTTTTGTTTATTGTTTCAAAAATGTCCAAATAATAACAATGAAATTGATATTCACGGTGTGATTTTAGATAAATCATAAATTATTTAGTCACTAGAGAGACAGGAAGAAATGGATTCAATTCAGCTCTTCAAGATTAAGTCACTTTGCATAAACCTCTTCAAGTTTAAATTACGAAAGTTTGTCGATATTCCAGGGAAAAACAAAATTATCTGAACCATTTTCAAGCAAGTCTGAGCAGCTGAATAATAACAAGACACGCTCAAAACGACTAAACAGAATTTAGTTTTGACGTTTTTTCTCAAAGGATAAAGGTAATAATATTTTGTTTCTGTAGTTATGAACATTTTTTAATTTAAATTCCATACAGCCAATTCTTTGTATTTGCTAACACGATGCTAGGTTGGGTCAGATGACAATTATTTTGTCCTAGAGAAGTTTCTGAAACTAAATTAACACTCACGGTATCCAAGTCACGAAGGTCAATAGAAACTAGGTAATAGGTACCAGTGAAGAGTGAATAGTTCAGGCTGGTTCTCCATGTATTACGTTAAAAAAACTCATTTTATTGCAATTTGGACAACAGGGAGTCATATAAGTGACAATGAAACTAGGAACCATCACTCTAGGTAGCCGAGTGTTTATAGTGATCATGCCATGATACCGAGGTGGCCAGTTCGATCCCTCACGAAATACATTCTGACCCAGTTGCCATTTTTCATTCTTATAACTAACAACATGTCGAGGTTAGACAGTCTTAATATCAAGTTTTGACGCCTCCTTATAAAATCATAGTGGAAATAGCATAAATTGAGATAGAATCTTCTACTGTATGAATTCTAGAAACCGGATCAACTCTACAACTTATTATTTATAGTCATCAGGAAGTTATTTCCGCAGAAGTCAAGTGCCAAAAGCCTTCACGGTCCACTTCCTCGCCCTCTACCTGGCCAGTTGCACATACTAAGTCTCCATTTTAGACTGTCATAATTACCGTTGTCATAATTTTATCTTTGTACCTACCCCGCTGATTTTTCAGCATATTTATTGAATGCACATTGAGACAACTCTAGGAGTCTCCATTAAATCAGTATTTGGATAAATTTAATTTTAAAAAAACCTGTGGTTGTTTATACCCAAAGGTATAACGAGCAAAAGGTACAAACAAAAATAACTATTTGTGTATTGAGAGCGTAAAGTAGGCTACGTTATTTCTGCTCGAGAATTTTAGAAAAATTTCGAGAGCGGCAATGACTATTTGTACATGTAATACACACAAGAATTTTCTAGCTTTGCATCGTAATTGCAACAGATTATTTTTTTATATTTTATAACTCATACAGGACCAGGGAGTAATGAAATGTTGATTTTCATTCTGTTGTCATTTACGTTTTATGTTTGATGAGCTATGTGGATTAAACATCTGTGAATTCTAAATTTTATAGGAGGGTTTAAACAAAGGCCCTTAGACATATCGGCAAAAGAACAACTATGTAATCTTAGCTAATTTAGATCTAAAAGAACGAGAACCACATCTCAACACTATCACATTGGGAAGTTGGAGAATTGGTAATGAAGATCGACCGATGAAACACCACAATGTTCTATCTGATTTTCACTATAATGAAATTTTTTTTCAAAGTATTACCATGGAGCAAAGTTTGATCACTAGGTACCCTAATAAATGCAGCGCATTGCGCTGCACAGGCCCCCTAGTTGGATTATATTTACAGTTATCAGCTGATTTCTGTTCAATTTAAAAATCTCCATAAGGATAAAATGGGAAATTCGAAGGGCTCTAGGACGAATTCGAGATATTTCCCAGACACGGGACCAGCTCCAATCGATTCCTCGTGGTCATAACCCCCATAACCAACAAAAAATAAAAAATCCCTGGAGCAAAAAAGTTTGCCCGTACAAACATTGCTTATTTTAGAGTATAATAATAATAATAATTGGTTTTGTTCTTTTTTGGCAAATTTCAATGAACGGTATATGCTAATACGAAGTAGCCATGGTAAGACCTAAGACCGGGACCATGTCACTTTTTCATTTTGAGATACCCAGAAGCCAAAAACACAATCCGTTCCTTTTCATATGCGTCTGTGGTACAAATAACTTTTGATAGGAACCTCCGATTTTAATGAAATTGGTATTGGTGGTAAGACCAGGTCTATTTAATGAGATTGCGAATCAGCATTATCGAGTTATGCGAACTAGGTTCTATGGGGGTTTAACGAGATCCAAAATTGGTTTTTCATTTTTCAACCTCAATTTTCAAAACTTAACAATTTAAACTGAAACCATTTAAAAAAAGCTTGAAAAACAATCAATTTAATATTTTTAGTTTTTAACTTAGCTTAACGGATTACGGAGATAAGCGAAAAATGGGTTTCCCATATTAATCTTATGGGAAACCAACAAAACCCTGTATTTCGCTTATTTTTGGCATAACTTGATAAAACTTGGTATGTACATTCACCAGGAAGGGTTTAACTTATTTATATTTATAACACCCATATGACAGCAATCCTACATGGAGCTTATGGGAAAAATTAAAAAGTGCTGATTGATACAATTTGACATTTACCTTAACTAACCATTACGTTTTCTAACAACAGCCCGTGGAAGAAAAAACCTACGTACTTATTCCTGTCATGATTATGGGGAAAATACAAAATCTCAAATTCTTTTGGAAATTCGCTGAGTATGGAAATTCGCTGCGACGGGGGTATTTTTAATTTGTCACAATCCTGGTCTACGATGCTATTTTTTTCCAGAAACCAGTCATCACATTCTAGAAGCAAAATTGAATACTTAAGTAGCGATATTGTAACTTTATGATAAATAGTATGAAGTCACTTCTAGAAACCAATAGTCATGAATAAATAAAGGAATCTATTTAAAGCGATGGCAATTTATTCCTTGTGGTTTATCTTGGCGTAGCTTAATCACAGGAAGCGTGATACTCAAGTCAAGGTGACCGCTTTGTTTTATCAGCAATTCTTGAATGCAACTGGGTCAAACCAACCGTCTTTCGCCTTGCCAATCCAACTTTTAATACTCATTCCTTGTTTGATTTGTATAAATACATTTTAGGTGAATTGTCTTCTTTTTAAATACATCTTTGGGCGTGGTAATCGTGATGAATTTCATTCAAGTTTAAATTAAAAATAAAAATCATACCACTTATTCAAATATATATGTAAACTATATAATATAAGATTTTGAAATATAGTTTGAAATATAAGAAAAGATTTTGTTTGTATGGAATTTTAATATAAATTAATTAATTCTCTTCTCATTCGTGAATAAATCTTTTTGGGTAGTTTTTTTTGTTTCGTTTAGATATTATCTCACATTGACCAACATTGTTGACAGTTAACGGAAATGGGACAAACTCAGTTTGCATTTAAAACAGCGAAATCGGATTTGTTTCTCAAAAGAGCAGCCAGCCAATGATTAACAAACCGACGTTTGGGTTGTTACATGATGTTAAAAACTTACAGCTGCCCGGGCTTCACCGCAGACAGCACTCGCACATACAGTATTTAAGCAATTATACAATTATACAGGGTGCACAAAAAAAGCTTTGTCAAAAACATTAAGAATAACATAGACCTAAAACTACGAACAAGCTGTAATACTTAAAGGTCGAAGACAAAAGTTGTCTTATTTTGGTGTTTTTCCTCAATGCATTTATTTTTCAGAACCTTTTTTTTTATAAATATCTACATCATAAATTTTTACTCGTCATTGAATACTTATGCTAAATTCAATTACATAACGGTGAACAGCAATTTTGTCCTACCTAGATATTTTCCTTTTGTACACACACATCTTCAGTATTAACAAATTCTTGTAAAGACCTATGATACTTTTAGTTTGTCCTGTCTTTTCAAATGGAAATCAACTGTAAAGCTCATACTTGTTGCTCGAAATCGATCTGTTAAATTTAGACTATCACATGTCTTGTGATAGTCTAAAAGTGATAGTGCTCATATATTACTGTAAGTCCTAACTCAATTACTCCCGTCTAATTAAATATTGTGATTATCAGCAGTACACAAAAATACACAGCTGTAATAAACAAATGTTTTTAATTCTCAACTCAATCCCAAAGTTGTACTTCTGGAAAATTTTTTAATATAAATTATTAATAGCATCTATATTTTAGGTCCGATTTTCACCAATTTCGGCGGAACTACAGACCAAGCCTTATCCAATGGCACAAAAAAACATGAAAATCGTTTGAAAACTGTTTGGGGAGTTCTCTTAACAAAAAAACCTTAGCTTATTAAATAGTATAGATTACGGTCACAGTTATCAACTTACTTTCCTCCCTCGGCTGGGTTCCAAGTATGTCAATTGATTGTCATATTTCTGATCAAGACTATAATCGTTTGTGGTCAGGTCTAATTGATTTTTGTAACGATTGTATAACATCAATAGTTATATTATCCAATGTATCCAAATAATAGAACAACACATACAATTAGTAAGGAGTTGTATGTCTAAAATCAAATAAATTTATACTATTCCAATCAGGTGCTGTGTAGAATTCTTTGTATTATGCGCAAACAAATTTTTATCAATGAGATTGTTTGGGAGAGAATTTAATTATGTTTTTCAAAGAGCGACTTTTTATATTCAGACCCAACATCCATGGATGGTCCAGGGTATGTTTTATATAGAGAGTACATTCAAAGACTAGTGCATTTACTTGAATGGTTTCCTTTATTTATCTTTGAGATCTGTACAAATGATGCTTTCCATAGAAATGGAGTTTCAAAAATAAATAGGTACTGTATTGGTATATTAAACAGGAAATATAATTTACGAGTTTTTCATTAATTACATGGTCAGAATAAATAAACTTGGAAGTGTTTCAATTGACTGGGTATTTTTCAAATAGTAGTAGTAATCTCAGCATTATAGTAAACTTCAATCTTTTTAATTTTCCTTATGATTAAAATGCCAGAATTACTGTGTGGATGCCTTTAAACCCAAATTACAACGCAGCAGTCAGTAAATACACAAAACCATTTTTAAAATAGTATTGGTAGGCTATCACATATTCTTTATAATTAATTAAGTGGTTGATATTGTAAGAGTGAGTTAAATATCACTAACTTATTATACAGGGACACTATGAAAAGTTCTGAAACGCCCTATATTTATCAATAACTTAGCTACAAGTTAAAAATTATAAAAATTCACTTAAGAGCTGAAAAACTATATTTTAAAGTTACAATTGAGTGTCCAGGCCTGATGGGGGTGCTACAAGACGAGTCAGTAGAATATCTTTTATGTAAGCATGAACATTGGAATCAATGATCTTACTTGGTAAAGTACATTGCCTCAAACCCAATCTCAAAAGTACAACCGAATACTATTGATGAACTTTAAATATAATATATTCTGACATCCTTAATTAGGGATGTGCGAATATTCAAACTTCGAATAAAATATTAGAATTCAATATTCGATTTAATGTTCGATTCGATCCGAAATTTTAAAAAATATTTGAAGTTCAAACCGAATAGTTCGAACCGTTCGAGTAGCTCGCCGGTTACCCGAAAACGCTGATGATGACCGAGGGATGGTTGAAATTTCAAAACAAATGTTTGAATGAACAAATTAGCATAGTGAAAGGGAGAAATATTATTCAAGTGCAATGAATGGATCCACAATTAACAGCTCTTTTAACAAAGACGAACGAACAACAGGAGTTCTGAGTTTCCAGCGTAGCCACGCGTCGATCTTAAAATGCGAAATACTTAAAATTATCAAATGATTACACTTTTTTCGTATACAGAAGGATTTATATTCCTTTGGTATCTTTAGTCATATACAAAGTTGTATAGTCAATATATATCTTAAGATTAACTTAAAATTGATACTTCGTGCATGTTATATCCGGTTGATATAACATGAATCAAAACTTAGTCATACTCACATACTCATTGTCATCCAAGCCAAGTCAGGACGGACTAAAAATTAAAATGGCGCTCGCTTTTATTTGAAGGTGAGTGAGCGGAGCGAACGAACTCGTCTTGTAGAAGAAAAGCCTTTTTGCACTGGACATTTGACCACACTATCTGTAACTGATATTTCTATATTGTTTGAGCTTACCGAGCAAATGCTCGGCCCCCAGATACTTTATATTACTAGGAGTACGCTTGTTACACGCATATAGGGATGAACGGCAAAATAAGCGAGATAATCCTAGTTCCACACTATCAAAAAACATAAATAAACTAAAAATAACGCATCTAACTGAACATGTCAATTACGTAGAAAAAGGTTTTAGGTTTTTTTGCGTTCAAGATATTTGATTCCCAGTATATATTTTTATAATTGTTTGTTAATACAAAATATATCTTTCTAGTATTCATAACCGAAACAACAAACTGTATTAGTGCAGTTTAGTTTAAATAACACTTACTCTCTATGTCTGTTAACAACCAATTCAGGCACCTTAAGCACCTTTATTTACAGCCCACAATGCATTTCTTATGGGAAATTAAATTACCTCTCATTACTATTCATTATCAGAATAACTTCAGAAACGAACTTGACCTTAAAAACCATGCCTATAATCTAGTGTGAAAGTTTGAAGGCGATCTGAGGCTTCTTACTAACGTAATCGTCGTGCAATGAAATCGGGATTTATCACTACACTGAGGGACCAACCGTCATGTATGAGGATTTTACTTCTCTTCGATCAGTTCATCCAATTACTTTCGTCAAATGCCAATATCTATTGGTATTAGTAAACTCTGTATGCAAAGGGTTTGTATTTTCTTTAATAATGCACATCTTTGTGGCGTTACGTGTAATATCATTATTACTGCTTATTGGAACGGTCGTAAATGAAATAATGTATATCACAACTTTGGTTTTTCACGTATTCCTTATTTGTCCTCAAGATTGCTCTTAATGAAAGATTGTAAAATAATTTTGCGTCATGATAGTAATTGTTATCTATGTATTTAAAGATGAAAATATGTACGGTACGTAATAAAAACGCTATCCCAGTTACAAACAAGCCAGGACTCCCAGTATTTTGAAATATTTCGTGTGATTCCAATTCATATACTTTCGTTTGTAAAGCTAACATATCCAAGCCGACACACTAACAAGGTGTTTTTAACCATTGATTTATCATAACTTTTCAAATAACAGCATATTTTAATTTTACGTGTAAACTACAAAAAAAAATAATCTTATTTTTAACTTCCATCTTACAGTAACAATTTGTTACGGCCCGTAATTTTTTGTAAAAAGTATTTTGTCAAATAGTGTAGTTATTGTAAAATATGATTTTGAAGTAATTTTATAAAGTTTTTTCTCCTTCAGAATTAAAAAATAATAAATTATCAGAATCTTCCTTTTTGAATCAAACATTATGAGCTGGTAAATTTGGCAGCCAATATAGACCAAAACAATGTAAAGATTTTTAACGGTACTGATCTTTAATGACAGCTGAGGTGATGCGTTATAATTATTTACCTGCCGTTAAGTGGAAAATAAAGAAGAACGAAAGCTGAGATTAAATAGCTTAACTTACCGTTTTACTGAGGCAATAACTTAGCCAGACATTTCATCAGTGTAAATCCCCACTAAACGTCTTTAGACATTAAAACTGAAATGTTATCTTGTAAGTTTAGAGTTACGATATAAATATCATATGTAATTACTTTGTAACTTAAAGATATGTACGTAACATTTATTTATGTTTTGTAACAAAGATTGAACGAAATATAAGCATCATTTAAAAAGAAAAGTTTTAGTGTCAAATAAAACGAACAAATAAAAAAAACACTTGTAATTTTCACAACATCTTTATGATGTGTTTTGTTACAATGCTTGATTTTCATGTTTAATTATAGTTATAAATAATGTACACAAAATTAATTTATGTGTTTTAAAAGTTTGCATTCGTATAAGTTAAATATATGAACTTATAAATAACTAAATTTAGTTATTGATATACAAATCTTTATTAAAAGCTTTAAAGGTACAGAAAAAACAAACAAAAAACAATAGGATATTGATAGACTTAGTTTAAGGTTTATATTAACCAACTTTATTAAATCAATATGATAGTTTCATGAAATTTGTTGATGTTTTTTATGAAATGTATGAGACTTAAATTATATCAGCCAACTCTTTTAAAATTTTGTGCCATTATAGATTTTAAATAGTAAATATATATGTATATTTAAAATATAACTGACCACAGTTATGGAACTTTAAACGAAGCAGTATAAATATTTTCATTTGAAATAAAAGGTAATAAAGGGCAATAAGATGAATACTAAAGAAGAATTATAATATATATATATACATGAGCGACAAGAAAGATCTGTTGAACATAATGCAAACAGAGAAAAACAACCCAATTTTTAACAAAATAAAAGAAAAAAACTGCACCAACTAGGAAAATAAATTAACATAATTAATCAGATGTTTATAGAGATAAGAAATCCAGCTTGTTGATTATAGTTTGAAGGTTGCAATATGTACTAAAAAGTTTATTGACTGAAAATGGCATTATCACCGAAACAATTGTCAGTTAATTAATAAAAAAATGAATTGAAAGGGTATTCAGGCAATTTCAATACTTATAATAATTATAGTATATTTAAAAATACAAATATCAAATTTACAAAAAGGAAAACCCAAGTCCTATATTTAAGAGCAAATTAACGTTCCTGAGAACTTTCCATTCCAAATTATTGTAATTCTTTGCAAACTTCCATTAGGATATTCTACCATCGGTTAATTAGTAGAACGCAAAAGGTCCACCTGAAACATGACATATGTTCAGGAGCTTTGGTTTGCAAAAATTGATAGCAATACTTGAGGTCCATATATTTTAGTTTACACTTTTTAATAATTAATTATGTTATTAGTATTATTTTATTATTTAGTTTCAGGGTCATCTCACAAAAAAATTATAGAACAATTTCATACCCCCTAAATACCAAAGGAAAGAAAAGACGTAAGATGAATAGGTAGTTTAACATCTTATGAGGTTATAAATCAACGAGCTTTTCGGGACCTTTTACAAAGACCTTGTTCACTCTATTGTCTATTTTTAAACTATTCAGCACCCCTGTCACCATCCAAATATTGATGAATGGCTTAATTTCAGTGAATATTATACTTTCCCCAAGGCAAAAAAATTTCCGGAGATGGCTCGTGTCCCATAAAACTTGTAATCCTTTGAACTAACACAGGTTCAGGCATCAAATGAACTGTCAGATCAATTATTTGTCAATCATCAAATGAACTTATTTGTCATTTCGGCCACTAGCTCTACTCTGACTCATTTCAGGATTGGTGAGGTTATCCCGGCTCATTTTGGATAAAATGTGAAAGAAATTATGAACACAAGTGTGCTTTGAAAGTAAATTTTTTCTTCGATACAGTATATCGTATTTTAAGATCATTTATTTTAAATCAAGAACAGGCAATATAGGCTACATAGTGACTTTCAAAATAAAAAATCAGGTATCAAACGACACTTTCAAACTAAAAATCATTGTATTATCAACAGATTTTTATAATTTTTTTTTAAACCTCATCGTTTTATTCTCACTAGTTTTTACAACTAATTAATTACGTATTCTCAAGAAAAATAATTCCATGTGATTTAATTTAATAAATGTGAATCAATAATTCACAGTTTTCGTTTGAGACTACATAATATTTTAGACTAAATATGATTATTACTTTTTGAAAATTGGCAGGATTTTACCCTTCATCTTTTCGTGCTTCATTCAAAAACCTCAATGTTCATTTAATGTAGTCCATAACGGTATCTGGAAACATCCGTATAATCCATTATATCAGACATTTTGGCCAATTCATGGCAACATTTGGACCATCATTTTCAAGTATGTGAGATGCGTATGGAATTAATCAAAACATTATAAAGTCCATTTCCAGAGTCCAAAGTCAATTTCTGATCATTTTCAGAAATAATTAAGTTCAGTTTGTATATTACAATTATGAAATCTAGTTCTTAATTTTGAAACCCCTTGTATGTTTGTTTAATTTAGTGCTACGCTATACGTAAAACCAGATCGTCTCGGTGAAAGCTTCAGTTATTGAACATTTCCGAGTGGTGTTTTCAATAAAGTCTCGCTTTCAAACTGAAATACGGATATTATTGACATTCCGACTCATGTTATGGATTATTGGCTCTACGAAACATGCATTGTGTTTCTTAAAAAAAATAATTTAGTTTTAGTTCAACTAAATTAAGCTTTGGATATATTATGTTTACACAGAAAGGGTTCAAATAATACAGTTTGCTTTGTAAAGACTGACTTTACATGTGAAATATTTTTCAGTTACAATGTTTGCTTTTATAAACTTGTCTCTATTTAAGGCTGCGGTCTACCCCTGGCGCGCACCCAAATGCAAGGGTTCTTTAGAATCGTGTTATCTTCTGCCTAATGAAAAGCTATAAATAAGGTGTCATATTAAAGAAGAATAACGGTACTAGTTTTCGTCTGTTACAATTTTGTAATTAGTTCATTAAAACCAATAGAAAACTTCAGTTAAAAATCGAGAAAAACAGATGATTTTAGACCGGTATAGCAGAAATTATAAATTTTATTTTATAATTCTAAAAAGATAGCCGACTAGATCCTTTTTTCTACTTTTAGAAAAAGTTAAGAGCCAATCTCTATCTTAATTGGTTATTTTTAAAACACGATCCCCGTAAACCTCTGCATCTATAAAACTCAAAAACAGATAATTTTACACAATTATAACTGAAACTAGAATTTTTTTTTGAAAATTCTAAAAAGATAGCCGACGAGATCCTTTTTTGCACTTTTAGAAAAAGTTAAGAGTCAATCTCTATCTTAATTGGTTAATTCTGAAACACGATCCCCGTAAACCTCTGCAGCCATCAAACTCGCCTAGCGCTACGGCCGCGAGGCCGGCATATTCGGCATTGTTGTTTTTGTTTTGGTTGGGGTAGACCGCAGCCTTAAGACAGTAAAGGTCTTCTGCAAAATTAAAATAAAAATTCATTTTTTATGAAAGATGAAATGAAATTCTGTTTTTTTTTTTTTCCAAAGAATGGCAACTATTTTGAAACAGTTGGAGATGTTTAAGTTATATTTTCACCAAAAGTTTTATTTGTACTAAACCTTTAATATGATGCATAACATGAAATATGTTTATACTTTATAATGCTAAAACTGGAACATATGATCCATAGTTTTTTGAATACCAAGTATTCGCACAAATATTTTTGCAATGTTCCTTAGGGCCAATTTAGTGGGAAATGTTTAGAGGTAACGAAACAAAACGTTTGTAATCCATTTTGGTCACCTCACGAAATTCCCCCTGTTATTAACCATTATTTATATGTGTATGCCAATGGTGTAAACATGTTCATTATAAGAAAATTAATTTTAACGTTTGCCTAGCAGAGAAACGCAAGATGAAAAACATCCCAATTGTGCTGTAAGTTACGAAGACCGTCCCAATAAGGTCAACCCCTGTTGAGAATATCAATACATGTGAGTGGGTTATGAATGTTCCCAACACAAACACTAAACCGTCTATTAGTCCAGGCTCTGAACAGGTTGAGCATGCACGAAAGTCTAACAAAATTTGACTTTGGATTATTGTTGAGGACATTTAGTAGATGTAAAAAACCGATGTTGCCACATTTCCAGAATGGGCACAACACGGGGGATGGCCTCTAGAGGAAGTCGTAGAGGAAACTGTATTGGCCTATGTCATGTTGTATATAATTTTAAAGGTCTTTGAATGTAGATTCGAATGCCACAAACCCGATCTCCAAAGGTCGAATATAACGCAAGTTATTGCGTTTTGAAATTTCGTCAAAATGCTTTTTATGCAAAGTTTGACTACCTGCCATTTCTGATTCGAGCGTTCATTTAAGGTCAGCTTTGCGGCATTGCTTTCTGTTAAACATGATCCTAAAGCTCACGTCAAATATTTCATAAAAGATTTCATGGGTTGTCCGCAATCGGGCTGAAAATCATAATGTAATCATAATATTTCTGACAGCAATTGAAGATGGCAAATGAAGCCTTAAAATAAAATATTTAACTTGATTTTCAGGATCTTTATAAAGAGGAGATAGATAGAATTTAAATAGAGTTGAAAACAATGTTGCCAACTCGACATCAAATGAACGTCTGAGCCATAAATGGCAGGCAGTCAAATTTTGCATGAAAGGATTTTACCGAAATTTCAAAACGCAATAACTCGCGTTATATTCGACCTTTAGAGATCGGGTTTGTGGCATTTTAATCTACATTCAAAGACCTTTAAAATGATATATAACATGACATAGGCCAATACAGTTTCCTCTACGACTTCCTCTAGAGGCCGTCCCCCGTGTTGTGCCCATTCTGGAAATGTGGCAACATCGGTTTTTTACATCTACTAAATGTTCCCAACAATAATCAAAAGTCAAATTTCGTTAGACTTATAGTGCATGCTCAACCTGTTCAGAGCCTGGACTATATCAATAGATCCGGGACAACAAAACAAATTGGGTTTAACTTGCGTCGAGCATCCGCCTTGGCAGTAACATCAACATTAGGTTATTATAAACAGACAAATAACCAACAGCGTATGGCGTTTGAGACAAATATGTTATTTCTTACAATATTGCAGAAAACCTAAAAACTTTTTGTAAACAAGAAAATTTTTTAATTTCTTCCAATAGGTGGAGTCGAAATTGATTATTCGAGTTTTAAGCCCTTATTAAGCCTTAAAGCCGAGGCTTGAGGCCCCTTTTGATATCACACCGGATGATGATTGAGGAAAATTTGCCTAATATCACAATAATGCGTGTTAACTACATAATGAAATTTAATAATAATGAAATTTAAAAGGTTCCAAAAAATACTGTTTGTCAAGTTTTGGGCAAGGTAAGGTATTTATATTTTATGTGATTTTATCCTGCACAGTATTTATTTATGTATCATGAACATTTTATACAAAAACGCTTTAAACATTTTATGTTACTTTTCTATGGTGGTGTTGTGGACTTTATTTTAGGAGAATTATAGGCTAAATAAAATCGGAATAGTGTTATTTTAAATAGTGATGAAACTAATGTCCCCCTCAGCTACATTCTGAACTAATGAGGGCTTGGGTTAATTATTTTGTGCCAATGCACGGATTTAACTGCCACATTTTGGCAGTGGTGGCTCACCCATAAGGACTCCCGGACGCCGCCCCTCCTAAAGAATTGATTAAAAATCAAAATAAATAAACTAACAAAAATTTTGTATGAGAATATTTAACATAATGACAATTGTATAGGTCATAAGTTGAAGATAGAAACAGATCGTACTAAAATAAATCCAAAATCGACGACGATTGTGTCTCCTAATTCTATCGCGGCCGGCTCGGGCCGGAGCGACGGACGCCGGCCACGGCGTCCTAGCGCTCTTGTAAAATCAAATGGAGACGCGCATACGCGCAGCTCACTCACACAGGCACACACAACGGCTGCTAATGCAACGCTCTGCCCGGCGCCCTAGGCTGCGCGCGCCACTGCTCCAGCCACTGCTACCAACCGAGCAGTGCCAAAAATGTGACTGTCAGTTCCCTCGCGATGCAGTCGTCCATTTGGGTTCTGTTGTGCTTAATGGTGTACGTGTTGATGTGAGTTGTGTTTAATTAGTGAATTATATAGATTTGTGAGGAAATGTAAATGTGTGGAAGTGAAATGGGTGACGTTGGAGATGGGCAACATTTACACCAGGTAAATCGTATAGTAAGTAATAGAATGAAAAACACTGAGTATTAGAATTACTTTGAAGAACCTGGGGCTTCTAAGGCCCAATTTAGTTATTAATCAAATGTGAAGTTCAACAAAAAGAAAAATAGTTTTCATGAAAAGTGTTTTAGAAATTTATACAGCAATTAGGCCAATTGGCTCTGACAGAGGGGAAAAAAATAAAATTAATTTTTTAATTAAATTTATAATTTCAGTTATAACTGTCTAAAATCATCTGTTTTTAGTGGCAAAAAATTTTATAGATGCAGAGGTTTACGGGGATCGTGTTTTAAAACTAACCAATTAAGATAGAGATTGGATCTTAACTTTTCTAAAATTAAAAAGACGGGTCTCTTCGGCTCTGTTTTTAGAATTTTTAAATAAACTTTTTAATTTCAGCTATAACTGTCTAAAATCATTGGTTTTTCACGATGCAAATGAAAGGGTTTTTAGAACCCTGTTATCTTTTGCTAAATGCAGCCTAGAGCCAAGGATAATAGAATATGGGGAGGTTGTCTCATTCACAAATTCAACACATTTGTGCTACGTCATCGGCCGACCCATCAGCTGGCTGTTTTAAATCAGATGTAAACTTTCTTTGTTTACATTTTCTTTGTTTTTGTTTCCCTTGTTTACTGTTAGTATTGTGGTTAGGTTATAACGATAAAGAAAGTAATACAGATTAAATTTATTAAAATTAATATCAAAACTTTGTTGTGTGAAATGTGTAGGCTGTTTTAATTATTACAAATCCTAAAAGAAGAACAGGTCTTAAATTGTTATTATTAAGATTATTGAATTTAATTTTATATTTTATTCTGTTTGGCGTCCCGATAGTCCACTGTAATGAAGGCCATTAAACACGATAACGTGCTACTGCGGCCGCTTTTTTCATTACCGCGGTATCACAGTTTTGGACAGAAGATATAATACAATTTTTGGTCCGAGTTTTAGGCCATTTAACGATGCTTAATCGGTACTGTAGCGATCGCCTTCCTGCGGTCCGATCTTCCTTTGAACCCATGTTTCACGGTCCGATCGAGTATACGGCAGATTAGTGTAAGCTCCGCAAAACTTATATCCACCAAAATCGACTAGTCTACATTGAGTCGTCTTTGTGGAGTTTTACTGCAATAAATTAAAGCGCTACGATTGTAAGTGGTGCAAAGGGCTAAAAAATAAATGTACAGGGAGACCCAAAAATCAATCACGCCACTACCGGCATAGTGTATTTTATTTCATGCACATTTTATTTCATATCTGGTAAACTATCTTCACAAAAATGACACAATGTATAATACCCAAGAAATCCATACCCAATATCCCCATAACGACCTGATTTTTGCAACAAACATCAATGTTATGAAATTTTTAATTAAAATACCTATAAAATTCATTTAGACAAACAAATATTGTTCAAAAATTGCCTGAGTTAACTATAAGTGCACCGAATGAGCTCCTAGATTTTTTGGATGATGCTTTTTACCTAGGCCTACTGCAATTAGTTGTAATAAACTAAGGAAATGATTATTGTTGGATAAAATAATCTAGCTTTTAAACCTTAAAATGTAACATTTATATTAGGATTTAATGATGAGTAGTTTTTCCCTGCAAATATTTTGGCGACCTCGCACCTCCAGATTGGCCCCGTCCAGATACTAATCAGACTAAGACTAAGACCTAAATTCACCCATGTAAACTCGTGTAAGTTTGAAGAATCTGAAAGAAATTGTACGGTAATCAAAATAAACAATCTTGAAAATATGATTTAAAACCTTTTTAAAATCATAATTTAAAGATATAATAAAATGCGACGGATAAAATATGACATTATTATTAAATCTGTGGTTCCCGATAGAATCGCGCGTCTATAGAATTAGTTCCTGCTGATTAGTTCCATTTTTTCGCACCAGTATCGCTAGGGTGGACTGGGTCGGCCGGTGACGTAACGATTCCAGCTGTTACTGTCTACATAGGCCTTATGGGAATGAGACAACCTCTTCTGTTTCTTATTTAATAGCCTTGGCCTAGAGCTACAACTAATGTGTCATATTAAAGAAGAATAACGGTGCTAAATTTCCTTTCTCACACTTTGGTAATCTCACTTTGGTAGTTTTATCAAAACTAATGGAAAACTTAAAATAAAAATCGAGAAAAACAGATGATTTTAGACAGTTGTAACTAAAATTAGAAATTGTATTTAAAAATTCTAAAAACAGAGCCGACGAGATCCGTCTTTTTTTTTAGAAAAAGTTAAGAGCCAATCTCTATCTTAATTGGTTAGTTTTAAAACACGATCCCTGTAAACCTCTGCATCTATAAAACTTGCCCCTAGAAAAAACAGACGATTTTAGACAGTTATAACTGAAATTATAAATTTAATTAAAAAATTCTAAAACCAGAGAAGACGAGATCCGTCTTTCTACTTTTACAAAAAGTTAAGATTCAATCTCTATCATAATTAGTTAATTTTAAAACACGATTACCGTAAACCTCTGCAGCCATCAAACTCGACGAACTCGCCGAAAGCTACGGCCGAGAGGCGGCATTCGGTAACGTCGTTCGTGCAGGTAGACCGGAGAAGGGACTTCCTGCTACAGATGACGATTGCTGAATGAGTCAATTTAAGAGTTTTGTGTAAATAATACAAAGTAGACATTTTGATAAAGTCTGATTCAGAAGTTTATAATTGTTATAAATATTTCACCATATTACATAACCTAACATTTTAATTTCCAATTTAAAAAAATCACCGAAATTATTGGGGGGGGCAACTGCCCCCCTTGGCCCCCCCCCCAAATGACGCCTATGGGCTCTGTGGCTGTAAAATTAAAAACTCGTTTTTCTGTAACACTTGCTTGATTATACGGATTCAGGATCGTGCCTTAACTGTTGGTGGTATTTCATAGATTAAACATTGAGTTAAAAAGTTAAGATACATAAAACGAGTGACAAACACATCAAGGCGTGTTTAGAATTTGATGAAGTACTTGAAAAGATCAACATTAGATTTGCGACATTAAATCAAACTATAAGCCTACAAAATGTCTTGAGAGATGCAATTTATTTTTTATTTTTATTTATTAATTTTTTTGCTGGATTTCGTTAAGCAAATCATTGACTATGTATTAATTGTCAATGGCAAAATATACTGTATGGCACATTGTGATGTATCCTTTACAGTTAATAAAACAATTAATTGTATTAAGGGTTTCAAGTACGATAAAGAATTTAAATATGAAGTACAAAAAATAAAAAACTCCCCTGAAATAGATTAGTCTAGTGTGTGAACAATAGCGTACATGAACCCAGACGTAAACATCGTTTGAAGACCGGAAATATATTGTCGCAAAGGAAGTGTGTGACATCTTAACATCCGGGATAGCGGACCGCTTTCAATTCTTAGAACACGCCTGTCCGCGGCAAAACTATTTCAGTCTGATTTGTTTCATCAATTCAAACTATTGTCACGAAAAAGTAGGCCTAAGCATTAAACGGATTCATATCAACTGAATAAAATTGACGGAAAACAATTGTTGAAAAAGTCATGTCTGTTGTACATAACTGATACTCTGCAGTAGGCCTACAACAGATTATCAGTTATGTAAAACAGAGATGACTTTTCGTTAGCAATTGTGATTAAGATTTTTAGGCTATATTGCAATTTAATTCAACTTTGTGAATTATACCTGTTTGATGGAGTAACTATTATTTATTGGCATAAGACATAACCGTTTTTCCTGAAGCAGACATTACTTATCTTCACTGGCGTAAATATAAATAAAATAATGATAAGAGCCCCCCCATCGTCACTAACAACCGGCCGCCACTGCATTTTGGACTCATGACCCATATTATTTTGATTTTGGCTTTTCAATAATTCAGCTATCATAAAACTTAGACAGGTCTTACCTTAATTACCGTTTAAAATTGTTTATTTTCTTTCCATACTGCAGTTTACTTCAGGAATTTATTTATGTTAGCTCAATTCCTTTAAACCACAATAGCTTTGATTATATATTACGTAGCGGGGTAGGCCTACTGCGAGCTATACTTTATACAAGGGGTGTGTAGTGCCTATCTACACACAAAATGAAAATAAAGCTGAAACTAGTTTAAATTCCATGTATACAACAGAAGTGATGTACTTTTACACTATTCTTTTTCTCAATAGTTTCGTATGTAGGCTACGTAGTGATAAAAACGGTTTAAACTCAAGATCTGTACCACCATTTGTTCATGTTATTAATAAAGATCTAATAATTAAAAGTAATACATCGAATAAGCTTTTTTATCCTCTCACACAATACACAGCAAACAAACCTACCATGACCCTTGACAGTGACCTAAGACTGATGGTGGCCGACGAACTCAATGAATATTTCACCCAAGTTGGTCATAGTTTGGCAGCAAAAATTGATTCGGGCGGCCATCCTGTCATTAACGATTCTGACTTTACTGTTGACTCTGTCCTCACACTGCACACTGTGACAGAACAACAACTGGATGACTATTTATGCAGACTGAAGGGAGGCTCAGCTCCAGGGTATGACTGCGTGTCAGTTGCTTTACTGAAGGAAAACTGGGACATTCTACGTAAACCACTGCTACATATTATTAACTTGAGCATCCGTAGAGGTGAGTTTCCTGACGCATTCAAAATTGCAAAGGTGATACCCCTCTTCAAGGCAGGCGATATTTCTATTTCTTCCAATTTTCGGCCAATATCGCTGCTGAGTGTGTTCTCAAAGATTCTTGAAAAAATAGTCAAAGATCAACTTTTCAGTTATTTGAACGATTTTAATATCTTAACTCCACACCAGTATGGGTTTAGAAAATCTAAAAATATTTCCGATGCATTGTTTGACGTATGTAGAAATTTAAATTCCGCGATAAGCCAAGGAAACCATGTTCTTTTAGTTTTTTTTGATCTCGCGAAAGCTTTTGATTCAGTTGACAGATCAAAATTATTGGAAAAAATGGAGCTAGCTGGTATCACAGGTGTAGCCTTAAATTGGTTCAGGTCATATTTAAAAAATAGGAAGCAGTTTGTTACGATAAATGGTGTAAAAAGTAACTTGAAATCGGTTGACTATGGGGTGGTTCAAGGAAGTACACTGGGCCCTTTGCTGTTTTTAATTTACATAAATAATCTGGTCAAGATCGACATTGAGGGTGAATTTTACCTGTTTGCAGATGACACTTTAGTTATTTTCCAAGGTAAAGACTGGGATACGGTCTTTGCTAAAGCCGAAAGAGGTATTTCCAAAATTAAAAAATGGTTCGATCAAAATGTCCTGTCACTAAACATCACAAAAACTAAATTTATGCCAATTTCCTTAAGGGAAAGAGGGGACACACTCATCAGCGAACTCAAAATTCATTCATTTGAAACTTGTCAAAATGACGTTTGTGACTGTCCCGTGATAGAGAGAGTAAATAAATACAAATATCTGGGCGTAATGATTGACTCTAAACTATCGTGGGTCGATCATGTAACTTTCTTGAATAAAAAACTAAGGAAACTCATATTTGCTTTCAAGCAGCTAAGAGAAGTTTTGGAATTGAATGAAATCAGATCTGCCTATTTTGCATATGTTCAATCGCTCCTTGAAGGGGGGATCATTGCCTGGGGTTGTGCCTACAGTACAACTTTACAACCATTACTCATCACACAAAAAGCTATCATCAAAACAGCCCTAGGCAGGTGTCGTCGTTACCCTTCGGATGCTCTATTTACAGAGATGGATGTACTTGACGTGAGACAACTGTTTGTTAGAACGATAACAATTTACATTTCCAAACACTCAAATGAGCTGTTTGAACGCCCTAACCATGACCACAGAACTAGGCATGCGCTTGACTTAGGAATCCGCTTACCAAGACTAATTAAAACTTTTTCAACTACAAATTGTTTCTACGTTGCTCACATAATATACAGTAACTTACCGCGCGACCTACGTAACTTTGACGGCAATACTGTTAAACATAAAAAACGCATTCTGAACTGGCTTAAGGATGTGGGGAGGGAAGGGATAGAAAGGATTTTGGTTTCTACATACAGACATTGACTAGCAACTGATAGTGTGTGCATGGTCACGTGTGTGTGTGTGTGTGTGTGTGCGTGTGTGTGCGTGTGTGTGTGTGTGTGTGTGTGTGTGTGTGTGTGTGTGTGTGTGTGTGTGTGTGTGTGTGTGCGCGCGCGTGTGTGAGAGTACCCGAATAGATGTCGTGTTCTGGTGGGAGGGGGGAGGGGGGAGGGAGGTAAGGGAAGGGGGAGGGGGGCAGTCTGTCCGTCCGTCTGTCAGTGTTTTTCTTTTCCTTTTTCTTTAAGACAGAAATCAAAGCTCAAAATAATTATGTAATTTGACTCATTCTCGCGCACAGGATTTCCTTTGTGAGAATAATTTCGCATACTTTTTTTGTTGTTTAGTTTTAAGTATCGTGTTTGGTTATGTTTAATTTAGGCAATCATGTGTATTTTTATTTGTCTTACTTGTTTTGCGAAATAAAGAAATTTTTGAGTTTGAGTTTGAGTTTGAGCTACTTAAAAATATTTTATAAATAAGGTGACTTTTATTACTGGAAGGGAAGATAACGGATAGGAAGCAGCAGTTAGGGCGCCAGGTTCTCATCCTCCATTGCCCCTCTGGCTCCGTTCCCGTAACCGGAGGTCCGCACAATTTCGCGCCGTTGGTGTGGCAGGAGTGGGTTTGGAACCAACTTTGTGTAGCGTGAAAAACTTGATAAGTATCCGGTAGTTTAATAACTTTCATGCGGTAGCTTTTCAACAGTAAGGTCTTTGGAAAAACCTCGCCAGCCCCAGGATAATGAAATAACTACAATAGAAGATTAGTTTTGTAAGAATTACGTTAAATGTATATCATCATACTTTTTAAACTAGTTTTAGACATACGTAATACAAATGTAGGTTAAAACTGTTTTAAAATATTTTTTCTTCTTATCAAACAAATATTTTTGCGTGTATAGGTGAGATATTAAATATCCCGGCTTGTAATGGGCGGGGCGCAAGCATATCATATGAAATGCTTTTAATAAAATTAAGCGTCCATAATGTCTCTAAGGTTAGGTAGAGTGGCCTTGGAACCTCTATGTAACTGTGAACCACCTTTCCTGTGTTGGTAAAAGATTAGTAACCTGAACTATTCGCTTTTATAATATATTGTGTTTATGAACGTTATATGTTCAACCATCGAAGAAGAGTTAATGACTCGTAATACAATTTATGGTTTCAATCCTCTAAAATGATCAAAACATGTGTTACATAAAACGATTAATCTATTACCAAATATTTTTAGCATTTAGGTGCATCATAAAATGATTCGTTTGTATTAAATTTATTATTATTTACCCTATTATTCTGTGTTGAGGTATTTTAACAGTTGATAGTAACAGGTACTAAGTAAAATATGACCTGTTAAATTTAACAGGTTATATTTACTGGGTAATCACAACATAAGGTTCCCAACCTTTCAATTCATAGAACAATAGACTTTTCCCCAAAGTATTTTTGACCACCAGGTATTATAAAAATGTTAAACATTTTAAAAGTTTCTAGGTTTAAAGCTTGAAATTTTATTCAACCAACCTCTAACCCTGTAACTTGTTTCAACCCCGTTGTAACTTATCTTAATGGTTTCTTTTTTAGCATTCAATTGCAATCAACACCAAATTCAAATAACAATAAATAATATTTTATTGTAATATTTGAATTCCTGATAACCCTACACTATCCTGGACCTAAAATAGAGAATAAAAAGAAAAAAAAATTGTTATTGCCTACTCTTTATAACGCTAACACCTTTCTTGTCCAACTCCTAAAACACAATAAGGCAGTAAAAGTAGTGTAGTTCTATCTTCTATTTTACTATTTATGACGCTTTTCCTCAAAATAAACAATCGTTGTGATGCTTTGTCATAGACAATAATTTTTATTTATCACTCATTCGTTAAGGTGGTTGAATCAAAAACTCGTTTTAAACTTTAGTACCAGGGGGACCGAGCTTAAGCTCGGTAAAATTATTACTTTTGCTCTCACACAAAGCTCGTTTGCTCCGCTCACTCGCCCTCTTCGTTTTAAAGACGAACTTTTTCGTTTCACTCTCTCGAGAAGGGTGCTGCACTTTGGTATAATTGTCCTATACTACAGGTTAAAGATGTAAAACGCCCCTTTCACACATCACGGTTTTTAGCCGTGCGGGAAAAAACCACACGATTTAAAACCATCCGTCACACCATACTAATAATTGGCAGCAGGTTAAAAACCGTCGCCGTGCTTGTGTGAAAGTTCTCATAAGATTCTATTGGAATGTCCGCCGTGCGATTTTTAATCGTACGGGCAAAACCGTGATGTGTGAAAGGGGCACACATTGGTTTATATCTACAGTCATCAGCTGATTTTGTTCAATTTAAAAATCTCCATAAGGGTAACATGAGAACTTTGAAAGGCTCTCGGAAGAAAACCGGATTTTCCCAGACATGAGGCCGATGGCAATCGATTCCTGGTGGTAAAAACCCCCAAAATCAACCAAAAAATAAAAAAAACCTTGGAGCGAAAAAAAAATGTTTGCCCGTGCAAACATTGCTTGTTTTAGAGCATAAGTACCAGGGGGACCGAGCTTCAGCTCGGTAAAATATTACTTTCGTTCTCACGCAAAGCTCGTTCGCTCCGCTCACTCGCCCTCTTCATTTTTAAGACGAGCTCGTTCGCTTTGCTCACTCGCCAGGCCGAAGGGTGCTGCACTTTGGTATAATTTTCCTTTAAAGATATAACACATTGGTTTTATCTAGAGTTATCAGCTGATTTTTGTTCAATTTAAAAACCTCCATAAGGATAACATGGGAACTTTGAAGGGCTCTAGCGCGAAAACAGGATTTTTCCCAGCTATGGGACCAGCTCCAATCGATTTCTAGTGGCCAAAACCCCCATATTCAATCAAAAAATACAAATCCTTGGAGCGAAAAAAACTTTGCCTGTACAAACGGAGCTTGTTTTAGTATAAGAAAAGATAATTATCTTGATGCAGTGCGATAAAATACCTTAAATAAACTCTTAATTAACTAATTAAGTTATTAATTAGTTAGATCTTAAAGTAGTTATATTAACTGAATCTACACCATTACCAGACGAGACAGTTGAATACTCTCCATCAAACCTAAAATCCGTAGCACAATCTGGCAGTGCCTTCAGCAACTACCTTGGAAAGAGCTTCATTACGGCTTTAAGAACATTTAGACTCAATATGTGACAATATTTTATACACCATATTTGGAGTTTTTGTGTTTTAACGACATACAAATTTTGGTATTTCAATATTTCATCATCTGCCTGTATTAGACTTATATAGCCTAACACCCAAAATATAAAGATGTCTAACCTTTAAATTTTTTTATTAGACTGTCTATATTACAAAGAGATGTTATGACCTTTAAAAATAATATAAATAAAGATTATTCATGATGAAGAAACCGTTTTTAAGGGTAAATATGACTGGTTTCAAATTTTAAAAATAGACAATTCCCACGAATACAAAATTATTTCAATTTAAAAGTTTAAAAGAATTGTTTATTTAATTTGTTTTAATCTATAAGCCAACAATATTTAAGAGGATTAATAAATTCATATATAGCTAAAAGTGAATTCGTTTGCTTGGTAATCATAGTTAACATATGTACAGTGGACGTGCGGGAACGATGCTGTAGTATAAAATTAATTATGCCACTGTATACTAATGTATGTCGATCAAAAATACCAACAGTACAATACACATATGTTTAAAACTTAAAATGATGGACCATTGCAGCTTACCCAGAACTTCCGTAGCGTCACCGTTGAGTTTGTCAAGTACATATTCCAAAGCAGTTAACAGTTACTTCGTCATGCGTTAAGTTGGTACCAGGATACCCAAACGCCTACCGGTGTGACGCTGTTGCTGTAACTGGAATGGGATCAATACATTTGTCACACGGTGACAACATTTTCCTCTACAGATAAAGAGATCTTTCTTTATATAATAATTATATACTTTATTCATTAAACTGCTATGTACCACCCAACAACAATTAATTTTGTTTTGTTGTTGGAGTTGCATATATTGACAAACAATATAAATAAATATTACATCGTGTAGTCTTTTAACCCTATCCAGTTAGTTAATAGAGATTATAGCTTGGTAATTTCGCAAAATAAATGAAGTGGTAAAATCTAATGAGGTAAAATTGCATCATGTAATTTACATTACCTTAGGCCTCTGAAGTAAATGCTATAAAATCTCTAATGCTGTCTTATCACATTACGACTTCACTCTAATCTCTAATGCGTCCACACTTCGTACCAAGTATAAACTTGGTTCGAAATCTGCACTGTCCGAACAGTCGTGGCGAACTTGTCCAGGAAACAAAAATATCAACTGTTTTTCTAATGATGAATAATTATCAACCATATGATTTAATTAAAACAAATACCATCAAACAAAAAAGTTCTGCAGAATATTTTCTACCAGTGTGTTGTCCGAGGTGCGGACTCGGCTTAAGATGCTACATATCTAAGACTTATAATTATTACATTTATTTTACACTAATTCGATCTGTGTTGGGTAGCTTTCAACCTGTTATTTTAAATTAAAAAAAAAAAAATGAATAGCTGGGTTCTGAATTGGTTCATTGCATATTCATTCTATGGCTATGCTTCCTATGGTTCATGGCTATGGGATGGATGACCAATGCTATAATGTCATTCAAAAATTAAATGTATGAAAAATAAATTCAAGTAAAAAATTTAAATTTTGAAAATAGTGTTATTTTTAAAGAGTCGGTGTGAGTGTGTACGATGTGACTGTGGGAGAGAGCCACAATTGCTCTCTACAATAGTCCTCTCATCAGCCGCTCTCTGAACAAAACCTCTCGGCAGCCGAGTGATCGTTACTGCCCTGCGTCGCTCTCTGTTATACTCCTGTATAGTCGGGTAGTGTGTCACTTATTCATTTTAACTTTTAGAGGTGATGTTTGATTATATAGACAAGACTTCAAAGTACATCAACAACATAATCATTAATATAAATTATTATAATATTGATAATCATAATAATACATAATTTTTTCCCTATCGGAAAATATTGATTTTTTATATTATAACTGTCTATGATTCATCGTTTTCTAGTTATTCCTATAAGTTGAAGTTTGAATCAGTAAAGTTCTACTGATTGATGTTTGATTTTAAATAGAAAATAAGAAGGGTTTGATCAATTTTATTCTTAATAGCTAAACAGTTAAGTGATTAAGTTAAACTTAATTGACTTTTGAATTAAAATGGTGGCGAGTTTATAATCACCGCTCAACAGTTGGCGGCATGTAGGCCAAGGCGCCGCATCCACGCGAGACGGTGTGTTTCCGGTGCGACGTGTGACGGAAATTGATTTGAAACGCTTCTACATTTTACGACCCATGTTTTACTAGAGAACTTCATAAACATTTGTGGACTTCGTAAAAAATAACTAATTGTCGTAAAGTAAAAGAAACATTTTTTTACATAGAACTAAAGTATAGCATATTCAAAGTGCTTTCCTTGTTTTTCTTTTCAAACACTACATTTTACTTGCAAGTTGATAATTTTATCAACTTAAGCATTTATCAAAGGAATTCAAACTTTATACGACTATTTATCATGTCTTAACAAGGTGTTGAAATCTAAAAAAAGTAAGTTGAATAATCATTAGAAAAACTTTAGGATTATACATTTTTAAACACCTTTACTGAAATGGCGACCTAACTCAATAGGTAGTTTAAAGCCAAGTATGAATTAGAGATGAGTGTAGGAAACAAGTTTCATCAAAGATGTTAAGTTTATCACAACTATAACAATCTTTAAAATTTTAATTTTTAACTACAATAAAAGTTCATTAAACAAATCACATATTCATATCAACAAATAATTTAACAAATAAGCTAAGAAGCCTCAAATCCGAAATACAATTCATCGAAACAATTGTAACTGTTGTAAATGTTGACAAGTAATATTGTGAGCAGGTTGCGCAGGTCATGTGTTGCGTGAAGACGCATCCAGAACTGTCACCAGATATGCTACCGCTACGTCCCCACTGCCTGACTCTGGAAACTGGCTAAACTTAACTTACGTGATCACTTTACTTCACTTTATTCACTTACTTCACTTTACTTACTTACTTTATTCACTTTACGTGTTACTTTTTTCACTAAATTATTAATCAATTTGAATCAAATTTTATTATTGGTTAATAATACAACTTAATACAGTTAATACCAAACGCAAACATTACATTCCTATTTCCCACATCATCATAATCCTTCAAAATTTCTCATTTTGACATGATTATAAAATTCTTTACCTAACAAAATAAAAAATTATGGAAAAAATTAAAAAGAAAATTGTCTTGAAGATGAATGTTTGTACATATTAAATCAATATTTGAAATAAAAATAACCACCAAAAACAATAAGTTTTTATTCATATTTTTGTATTTGCAGGATTTATAATTTTAAAATATCATTATTTCAAGGCCATCATTTGTTAGAAATTCGTATCAGAGTATAAAAGAGAAAATTCATTGTATTTATAAACATTGTTCTATGGCGAAATGTTGAGTAAGCAAAAAATATTTGTATTTGTATTTTGACCCAAAAGAATAAAAAGTAGCATAAGACTCAAGGCTTGAGAAAACAACTGTCTTCTAGAATAGTAATTTAAATAGAAATGTGTTTATACATATACATATATATATATATATATATATATATATATATATATATATATATATATATATATATATATATATCTGTTTCCTTTAAAGTGTTTATAAAAAAGTTTATTTTATTTACTTTTTTAGATTGGATAGATTATGGTTTTTTTGTGTGGTGTACACGAATTAATGTTAACATAATCACCGGTGTGAATAATCGTGAAATATTCTCCATTCTTGTTTGGGAACTGCTTCTATGATACTTTTGGCACCTATGGAATTAAAAGTTATGTTCAAACATGTTTAGTACTTGTTTAGTAACATGTAACATGTTTGTAACATGTTTAGTAACTAAATTGTTTTTAATTTGCACTTGTACACACTTTTGTATCAAACTGGCAACTATGTAAATTACTATTTAACTTAACCATAAATACCACAGTGTAATACACTCTACTTCGTATAATATTTAATCTTTAAACTGAATATAATTATTAACCAAACTAACCCAATGCTATAAAAGCAAATGTCAACAGCTATTATTTTTAATCAAACTCAATGAAAGAAAGTATTTAAATATGATTCACTTAAATGATACCAGTTATTGTACATTTACTGCATTCTGTTTTACACAAGTTTCAATTTCAACTATACTATATCAATTATGTACAATTCTAAAAAAATATATTTTCCATACGAACCACATTGGAACTTGCCATGGGCAGGGACCTAAACCATAAGTAGAACGGGATTAGGCCTATCTTTATTTTAGGTAAGTAAAATTTATTTATATGAATTTTCAGATAGATAGGTTAAGTAATTTTCATGCCCATACAAGACACAAAGATTCGAATATTTGTAAAAACAACATAATCCATTAACATTATTAAATGGATTGTATTCGTTATTCGTAATTTTATTCAAATAGAATAATTTTATTCATTTACAGCTCTTTACGTAAAAGTATTAAGCCAAGAAAGGAATCAATATTGAAAAATGTAAATCGCTGATTCATGAAATATAGGCCTAATGTTAACGATGCGACTGAGACACATTGACCGATGTGCCTTATCGCCCTTATGAGGGTTATGGTTCCTCTGAAAACGGAAAGAACAAATAAATAAGGTATCAGTTTACTGTAAATAACTGTTGATTCTACAATGATGATTCTACACCACTAGAATAAGTTCTAGTTAAATTTATTACAATAGTGTTTTTTATATAGCTTAGTTTGTTGATGTTTACAAATTGTTTATTTGGAGTATTAATATTAGTCTTAAGGCAGAAAGTTATTTTATTGAATTAATTGAAAAGATTAAACATGACTATTAGCCTAAATTCATTGCACAATCAAACATAAATTAAACTTATTACATTTACTAAAAGTTAAACTTAAACGTTTTATTTTTAGTTTATGTGTCTCTTACAAAGAACATAGTTAGAGCATGGTAAAGTAAGCTAACAGAATAGATAGTTTATAAAATTAAACTAATTTATAACAACTATAGTAACATATTTATAATACGCTTCCTCTATCAAACACCGGGTTAGTACTAAAATGAAAGACGAGTGAAAAATTAAAATATAACAAAATAAATAAAAATGTGTTAAATATTATCATTTATCATATACTCTAATACGATTAAGAGTCATCATCACCCCTGGGCCAGTAGCCCATTGTTGCGCAATCGGCAATGTTAATCATACGGCTTTTATGCTAAAACATGGTTTTGTATTCCCCTGTTTCGGACGCCGTTTATCAACCGATTTTCTTGAAAGTTGGTAAGTGTTTAGTTGAATACTTATATTAGGTTTCTAATACCTCAAAATTTTGAAAATTTTACTAAATTTTGAAATATTAACTAAGGAAAATCGAGTTACTTTGCAAACTCACAAAGAGTAATATTTGTTAAATTTTAAAAATTCTGAGGTATGAGAAACCTAATACAACTATTCAGCTAAACACTTACCAAATTTCAAGAAAAACTGTTGAAAAACGGCGTCCAAAACAGGGGAATACAAGACCATAATTTAGCATAAAAGCCGTATGATAAACGGCTTACAAATAGGCCTAACTTTATTCTGTGATAAAAATAATATACTGTATATGTATGTAGTTCTCTATAGTAGGAAAAATCTTTTTTCGTTATAATCTTGATTGAAATCCTAAATTTTTTAACATTGTTCTTACACGTAGTTTAAAATCAAAACAAAAAAGTTGCTGTAAACAGCTGACTCAATTGTCAAAGCGTGCTCTAGTATAAACATATGTTTTTTTTCATTGTAGCCTGTAACTGAATGAATGATACTATAATAAAAATAATTTATCAGTTAGTAAATACATGGATTATGTTACTTGGCGTTTAAAACGTTTAAAATGTTACATGGCGATGTTACATAGATTAGTACTTAATGGTAATAAAAACTGGCAACTAAAAACTTCTAAGTTGAGGATGTAACTTTGTAGCTAAATGTAGTATGTAGAAATGCAATTAAATAAAAATAAACATTTAATTAGCAAAAATGGTGAAATCAGCTGCTAAACAATGAGGTAAAATCAGCGTGTTACGGTTTCAAAATCCCTTAGTATTACAATAAAACATCCTTAACTGCGAGTGAGCGAGCTTTTCTTGAAAGAAAACAGCCTTTTGGGCTAAGCATTTTAGCGTATAGTCTGTGGCATTACTATGACTACAAGGAATTATTTAAGTTTACCGAGGAAATACTCGGCCCCCAGGTGCTATCTATAAAATGCAAAGCCCTCACTGACTCACTCACTACTAATCCTCCAACTTCCTATGAAGGTAAAAAGCTGCAATTTGGTACACTGATTCTATAAGTCGTACGTAGCAAAACTAATCAGTTTTGATCAAGATACTTTGATAGAGCTTCGCCCAAAACTTATTCAAATTTACCAGGTTATTTTTGTAGAAGCAACATTTTTATAATTCGACAAATAATATGATTACGTTTAAAAATATTAATTCTATAAACAGGTGTTCTCATTTTAAAGTATTGAGAGTAGATTATTAATAAAAACTAAAGAACATCATAGTCTTGTGGTGAGTGAGCGCAGCGAACGAGTTAAATCTGATGGCAGTGTGAGCGTGGGGAACGAGCTCACCAGTGTAAACAATTCCTCACGTTAACATTGCAAAGCATGCCATTAGTTGATACTATAATATACAAAAATCTATAAACTAAATAATAAAATTAAAAAAAAAAAAAAACAGTGGCCCAAGTAAAAATTTTTTTTATGGATATTCATCAATTATACAATTTGTTCACATTTGTAAAATTTTTCTAATGAGACTCTTAAATTACTCACTCGATCTTCAGTAATGAAAATCATATCTTTAAATGGGAAATTGTACTATTGTCTCAAAGTGCTTGGTAAAGTTTTTTCGCTGCGGAGTTTCATAAAACTCTTCAAGTTTTTTTCAGAGTATGAAAGTGAATTTTCTAAAAACAGTTCCTAATCAGGAGATGTAGAAGAGACAGCGAGACCCGCCGGCACCGGCTGTCTAGTCTCTCAAGAACCTGACTAACTGCAACTCAAGAACAAGACAAAACACTTACCGTCCGGACTTGGCATGAAAAATTTAAACTTGTTCCACTATCACAGCTGTTTCAACTGAGAAAATTCAAGTGCACCATACAAATAAGCTGAATAAACTAACTTCGTATAGCCTCTTTCTCCCTTACTACTAAAGGACTGCTATTTAAAAAAAATAATCAAATAAAAGGTTTAAATAAATAAATAAATATCGTCTTTATTTGAAACGGTTTTCAAAAACAGTTGATTTTCAAAACAACTCAGGTCTAATAATAATCAGGTCTTTTTACAAACAGAATAACTAAGATTCGTTGTAAATTTTGATTGGAAATAAAAATAACTGTTTAAAGTTGATAGCTAAAGAAAATAATCCATAAGGAAAGTAACGAAGTGAATAAATGCAGAATTAATTGTGTTAATGTGTATCCATATGATGCTTACTAATTGGCGGACTTTGGCGCAAACCTTCATATTTATGTTTTTACAGTAATTTAAAGTACAGTACCAGGGGGACCGAGCTTGAGCTCGGTAAAATTATTACTTTCGATCTCACACAAAGCTCGTTCGCTCCGCTCACTCGCGCTCTTCCATTTTAAAGACGAGCTCGTTCGCTTCGCTCACTCGCCAAGCCGACGGGTGCTGGCACTTTGGTATAACTGTCTTAAACTACAGGTTAAAGATTTAACACATTGCTTTATATCTACAGGTATCAGCTGATTTTTGTTCAATAAATAAAATCTCCATAAGAATAACATGGAAACTTTGAAGGGCTCTAGCGCGAAAACCGGATTTTTCCCAGCTATGGGACCAGCTCCAATCGATTTCTGGTGGCCAAAACCCCCATATTCAATAAAAAAATCAAAAATCCTTGGAGCGAAAAAAAGCTTTGCCCGGACAAATGGAGCTTGTTTTAGAGTATAAGAGTACCAGGGGGACCGAGCTTAAGCTCGGTAAAATTACTACTTTAGGTCTCACACAAAGCTCGTTCGCTCCGCTCACTCGCCCTCTTCAATTTCAAAAACGAGCTCGTTCGCTTCGCTCACTCACCAAGCCGACAGGTTCTGCACTTAAAAGATGTAACACATTGGTATATATCTACAGTTATCAGCTGATTTTTGTTCAATTAATAAAATCTCCATAAGGATAGCATGGAAACTTTGGAGGGCTCTAGCGCGAAAACCGGATTTTTCCCAGCTATGGGACCAGCTCCAATCAATTTCTGGTGGCCAAAACCCCCATATTCAATAAAAAAAATAAAAAATCCTTGGAGCGAAAAAAAAACTTTGCCCGGACAAACGGAGCTTGTTTTAGAGTATAAGATATAAGATAAGATAAGATTTAACATTTTTAATATTGTCTTGAGAACTATCAACCTAATCTTGCGAGTATTAAAGAACTAGCTCTACCCGTCACGGCTGCGCCCGCGATTATGATTAATTGTTATGATTTTTTAACAACAATTTGATGGGTTTGGACCGCTTTCCCTTAAAAGCGTTTAATGTACGTTGTACAATCCTCTTTAACAAAATGCCTCTGACGTAGACACAAGCAAAAAAGACAATAAAATATCTTTAAAATGAAAAGAAATCTTTTTCTCTAAAAAGATTAGATTAGATTAAAACTTTAAAGTCCTATGGGGCAGAATCCCAATGAAGTTTTTTCGAAAATCTTTTTCTTTGTAAGCACTTATGAGGAAAGAGAAGCGTACATGCCAAATTTCAAACCCGTAGGACCCATCTATCTTCTTATTTCTATAAGGGTTTCGTCTGTTACGTCTGTTTTTCCTCTCGACCTACTGAACCGATTTTTAAGATTGAGGTGTCATTTTAAAGGTTAGGATATAGCACGGGCGAATCGTAATTAAAAAGGTCATATCGTTTCGGGCTTCGCCCCCTTGGCCATTGATTTATTTCTAGAGGGCGCTTTCAAATGTTGACCAACTTTTATTACAAGGTCTTTAATGTAAATTGTAATTTAACAGCTTATTAAACTTACCTTGAGATGAATTTTAAAGCCAGGTAGTAAACAAAAATATATCGCTGTCACTTCATAGGCAACATACATGTAGGCCTAGGCTAGTTTCCCTCATACAGAATCATAAAATGCGCAATTTGCGCAAGGGCCACCTCGTAGTAATTTAAAAGTCCTGTGGGGTGGAGCCCCAACACTATTATTAATAATAATAATAACATTTATTCCACTTACAATATTTGACATTTTGTAGGAATTTATAATTGTTTTGAAAATTTACACGTCTTTTAATAAGTTTCACCATTTAAAAGTTCACATTTCGAAAATTTGGAACTACATTTACTGTTATTTCACTTTTTCATTCTTTTCAATTATTTTTCCACAGTTGTTTTTTTCTTTTTCCTTTCTTCTTTCTTACTTCGTCCTTCTTCCTTCTTCTTTCTTAATTTTTCTAACTTCTTTCTTCATTATTACATCTATATCCCACTTTAGTCTTGGGATTAGTTTATTTATTTTGTTTGGTTTTTAATTGTACTCTTCCTTCCGTTGACTTTTTTATGTCTCCTTCCTTGCCTTCGAGGTCTCGGTTGTTATAATTTTCTTTTCAATTATTCGAGCGTCTCAAGTGGGTACCGAGAACAGAAAAGACAGGACGAAAGAGTGTATAACATTGTTGTTTATATTATTAAAAATTATTATGAACATATTAATTATTTATGAATAAGTTTATTATTATGTTATAGGTACAATATTAATTAAAACCAGTCTAATGTAAGAACATTTAAAATAAATTACACATCTAAAGTACTGATTGTCACATAATTTTCAGCAACTCCAATTGTTACAGATGGTCATTTACATGATTGTTTTCCTAACCTTAGACATATAAAATGTACTTCATTCTCATGATTAAAGTTATGAAGTAGGCCTTTAAAATTAATAAAATAACTTACTGACCAATTCCTGTAGGATACATATAGTCCTTTTATGAAGACCTTGATTGCAAATCTATTATTTTATTTCAATTAAAAAAAAAAAAAAAAAAAAAAAAATGGAGAGTCAATGATTACACATGTCGCGTCGGCTTGGTTAATGGTTTGCCTGTACATTCGTCTGCTTGAGAGACAAACTATAAAATCCGAACGGGATAAACAACAACAGAACGTGCAAGGTTTCCGATGTGTTTTCGGTAGGATATTTTCTTCTGTCGTGTCTGTATGTTGCTCTCTAATGTAATTTGTTAATATTTATTCAAGGGAAATCAATGTGGGGACCTTTATTAAGAAATTATGAGAATGGTCTTGAAATGGAAGCTCTAATCAATTCTCTAATGGAATTCTCCTGTAATTAAATTTTGTAGTCTGCAATGAATTATAAAACGAACTATAAAACAGATTTACAAATAAACTTATTCTGTTTTAGACTTTTGTTTGTAACAAGTGCCTAAATTATAGTATAGTACCAGGGGGACCGAGCTTAAGCTTGGTAAAATTATTACTTTCGTTCTCACACAAAGCTTGTTCGCTCCGCTCACTCGCCTTATTGATTTTTAAGATGAGCTCATTCGCTTCGCTCACTCGCAAGGCCGAAGGGTGCTGCACTTATTTGATATAATCTATACTTATTTAATACGCTAAGGGTTTTTTTGTCTTGAGAACTCCTCCTACAGTTCTCAACCGATTTTCAAGTTTTTGGTGTCATTGGATAGGGCTTAGTCTGAAGTTGTTTCCGCCCAAAATTGATGAAAATCTAACTTAAAATAAAAGCGCTATCCACAAATTAAATTTGAAATTTTCCCATTAGAATAACATTGAGATTGGTTTGAGCATTTTAAACATCTGTTAAAGTACAGCTGTAGTTTTTGGTGATCACTGATATTCACAATATTCGATTGGTCGGATTTCATTGATCTAGAACTAAATGTAACTTTTATATTGTATGAAAATAAATTGCTCGATGTTAAGCAACACGTGCACTAGTATTCCTTTAAAGATGTAACACATTGTTTTTAACTAGTTATCACCTGATTTTTGTTAATTCAAAAACCTCCATAAGGATAACATGGGAACTTTGAAGGGCTCTAGCGCGAAAACCGGATTTTTCCCAGCTATGGGACCAACGCCAAACGATTCCTGGTGGCCGAAACTCCCATAATCAACCAAAAAATAAAAATCCTTGGAGCGAAAAAAAGTTTGCCCGTACAAACGGAGCTTGTTTTAGAGTATAAGATAAGATAAGATATCGCCATTGTTAAATCTCTAAGTAGTACCTATTCCAAATGTATAAATTACCGTAGTGTAAATTGTTACTTATGTCTACGTTAAAATATAGCTCTATGGGTGTACGGGGTGTACTACGTTTAGAGTGTGCAACATTATTTTATACTCAATATTTTTTTTTATTGTATTTTTTATCTTCAAGTTTTCCGATGCAGAAACTATTGCCTACAAAGAAGGGTGAAAACGACAGCAACAGTATACTGTCACTTCCACTTCGGAAAAATTTTTTCAAGAAAATAATTTTTCTGTCCACTTACTATCTAAAGCCATATTTTACTCCGTATAATAGAGTACTAAAGTACTAGTTTTTATCCCATGTGACTTAATAAATTTTTTTTACCTTTGGAAAACTTAATTTTTTTAGCACCACGGGGCTTAAGTTAGTTACATTAAAAGAGAGATTAAGAAGAACATGGGTGACAGTCAAACGTTAAAATTATTGTTAGGGCAAGACAATATTCTTTTCGTTATTCTTTGTTTACTAATAGCGTCTGTAGGGTCAGAAGTTTTGTAAGAAGTTTATTTGTTTACATTTCTCTTCAGTCTTCAGTTGTTGTTGTAAAATGGATTGTGGTGTGGATAGCTAATGATTTATAAAGTGATAGAAAGGAATTGTTATAGTTACTACTCCTCCAAACATTAAATGAGAGGCAGAAAATGTGACATCAAACTTCGCGAACACAGTTTTACAACACTGTGATGGTTTAACTGTCAAGGACTATTATCAGAAGTGAGACTAGGTTAAAATTTGTTTTGCGTTTTTCAAGTGAGAATTTTAACTAGGTCTAAATTGTGTTTTGTTCTTTCTGGTGTGTTCTATAAAATTGATAATGACTATTTCAATCTATAATAATTGTATTTGTATTGGTATTAAAATTTATCTTTAATCGACAAAAAGGATAAACAGAAAACTACTTCTGTAACATCAATGTTTGTACTTTGGAAAAATAAATCTTTAAAACTGTGTTTAAATATAGTACATAGGTACACAATATAAAGGTAATATTCTGAAAAAGTGATTTTATAAACATGGTTTTCAACTTAAAACATTTTATTTATTGGTGACGCTACCTTTTGAAAACTGTCACAATCACGTCAGAACACGTTATTTCCATCCATGCGTAATCCTCGTTTAACAGTTGTTGACTTTAATCACCAGTTTCACTGTTATGCCTTGTTCTCGTTACAATACCTTCAAACAGAATACTGGTCCAACCACATACACGTGCTTTGCTTTGTTAAACAATTCTTTCAAGTTACATTGTGAACGTTTATCAAATAGTTCTGTTGTTAAAATATTTGTAGTTCAATGCCATAAAAGCGCAAAGGTGGAAAATGGAGAAACCACATCGAGTGTATTTGAATTAAATTTTAAATTTCATTCGATGCTTTTTGTATAATTATTATAAAAGTCACCTTTATACTAGAGGGTTGAAACGGAGTTAAACACAATACAGCCATAAATCTGTAAGATTTATAATATTAAAAATTAATTTGTACAAAACTTTACCCTGCATACCCTGCGTAAAAATAATTTTATATCTTGTAACTTGTGTGCATTGTTGGCATGACAATATAAACTTTACATGCCGTATGAGGGTTCCTTTACGCAAAATTATTATTTAGAAATCCTTTACAATCCTTTACGCGAAATTATTATTTAGAATAATTAATAGCTTTTTGACTATGGGTCTCATTAAAGATTTTGTACAAAAGTTAACACGCGACGAAATTGGGTTACATTTCAATATCACAACTAAATTTATCAAGTTCTTGATGAGTTTTGTTTCCATTTAATTCTTAAGATTAATTTTTTACATAGCCTAATAAAACTGTTTATTGTTTGTACTATTTTTCATCAATATTACAAATATAGGTCTACTCATAACATGATATTACTTTAACAATAAAATAAATATAAATTATTAAAGCAGCATTTTCATTATTGTAATTGACTTGCAAATTTTGTAAAATATGCTAAACACACAATTCCCGGGTTTCTCTTCAACACTTTCTATGGCCTATATCCACTCTCTATTTACTATTTCACTACCAATGATGTCATATGGCTATTCATTATTACTAGAGAGACCCTCCTGATCGAAATTCAATCAAAATTTCAGTTGATCTGGACCCAAGAAGCTTAAAACTTTTTATAACTGAAACATCTGTTCTTCGATCCCGTTATTCTTGAAGTTGTTTTTACAACAGCTGTATATGAGTCAATCAATTATTCATCCTCCATAAGATTAAATATGGAATTTTGAAAGCCTCAGGGCAATGTATATACATTGCCTCATGGCGTAGCCCTGGAGTTTAATGAGAATTATAATGGCATTCTGTTCATCTACAGCACAACACCTTTCTAACGGTGAGTGCGGATTTCTCCTACGATGCACACAAGCTGAGAAAAAAGGAGGAAAAGAAACATGCTTGCCTATTAATATATAGATTATAACGCAATCGAAAGGCAAATCAACATTCGATATTATAACAAAACCCGAATAATTAATGGTTATGGTTACCCGTTGTTATGGTAACAATTACGTTGGATCTATAAATTTATGATGACCCTAATTTTTTATATAATTTTTTTTCGGATCCCGTTATTTTCTTCTTTTTTATACAGTAAATCAATTAAAGTCTGTACCCTTGCTAGGTTGACTAAAAAATGTACTATTAACGTAAACATAAACAAAGTAATCAAACCTTAAATTATCCAGGATAAAGTTTATGTGTTGGAAAAATTTACAATCATACGAGTAAAAGAAATAAATTAGTTAAATATTATCGCAAGAAAACTGAGAAACAATAGTGAATGTGACAAAATGATGTGTAAACAATAGGCTGTCCTTAGCACTTGCAGAGTTTCGTCAATACAATATCTATGTTACAAAAAAGAAACACCTATGGCACTCTTCTTGTGAAGATTTATTAAACTTGGGACTCCCAACTAGAGGAGGGTTGGAATTACAACTTACGTGGTTCTAGAGTTTCTTCTTTCGATTAAACTTACTCTCTCTCATAAGTGGTTTTATTTCTCAAGATCGTATTATTTCGTCTTTTGTTTTTCCCTTTACTAATTTAATTTAAGTACAAAACAATGTCGTATTATATCTTAGTACCAGGTTAACCGAGCCTTGCTCGTTGTTTTTAATTCACTTTTGTTATAGGTATCATGAAAATCAAGCTATTAAATCTATCAGACTCTTTACAGATAACAGCTGTTAAAAAACTGCTTAAAATTAATTTTCCTTTATTTTTGTTTACTTTTAGTTGTTATTTCGTTACCAAAATAGCAACCCATAAGACCAATGTTAAAAATTACGATTTTAAAACTTATATTTAGACCAAATTCGATTTTTTCCGAGATTGAGGCTATTTCTAAACTTATTTTTGGGCCAAAAAACTCTTAAATGCAAAGTTTAAGCAAAATCTAACAGCTAGATTTCGAGATCGTGGAACACACATCCCTTCAGACATTCCTCGTATTATAGTATTCTTATTGGACGAATGTGGATGAATACAATATTGAATAATAAAACGTTTATTTTTTCCTAAGCAGGCTGTAAAAATTATAAAAACTCCGTTTATACGTTACAAAGTCACATTTTTTTAGTTTTACAGACATTATTCATTGTTCACTACTTTACAAATAATAATGGGCTAGTTCGCATCATTCACCACAAACAGGTTTTTGTTCCCAAAAATAACGTGTCTAGAAGTTACCCCGTGATCGGCAACAAGAAAAAAAAAAGAAAAAAAGAAAAAACTGTTTACTGTTAATAATGTGAACGAGCCGAATAATAAAGTTATTTTTTATTTACTAATTTTAGTAGATAACTAACTTTAAAGTTAGTTTGCAATTTGTTAAGTCGTTTTATTTCTCTATAATATTCAATACTTAAAAAGTAAATAACTTTATCATAATTTCTAACGTGAGGCCTTACTAGACTGATTTGTAATAAATTCAGTATTTTCTCAAAAACACACCATTACTACGAATGTAAAGTTCACCCTCAGGTTGAAACTTTGTTTAGTCTTTGAAATGCAACGCAAAAATGAAATAAACATTAGTTTAAACACTTTTGATTTATTACTTACTTCGTTCATTTCAATTGAAAGGGTTTTACTCTTAAACGAAAACACTTTTATCTTCAACCCAATTTCATCAAGATTAATGTTTGTAATTAGTTTTAAAATATTACTCTCCTGCATCAGGATTTAAATCGAACTTCAATTATTATTATCAATAAAAACCCGCCGTAGTTTAAGCAGAGAGTGAGCTATCATAGTTTCACGAAGAGGTTCTATGCTCAGATGAATTGTTGTTCCTGTGATTCAACACAATCTTATAGGAACGTTATCCAATCTCTCATCAGAAAACTTATTTTCCTTCAAATCCTTTGTAATCGCCTGTCATTCCTTTAGCTCTTAGCAAAGAATACACACTGATAAATCATCTTTCGTAATAAGTTGAATTTCCGAAATAAAAGAACGACAGCTTAACAGTCACATCATGGTTTTCCTGACCTCCAGTGTAACATCAATTTTAGTATAGAGATCTAAAACACACCACAGAAAAAATTGGTACTTGGAATTTTTCAAACATGATTAATTTAATTACTAGCTGTGGCGACACACCTTCAGCTCTGCCCGTATAGTGTCGCCGATGTGGGTCAGCCCGTGTCGCCCGTATCGAGCGTGACCCTGTCATGTCGCGACGACATCTACGAGGTCTCTGATTGTGACTCTTCATTTAATTAACACAAAAGTCGTCACTGTGCGATCAGGATGTTACAAATTTAAAATTACATTAAAGAACGTACTAAAAAACTACTTCGTAATGCTTGGAATACATACAATTATTTAAGTTATGTCTATAAAAGAATTAAAACACACCTTAAAAATTATGTTAAAATTTAATTTAGAATCCCCACAAGGTTTTTTTTCATAGGAGTCACATTTGTAAAAATGTAATAATTTTCCATTAGATAAAACTTCGCTTAATTGAGCAAGAGTCTCGTAAAACGTTACTTCAAGTAAAAATTTATATTTTAGTAGTTGTGATAAGTTAGTTATTTATGTATTAAGAGCGTAAAATAGGGTTTTCTCGCTTGAGTTAAACAGATACCGCGCGACGCGTAGCGGAACGCGGTATTTTTTTAGCGAAATCGAGAAAGACGCTTTAACATACCAAGTTTTTCCTACAAGTGCAGTTTTAATTTCCCAAACGATGATGTGCCAGTTTTAGGATATAAACAAGTCGAGCTCAGTCGGAAGGGGAAGTTAGCGCTGTAGCGCGTTGAGTAACCATGCAATCAGCTGGCAAGCGTTTAAGACTTTAACCAACGAGGTTAAATAGATATAGAGTGCTCACCAGATAGGGAAAAGTGTCCCTTTTGACTGGCGCCATGTTACCCACGATTCCCGCCGTTTCCTTGGTAACCATAGTCCTTTGTTTACACTTTTCCAATAGTAATTTACCATTTTACCCACACCTATCCAACGTTTCTATGGTAACCAACTTCAATAGCCTGCTCACATACCATCAAATTAAACTAATTTAAAAACAAACAACAAATAAACATATGTTTTAAAAATATCATCAGTAAATTTCGTAAATTTTGAAGCTTGTAAAATAGCTAAAACGAGTAATTATGGAAACGAGGGTAAAGTATGGGATGGTTGCCAAGGAAACGGCGGGAATCATGGGTAAAATGGGGCAAATCAAAAAGGGGCACAAAATTAACATCTGATGAGCACTCTATATCTATTTAATCTCGTTGACTTTAACGCTCGCTCCAAAGACAGTCATAGACTAAATCGATTGCTCTTCAGTAAACAGCTGTTTTACGATTGGTTTTCAGTGCGTAAACTGACACTTTAAGCACGGTTGTAGGACAAATATTAAAATACATTAGATCTTTTGACTATATATGCTAATGTGAAGTGTAAGTTGTCAAAGCTATAATAATAATTATTATTGGGGATGCCATGGCTTTCATTGGTAGACAATACTTGATTATTCAAAATCAAATTTAAAATTCCAAACAATTTAGAAGTAATCATGTAATACTTTACTGTAATTTTTAACCGTGTTAAAGCAACTTGCTTTTAAACAATTTTTAACTGTACTTTTACAATAACAAGTACTAAATAAATTGTATCCAGTTTGTCACTATGACAAATAATACTTGGTGTCAAAGTTCACAAATATTTAATTTTTACGACTTGGCGGAAGCGGAGTCTCGCTTCATAAATAATTGTTCCGCGGACGGAGCTTTAACTGCAGAGCTTGTTAATTATAAAGGCCCAACAACTCCGTTAGCTCTGCCGTCATAATGACTGAATTATATTTCCTTCCAGTCACCATTTCGTTTAAGCACTATTTTAATGAAGCATTGTTCAGTATTAAACCTTAAGTACCTACAAACAGAATTTTAGAAGGTCAGAGTTTGTTATAAAATATATTGTACTGCAGCGGGAAATAACATACATATTATATAATATTTTAATATAGTAGAAGGGAAGTACTTCATGTCATCGGACAAAGTCAAACAAAGCCGGAGAAAGTGTTTAAATCTGGGTTGGGAGATCAATCACCTCAAAGGTACTTAAAACTAAAAATGACATATTTTAATTACAAAATAGTGAATTATGACGAGGAAGATCGACAATAAACTAATAACATCATAAAATCTTTCTATTTTTTAACGATTTGAAATTTTACAAAAAAAAATTGCCCTTTTAATTCTGTATAAGAAAATTAATTGCCTGAAATTCTAAATATACAAATAATGGCAAAAAGATTCAATATGTCTTCATATCGACTGGATATAGACCGATGTAAAACACTAAATCGTTACAAACTGTTTTGTTTATGGCTGAAATGTTTAAAATTGAGCACAATTTATTATCAGTAACAAGATTCTGTATAAATAAGCTTATTTCGTGAAGTATAATATTTGAATTTAGTTCGTTTATCTCTTGCCTAGTGTTTTACTGTACATATGTTTAGTACTATAAACTTCTACTAGCCCGTTAAAAATTCTTGTGCGGTCAAAAGAGAGAATTTCATTTCCCACCACGTGGAAAATTTCCCCAATAACTATACGTTTTCCATAAGATTAACATTGAAACTTTGAAAGCTTTTAGGGCGTAGCCCTTGGGCCTGATCTGAATTATAATGGGATTATGCTCATCTACAGGACACTTATATTTTATTAGGACACTTACAGGACGCATACCTCTCTAACGGTATGCGCGAATTTCTCCTACGATGCACACAAGCTGACAAAAAAGGAGAGAAATTTAAAAAAGTTTATATACAATAAAAATAGGTTTTAGATGTATCATGCGAGGCAGAAACGACGGTGCCTGGATGGCTGCCAGCTCTCGTCTGGTTTAGGCTTTAAACCCCCAAACTAATTGACCTACAAACAGCCTACTTGGCATTTTCAGCCTTGTGTAGTAAATACTAAAATAATGAAGTATTACATTTTGCTACATTTAAATGATTAATTTTGATTAGTGGTAAATATAACAATTGTTGTAAAAAACTGTTTTAGTACCTCGTTTTTTATGATCGTTCAAACACTATGAGGGTAGTAGGCTGGCAGCCGTGTAGAGTGCTCCTGTTATCAGTTAGTTATCAGCATGAGTGACTGTGCAACATGTAGTGACCCTTTACCCGAAACTAATGACTGTGTCAAGTGCTCGGTATGTTCTGCGTTTTTACATTTTAGCGAATTTCCCATAGGGAATAAGCTATTACCGTAGGTCTCATGGTAAGACCTAAGCCCGGGACCATGTTACTTTTTCGTTTTTAGGTGCCCAGAGACCAAAAATAATAGCCATTAAAATTTATATATATATATATATATATATATATATATATATATATATATATATATATATATATATATATATATGTCCCTAGGCACGATAACTCTCGTAAAAATGGTCCGATCGACACCAAATTTGGTAGAGATGTGTAATCCTACGTTTATTCGGATGAGTTCGTAAACCAGACATATCGACCTATCGGAAGGGGTAGTTTTGGGGGGTTTTGTACCCCAAAAAGGGGTTTTTTGCATTTTTCATATGTAATTTTTTAAAATTTAAAATTTTTATTTTGACCATTGGATTTAGCTCAAAAAAACACACAATTTAGCATTTTGAAGCTTTGCTCTATCTACATTGGTTACCGAGATATTACAAAGTCTAAAGACAGTACGTTGTATTTTGAGGCTCCAATGTTAATCTTATGGAGAATAAGGATGTGTTAATATTTCACTTATTAAGCAATGTTTTTGGATGAAACTTGGTATTCAGCTTCATTTGGTTGAGATTCATCCATTTATGGTAAAAAATCTTGGTTTTTGTGCTTATCATGGCAGCAAACCTGCATACTCTTGTCCCGTGTTAATCATATGGAGAATAGGCAAACTCCTTCAGCAATGGACAGATATTGATGAAACTAGCTGAGTACCCGTTCTTCGCACGGGGTGTGTGTACAGTTTATTAAACGAATGATATTAATGATTTCACAAATTCATAACCTTCAGTTGGTTCATTCTAACGTATCTAGATATCAAGTTTTATGCTTAATAGCTACCAGGCAAATTTGTCAAAATCTTGTTAAATCCATTTCTCATTTAGTCTAGAAGTTATTTCTATTAATGGTTTTGTTGCAGTTTGATTAAACATTTATATTCGTATGGTGATTTACTTTATAGTTCTATGAGTTTAAACTTATAGAAGATTTAAGAAAACTCAGACTTGTAAAAAATATTATAGATTCTTATGAAATCTAATATTGAATCCTTGATTGGGTGTGACGATAGCTATATGTCAAATCCAATGTATTGAACCCCTGCATCTTGTTCTACCCATGAAAGATATGTACAGACATGTACAATATTAAATCTAAATTCAAAATTAGTTAACATTTTAATTCCCAAACCAAGTAAAACCACGCAACATCTGTCAGTAACGTATAGCCACCGCACCGCAGTGTAGATATTAGGTTTACTTAATTCAATTTTTTTGTCTTTAGACTTTACCTATTTACCTAAAACCTCATGTGTTGCCAATGTATACAAAACCGAATAAATAGTGACATCCCATGTTAAAAAGTTATGTCGAAAAACGGAGAAAAATTAAGCATTGATGGTGGGATTACTTTTCCTTATTGCCACGGGAAGCGTTCTTTTTACCTTCTAAATGTCAAAATAAGTATATTTGTTTGTTTACACAAAATAAAAAACAATAACAAACTTCTGCAAATATGTTCTTAAACCATCTGATTCCATTCAACCAATCAGCATGATCCTTGAATGAAAATTACAGTGGTACTATGAGTGTTTTTTGAGCGACTTTCTCACTTCTTCATAAGAACCTACTCATTAAGCTTTTACACATTAATATTGCCCCGTCTATACCCGAACTACTTGAAAAATTGAGCAATTTATAAACCTCATTGGTTTTAACTACATGTTGTGTTTGATAAAATACACCTCTTTTTGTCAGAAAGTGCAATGAAAGCTAAATTGGGAACTAAAATTAGTTTGTAATGATAATAAGAAACATTTTAAGATTTAAGGGTCAAAACTCGTTTTGTAATAATTTCCATAAATTATTTTAATATTCATATTTAGAACCAAGAATTAGTTGACTTTATTCACTGTATTTAGGCCAGTGAAAAGTTAAAGGGTTAGATATGAAAGAGTCTGTATTTAAAATTTTAAGTGTTGCCATCTGTGGTGAAAATGACAAACTGTCTAATCCAGCTGATTAAAGAGCATAGATAAAAAGGTAGAATTAAATATTCCCATAAGATTAACATTGAATATTTCTTTTACTATGAGGGAGAGCCTTTTTGACGAACGATGCTTTAGAGCAGCTAAAATCGTTCTAATTTCAACATTTAACAATAATAAAAATTTTCATATCATTTACTAAAGCCCTTGTCGTGTGAAAAGAGATTAAAGATTGGTATTTTAGCACAACTTGGCTACTTTGACATACTATGGGGCAAAGCCCTAAGGTCGCTAAGTCAATTAAAGTTGTAATGAACCTTCACACCACTCTAGTCTATGACATGAAAAAAATTTAGACCCCTAGGTAAAGTCGTTATCCAGTGAAAAGAGGACAAAATAGGACCCATGAGCGTTACAGACAGAATGACAGAGAGAGAGACAGACAGACAGAGGGAAAGAAATTTAGATGACACCGATTTTGGATTCTGTTATGCATAAAAAGTAAAAATAACCAAAAATTTCAAAATTCTAAGCAACGTACAGACAAAACTCTAATTTTATTAATATAGATTTAGTGTATGGCTTCATATGGTTAAAATAATTTTTTTTAATGCTAAAAACCTACTTTCATTGTTCCCCATGGCAGCATACCTGCATACTCTTTATCTACATTTATCATAAGGAGATAAACATTTATTTCCATATTTATGAGCTTGTGATGATTTTTGGTTTATAGGTTTATCTGGTCATAATTAATACTATTAATTTGGAAATTCGCTGAGTACGCAGGTCTGCTGCGACGGCGGTATTGAATGTGCTGGTGTCCAGGAATCTACCTGGAACCAGATGAGAAGTGCAACACGTGATTCATGGTAACGCAGTTCATGCAAACCTCCAAGTAAGGGTAAGTTGACTGTCAATAAAGACGTGATGAATAAGGAATCTTTGAATAAAATTCGAGATGAGATTATTACTGAGCTAAAGAAAATAATAAAGAGCCAATTTGCTGAACATGATAAAAAGCTAGGAGAAAAACTTGATGAATTCACTAAGTCTTTAAACTATTATGGGGAGAAAATTGATGAATTTCAAGAAGTAATCAAAGGCGTATCTGGTAAGATTAAACATATTGAACAAGACTTAGAATCAGTAAAAAAAGAAAATACAAACCTCAGTCATCAAATTTCAGCATATAAAGTGCAACTGGAAAATTTGGAGCAATATAACCGAAATCGTAATGTTGAAATTACTGGTGTACCTGAGGTTGCCCAAGAGCGCATGTCAGATATTGCCACTAAACTGTCCAATATCTCCGGAGTTCCTATCAACTTCAGTATGGATGTTCAAGCCATGCATCGTGTACCAACCAGAAACGACAAAGGTCCAGAGCCAATAATAATGCAGTTCACCAACAGGCAGTTACATGATTCGTTTCTCCAAAATAGTAAGAAGTCTTCAATTAAATCAACTGACTTTGTCGAGGGTGTTCCTATGACTAAAGTGTACGTAAACGAAAACCTAACTCCTTACAACAGAAATCTCTTGTATCAGGCGAAAAAACTGCGTGAAAAAGGTTTTAAATTTGTATGGACTGTCGAAGGAAAAGTATTTGTTAGAAAATCTGAATCAGAGAGGAGTGTGCGAGTCATGAAAGTCGATGATGTCAACAAACTCATGGTGCAAACAAACAATGTTTTTCACTTCGTTTTAGCTTAAGCCCCATTTCATGGTTTCTATTGATAAAAACTGTAAACTTAAAATATTTAATATAAATATAAGAAGCCTCAGAAAGCACTACAATGAACTGGTCGTATATTTAAGCAGTTTAAATTTTTCATATGACATAATTGTATTGACAGAAGTTTGGATAAAGAGTGGCGAAGAGACCAAGTACAGCATGCCGGGGTATGATCTGCTACTACAGGATAGACCAGACAATCAAGCCGGCGGAGTCGCTATCTTCTTGGACTCTGCCCTCTCCTACTCTCACCGCCCCATCCTCCTGCCGACCGCCGAAGTTATCAACATCACTCTCAGCTTATCATACGATAATATTCCACACAAACTTTCTCTTTACGGAGTTTATAGGCAATGCAAATTTACGTATAATAAGTTTAAAAAAGACTTTGAGGATCTTTTAAATAATAATATTAATCCCACAATATTTGTTGGAGATTTTAATTTGTGTTTATTAAAAAACAAAGGATCCAAAGCATTTTATTTAAATTTGATATCTTCATATGGTTTTGAAAGCTATGTAAATGAACCAACAAGAGTGTTTGATAAATATATTTCTTGTATTGACCATTTATTAATAAGAAATTCTAGTCATTTGGAGTTTAAGCATAGAGTAGACAAATTATGTATCACAGACCATTACGGTATCAGTGTATTCATTAATGTTTGTAAAAACTGTAACGAAGAAAAATTTTGTAAAGTATTGGATAAAGACTTATTTCGTAGGCAGCTTATTTTGTCAAATTGGGATACTGTTAAGAATGATAGTATTAATGATGTGAATAAATGTGTTGATAATTTTTATAAATTATATCAAGCATGCCATGATAATTCTTGTTATCTGAAAAAAACTTAACAATAAAAAGAAGAAAAGGAGTGAGTGGGTGAATGAAAATTTAATTAGCTTAATTAACCGTAAAAATAATTTGTATAAGGTGTATTCTAAGAATAGAGGTAATGAACGACTAAAGGCGCAATACAGGGATTTTTAAAAAAATGTCAGTAAACAAATAAGGCAAACCAAAATTAATTATTATTCTGACCTCATTGAAAAATCAAATGGTGACTCTAAAAGTTATTGGAGGATTATTAAAAAAATTGTAAAAAAATAAGAAAAAAACATTAAGTAGTATAAAGATTGGTAGTGTACATCTGCAGTGCGAAGGTAATGAAGAAAAAATTGCAAATGCCTTGCTGGTATTGTTCCTCAAATTGAGACATGTTAATTTTGGAAGTGACCGGTTTTATGAAGATAATTGTGAATACGAAACATTCCCTGATGAATTTGATTTTAGTGATGTAGATGTTGAAAGTAGTATAAAAAGCATGAAAAATAAACCAAGTGCAGGGATAGATGGCATTAATATATACGTATTAAAGGAAAATATTGATATTTTTGTATCTTTGTTAAGTAAAATCTTTTGAAAGTCTCTGAGTCAAGGAATGTTTCCTGAAAAGTTTAAAATAGCTTCTGTAGTACCTATTTATAAGTCTGGGGATGTTTCAGAAATTTCGTCATATCGCCCGATATCAGTAAAAAATACCATAGCTAAGGTTTTTGAATCTGTCATCAAGAAAATAATACTAGATTATTTCCAAAGACGGTCTTTATTTTCTGACAATCAGTTCGGATTTTTGCCAGGAAGGGGTACAGACCTCGCCATAGAGAGACACATCAGTGAAATTACCAACTCAGTAGATAAACGTAAATATACTCTGTCAGTGTATTTGGATTTTCAAAAAGCATTCGATGTTTTGCACCATAGCATTTTATTTACTAAATTCAAAAAGTATGGAATTGGGGGCCTAGCATTAAAATGATTAGAATCTTTTTGCAGGGGTAGGAAGCAAGTTGTTTCAATCAATAAGTACTCAAGTAATATTCAAGATTTACAGTATGGGACTCCTCAAGGGGGGGGTTCTTGGCCCTGTAATTTTTAAATCTACATTAATGACCTGTTAAATTTAAATTTGTACTCTAAAGTGTTTGCGTATGCTGATGATACAGCTCTTGTCTGCTCATCGCACAGTCGCCAATCTCTCAAGAACCAAATCAACGCAGATTTGTATACAATTTCAAACTAATTGATAAGTAATAAACTACTCATTAACTCTACAAAATCCAAGTGTATTCTATTTTTTGATAACCATATTGATAAGGTAGTTCTAAGAGACATTTATAATATTTTTTGTCATAAGCATCAGTGTATTTATAATTGTAGCTGTTCACCTATTGAAATTGTTGATTCTGTTAAATATCTAGGATTATTTGTCGACAAACACTTGAAATGGGAACCACATATTGGTCATCTGTGTTCCAAATTGAGAAAAATTAATTATGCTTTATATTTTTTGAAGGGTCATGTTAAAAGTATGTATTTAAAAAATGTTTACTATTCATGGTTTGAAAGTGCTCTACGGTATGGGATAATACACTTTGGTGGCACATACCCAACCATATTAAAACCTGTAATTATGTGTCAGCGCCATGCTTTGAGAACCATATATATGGTCTGAAACGCTGTGATAGCATGTCTCACTTATTTTTTGAAAATAATATATTGTCTTTTAATCAGTTGCATGTTTATAGTATTTTAATGTATGTTAAGAAATATAGTAATTTATTTAATCTAAGACCTTTTGTTAGAGAAACTCGCTTGGCTCAGTATCATCTTTTGAATGAAAAGCTGTTTGTTAAAGAAACGAGTTTGCATCAATTTTGTTCTCTGGGTCCCAAATATTTTAACAAGTTTGTTCAGAGATTTGGAAACGACATATATTATGACACAAAGTCAGCATTTAAAGAAAAAAATTTTGCAATTTGTTAAATATGACAGTAATGAGTAAGCTATGTTTTATTTATGTAGTAATGTAAATTTATTATAAATTTATGTGTTTAATTTAATTCTTTGATTGCACGTTGCTTCTCAATAAGCTTCACATATTATTTATAAACTACTTTTGCTGGTAACTATTTATAGGTATTTATAGGTGTTTTGTCTAAAGCTTAAAAATACAGTGAGTAAGTTTTCTTTTGTGTAAAAATTATGTACAAACATGACATGAAGATGGTTTGCCAGAAAAATTTGTTGTGTATTGATAATGTATATTTTGTCCCACGCGTGCCTTGTAGGCACTTGGGACATTTGTAATTTCTAAATTACTTAGCAAATAAAGATTTTTTGGCTTGACTATTTAATACAGTATGTATATAAATATATATATAGTTTTGAACTATTATAAAACATTTTTAACACATATTGCTGCTAAAAGAAATCAAGTATCAGTTAATTAAATAATTATTTAAGCTACCTAACATTTTATGCTGATGAAAGTTAAGTTGTGATTTCATAAAAACAATATAATTTAGCCACCTTAGTGTAATATTAATAGAATAATAAAAAATTAAAACTGTAGGAAACAAGATTCATAATGCATTACAATGTGTTATTTTTTTACAAGAAAATACGAACTCTAGCATATTCTATCTATATGCAGATTATCTAGCTATTTATTTATTTATTTATATGAAACATCAACTACATGCCAAGGCACGAATTTTTAAGTTGATATACATTACAGCTATATATTAAAACTAGATAAAATTTTTCTTGGTTTCACAAATTATAATCATTTGATATAATTGCAATTGGCTTTTAAAAACTATTTTTTCATCTTAAAATAGACATTTTATACATTTTTTATTTTAAGTAATACTGTATCGATGGTAAAAACGATCGTTCGTCCTTATCAGGTTTCAACCGATGAAAGGCGCTTCAGAATGAAATAAACATCAGTTCTCTGATTTATTGGCAATGATGGGTGATTTATTTTGAAGGTAAACTTTAACAGCCTTCCTAAACTAAAATAACATTTAGATTAACCGCTTTGACTTCAATAGATGTATTTGAATCATCTTTATTACAGTTATTTTTGTTAAATAAAATTGTATCATTAGTTTTGTTCTTAGTTTGTCATAATGAAAAAAATATAACGCTTACCAATTAATGGGGAAAAGCATTTCAATTTGCTTTAATTCATCATTAAGATAACTACACAAGGTATCACACTAATTCTACACCCATCTTTCATTAATATTCACCTTAAAATACACCCTTATAGCATCGGTGTCTTTGAAAGTGATTTAGTTTTATTGATGAATGTTATTAATGGTTTCAGTAGCACTAGGGATTTCGGTAATAGGTATTATAAATATAAAAAAGTCCTATTGCTAATTGCTATAGGATATATGTATAATTTAAGTCCACGCCATCTATTTTCATGGATGTAGGATAAATGTTATGAGGAATTTAGCTGGTATCCACGAGGCTGACTGCACGGGTTTGATTGCCTCATTAGTAAACAAGTTTGGCGAGAGAATGAATTTAACATTAACTAGTTACGTTTTAATGGACAAATTAAAACATAAGTAAAAACTAATTAAAAGTAAGTTAATATAAAGATAATTAAATATTTATATATTTTATTATAGTTTTAAATTAAGTAGTGTAATAAATTAACCTTATTTTTTCTTAATTTAATATGACTACATGTTTAATTCATCGGTTAAAGCATCCAGTACCTTTTAATGTTGTGTGTCAAGGCATTGAGCGGGAGCGTTTTCAAGCCAGAGATTTGTCACCATGGAGTCTCCATACTTGAGCTGTTATAATGACTACTAGTTGTTACCCACGGAAAACGCAATAGTTAGAATTGTTTGTGCTTAATTCATTAAATATATTCTAAACCATGATAAAATTTGGATACAGTTTTTATATCCTATCCTATACTCTAAAACAAGCACTGTTTGTACGGGAAAACTTTTTCTCTCCAAGGATTTTCTATTTTTTGTTGATTATGGGGGTTTTGACCACAAGGAATCGATTGGAGCTGGTCCCATGGCTGGAAAAAATCCGGTTTTCATCCTAGAGCCCTTCAAAGCTCCCATGTTATCCTCATGGAGATTTTTTGTAGCTACTAAATTGAACAGAAAAATCAGCTGATATAATTCGCTTATATAAACCAATATTTTATACATTTTTAACATGAGGTTCAACAAATTTATACCAGAGTATAGCACAATCTAGACCAGCGAGTGAGCAAAGTGAACTAGCTCGGGGGGGGGGGGGGGGGGGGGGGGGGGGGGGTGGGTGATAGAGTGGAACGAACGAGCTTTGTCTGAAAAGTAAATGTAATGCTTAATAATAATTTCACTGAGCATAAGTTTTGTCCCCCTGGTTCTTTATCTCAAAAACTGACATTTGATATATATATTTATTAGTCTATCAGAAGACATAATGTTATCATCACCATGGGCTAAGTACGAGGTTAGTAAATTTGTCCCGCTAGTCATGGGAAGAGCCCTAACAAAAATTTATTATATGCTGACCAAGTGTCTTATTGGGACATGGCTCTTTCAAATGGTGAATGTACATGAAAATATTTCATTGACTTTTTGTACCTGTATTTTAATTTGTGATCATAAATAAGATACTTTGACTTTTAAACTATGACTCTTTAAATTGTTTTGACAAAGAAGTCACAGGGCAAAGTAAAAATATTAAATTTAAAATTTAAAAAAAGGTAATATAATTTATAGGACCAAACTAATTAGATAAGCAGCCCTTGCTGGCTGATGCCAAACCATAGAGCTCTTATTAGCAGGGTGTTGCGTCCCATACAGTTATATTGTTATATTCCTGGAACAGTGGACGTACTCCACTGTTGAGTGATTGTGTACTGCTTTATCGTTCGTTAGTGAAAGTAAATAGCAATAAACTGACATGTGTTCAACTCTCGGTTATCATTAGTCTTTTTGGCAAAACCGATAAAACCTACAACTGACCCATTAATAATTCCTTTTATCTCTTATATTTACAGCAATTTCTAAATTCAAATACAGGTTTAAAAATGTTAAGGATGAACCGATGCTTCTAGGTTTTGAACAGGTTGAACTTGCATAATTTGGTTAAACAGTGCATAATTCATTGGATGAGGTGATCTGAGTGCGGCCCTCAACATTTCCTAACTGTCCTAATATCCAGGGGAGGACTTTGATTTGTCCATTTCCAACATCAGTCTGAGTGAGTTGTGGTTGTGTTGTAGAGTGTGCTGCAGCAGGCGTCCAGTTTCTCCGGTGAGACCGACCTCCTGTCCTCGCTCCATGGCCAGTCCTCGGGAGCCGCCCACAAGAAGCAGGGGGTGTCGGCCGAGAGCTCCCAGTCCGGGCAGTCGGCCACTGACATCCAGATACAGAGATTCGACAAGGACTTCAGGTTGCTTTCTGCCGATGCAAATTTAGAAAATTAATAAGAAAACGCACACATTGTGATAAAAAATAGTATATTATAAAATTTAAATATAATGAGACCTTTATACAACAAATTTTATAATTTAGGAAATAACACACACACATACGGTAGAAAGACTGGAGGAATATTTAATTGCAATACAAAACCATTTAGTACTGTCAACTGTAAAAAGTGGAATTTCAACATACTGAACTGACACTCAACCAATTCATTGAATCGAGTACCTTAACATTAAACTCAACTTGATTAAAAATAAAGAGAAAATTCATTACCTCAATTTTCACATGCACGTGTAATCCTTTGATAACATTTCTAAGGTTTTAATCGTATTTCAGATCAAAACAAATCATCAAAGAGGCCATAATGGACAACGACTTCCTGAAGAACCTGGACCTGAGCCAGGTGCGGGAGCTGGTGGAGTCCATGTACCCCCGCGAGTGCCCCAAGGGTAGCTACCTCATCCGCGAGGGCGAGTCGGTAAGGAATTTTACTACATGATTTACTTTCTCCCTTCCTTGTTTTTTAGGTTTCATAATTAGCACATATTGCTTCTCTCTCAATTAATTTACCTTTTGTAAATCATTTGGCAAAGATTAAAATCAGTCTCTACTTTAAAACAAAATCTAGATGTTTTGATCATTAATAACTATTGGTACATTAATGGTAGCAGACAGCCATGTTTGATTTTGTTCTAATAACCCAGCTGTTAATGTTTGTTTAGGTTGTTGTTATGATTATATTTGTATCTTTAAAAATAAATACATGACTTTCCAGTTAAAATGATTTAATTAATTAAAATCAATATAAAACAGATTTGATAGTCTCAACTGTAGGCGAATACATCTTTTTGAAAAACAGTGGATTTTTCTCAATCCAAATGGGGAATAGTGTCCTGTTTGTAGTGTTTTACAATGTCCTAAAATTTGTTGAATAATTTGAAGATGTGATAACAGTAACTAATGATGTTAATAGAGAGTTTTTGCACATACGGTAAATGAATACGGTAAACGCTAAATGCTATTTCATTTATGGTTGATTTATAATGTTTGAAGAAGCTATGAAAAACTTGTTGAAAAGTGATCAGCGGTAAAGGTTATACGTTATATATCCGGTTCCTCCACCGAGAACTGCGAATTATTTATAAACTTTCCAATGTAAATATAGTGTTTAGCGTTTACCGTATGTTGCAAAAACTCTCCAATGTTATGAAAAACTTAAGGCTATAGTAAATTCAGTTATAGGTCAATACAAATACAAATAATATTTTTATCATTCTGCACGAAATCAGCCAGTTTTTTGTTCTCTCAATAGCACCAAAACCGATTCTTTTCAGTCCTAGGACTGAAATACCCCCGTCGCAGCAGACCTGCGTACTCAGCGAATTTCCAATGGAATTCCAGATTATTTACTTTCCCCATAAAAACACCATAGGATCGAGTATGTAGGTTTTCTGCCATTGGGTGTTGTTAGAAAATCTAAGTTAATCAATAATTGGTGAATGTAAACACAAAATTGTATCAAACTCTGGCAATTTTTTATTTTCCCCATAAACCCCATGGGGGTGAGTATGTAGGTTTGCCGCCATATGGGTTTTGTAAGCAAGTATAAGTTAATCCTTATATAGATAATGTACATACCAAATTTGATTAAGTTATGTCAATAAATAAGCAAGATATAGGGTTTTCTTGATTTCCCATAAGAATAACATGGAAAACACATTTTTGGATTTGCCCCGTAACCAGTTATGCTATGATAAAAATTCAAAATACCAAATTGTTTGTTTTTTTAAGCTCTTTTAAATGGTTTCAGTTAAAATTGAAGAATTTTAAAAATTAAGGTCCAAAAATGCAAAAAACCCATTTTTGACCCCTTTGAAGCCCCATAAAACCCCGTTCCCATAACCCGACAATGTTGGTTCACGAACTCATGAAAATAGACCTGGTCTTACACATCCATACCAAATTTCATCAAAATCGGAGGTCCCCTTCAAAAGTTATCAGTACCACGGACACATAGATATATAGATAGATATATATATATATACATATATATGAAAATGAACGAATGGTGTTTTTGGCTTCTGGGGACCTCAAAATGAAAAAGTAAAGTGGTCCTGGGCTTAGGTCTTACCATGGCTACTACCGTAATAGCGTATTCCCTATAGGGAAATTCGCTAAAATCATTGACTTTGTACACTACGTGAGTAGACTTCTCATAGCATAGGCGTGTGTGAAGCATATTGACGGTGGTGCGATCTCGTGCGGCGTTTATGGAAGTACACGTAACATATGATAGATAAATCAGTATTACCATTCTTCTAAACCAAGGATGAAACATTTTATAACTGAAAGCTATGTTTATGTTTTGGTAAAATGTTTTGGCGGCACTGTAAATTCAGCTGAATAATAACAACATCGATGGCAGCGACTCTGGTGTGGCGTCCACCGAACTTCCAAATTTTTGCCTCAAACTAAATGCATTGGATGAGAGGTCTATTCACGTTAGTGTACATAGTCAATGCTAAAATCATCTGGAGAATTTTTTAGGTCCTAGTACTGAAAAGTCAGCTGTTTGCCAAGTATATTACTATTGATTTATTTATGTTGATGAGCAAAATTTTAAAATTCATGCGTTATGAAAAGCATTGTTTGTAAATAACATAAATATAAACACTGCATATTATTTTCTTTGTAAATATAACCTCGAAAATAAAACTTTATAGTTATTATTTTTAACGATCAAAAGTCTAATTTTCGCATTATGATAAAAAACGTTGTTCATCACTCGGAGCAAAAGTGTCTTTTTGATGCTTAATCGTTTTTAAAAACTCGGCTGCGCCTCGATTTTAAAACACGATTGCGCACCAAAAAGACCCACTTTTGCTCCTAGTGATGAAAACTACTATTATTGCTTTAGGCATTATTGATGCAACATTATTTTAATTAATTATAAACATATGTTACTAATTTATAACTATTTTAAAATATTCATTCGTAGAGTAGAGACAGATTTCTGTTAGTAGTATCTTGATGTAACTCTTGGATTTAAATGAAATAAAATAATCAACATTAAATTTTAGAGATTTAATAATCTATAAACTAATATTAAATAGAATGGATTTTTCGAGTAGGCCTACTTCAACATTCAACTAACCTGATTAAAAATATATAGTGAAAATTCATAATAAAAAACTATAATATAGAATTTACAGTAAAGTGTTCAAATCAATTTTTTTTATTAAAACGGTTTTAGTTTATAACATTTTGACTTGTCAAATAATTAGGGTAAGTCATTTTCTAATTCTTCTAACAAGACAGAGTTGGAAGAGTTTTATAAAATTACTTGTGGCTCATAGGGGCAAAAGTCCCTAATCATAAAATTACAATATCATGAACCATACCGGATTACAAGTTCACCTCAAAAGTTTTCAGAAGATTTAATTTTCATTTATAATATTTTAACAAAAAGTTTGATAGCTATTCGCTTCCAAAGGACTCTTTACCCTGAACTATTAAGCCACCCATGTGCAAATGCTTTATTTTGTCTCCTGTTAAGCAAACAATAAGTTGTTGAAAAAAATCATAGTCTTTGAGCTATGACAGAATATTAATATAATATAGAAAAACGGTAATGAGAAAAACACAAGGGAAGCTCAGCGCTCATATCAGGGTCAGTAAAGTTTTAATACTTTCATAATACCCATTTCATTGTCTTGTTTACCCTAAAATTGAATGGATGTTTTCGCTGTCAGATTTTGTTATTTTTCATCTTCACCAAATTTGAACACAAGAGCACCTCAAAGTAGATCATCTGAGTAGCCAATTTCCAAAACCTGTTATCGGTCATATTTTTCGAAATTGAGATTTTGGTTGCTATGGTTACTTTAGAATGCGAGCTATCATTTCCAGTTGTTATTTGCTTCCAAAACCAGCTAAATATGTATTTAAAAAGCATTTGAAAAGTGTGTCAATTTCCAAAAGCTGTTATTTCCACTTCGGCTACAGAATCAAAACCTGTTATAAAACCATACATGATTACTCTTCCAAAACCTGTTATATAACATTAGCACAGTATGGCTGCCATTGTAAAACATTTCCAAAACCAGCTTTATTCACTCATTTAACTATTTCTCTTGACCTAAAACACTTTGTTTTCCCTATTATATTACTATGACTACGAATATAATTATTTATTTTCAAGGGAAATTAGTGTTGGCTAACCTGGATTTTCAAAGTATTTTTATAGACAGCTGTCTTTTTATTATAAAATTACAAGAGAAATCATTCTGGTCTCCTGTGGTAGGAATACGAGACTACAGATTGATGTGATCCTTTTAGATGTGGATCACAACTAAAAGGATAAATTAAAATAAATAAAAATAAATAAAATTAAAATTAAAATAAATTTTAATTTATTTTAGTTGTTCAGAGGGGCAAGAGGAACTTTGTGATGGGCAGGAAGAGCAGATAGACTTTGAATTAAATGAAGACATAGATCATTTTGACTTTTAGATATGGGTAAATGTGCGAAATTTTGACGATGATAGTTTTTTAATCATGTTTGTCAGTAATTACAGCATTTTATTTATAATTTAATTAAGTTTAAGGTACTTTGTGAGGGGCAGGAGGAGATTGACTTTGAATTAAATTAAGTCACAGAAGACGATGTTGCCTTTTATTATAGTGAAATTTGCAAAATTTTGACGCTGATGGGTTTTTAATAATATTTTACAGTAAGTTCATCATTTTTGTTAATAATAAATTAGGTTTTTTTGCAAAATAGGCTATTTTATTGAATCCTCTCTTTAACAGGTTATGGAAATGGAAATGGTTTTAACAGGGTTTGGAAATTGACTAGAAACAAGATGGCTTCCTATAAAATTCCAAAACCTGTTAAATTGTTTTTCCATTTCCAAAACCAGTTATATCCAACAATTACTATTTTTTTATAAAAAAACTAATTGCCTGTCATTATAAAGCACTATATAAATCTAAAAACATGATTTTTTAATGATTTTAGGAGAAAAAATCATAACAATATCTTTATCAGTGAATAAATTATCAGTTTTCTATGAATACTGGAAAGTTGTAAAAAATAAAAACAACAGGTTTTGGAAATTGGCTACTCATCTTAACTTACTTTCAATATTCAAAACACTTGATTTCGTGTAAACAAAGCAGTCTTTTAAAAAATTACCACTACACATGGAGAATCGTTCAGGGAAATCTTAAAAAAGTACCTTTCAAAAAATATATCTTTCTTATATATTTCCCATTTTGTTGTTAAGTTTTTGAACTGCCACTTTTTTCCCTAGTATGTAGGCCAAAGGTATTTTAACACATTTTAACGTGAAACATGATGAAACGTGATTTTAACTCTCTCCTATAATTCTACAATCTATGAAATGACGGAAAATTTTCTGGAAAAATCAGCTTACGGAATACCAACACTTTGTTGACCGATACCACAGAAAAATATACACTCAAAGTTTTAATAAATATACGACCTTCAGTCAATATGATAACTTGACACTTCTCATTTTAAAATCAAACCAAAACACGTTTTAATGAAAATAAGGTAGGCGTTTCTCAAACCAAAATTCACCACCCATTGTGCCCTTATCACAATCAGAATGTTCTTTCTATGATTTTCATACACGCAAGTTGGCACAACAGTAAATTTTATTGTTTTTATCATTCTGCACGAAATCAGCCTGTTTTAGCGAATTTCCCTATAGGGAATACGCTATTACGGTAGTAGTCATGGTAAGACCTAAGCCCGGGACCACTTTACTTTTTCATTTTGAGGTCCCCAGAAGCCAAAAACACCATTCGTTCATTTTCATATATATGTATATATATATCTATCTATCTATCTATCTATCTATCTATCTATCTATCTATATATATATGTGTCCGTGGTACCGATAACTTTTGAAGGGAACCTCCGATTTTGATGAAATTTGGTATGAAGGTGTAAGACCAGGTCTATTTTCATGAGTTCGCGAACCAGCATTGTCGGGTTATGGGAACGGGGTTTTATGGGGTTTCAAAGGGGTCAAAAATGGGTTTTTGGCATTTTTCGACCGCAATTTTCAAAATTCATCAATTTTAACTGAAACCATTTTAAAGAGCTTAAAAAAACAAACAATTTGGTATTTTGAATTTTCATCTTAGCATAACTGGTTACGGGGAAAATCCAAAAATGTGTTTTCCATGTTATTCTTATGGGAAATCAAAATAACCCTATATCTTGCTTATTTATTGACATAACTTAATCAAATTTGGTATGTACATTATCTAGATAGGGCTTAACTTATAATTGCTTACAAAACCCTTATGGCGGCAAACCTACATACTCACCCCCATGGGGTTTATAGGGAAAATAAAAAATTGCCAGAGCTTAATACAATTTTGTGTTTACATTCACCAATTATTGATTAACTTAGGTTTTCTAACAACACCCCATGGCAGCAAACCTACATACTCGATCCTATGGTGTTTTTACGGGGAAAGTAAATAATCTGAAATTCCACTGGAAATTCGCTGAGTACGCAGGTCTGCTGCGACGGGGGTATTTTGTTCTCTCAACTGTACCAAAACCGATTCTTTATTGTCCTAGGACTGAAAAATCATATGGAGAATTTTTTAGGTCCTAGTACTGAAAAGTCAGCTGTTTGCTATGTATATTATTATTCATTTATTAATGTTGAGGAGCAGAATTTTTAAATTCAAACGTTATAAAGAGCATTGTTTATAAATAACATAAATGTAAACACACTGCATATTACTAACCTTGTAAATATAACCTCGAAAATACATCTTTATAGTTATTATTTTTAATGATCAAAAGTCTAATTTCGCATTATGATAAAAAACGTTGTTCATCACTCGGAGCAAAAGTGTCTTTTTGATGCTTAATCGTTTTTAAAAACTCGGCTGCGCCTCGTTTTTAAAACACGATTGCGCACCAAAAAGACCCACTTTTGCTCCTAGTGATGAAAACTACTATTTTTTTTAATTTAAATTACTATAATAAGAGTAAAAATCAGAAGTCAATTTTTAATAATTTATAAGGTTGGTAATGCTTTTAGTAGAAATTTTAGTTGCTCAAAGCTACAAAAGATCTTATTAGTATTACCATTGACTTTGTACACTACGTGAGTAGACTTCTCATAGCATAGGCGTGTGTGAAACCTATTGACGGGGGCGCGATCTCGTGCGGCCTCCATCGAAGTACACGTAACATATGATAGATAAATCAGTATTACCACTCTTCTAAACCAAGGATGAAACATTTTATAACTGAAAGTTATGTTTATGTTTTGGTAAAATGTTTTGGCAGCATTGTAAATTCAACTGAATAATAACAACATTGATGGCAGCGACTCTGGTGCGGCGTCCACCGAACTTCCAAATTTTTGCCTCAAACTAAATGCATTTAATGAGAGGTTTATTCACGTTAGTGTACATAGTCAATGGTATTACCTCTCTGGGAAAATTTTTTCAATTGGTTATTAATAGTTCTTCACTCAATGTTAACACCTGTCTTTCATTTTAAAATCAAACCATAACACATGTTTTAATGTAGACTAAGCAGACGGGTTTAAAATCCCCATGCTATTCTTATGGAAGACATTTTAAGTTACTTCTCATTTTCTGGTAACTTTAAGGGCACGCCGATAATTTTCCCTCGTGCATGGGACCGAGACCTTTAATTAATTTGAGACCCCTACCATCTTCCTGTGATTTGTAAAATACTCACAATTTTGTTCAAAAAATTTCCTATATAGATTACAACTTATAACCTCTAATCACAGTAAGACACCTAGTTGAAAAGTTTTTTTATAAATTTTATTCATTACTTTCCTTTAGGATATTATTAAATGCAGTCGCCCTTAGTTCTTAGAAATTATAATATATGATGCTAAACGATAATAAAAATAAATCTTTGTCAACTTCAAAGTTGTAATGGTACGCTCACTATGGTCATCGTTTTGTCGTAGGTGCCCACCTGTACGTGTCGGCGGAGGGAGAGTTTGAGGTGATCAAGGAGGGCAAGGTGCTGGGCCGCATGGGGCCGGGAAAGGCGTTCGGTGAACTGGCCATCCTGTACAACTGCACCCGGACAGCCTCCATCCGGGGTGTGTAAACACTATATAGTAGTCTACACAACCGTACAAGAGTCATATAGAGTAGAAGGTTATGTTCAAAAGGTCTGCCAGCTGGGAGCACTGGTTCTACAATAAATAAACATTTTGAATTTTTTACTCGATTATATTCTGGAATAATTTAAATAAATTTTTGCAAGTAATCTTTATATGTTACTTCATTATAGATTAGCCACTGGATCACGTAATTTAGAGCAAAAGAATGGTTTACAATACCTGCACTGTCAAGTGATCGGGGGGGTAAGTTTCACTACCACGATTTCAGGTCTTTTTGACCCATTATCAAGTGCTTTCAGTTACAATTACATTAATCCTTCAATAGTTAAGTTTTATCACAATTAAACTAAAAGGCAACACATCTCAGACACAGTACATTAAAAGGGAAAAAATAGCCAGTATTTTATAAGAAAAACACCATATGTAGAATTGAAATTATATAGTTAATGTTTTTTTTTTTTTTTTTTTTACGATTTTCATCTAAGAATAAGGGCAATAATATTCACTACATAAACTAAGGTTTAGAATAACAACTATTTGAAAATACATAGTCAAATTAATGTTCCGTACTTAGAAGAGAGCATAAAATTGATGTGGTGTAAGATCTTAAAAGTGCAACACTAAAGTATAAGTTATTAGGGGTTTTTTTAAGTTTTGTGAATACTGATGGAGAATTATGTGAATTTCCAACCCCATAAACCAATGTTTTATTGTTTTAATGTAAATTAGATGTACAACTAATACAGTTTGTTAACTAAAATTTGCCAGAAAAAATGGGACTGCATGTAATAAATAAAACATGTTTGATGACATTTTTATGTGTCTGTAGGTCTACTGTTGAAGAATGTAAATAAAACCAAATGATTTAATTTATTTTTGAAGTTGTATACATTACATGGATTCCTCTTTAATGAACAACAAAGGTTTAGCAGAAGTCTGCTTGGATTTTTATTGGTATGGCCTTAATAAAACACAAAAATACGAGAATGGTTGGAAATCTGCTTGATACAAAATATATACTTTTATACTCCATATGCCATACTAATTTTTTAAAAATGTTCAAACATCAATAATTAAAGTAAAAAAGGTTAACTCAGTGTCTGTATGAACTCAACAAACCAACTTGACCCAAACACCGTTGTTACGAGCATCCGAGCATACATCATTATCTCGAGTGCTGCAAAGATACTGTACCGTATTGTGTTTAATACGGATGTTATAATTACTTTTCACTTGAGAGCTCCAGATAATTGCATTCTATAAACTGGAGGCTGATGAGTTATCTTGTTTTCTCCAATATATTAGAAACATATAAAAAGCTATTTATAAAGTGTTATTTAGAATGCGAGATAAAACACTTTGTGAAGAAATAAAACAAGTAAAATTAATGATAAATTATGAAGTTTATTTCTTTTACGTCCTAAATAAATGCTTCCTCTCTTTAATATTGCATACAATGTTTAATTCCTCAGCGGCTTTTTGCATGTAATAATTAAAAATTATACTTTTGCTAATCCTAATAAAGGAAGGTCTACGTTGTTTTCTGCCCAGTGTCTGGTTTTGTGTTACATTATTTAATAACTAGTTAACAGCCAGTCAAAAATGACGGGTAATTTTTCTGACAATTGTTTATAAAATGTCATGTTTTATTTTTTTTAATGGTCAAAATCTTATGAAAACCCTGACACCTGCCGACATAATATTAAAACTTAAATTTTCCCATTTATTATCAACTTGAAGAGTTATATAAATAATAATAGTTCATTCTTTGATATGGTTTTACAATGTAGTTACGGAATGTAGAAAAATTAATAATGATAGGATTAACATATTTTTTACCTTATTCCTTTATTATTCTATTCTATTCTAATTGTCTGGCTAAATTTGTATTAGGTGTTTTTTGGTCACTAAATCACTATTAAAAATGTGTTTTTCTTGGTCTCATGTGTGCACTTTATTTCCATCATCTTCTTTCCCTCTTATCAGTATTTCTTCTTGTGTCTTTTATTTCTTAATTCTTCATACTCATAGTTCATTTTCTGTATCTTCACCTTTTTGTACTCCCTGCTAGATTTCAGTGAAAACAGTAATACACATGACCATTTTAAGACTTGGTTATAACCAAGGAATCTAAAATTTATTTTAGATTCCTTGGTTATAACAACAACAAAAATGGATTAATGTATTGTAATAAGTATTTTAAAATTAAACAATTAACTTATTTTTACTTTTTTATAACATTTTATTATTTGGTACCCAAGATTTCAAAATATGTGTTACGGGCTATACAGCCCCTTGTCCCTAACTCAGGGAAATAAATAATAACTCATAGATGGGCGTGAATTCTTTAATTAATCAAAAGATGTACTGCACAATTCCTTACAAACTGTTTAATATGGATGGCTGAAGGCCATAAGCGAGTGTAACAAAACTCTTGACATTATGAGAACCTATCGGGAACTATTGCCTTGTCAGATCCTACCACTAGCTAACCTGTATGGATTAACAGAAGAAGTAGCTGGATGTCGAACATCAGTCTAGGTGTACCACGGAGCGAGTGCAGTCTTCAACTGTCTGTCTTCAACTGACTCTAGGTTTTCGCGAATTCGCACTGGCAATTTTGCGCGTGGAGGGGGAAGCTCACCTTATCCGGCAAGGTCACGGGTGACACATGATCAGCCTGTGATCTGCAAAAATAAGCCGAGCTCCATTTCGCTAAATTTAAAATGCCGCATACCTAACATATGTGTTAACAAATTTATCTACAAGTCATAAATGTAGTAAACTCAATAATCTATAATGGTAAGTAAACTTAAACTCTCTTTATATAGTACCAAAGTTTTATAATTCATCAGCTGTTTACAAATACTATATCTATACTTATTTAATATGCTAAGGGTTTTTTTGTCCCGAGAACTCCTCCTACAATTAATTTTCAACCGATTTTCAAGTTTTTGGTGTCGTTGGATAGGGCTTGGTCTGTAGTTGTTTCCGCCAAAAATTGATGAGAATCGGACTGAAAATAAAGGCGCTATCCAAGGAGACTATAAGCCAGGGCCAGGAGAGCCGCATCCCATAAGAGCAATGGTGTCACTTTTTGCGACATCCATGGATGTCGCCTACCGGCAAGTGTTGCCAACAAAACAGCAAACAAAAATCGTTCTCGTTTGCGTTGGGAATTTTTTGTCTCAACAATTACTAAAATAAGGAATTTCAAAGCAAATAAATAGGTTAGAATTTATGGTTTTAGATGTACCTTGATTGATAATTTGTAATTTGGTCAATTACCTAATGGTTTGTTATCAACTAATAATCCAAATTTAAAATAGAGTAATATGGTGTAGTTTAGATAAATATCGTACCCATGGCAAGACTGCTTCATTCTCTTTCTTAATCAGCTGTGTAATGGTAAATATTATAACGTAACTTGACTTCCGTTTTAGTTTAGACGCTTCATATCTGGAACACAAAAAAAAGCTATACGGCTGATCTTGGAAGAAGTTATGCTTCTTCCTTTACAGACCTTGGGCGCTATCCACCGTTGAAATCTCACAATTTCCCATTTAAATAACATTGGGATTGAATAAAGCATTTTAAACATGTGATAATAATCAGCTGTAAATACGTGTTGCTTTGGTGATTACAGATACTCACAATATTGGATTGGTCGGATGTCATTGATTTAGAGCTAAAAGTAACATTTGTATTATATTAAAATAAATTGCTCGATTTCGAGCAACACGTATACTAGTTTAATTTATTGCTCTAAACATAATTTAAATCAATTATCTTTGCTTTTATTTGCCCTGTCAATGATCATTTGATTCAAGTTGTCTGCCATGTTTACTAAGGCCTGTTACACTCTTAAGTCGTGTATCTGCTACGCAGCGACTCGCGACTGCTACACCACACAGCGTGCCGCCTCATAGCAGATGCCCCTTCAATGTGTAACAGGCCTAAAACTACTTTGTAAATCAGAAGTGGTGCCAAATTACAGTGTAAAATTTGGATCACTTGGAGCAGTAAACAAATCGACAAAATAACGTCTTGAATTGGTCTAAATAAGGTTTAATTCTCTATTTGCGGCGTTATAAGGCATCCGAGGGATACCAAATTTTTCCTATCATCTAGGGGCCATAAGAAATCCATTGACACCGAAACGACTTTGATACGTTTAGTAGTTTTCCCTCTAGACCTTAAATGCACTCTTTTATCATAAGATAAATAAGTCTTAAGTCATTAGATTGGATCTTAAAATGAATTAGAAAAATGATTACGGTATTCAATTTAGTGGTACAGTATGTGGTTGTAGTGATTCGAGACTCCAAGGTGTGGGTGCTGGACCGCCGGGTGTTCCAGAGGATCATGATGAGAACCGGGCTGCAGAGACTGGAGGACAACGTCAACTTTCTGCGGAGTGTCCCTCTCCTCCACAACCTGCCTTCTGATGTTCTTGGCAAAATATCCGATGTCCTTGAAGTGGTACATATATCTTTCTTCAAAATTATTTTAATTATAATATTTATTTCCGTCAATTTATGTTTAAACTGGTTCAATGTATGCGGAACCTAATAAATATTAACACCCTTTTGGAAAAGTGAAAATGCCACCCTTGAAACACAGATAGCATCACTAAGATTTATTTTAGCAAGCTTATTTATACAATGAAAATAACTGGCTGGGCGAAATCATGTTGTGGTTTCGATTTTTCATAAACCAACAATGTTAGGAGATGACTTTATGGCCAGCCAGGGAAAAAGGGATTGATTGCATGTTACCTTCACCACCCAAGTAAGTCATCTCTCCCAACTTTATGCTTATTTTGACATGTGAGAGGTAAAACGATGCGCTCACAGCAGCAGTTAATTGAGAGAAGTAACGCTTGCATTAGCGCTTTACTCTACCCTGAGTTTTGAGGGCAAAACTACCACTTAATAACATGGAATACCCATGTGGTTCTGTGATCTGCATATAATTGACTGTTTTCTGAAAGGCGATTACTCTTTAAATTTAAGTATAAAAGTTATTATTTTAATATTTTTTTGTATTAAGTATCTTTTGAACTAAAATTTTATTTTTACTGATAATTTGTTATGCTTTTGCCAGGAGTTCTACCCAACAGGGCATCACATCGTGAGACAAGGAGCCAGTGGTGATACTTTCTTCATCATAAGCCAAGGCAGTGTCAAGGTGACTCAGAGGGTTCTAGGTAAGAATCACATTAACTCACTTATATACATATAAAAAATAACTAAAATCAAGAAAAATACATATTATTGAAATAAAGTTTAATTTAATTTAAACTATTATACATACGGTACCAAAGAAAACCCAATAATTCTTCATATAAATGTTTACTTGTACTAAATATCAAGAAGCTTTACCATAAAAAGATCTTGCTATGGTCTTATTTTTGATTATTACGAAAATTTATTAGAAGGAATATAGTGAATGATGGCTTTCTATTATCTATCTTGTTTATGTTATTTTTATAAGAAGAAGAATTCTGTAATGAATTAAATTACAAATTTAAATTTTTTATTGTGTGATATAAATGATTTCCAATTAAGGTGCATTTAATGACTTAAACTGCTCATTCTATATATATATATATATATATATATATATATATATATATATATATATATATATATATATATATATATATATTCAATAAATAAAACATTTCAACAAGAGCACCCTTTTGAGAGTGAAAACTTTTATTATTTTTGGTGAATATATTTATGAATATTCATCACAAAATTCCTCAGATGGCAAAGAAGGACCACTTAAAAGAAGTGTTATAAACCAAATTTGAAACAATATTCTTAAAAAAAAGTTAATAAAATAATTGAGTGGATATTTGGAGCTGCTGATTATATTTTTTTACAATATATGAGTAATATATATCGCTTTTCTAAGTCAGCAAACTTATTAGACATAAAGAATAAAACATTTAAATAGAGAATTATTAAAATTTTTTTAGTTCGTCCTTCAGTTCTTTGGGCAGTTTATACAGAATAGAAAAAATATACTTAAAATATGAATCGTTTAAAGTAAGCATTTTTGATGAAGATTAAACCGATTTATGTTTTATGAGTGTTAAAATTATTTGAGGCCCAGTTATTTGAATAATAGCAAAATATCAGCGAATTTTTGTAAAATTTTAAAATGTAAAATAGTGAATTCCCTACAGAAAATGTAACAACAATCACTGATTAAACGATATAAAATTAAATCAATTTATTGTAAATTTAACACAGATTACAATGATATATATATATATATATATATATATATATATATATATATAAAATATAATGTAGTGTAATGTAAGTAATGTAAATAGCAAATTCCGTGTTAAGCTGAGATGGTACGCATAAGCCTGATGCCGAGCAAAATATATCGTTACTTTGGTAAGGCAAAATAAATTATATAAAAGGTAAAAAAGGTTACAAAACGTATATAGTTTTACTCAGAATTTAATGCAGATTACAATAATGGTTTTTTTTTGCGTATTTAAACTGTTTTACGCTGAGGAAATCGAGTTAAAGCAAAAAAATAACGGTTACCTCCATAAGAGTCAATGGTAAAAGTCTCAGCTGTAGCCCAAAGGTGACGTCACAGTTACTGCTCACAGTTATGTCACAGGTGCTGGGATACTGGCAATATCCGTATACACACACCATCTTTCTTCCACCATGCCACCATCAGCTTTAAGTTAAGTTATTTGTAGTGTTCAGCTGTTTACTCAAGCGAACTCAAAATAAAAAAATAATAATCAGCTATTTGTCTCATTTAGCATGAGTTGCCCACAAAAGTAGTGGGGGAACAAGGCATCACCACCTGTAATGTTAGTTGGATACAAGTGGCCCCTCTATTTATGTTCTGTGCTCACTGGTTGAGTCAAGGCTAACTACACACCAGGCCGGAATACCCCCCACCACTTGTGTTATTGAACTTGTGTTATTGTCACACTACTGGTGCGCCAGCTGATCTAAAAGGATGCGATTTTGATGCAATTCCCTGAATAATTACCTGGAAATCCCCTAAAATAAACAAATATTTACCCGCCTTCCACATAAATCCCTGAAAATTGGGTAAATTACCTGCTTTTACCAACACCGATCAGCTGGTACACCACTACTGTGACGTCATCTCTCTGAGCATTCCGGCCTGGTGTGTAGTAGGCCTTGGTTGAGTACAACTTGAGATATAGTTGCCCAATAGGAGCTTTGAGCCCAATAGGAGATAAGCGCTGTATTGCCATACTTTGCACACTTTATTTTGGACTGTTTACTTACAATGTGTACATTTAGAATATATTTTTTCAAACAGGTGATTAATGCAATTATGCTTGGCGAGTACAGCAAGGAATATTCACGGCAACTTCGCAGGGTTCTCATTCGTTGGCTCAAAATAATTTCTCTGCTTAGCTCCAGCCTCAACCAACATCTCTTGTGGCGGCTGGTGTACACTCGGAAACAATTTGATAAATATGATTAATAAAATAAGATTCTAATCTCAACATGGTTGCCTGACCAGGAACCACTGAAGACCAGGATCTGAGAATCCTACAAAGAGGGGACTACTTTGGGGAGCAAGCTTTGCTGAAGGAAGACTGCAGGACTGCCAGTGTCATCGCACTGGCTCCTGGAGTCGAGTGTTTAACACTGGACAGAGAGTGAGTTGATGGCAGATTTTTTGTTATAGATGTTTTGTAAAGACATGTGTCCCAAACTAGCTACATAAGAACAACTTTTAAATAATTAAATTTAGACTTTCAAGAAAAAATATTTAAAAGATTTACGCGTTTTTCTTTTTTAGATCGTTTATTCAACTTATTGGCGACCTTAGTGAACTACACGAGAAAGAATACAGTGACCTGTGCAGAACTGAGAGGCCTCCTAGCAGTAACAGTCTTCCCTCAGAGATAGATCAAGGTGAGCTGAGCTGCTGTCTGCAGAAGAAAAATATGGATGTGTTTAGTTGGTGAATACTTTACAGGTATCATTGTTTTACACAGTAAAATAAATAAGAAGGCATAATTGTATTGGAACCAGGAGAAAGTAGGTACTGAACACTGAAATTGATTAAAATAAATAATTACATGACTGTGGTTATCAGTCACTTATCAATCAAATATTGCTTTAACTTTTATAAATCTGTTAGTCTGTTTGACTTTGTAATTTTTACATGAGTTAGTAATAGCATGAGATGGCTTTTTAATTTTAACATTTTAATTGTATGTTAACAATAAAGGAAAATGATATGTTAACTTATGAACTGATTTTTCAGATTTAGAAAACATCCAATTAGAAGAGCTAGACATAGTGGCAACACTGGGGGTGGGAGGGTTTGGCAGAGTGGAACTTGTACAGTGTATTAATGACAAGAGCAAAACATACGCATTAAAATGTCTCAAAAAGCAGCACATAGTAGAAACACACCAACAGGAGCATGTATATAGCGAGAAGGAGATTATGATGGGTTGCAGACATCCATTGATTTGTAGGTATGTATCTTAAGTAATATTGTTTGTAAGAAATATTTATATTTGTTGGGAAATATTCCTTGACTCAATGAATAAAAGAAAAGATCACTCTTTGTGGGCAAAATGGTAGGAAATTTTCAATCAAAGTAGTTGGGCACTCCACCTTAACAACCTTAGCAACTCAATGGCCACCTTAGCAGGTATCAACCCAGACAGCACGTAAGCTTGGTTTTAGAATATTTTTAGCTTATTAGACCAAGCTTAGTTTTTGGAGTTCATTCCAAACTTAAAATAAACTTGGTGTAATGAAATTGTGTTACCACACTAACCCCAAGCTTGGTCGGAGCTCATTTTAAAATTGGTTTACCAAGTTTGTTTTTAGTCCATAAACTAAGCTCACAACAAGCTCACGAAAGTGAGTTTAAAATAAGCTGCGTGATGACGTCAACATTTATTCTGGTCTGCGCATGCGCTCTGTCCCGGTCATTGTTTTCAAACCCCCTCCAACGGTCTTCTCTCCTACACAACAGCTCGCCACTTTAACGACGTCCGCCAAGCCATCTTGAAAAACACGTTTGTTGATGTGCAAGATTTTGTTCGACCTACAAATAATTCCGCGTTTGCCTTTATAAGTTTGAATTATGTTTTTAAAAGTTCTTGTTAAGGTAAGTTTCAAAAGTTTATTCATGTTAAAAGCCTCTATATTTCCAAATAAACTAAACAAATCCGTATGAACATGACCAACATTTGCCATTTCCATGCAATTTAAGTTCACAATTCCGAAGAGATATTGTTGCTGAAGATTTTGATTGTAAATATTAGGCCGGTTCCTACGTGGGCGACAGATGCGACGCGACGAGAGCGACTGGAGCGACACCAGCGACAAGCTTGCATCGCCATAACGTTATACATTGTAAATTGTTGTCGCTCCTGTCGCCCACTAAGAACGCTCCAATGCTTATACACTTGTTTGAAATTTTGTCGCTCTCGTCGCGTCGCATCTGTCGCCCACGTAGGAACCGGCCTTAATCTAAAATATCGTAAATAGCCAATAATGTATTGTTTGCTTTCACAACTAACAACTTGCTTGTAGGATTTTTTCAGATCAATCAGTAAGGTTATGCTACTGTTATTAATTAATTCTGAAAACATCTCTACAATCTTATGCTGTAAGGTTTGATAACAATATAGTACCAGGGGGACCGAGCTTAAGCTCGGTAAAATTATTACTTTCGTTTCTCACACAAAGCTCGTTCGCTCCGCTCACTCGCCAGGCGGAAGGTTTGCTGCACATTGGTATGATTTTCCTAAAACCACAGGTTAAAGATGTAACACATTGGTTTATTTTATCTACAGTTATCAGCTGATTTTTGTTCAGTTAAAAAATTTCCATAAGGATAACATGGGATCTTTGAAGGGCTCTAGCGCGAAAACCGGAATTTTCCCAGCTATGGGACCAGCTCCAATCGATTTCTGGTGGCCAAAACCCCCATATTCCAAAATTTGAAGGAAATCGTCGGAGCCGTTTTTGAGATAATTGTGCGAGCAAGCAAACAAGCAAACATTGCTCGTATAAGAGTATAGGATTATGTTGAAATGTTAAGGGTATTTTGTTAATACATAACGATTCTACCCTATACTGTACCTCATCATATACAAAATATATTAACTTTATATTTCTTCTGCTCAACATCACACCCATTAAAATCATTAAATATTTTAATCATAATTTATAAATCTATAATGTAAAATAAATTGTGAAGTACAAGGCCGTAGCCAGCGGGGGGGGGGGGGGTCAGGGGGTCGGAACCCCCCCCCGGAAATTTTGGAACACATAATTAAAAAAAGACCAATAAAAATATGTAGAATTTGTTCATAAAAAACACTGTTTGAAAATTAAATAATGTCAAGGAACAAACTTAAAAACAAAGTAAAAAATAATCATTTGTTTAATTAAAATGTTCAAATAATAACGGAAGTCGTAGTTAATCAGCTGTGTGCGCGCCAAAATGGGGATTATCGCGGTTCACGAAGAGCGGGAATTTGACATAACCTTAGCATGTCAATTCCCTCATCAGAACGTGTGCCGATCGTGTGTGTACTGTACAGTTTAGTTTTACCATAGATCAAGCATACTCCTCAAGGAGTAAACATACTCCTTGAGGAGTAGGGGCCTATGCTTAATCTATGGTTTTACATAGTGAACTTAGAATTAGTCTTCATAAAGCTTTGTGTCGTCTGTTTAATTGACTTTACGATATGAATGCTTAGTTAGGTAGGTAAAACAAAACAAAAACAGTGAAAATATATTTTAATTATGCCTGCTCCTGCATCAACAGCCTCGATTTAATCTTTGTATGACTAGCCAAGACGAAGACCAGTCAGTATTTCTTCTTGCAATTTTTTCTTGTGGTCAAAGCCGTCTGAGCGGAAGTACTGAAGTACAGGCCTACGATGTAAATTCACAGGAGAGACGGAACGACATAAAAATACCTGAGTTTATTTTTTAAGAACCAACTAACTTATAAGTTATTCTGATTTGATGCGAGTAAGGTATATTTTTAACAACTGTGTATGTATGCACACCTCAAAACCGGCTATTTGATTTTCCAAAAATCAGAAAATAACTTAGGCATTTGGTTCTGAGATAAAAAATATATTATTTCAGGTATCAGTGTCAGAAAAAATCTTATTTCGTCTTAGTCTTTAATTTAAATTGTAACACTTTTAACATTGGCCTTTAGGCCGGTTCCTACGTGGGTGACAGATGCGACGCGACGAGAGCAACAAATTTTCAAACAAATGTATAATCATTGGAGAGTTCTTAGTGGGCGACAGGAGCGACATCAATTTACAATGTATAACGTTATGGCGGTGCAAGCTTGTCGCTGGTGTCGCTCCAGTCGCTCTCGCCGCGTCGCATCTGTCGCCCTCGCCCACGTAGGAACCGGCCTTAAACAAAGAAATAATGAAAACAGCTGAATCAACTGTCAAAGTACAGACCGTGAGTTAGATTATAAACATGATGCGGTTTTGAATGGTAGCCAGTTACTTGAAAATTATAGTACTGGATTCTACTATGATACTGTAAATACATTTTACGGTTTTTTAAATCGCGCTTTATAGCCTATTGGTGATTATGAATAAATGAAATTTAGGCGAAAGGATAAAACAACTTTGCAATTTGTGGAATTGTAATTGATTTTAAAACAAATAATTAAAAATTAATTAAATCAGATGGGAACCATAGAAATATAATCAATGTGTTATGGATTCAACATGTGGTTAAACAAATATATATTAAAGTGCAGCACACGTAGGCCTTCTTAAAAACAGTCCAAAAGGCAAGGACCAGAGCGAACAAGCTCGTCTTGAATAGAAACAATAAACAAGCATGTTTGCACTTGGCATTTTAGGGCACTGTCTGTTACTGATATTACTATGAAGAATTATTTAGGTTTCCCGAGCAAATGTTCGGTCCCCAGGTGTTTATTATAGACTGAGGAAGAGTGGAAATAATATGCTGATATCGAGTAATATAGTTAGGCTACTGTGGTATTTATTGTGTTGTAAAATAATCAGTTTTAGGTATGTTATTGTTACACATTGTTAGCATTGACATTTAGCGACTTTTAATAGTATGTTTTTTTTTAACTAGCAAGCTTCCCTAAAAATAATTATGTTGTTCATATGATGTTTAATGCTGTATTTTCTTCAATGCTAATAATAATTATTATTGTAATTATATAAGTATGCTTCTATTTAAATTTTTAAAACGCCAAAAATCATGCTTTAACATTATATTATAGCGTATTAACAATTGTGTCAAAATGAAAGTTTGATAGTTACGCGAAACTCAAACCCCCCCCCAAAAATTTTTTCTGGCTACGGCTTTGGTGAAGTAGTGGAGGTGGCAAGCGTTGGCCCAGTTGATTCACTTTTTTCATTTGTTACTTGAAAATATTGGATTCATTCATAGGCT